>JAZDUA010000154.1:2537500-3275222 GCA_038098605.1 Gryllus longicercus
GTGTGACTAATGGTAGTTAGAGCTACAAATTGAAGTGTATTTTGGTGGAATAATAAACTGAAGGCATACGATTCGATAGACTGTATTGCGGGAGTCAAGGTGTACAGGGGACTAAAGACCATGACAACGGCAAAACATTCGATTACTACAGATTACGTGAAGGAATGTAGTAGATGTGGCTATAGCAATGGCGGTTAGTCGATAAGTGATGCGTTGTTGCAGCACTACAGTCTATTGTCTTGATTTTAAAAAATGCTATAAATTATAGTTTCTTTTTAAATTTAATTCACGGATCACAATGCCGTGGCATGCCGGTGAAGTGCTTTACAGGATCAGAGATCGGCATTGACGCTTTTGTACACGCGCACTTTCGTCCGGAGTGGTTTGGGGCCTAGCATGAGATGCAATGTGCTGTTTCGAAGATGAATACTGATGACGTCACGCAGAGCACGAAACTTTGTGTCGTTCTCTTGCCCTAAAATGTTGGTCGTTTACGTTTTTGAAGGATGCGAGATTCACAACACTTGGCAGTACAGCACAGTACTTCACAAATCTGCCAGTTATCGAGCAGTTTCATACAAGGAAATATGTAACAATCAACAGATATCGCTTATAGTCACCGTCGTGAAATGACGGCAAAATCATACTTGTACATGTAAAACAACGTTTATATTTATAACATTATATTTTTATATTTGACAAAGAAAATTAACACTGAATATCAATGTAAAGTTTAATTATCGTATTAATCATTACTTACGAACATTACTTATATATTAGTTTTATAAGTAAAATGAATCATTAAATTATTATCAATTTCGTGTGGGTATATTTTAAACTAGAAACAATCGTTCTAAAAGATTTGTATGTAAATTTAGAGCGTAATTTTCAACATTTTCTAAAAGAATTTTAACAAAACACTTAAATAACTATAATATATGCTTGGGAGGGGGTTAAAATTGGTTGATCCGTGCACATCAAAAGCTTAGCTATGTCACTGCTACTAGCACCCAACTGGTTTTCAGCACCAGCCGCCATGGCTCGAGAGGTATGCTGCTGAAGAATCACTAGAAAAATGATAGATATTTTAGTAGGCGTGGTGGATGGATGTGATCTGCAGAACTAATCGAATGGCTTCAGAGAATACCGTGTGGGCGTATGTGCATCGGCATCAGAATCTATAGTGATGAAAAGAGGATATCATGAGCAGACGCAATGACGTGCACTGAGCTGTGAATGATGTTCGAATGCAATGCTCTATTCATGTAGAGTGGAAAGCAAAATTGGGGTTTGGGAGGCACTTGTCTGCTGCGAGGGCCGCGAGCGGTGCATCGAAAGTGGGAAAAGGATAGTATATTTAGTGGTATCACCTTCCTTGTCTGCGATATTAAAGCTGCAATGAACAGTGGGAATTTGGAGAATGAATTATCTTGTATAATGTCCAGCTAATTTGATTACAGACGAAGCGAATCCATATAACATACGAAGCTGTAGCCATAGATTTAAACCACTCTTTCGCGAAGTGATGCACTTCAACTATTTTTACGTATCAATAAGTTCGCGTATAAAGGTAGCATTGTCGCATTTGATAACATTGGCGCGAAATGGGAAAGAATAAGAGAGAGGAATATCGTAAACTGCAGGTGCGATATAGCGTAGTTATATCGCCATCTAACAGCGTACGCCCTGTTGCGGCAGTTGGCCAAACTCCTCTACCAGCGTCTGCTGCTCGGCCCACTCCCACCTTCTTTCCCTCTCCCGTCAAATCAAGTACAAAGAAGAGCATGTAAAATTACTTTACGAAGCAAAAGGAAGAATGTAGATTGGGAGTCGCTAGAAATCAGGAGGGTTAAGAAAAGATCCTGGGCTGTGTGCAAAGCGTATCCGGTTATTCAGTTTGGACAGATATCTACATCCGACTCAATAGACCCACGTACTTAAGTCGAGAGAATCACAAGTACAAAATTCAGTTCAAGCCACAGAGAACCGATGTTGGAAAATTTTCCTTTACAAATAGAACAATAACGGTCTGGAATAAGATGCCTGCGACAGCTATGGAATCCTTTCCTCTAGGTGTATAGATTAATTGGAGACATGGGATTGAGTGACATGAATTGTTGTGAAGTGCAGTAGAGACGTAGAAAGACAAGTGACGTGTAATTAGTCCCTCCCTCCCGCTCCGCTTGCAGCCGTCGCCGAACCCGCCTTCGTTCCGTTTCCAAACCGGTATTCCTCTTCCTCTTTCACTCGCCACCGGCGTCCTGAGTGGGCATATTCATTCGTTTTTGGCACGACAACAACCTAGGGTCATTCGCTCCGTAAGTGTAGTCCCGAGAGGTAACGGTGTACCTCCACTAAAATGTGGGATGCGGCGCCGACCTACACGACGGCTTCAGACGTGTTCCTCTCTAGTTATCTTCTACAGCGGGACCCCACTCTAGCCAGGGCATTCTCTAAGCTCGTGACTGTTCTACCGATGTGTTTGGATGTGTGTGGCATGTAAGTGTGTATGTAAGTGGAGAAGAAGTGAATAGTAAGAGGAAAGAAATATAGCGCGTTGTCAGCTCCCCATATTTCAGGTTACTGCTCCACCAATCGCCCGTTGAATACGCAATTCGCCTACTGATGGAAGAATATGCGGAAAACTACTTATCAGCGCAGCAGGTCGTTAGAATTCTCGACTTCTTGGCTGCCCGGGTCACGCCGCGTCGTCGGCTGAGAGGCCTGAAGCACAGCCGGACAGCCAGAAGTCATAAACTCGAGCCGCGGAAGCCTACGTGTACATTCGAATTCTCTTCTAGTGGTTGAATTCGACCCATCTATAGTGACATTGACCCGCCTCCGTCGAGCTGCCGAAATCACGTCTGAGCTATCGCAGACGATACCGTCATTACACCGTTGCCGTTGCCGTCGTCGTCGTCGTCTCAGTTGACGCCGCGTTGCGCTGAAAGTTCCGAGCGGAGCTGTGCTGCGGGTGGCCGCGCGGCGCGCCTGCCGCCAGCACGTTACACGATTTATGGCCTCTGCCTACGTAATACCCTCCTTTAGAGAGCTTAGCGCGGAATATTAGTCTCTGTGTAGTTTTGGGCGGAGTAGGTGGCGTTTTGCTGCGCGGTGTTTGAAACACTCTCGGTATTCACATTCGGTCGGTGAATGCAGTGAGCGCTTGCAACAGCGCGATGCGAGATGGATTGCGGGGTGGGGCGTTCGCTGCCTACCTGCTCTCGTCTCCGCGCGTGGACGAATGAAAAAAAAAAGAAGTAGTGAATTTTTTGGAGCACATATTGTTATTTATAAAATTCAGAAGCGATAACAATGAAGTGTGAAGTAACACAGTAGACGTCGAGTCTTTCAGGATTGTTCTGATTCTCAACATTTGATTTGCTTCTTTTTACCTACTCCCGCGTGTAACGAATTTGAATGTACAAGTATTGTGATTCTCATAAAGTACAATAATCATTATCAAATAACATGTTTGCTTCTACTATTCCTACTGATTTATCCATCACCAAATTTAATGTTTCGAAGATTTCACAGTTTTCGAAGAAGTGTTTGCTGTGTGAGAATTAAGCATTCTGAACAAATAAAAGTACATTCAATTACGATGCGAATTCATTATTCAAAATTTTGGATTGTTGATTATCGTTGGAAGGAAACATGAATGAGTTTGACTATTACTTAATAGGGATATTCTTTAAATCCATTACAATTTTTTCCTCGTGATCTCTAAAGTAATTGCTGATATCTGTTGTAATTCTCCTTCCAGAGTTAAATTGAAAATTATGAAAATGATTCGGAAATACATTTTGCATGTGATAGCCTTCTTACAATTTGGCCCAGAATTGTTGTGAAGTCGTCTTCTGTTTCTGTGAATGAACTTTCAACACAAATCAAGAGGTCAGTAATACGTATTTCGCTTGCTAAGCGAGAACTCCTCTTCCGAAAACGACCTCCGCCTCAGCTTCTTTCAAATTCTATTACGGCACTTTCGTTTTACGGTGTACTCAGAAACGAACAGTCCGTAGGCACTGTATTGTAAATTCCTTTTAAAGCGAAAGAGCAAAAAAGACGGCCACTCCAACTTCGAGTGAACCGATTTTTGCCGGAAAAATATTCAGCTCCCGCAGCGAGCGTAATCTTTTTCTCGTCTCTGATTTTAGTGGCGTTCTTTCCTGAAGTCGTTCATTCCAGGGAGCGCCGCCGCGCTGCGCTCTTTTCTTCTCCTTGCTCCTCTCCCCCCCCCTTTCCCGTGCCTCTTCTGGGCAACGCGCGCACGCCGTGAGAAATTCGCCACTCGGACCAGCGACAGTTTTATTCTAGCGGCAGACGTTTGCACATCTGACGGGCGTGCATGGAAGGGGAGGAAGGTGATTTCTTCGTCACTATACAGTACGTTGTGAACAAAATACGAATCAACTATTTTTTTTAGTTAATTTGATTATTTATTTACGTAGCGTGAATGACAAAAGCAAACCTCCATACTGTCTCATATATAAACTAACTGATATTCTTTCATAAAAAGTGTGCTGTTTTGAAATTACTTGTCAATTTGTAATAAATGGTGTAATAATTTTCTTGATGCTTATAGTGCTAAAACATTTTATGTGGATGAATATACTTCTTACTACAACAGATAAGAATCGATGTGTTAGAGTTGTATTTTGTTTACACGTAGAAGAGATAGAACTCAATAAATAAATTAAGTTTTCGCCGTTGTTTTATTCTAACAACTTCATAGTTTCTTGAATGCGGAATTAAAACGGTTCATTATAGAAAACACTTATTGCCTGCACCATACACCGTCAAGGAATCGAGTACTCTCTGCGGGGATAGTTTTGTCATTTCAAACATAATTATCTACGAACGTCACCATACGACGTTGATTGCAAGACACATTTGTACTTTCGCGATGGGTATAGAAAAAGTCACAAAGTAGAGTGCTTGATTCATGGAAATAGTTTATAAACTACTTTCAGCTATTTAAAATATATTTGAACTGTGCAGACTTTCAAAGGCGAATGGACAATTGACAAGTAAGATAAGACATAAGTAAGGTAAGACAACTGGTTCACGTATTATTCGCAAAGTCACTTCTGTGTCCACAGTACGCCCATGGTTACGGTTTGTTGCTTTTTCTCCAGTACTTCTTTGAAAGTAATTCGATGTTTTCACCATCCAAGAGCATTAAATAAGTAATAATTGAAAATAAGTTCAATACGTTTTGGATTGACCATAAAACCTTAAGAGTGCACTTAAAAACAATGGAACGTTCCTCGTTTCAACAAACGATTATTGATGAAACATTTTTTACTTTTAATACCATGTATCACTGTATTTTAGTGTTCTTGTTAGAAGTAAGACTAATGAATCAGAATGGAAGCAAAACCCATTCTGTGAATTACCAACGTGAATGATTGAAGTGAAAATTATATTTATGGAGTAGGGTTGTAGATTTGTAGTAAACGAGAGTCAGCTTTACGACTGGCATTAACATATAAACGAGAAATTGCTGTACATAAACGTGCCAATTGCGTAATCTGTAGATTGACTGTTTCTAATTGACATAATGCATGTGTAACTGGATTAATGTCAACGATAATTATCGCTAATAGCTACTGTCTGTTCAAGGGACGATATTTGATTGGAATATGTATACTGAAGCACAAATTAATTCCAGACACATCTCTCTACATGTTATCGTATATAATAATTTGAAAGGAAAGTGTGAATATTTTCCTCTCTAAATTCAGTTTATTTTTCTTACAGAAACAGAAGTCAGTAAATATATGTTCACAAGGAAATATAGAACATAAAGTTCACACGTTAGTGAAAAGTACACTGCCTGAAAAATAGAAATTTGTTTTGTAATTGCAACGTTTTAAAAAGCCAAAACGTGCATTTTTTTTAAAAATGTAAATTAAATTTCACACTTACATTCAATTAATGATTAACTTTTCTTTCAGAAGACTCAATTGCAAAACACGAAAAACATTAAGGTGTGTTTCTTGTGCACAGATAAAATATAATTAAATTTAACTTCATTTGCTAGTCATACATAAACGTTAATCGGAGAAGTGTTGATCATTACATGTTGTATGTTGATGACATTGCATGTTCCATATAAACTTGAATGTGTGTATTATCAGAGAATGCTTTATTTTCCTTCTTCATCACTTATGAACAATTTAGTAAACCATATTAAAATGTAGTGAACCATAGGGGAGTGATGTACATTCTGGTCGTGTTTTTAATGGCTATTTTCATTTCATCACGTCTGTCTTTTGTCTATTCGGCAAGGCATTCTGCATACGGTCGGGTTGTGACTAACTACTGGCAAGTAGAGTGGAATTGTGAACGGATTGACGACCACTGGTACGGCGCAGGCAGGTTACATAACAGATCACAGTGTATCCAAAATACTCGTAGCTCTCGGTAGATTAACATTTTTTGGTCAAAGTTATCTCAGTCAGTTGAAGTCGTATTCAGTATTTTTTAGTCTTGAGAAAACTCTCATTGTCCCTGCAATGCGGGTTTTCGATATTCGATTTCGGTATTTCCATATTATATTTCACAGAAGACGCCACCACTCTCCACTTTCAACTCGGTACTCACCACCCGCCAACCTCCACCCGTATCCTCACCCACCACCCCCATCCATTATTCCCACCCGCTACCCACCATCCGCCATCTCCACAAGTCACCCACCACGCGCTTCCCGATACGCTTCCCGCGCACCCACCGCATACCACCGGCAGCAGCCACCAAACCCCGTCACCCTCTCCCGCCACCCTTCTCACACCACCCTTCTCACACCATACACCATACGACACCCGCCACTCGCCAACCTCCACCCACCGTCACCGTCCATACCCGACCCTACCGTCTCATCGTATCCGCCGACCCTACCACCCCACCACCGCCCGCCACACGCCACCCAACAACCACCTCCCCATCTGCTATCCGCCACGCGCCGCCGCCCACTACCTCACACCACCACTTGCCAACTTACATAACCTGCTACCCCACCCACTACCCGCTACCTCCACCCACTATCCGTCACTCACCACTCGCCACCCACCACCCGCTGCCCACCACCCGTCACCCTCCTCCCGCTACCCAGCACCCGCCACCCACCACCCACCACCCACCACCCACCCACCACCCACCACCCACCCACCACCTGCTGCTCACCACCCGTCACCCTCCTCCCGCTACCCAGCACCCGCCACCCCCCACCCACCAACGTTGGCCCCTTCCTCGCCTTTCCCTTGGCCCAATCTCTCCAGGCAGCGGAGCGGCCAGGGCGTCATTAATCTCCCGGTGCGGCGGCATCGATGGGGCGGGGTGGGAAAGGGCGAGGGTAGGCGTTGGCAATTGAAAAGGCATCATCGCCGAGAGTTCGGGGCTGTTCCCTCCAGCGCGCTCTGTGCTTGGCGGGCTTTCCACGCCGCAACTTGGAGGTCAATCTTCAGAATTCTTCCAGCCCGTGGTGTGGATAGGAAATGGAGAATGGCCTTTCTAGATGAGGAAGGAAGGGAAGAAATTTGCCAATTGCATCATTAGCCTAATTATTCGATTGTCACTATACTCGTAGACAGTGTTTAAAAATTCATGGTCTTAAGAATTGTATCTAACGAATATGACCTAAAGAAGGATTCTCTGCTCCGAAGAAATGTGTATCGCTCCTGTATATTTCGAACGCGCTCGAGAAACTGGATTTTCGAATAGCGGGCGCGAAGACCGGACGCCATATGGCGGATCCGGCCGGCGGCTCAAGGCTTGTGATGTGTTTCTGTTGCTCTTTTGGTATTTTTCAAAAACTAAGAAACCATATCAAATGAAAAATAGTACAATATGTACAATAATAAATATTGCCAAAGTTCAATTTACTTTTTAGAGTATCATGAGCACTTACCAAATGTTCCTATTAATTACACTGAATTTAGGAATATGTCAAAAGGTACAGTATTTCCAAGAAGACATTATCAAAACATATTACGTTAATGAAAACTACACATTTGTGTTTCTACGCAAATGGTAACAAAACAGTTAGGGAAATACTGGCAGGGGATTATCAGAATGTATTTCTAAATGGAACATCTAAAATGAAAAGCTTCCACTCGTGAATGGGTCAACCTGATGCAGAAAAGCAATAGAGATTAAAGAAATTCTGTAAATAAGCATTGCTTTCTTTAATAAAATATTGTTGTTGCTAGTATAAAAGTCTCTATAGAATGAAAGGGGAGAGATTATTTTATGGCGTCATGTAATATTAATATTTGGTAGTGTTAATTCAAAGAATTTACGATCTCGTATAGAGTCAACTGAGTGGCAAATCCTGGAAATAACCGTTCAGACGACATCAGATTCAGGTGCACGTATAATTTTCTTTTCGATGTCCCTGTCACATACACCCACTGTCTCCAAAGCGGGAATTGAAATGTAGTGTCGCAGTGGTGTGCATCAGTACTCCATTCCATTCCACTCGATAGTGCTTGCGTCCGCTACCGAAGGGGGAGCGTTTTATCTCTTGGGGACGTGTGAATACACGCGCCCTAGTTTTACGAATCCTCTTCTGCACTCACAGCGATCAGAAAGACCGGAGCTGTGAAACACGAGGCGGCGAATACAGAGGGAAGAACCTGCATCTAGCAGCATTGCAGGTCCCAGAAGTAATTCTATTGTTCATTCCCATCTGTTTGTTTTGCCTTTTACGAGCACGAAGTGTTAGAAAGGTTCTTGAGCTGCTTCCTGCGAAACGCTTTGAGAGCATCGAAGAACCGACGAGAGATTTAAACGCATTTAGAGAGATTTTATAGCCGTCTTTACAATCCCGTGTAAGACACTACGTTGAATAGGTTCGCGAGAGAAAATAAAATTTGGTCGCATGCAAAGATCTGAAATGGAATTTTTAAATTTACAGTGTAGATATTCTAAACAAGCCGACTGTCAGGGAGGAAATGCAAATATATCGCATTACTTTTTCCCCCTAAAATAAAACTTAATTTCTTCAGAAGAAGAGCTTATTCTTCGTGTAAAATAATAACAAACAGCGTAATGGGAAATAAGTTCATACACCACGTATATCACGCTGAAATTAATTTTCTCCCTTGCTTCTCGCTCGGCACCTGAAGCCGGCCCGCGCGGCGAACTAAGCCCCTTCATGAATGTGTATATTACGGTAAGCACCCCGCTGCTGGAGGAGCGGCGGGCTCCTGGCCGTTTTCTGGCGCGGGGCGGCGGCGCCGGCAGCGGCGCTGACGGGGGGCCGGCGGCGACCGCGGCGTCGGTTGCGGTGCGAGCGTGGGCGCGGGCGGAGGCTCAGGCGGGGGCGGAGACGCGGCTGGAGACGGCGGTAGGGACGGTAGCGGCGGAGCGGTAGAGTAAAATGATGGGGGGCGGAGGTGTCAGAGGGAGTGGGGGTGGAAACTGTGAGGGAGGGAAGGGGATAAAGGCGGGGCGGGAATGGACAGGAGATGGCGTGGAGATGGGGCGGGGAGGGCATGGAGATGGAGGACGGGTCGGAGCAGCGGCAGAGCTGGCGGGGCGGGGACAAGGTAGCAGCAAGGACGGGATGACGGCGGGGGTGCCTGGGGGGGGAGGCCTTGCCTTGAACGGGGAAGGCGGGGGCGGACTGACACACGCGGGGAGAACGCGCTTCTCGGCCGCAGGTGGCGCCCCCCCGCCCCCGCCTTTTAATTACTCCGCGCCGCTCCTCGGACGGCGTCCAATTACGAGGATGCGACCGCCGCCGCCGCAGCCGCCGCCTTCATTTACGAACGAGATTATTGAGACGCGCCGCCCCGCGCCCGGCCGCTTCGCTGCACTCACCGCACAACGGCCGCGGCGGGGGGGGGCTGGAGACTGCGATGCCGATGGGGTGCGAGCCGTGAGGACAACGCGCTGTTTGCGGTGGACTCGTCGGTTTCACCGCCAGAAATTCGTCTGCTCCTGTCCATGATGGCGATTTATGGGGGGGGGGGGGTATTTGTGGAAGCCAGAGGAGGTATGCCTCTTTTTTGTCGATTCAAAAGTTTTGCGTAGTCTCATTTCAGTATTAATTCATTACAGTTTATTCGTCATTAAATGAGCAATTCTCGTGAAATATAATAATCTTATCGAAAGTTAAACGTATTACGTATACGTTTAACGTTAAACGTATTTACAAAAAATACAGTCGCTCTGATTGCCGATTGGTCTTGTACAGATGATTTGGTTTTCATTGTAGTTGTTTCTTTCCCAATGATTCTTCCTTATAGGTTCCATCAAATCAATGTATCTTGCCTTATATCGTTTTTCTGTGTGCGTAGTTTGTGTTATTTGAAACGATTTATACCCATAATAGAGAGAACGAGGAAGATTTTATCTTTCCTGAAAACGATCTGACTGTTTATACTCATATTAACTGCAAACTATTTTTTGACAACTCTGTAAAGTAATAGCATTATCATAACTAAGATATAAGGTACCAGTTGAGTTATCTGTTTCCGAATGTCCACGACGCCTCTCACTATTCAATATTTCTTGGGGGTTTCCAGATTACCTGCTGTTTACATATTGCTTCGTCAGGCTTCCCCTCAATATATTCTGCTCCAAATACGATTTATCTACATTTCGTAACATTTGTGTAACTTCCATCCATTTCTGTACTCCATCTCCGCTTCTCGGCTCACCTCATCCTCCATGCAGTCATCCTCCATCTCAGCACCCGTAAACACTCCGCTCTCGTCGAGCCGCTCGGCAAACCGGTTAGTCCGCCCTCTCTCGGGCCTCGCGATCTCCTCGTGTATACAGCTGCTGCAGCCGTCCTCGCTGGACCCGCCACCATCCCATCCTCCTCGACTCCGCCACCACGCCTCCCGCGCCTCACCTGCCCTCGCCTACGCATCCTTTGCCTGTGCTGCCCTCTACTCCACTCTACTCTAATCTACTTTACTCGATTCGACTCAATTCGACTCGACTCGACTCGACAACTCGACTCGCCTCCGCCACCCTAGACTCGACCTCACCACTATCGTCTTGACTCTGCTGCCCTCGACTTGACTCCGCCACCTGCGACCCGATTCTGCCACCTTCAACCTGACTCCACTGTCCTTGAATCAACTCCGCCGCCCTCGCCTCGACCCCGCTGCTCTCAACCTGAGGGCAGTCCTTGACTAACCATCCTTGACTCTGCCCCCCTGATCTCTCCAGTCGAACCCGCTTCCATTGCTCCATTGGCAGAAACCCACCATTCATCACACCGTCGCATCCACAGCCGCCGCCGCCGCTATCTTCGCCACAGGCGTCGCTTCCACTGTTGCTGCCGATTCTCCAGGCACGCGAGCAGATCCGCGCAATTAACCAGAGGCTGCAACGGGCGCAGACTGGCAGCAACGCACGTCGCACGCCACCTCAAGAGAAAACACGAACGAAAAAGTTGGTAGGCGTGCGGCACGTAGTCTGTTCAGGCTGGTGACAGGTGGTTTGACTGAGCCGATTGCCCGCTCGGGCGAGTGCCAGTTTCACGTGAGAGAATTCCAGTGTTTTCATCGCTGTGGACAGTGCTGAGGGGCAGGTAGTTGTTCCAGAGAAGTGACTGAATTCAACATGATGTTGCTTCTGTTTGGTTTGCGGCAAGAACCCTGTGAGATATGAAGTAGGGTCTGTGAATTTCATTTTCTTTGTTTATTTGTTATCTTTAAATTTCTTATGGTTGCTGCTCTGTCTTTATGTCATGCTCATTTTACTTGAATATTAGCCATTAAGTAATATCCAGAGCAACTTAATCATTATGTACTATAATAATATTCTGACGGTGGCTCACGCATTTTGATAAAATGTTGATTATTGTAATATTTGCTAATATAAACAAGTTCTTTGAGTTCAGTTGATGTAGTTGTACGTAATCCAATTTTTATTGCCCCTACATTTAAAGAATTTCAGATTCATCGGAAAAGTGTTTCATTTCAAAAATGTCGATCTTAATATATCATTATTTATATGTAAAAGAGAGTATAATATTTTAAATTCCATTAAGGCTTCAAGGTGGTGACAATTATAGATTATACAGACAGTTATATACAGGCAGATGACAATGATTGCTCGATGTGGTAACTCAGTGATTAACTGGATTAAGTAATGCTTTAAAGAATTTGAAGTGCGTACGTATGCATTTGCTACACATTTCATGAATGTTTCATTTTGCACTTTTTGTGATCATATTTAAAACATACAATTTTGATCTGAATTTAAAGTTTATTTAATGGAACTTCGAATCTATTATTGAAATGAATAATATTTCAGACATATTATAATGAATATATTTACGTCTATTATCTTGTTTATTTAATTGTACTTTTTTTATTTACATTTTTTTACATACAACATTTTAACATTTACAATTTAAAATTTTTATTAAAAATATGATTTGAATCATACTTACATATGTAAACTGTAATGATCGTGTTACTAACTAAAAAACGACATGTGTCGTACTAGTTGGCCAGACAATCTTCACGACATTTGACCAGTGTTTTTTATAACATTGACATTTTTTATTAAAATGCTAAATGATTGTTTATGATATTTTTGACAAACCTGTACGATAAATCTTTTGAAAATTTTTGATCCCAACTAGGGTCAAAACACCTAAGAAAGAAATTATTTAAAAAAGACTTTGGCGTCTGTGTTATTAAGTCAGAAAACCAATCCAATTATTTGAATAACTTATTTAGTTGGTTATGAGATCCACTACGAAGCAACCAGTTCCCAGATTCGCCCACAGAAGGTGTGTCGCGCCAGCAGCGTGGGTCCGTCGTTGTCTCCGCTGCGCCCGCGGCACAGAGTGCATATAATGCACTTCTGAGAACTGCCTTCTGCCCCCACGTTGCCACATGCGCGGGACGCCCGCGGCGACAACGCACCCTTCCCTTCCCTTCCCTTCCCCCTTCGTCTGCCAGCGCCAGCGCCCGGCACCGCTGCTCTCTTGCGGAGGCTCTCCTGCGGTTGCCGACAACTTTCGCGTCCTCGGGGTATGGTCGCGCACAGTACGCCCAACTGCCGCCTCAGGCAATTACCAAGCAAGTAATAGTCATTTTTAAAAACATAGCAGTACATATAAATAAAAATAAAATTAATTTCTTACGCAAGTGAAACATTTCGGCGTTGTATCGATATTTAAGAATCCTATTAACTTTTCGATATTTCTCTCCAACTACTAATCGGATTTATTCCGTTTTGCGTCGGTTATGAACATACGTTTCTTTCTCTTCTGCTGTTTCATTGAGAGAGGTGAATAATGCGATTTGCTGCTTTGCAAATTGAATGAAGTTTATTTTACTCTTCGGTGCCACGATCACTTCCAGGAATATTTTTTCGATGGAAGTTAAAATGTTAATGAAAATAGTTGCAATATTGTTTACATATTTAACATGCACGCCGCGTGTATTTTAATATTAATACCATAGAAACAATAATTGCTGGTGTAAATAATTATGCAATTCATCTATTGATATCTACTTTTTAAGATATTATTTGCGTTTTACGAGTATAAAGGAGTACATTTTTATGAACTCACTAACTGAACAAACATAGCTAATACACCTGGTTTCATATGACTTCCGTGGGATACTTTTCTTTACAACTTCAGTGCCATTTCAGTGGTTTTCAGCAGAAAAGTAATCGGCGAATAAAATAAAAAGGCTTCGATACACTTTTTATCACCAAAAAATATTCATTTTCAGATTCTCATTTTACGCTATTTCTTTCTACTGCCGTATTTATTTGATCGTGTTCACTCATTACGTGCATTTACGTGTTGGTTCGTTCTCAGTGCGAGCCGTCAGTGCGTTTCGGCCAGTGTGCGGCGCGGCTCCAGCGGTGCGCGTAGGGCTCCCGGGCGGCGGGCAGGCGGGCCGTGCCAGCGACACGTATATTCCCGCGGCGTTGCAGATTCCATTAATTAAAATCCGAACTAGTCGAGTCAGTGTTTCTAATTGCGAGCTCTACGCAGCAAGGTGGGCGAGGGGCAGGGGTGGTGAGCAAGCAGGCTTCTGACGCCACCTCTTCCGACGCCACCGCTGATTCTGCCACCGCCGCCCTCTCTGTCACTCGATGTTCTGTTCCCCTCGTCTTGTCACTGCCCTGATCTCCGCGTCACATCCATCACAAGCGTTGTCACGCCCCCATACGGCGCTCGACTGACACGCCAGCTCTCCAGTCGCAGTGGACGTTCCGACGTCACGATTGTCACAAACCTCTACCTGTCACGGTTCCGTGTTGTCACTCATGCCACCAGACGTTAGTCACCATATTCGTCACGTTTGTCACAACTCGCATAATCGCCACGGAATCGTGTTGTACATCTGTGCACGTCAGCCAGCCATACTCACCGCAATCCCACAAACAACTCGCACTCACATCACACATTCACACGTCGCCTTCAACTATGACAGTAACCACAGCAGAAGAACCTCAAATGTTACGATGGTCAACTCGTCACATCACCATTTCATGCAGCCTCATTTTCTCTAACCGATTCTCATCCACTCGACTTCACCAAGCCAAGAGATACTCGAATTCCATGAAAACCGCAGCTATTTCCATCACCACGCCAAAGAGACCGCAGCGCTTCACAAATACTACGAACGCTACAACAAGCTCCACGACCACTACAAAAATCACCACCTCCATAAGAGACGCCCCAAAAACTATTGCCCTGCCATCGCCAACATCCTCTCTGCCTCGCCAAAGCCCCCGTCCGCGCACGCCGCCGTCGCCGCCTCCCGCGCTCCCCACACCGCCCCCGCCGGTTCTCCTCCGTGTCTGATTTATGCGTCCGCCGCACCGCGGCGCTGCCGCCGTAGCTGCGTTCGGGTTCCGCACGCCCTTAATTACTGCGTTCTCCAGCAGTCGCTTGCTCCGGCACCGCGCCCGCTTCCTCCTTCTCCGCCGCCCCCGCCGCCGCCATCACCTCCGCGGAGCCTCCCGGGCCCACGGCATCTTCGACACCGCCAGTTCATTATTCTCCATCTCGTTAATTAAAATTCTGTGTGTGTAATTTCTTTCACGGTATCTCGGGTTTGAATCCCGCTTCGCTTCGTAAGGGCACAATTATTATTACTACTCCCACGAAACGCGCGTACGCGAGGAGGCGGAGGAGGGGATGGGATTGGGAGGGGGCGGCGGGGATTCAGCGGGGCGAAGCGTGCGCGCATTCATCTTGTGAGGGAGGCACCAGACGCCCCGCCCCCGCCCCCCTCCTCCGCCTGGGAAACAATCCGGTCGCTGCCTACTAATTTTGGATTGTTTATGTGCCGCTGGGTACACTCCCGGTGCCTCCGGATTGTTCGGGCCGCGACGCCGCCGCGCGCCGCTTTGCGTGGGAGGGCGCGACTGTCGTCTCGCGCCGCCTGCGTCCCGGAGGTGGGAACGCGCGTCTTGCGTCGTGTCACTTTTAATTTAGAGGCTGGGAATGCTGGGCCATTGAAAGTTTACCGCTTCGTGGAGTGAATCGTGGTAGTAATCATGTATGAGAATCTGGCGGTGCATCTATCTTCTGAGGCTAAATTACATGTTGGAAGAGGTTGCTATGAAATTTCAAGCTGATCAGAAATTTCCAGTTGTAAATTTCTATGAAAATTGCTCAATATTTTCTAGGGCCCTAACGTATTAATTAACCGTAATGGTATGCGAAAAATTAAAACGCATTCAAATATACATTATGAAATTGGTAATCATATTAATGATTTGCTAATGATTGATTAATAATAATAATAATAACTTTTAATTAGATGTTTACAAAACATCCTAAAGTAGTGTCACTTTCATTCTAATCTCTAATTTGTGCTGGTAATCAATGATCTTTTGAGAAATATCTGCAACGGCCTATAAGTAGCAATCGTGTGCGTGGTCATAGTGCATTATTCCTTTTATATTTTTGCACTATCAGGTGTGAATTTTAATTTATCGCTATTCTAGGTATTTATGAAAGATTATATTCAGTATAAAAGTTCCTTGTGTATACCTAATGTGTTATTTGTGCATGCATGACACATTCTGTATCTTAGTAGCTTAAAAACTCGTTTTCCTCACGCTTCTTCGCACAATAAAAATGCAAACAAAAATCCAGCGTCGAATCTTGGGAGACCGCTAGGCACAGATTGCGAACGACACACAACCAATCGCTAATAGGGGGCAGCTCGAGAACACTAACTTCCGCCATTGCTACTCTTCGTACGCGATGATCGTCTAGTAATGTAAGGAAGGCTTAGTGATGTGAAAGAATTGAACGTCAGATCACGTTCATGGCCGTCGTCACATTAGAAGAAATGACACCGAAAAGAGCGAGCAGTTGGGTACCGTATCAGTGGACACGAAATATTGTTACACGATTGCCGGAATAACCTCGCCCAGATTTCCTCGAGGATTGAAGCTACAGCGCAGGGCATTTCGCGCGAATGTCATTTACACAGTTGCCAATTTTAATTTTATCTACTGAAAATTTAATGTATTGTATTTATAATTTTTCTGAAAGAGGTATCTTAAAAGAGGTGAATTAGAAAGTGTCATTAAGGGGCTGGCCGGGGGTGAAGGGTAGTGTCTTAAATAAAGGTACGATTTACATACAATATTTTGGATTTAGTGACCGTTCTAATAAAAAATCAGTTGTTGGGGAGTTGTGGTTGTTTAATAGGGGCAGCATTTAAGAGGGATTTCATTGTTCCTCCCTTCGCGCGGAGAAGCTTGAGTTTTCCAAGCTTTCCCTTTTCATTTCCCACCTTGAACCTCAACTCTGTTGAGCTTCCCCACCCTCGCCTAAGAGCACGCGGAGAGCAAGTACTTGGGAGGCGCGCCACGCTGCCATCGTTACACACGACGGCGGAGGAGGAGGCGGCGGCGGCGGCCGCTCGTCTCTGCACGCCGCAGTGCTGCGTAATTAAGGATGGCGTGACGCGGCCCTATAAAATTCCCGAAACGATGTAAGTTGGCGCAGCGCGGCAGGAGAAGTAAATAATCCCCCGTTTATTTATCTACTGCGGAGTACCTGCTCGTTTCTTGTTGTTCGGTCCTCTGATTTACGGGTTCCGTCCGCCGACTGTTGCCTTCGCCGCGCAGCGCTCCCCGCCCCCGCCTCTGCTCTCGCTCCGCTCGCCCTCCCCGCTCCGCTCCCGCCCTCGCCCCCCCCCGCGGCTCTTTGACTCCTCTCCCCCCCCCGTTTAGTTGTTCCGTCGGTAACGATAAGGCTCGCTTTGCGAAGCGTACGTCGCCGCAGTCACCTCTTCCTGGTCTGGTGGCTTCATAAAGGCTGGATTAATAAAGCTGTCAAATACTTGTATTGATAAACGTTGTTCTATAATTATTGTAATTTCTGCTATTGTTCTCTCTTAAAATATTTTTCTTTGAATTATTTAGTTTTAAAAATACTCTCGCGTGTGCGAAGATTGCAGATAATAACAAATCTGTGAAGCAGGTGACAATTTATTTAATTTACTTGAAATCGTTTAACCATACTTGTAAGAAGGATTATAAAATAACAAGAGAGAAGCCAGTACATTAAGATGTATTCAGTAATGAATATACGAATTATTCACTGCCATCTGAATACAAAATTTCATTTATTTTATTATCCACGGAAATATAAGTCGTCAATATAAAAATATAAAATCATTAATAGAATCAATCATAGAAATGAAGTAATTGTATATCCAGAATATTATCTGTGTTTTTACATCATCAAAGAAATACCGATCTTCCACTGCAGAAAGGATGAATTTTAAATAAAAATTTCAGTTGGTTTACATCGTCAATAAGAACCCTAACATAAAATTCTAAAATATTTATTTTTTTCTGCAGTCTTCCTAACAAAATGATTAAATGTGTTTCGGCAATCTCTACACATGCCCCTCTTCTCCCGCAGATAGAACAAGCCATCATATCAAAACAAGTCGCAAGGTAAAACAATGCAGCCGCTCTAAACCCGTCGGAGATGCGATCTCGGGGCATCCCCGACGTACACGGGCTTTCCACGTCGGAGCGGCTCACCCCTTTGTGATATACCGAGCAGCGAATCTCCAAGAGTTTTATGCACGCGCTGCCGACCTCCCGACCTGCAGCGTCCATCGAAGCGGACGATCACCCACCCCGCCCGCGCAGCAACCGCCCCACGGACCCCGCCCTCCCTACCAGACTCCAGTCCACCTGTTATCTGCCTCGCCTTCCCCCCGAATGTCTCACACACTCCAGCCGCCCCGCCACGCTCTGCCACGCCACGCTCCGCCACGCTCTTCCCCGCTATGCCCAAACCCGCCACGCCACGCCCCGCTACGTCACGGCCCCGCCCCACAACGCCTCACCCCTCCTCTCCCCGCTTCTCCTCCCCTCCACACACACCCTCCCTCCTCTCTTCCACTCGCTCCTCGCCACTCAGCCCGTCTCGCTCTGCGCGCCCAGCCCCGTCCACCCTGACCCGCCTCGCCCGCATTATTCTGCCCATCCCGCCCGCTCCTTTTCGCCCTGCCCTGCGCCCTACACTGGTCGCTTTGCCCTGCCCACCTCTGTCCCACCCTGCCCGACCAGCCCATCTGCCTTTCCCGCCTTCCCCTCCTCTCCGTTCCGTTTCGACCTTTCCCCGCCCTGCCAGCCCGCCTGGTCCCAGCGCGTCCCGCGCACTACCCGCCTCGCCGTTCCATTTACAGCGTTTTGCCCATCCTCTCTGACCACTCCGCCCCGTTCACCCCATCCGCCTCTACACACCGCCCACCGTGCCTACGTTTTGTCCTTTTCCTCCCCTCCTGCCTCCCTGAGGCGTGGGCGAAGAGGAGGGCGGCGTCCGCGCCAGCGCGGGCGCGCCGCGCTCAAGTTACCCGACCGGCCGACCGGCGCGCGCGCGCGGGCGTAATTTTAATTTCGCCCGGAGATAAAAACCTTGAGCGTAAAACACCGGCGCGGTGAGAGGCGGTGCCCCCGCAGGGCAGGCATGGGGGGGGGGGAGGCGCGCTGTTGAAAACCGTAAGCGAGGGCGTCTCGAATTTCTTGCTGAAACACTCGACGCGGCCAAGTGCTTTTCGAGGGCCTCCGCCTCGGGGTTGGCGAGAGCGCGGGGAGGAAGCGACAAGTCCTCCGGCCGAGCGCTGACCACCACTTCTCGGAGCCGTCCCTACGCGACGGCCGTCGGCGGGTGGGGGGGGGGGGGGTAGGGCGAGAGGCGGTGAATGGAGGAGCGAGGCACTGCGCTGCATAAGAGCGTGCTGGATGAGCGGACGTAATGAAATGGGGAGACGGGTGAGGGCGATCGCGTAATCGGTAACAATGTGGAAGTTCTGCGAAGTGTTTGATTGTGGGCGTTGTGGCTTGTGTAAGCCGTTGATTGCAGCAGGTTTGTGGGATCACAGAGAGAGAGGACGGGTCGTCGGGTTGGGATAACAGTAACAATACGTAAGACGAAATGTAGTTATATGTGTGATCAGAGAGAGGAAATCGACGGGTTGGAGTAGCAGTAACAATACAGAAGACGAAATGTAGTTATCTTGTGTATGTGTATGGTTGAAAAAAGTGGATATCTGTGTGGTGTGGAGACCGCTTGTGAGAACTCGTTGGTTAACAAGATGTCGCACTGTGTAAGGCTGAGTGGTAGATGACTCTGGGTTAGCATACTGGGTGGTAATGACATTTTAGAAGGGTGAGTAAATACGACTGCAAGAATAGAGAGCCAAAATGACGCTAAGAACTTAAAAATCTGATGACAGCTGAGGGGAATTAAGCGGATTCATCGTTGAGAGGAAGTCTGATGTTTGGAGATAAAACACAATACAGGCGAGGTGGATGTGTGAGCTTCGGCGATAGTGACAGGACGGGCAGAGGGATGATTGTTGCAATGAGAAGTTCGGCTTGCGATGTGGGAACGAATGGGATGGCAATAGTGTGGGATGAGTGAATTGTGTCGGAGGTGTGGGATAAAGTGTACGATGGAGAACACAGGAGCCGATGATGGTGAAATGGACGATTTCGGAGCAACAGCGACATGACAGAGAGCTGAGCGCGATTGGCGTGCGCGGCGTGAGCGCGGGCAGAGGGCGGGACGAAGAGCATGACGGAGGATGTGTAAGAACTAGGAAGTGGGCATGTAAGGGCGGCATGAAAGACAGTGTTATGGAAGGAAAAGGTCGGCGTGCGTAAAGTGAGCTAGACGTTGTAGGTGTCCGACGCTCTAAGAGGGATCTTCCTTCGCGAGATGGCAACGGTGGCGCCGTTAGTGGCGGTGGCAGCTGCTTCGGTTGTTGTTGTTGTTGGTAGTGGTGGTGGTGGTGGAGGTGGTAGTGGTTGGGATGTTGGCGACTTTGGCGGAGAAGGCAGTCTCGGTGGTTGGTATGGGAGTGGTTGGGTGTTGGTGGCGGTGCTTGCGGTGTTGCGGTGACGTCGTTGTCGGTTATTTGGGTGGGATGATTATAGTTAGGGTAGTGGTGGCGGAAGATGAGGAGGCGGAGGAAGAAGAGGAGGAGGAGGCGCAGGAAGCGTGGCGCCGGGGGCGGCGGCGGCTCGCAACTCGGCTTACAAGCGCGGCGCTGTCTTCGGAGAGTGTGGCTTGGCGGCTTCTCGGATCCGCTGCTCCACTTGGCTGCGCTCCTCGGCGCGGCTAAGTACCGCCGTGGGCCCCGCCCGCGCGCCCGCATCTCCGCTTCCTGACGCCTGCGCCGGACGCCACGCGCGATGTGTGGCGCCCGCCCGGGCTCTCCGCTTTCCTCCGTCCAGGCGCTTTCCTGCACTTACCGCCCCCAGCGCTAGAATCGAGTCCCGACGATGGTGGCAAGATTTTCGGCACTGGCTCGTCAGCTAGAATTCAGTCGCTGTCGAGGGGAGAATTCAAGCGGCCGGGTTCTCTGATCGGTAGTTTTCCGTTGTTTCTCCGTTCTGCACCAGACGAATGCCGGAGCAGTACTTTGACAAACCGGTCACGGACCGCGCGCGATATTTCCTACCTCTTCTTTGTCCAATCCACATCCTTATACACTTACACTATCATGCGCTACACTAGCACATATGCTGGTAGATCAGTCGGGAGCTTAGAGCTTGTGCCGGCTGGGGCGGTGCCCCGCTGGTGGGAGATAACTGGTTGGGATACACTCTCTAGCTGCTGATACGTTGGCACCGGATCTCGCCATAAAGCCGGGGAAGACAACCGCCACCGCCCGAGCAAAAACATGCACTACTTTTACGGGACAAAATCCTGTTTAGTTGACGAGCATGGAATAATTACCAATCAATCTATCAAAAAAAGCAAAATTGTACGTTCCCGCTTTTCAAATTGTATCTCTTAAAAATTCATTGTTTATGGTAATTCTCGTCAGAAGTCAAATAATATTTACGAGCTATTCCGCAAATATTTGCCACCTATTGGGCAAGAACTTAGAACTTCGCATCATTCCTTCCAGCATTCTAAGAAACAAATTTCGGTCTTATGGCTGCATACGCTGTCGCCTTCGGTATCTCAGAGCTCATTTCCATGCCGAATCGCAACAGCACCTCCCGGCTCCAAGCGCCAACGCGTCACGCCGTCACCGCACATCGCCTCCGCCGTTGCCGCTTTCACGGGCGGCAGGCAGGGCGTCGCGTCGGACGGCGCGGGGCGGGGCGGGGCGGCGCGCGAGCCTTCCGCAGTGCGAAAGTGCACGTGCCTGCGCCACGGCCCCGCTGTCGGAAGGAAGCTCTTGAGCGGTTCCGCTCCCTCCCCCTCCCTCACCATCTCTCCCGCCAGCCCCAGCGAGTAGACACTGCCACTGCCGCCTCTCCCCCCCGCTCCTCTCCCTCGCCGTCGCCGTCGACTCCGGAGCACGTGCGCGTCCCCATTCCCGCTACAACCCCTTCCACCGCCTCCTCTTCCTCCTCCCTCTCCTCCCCCCCCCCACTCGCCCCGTTTGGCGCGTTCCGGGCGGCGCGGCGTCCCGCGGCAGATTTACGCGGGGGGTGGAGCGCCGCGTAACTCACCGGGTGGGCGGGGCGCGGCGCCTCGGCGGCGCGGCACAGGGGATGGGGACGGAGACGAGCAATTAAAGAAACAGATAAGCAGTGCGCCGGAGAAGATACACGCCCCGAGCGCGGGTGGAGGAGTTGGCGTGGGGCGAGGAGGACGGGCGCGGAGGCGGGGCACGGCACTGCGTCGCGCCTACGCCGTGAGCGCCCGCCCGCGCGAGCGCGCGCGCTGGCGGGCGAAAGCCGTGATAAAGGGGGAGATACAGTGACGCACGGCGCTGACGACGCCGGGCCGGGCCGGGTCCCGGGTAGTTCTGCCGAGATCCGCGAGCTGCCGCCAGGTCGCGTGCGCGCGATGCGAGATAAGGCGGCGGCGGCGGCGGCGGCGGCGGAGGCAGCGGCGGCGTGGAGGACGGCAAGCAAGGCGACTAGGAAGGTTGGGCACCACTCGCGATTGTCACTTCGCGATGCTGAAAGAGCCCTGAGCGTGGTTATGACTCCACGTCTATTTTAGAGCTCTCTTCGAGACCACTTGTTTCTCGCCTAAAAAGAAAGAAACTTTTCGCGTTTACCAGATATGATACTGATGAAAGTCCTTAGAATGCTGTGTATCTTGTTACTCTACCTAAACAAAAATGTTTTTTTCTTTTGTATTAAAGTACAATATTTAAGTTGAATTACAGACATTTCTGTCCTATTGAGGATTAAGAATTATAGTTTTCTCTTGTTTGAAAATATCCGTTAAGACACTGAACGCCAGATTATGTCTAGAATATTATACGTACTGCTTATTGTCATACAAATTTTGATGTGGTATCACTAAGGCTAAAGTATTTAAAACTCCAACATTTTTCTTCCAGGCCCTTTGAATTAAAATGTACTTACACATACTGTCCGTAGATGTAAGTATATTTTGAAGAAACTCAAAATGGAATTGGCATACAAAATAATCTGCGTTTACGTCAATAGGTTCAACTCCATCTCTTGTTAATGTCACCATTGCCCAGTTTTAATCCCTATTGTAAACGGTAGCAGTTGTATATCAATTTCCGTTTTCCTGCAGTTTCCATTTACTGTGCTTCCTAAAACAAAAAATCCACAGAAGCGGGTATTCTTGAGTGAGACATCAATGTGTTTCTGCAAGCGTCTCCGCCAAAACCTTATTTCCGCATCTCCACCTGCTTGGATCAACATACGGGCGCACATATTGAATATCGGCAAGATGTTCCTCCGTCCTCCGCTTGTATTTATAGGTTTCTCCTTGGTAAAACTTATTCCCTCGAGAGGCAGGTGAAGGGCCTGTTGGTGTAAACCGGGTTTCGTTCGGGGAGGCAGGAGCAAGTGAGGGCGAGCGGGGGCGAGCAGGAGCCGGCGTGGGCGGTCGCGAAGTACTCGAGTGGGGGAGGCGATCGAGATGCGCGGGGAGGGGGGGTGAGCGGCGCTGGCGGGGTCGCGGGCGACCCTCGCGACTGCGGGTCTCGTGGGCGAGACGTGACCCTTAGCCGCCACGCCCTCCCCTTCCCCTTCCCGCTGAACCCTCTCTGCATTTCTCTCTCCTCCTCTCTCCCTCTCACGGCCCTCCCTCTCTCTCTCTCTCTCTCTCTCTCTCTCTCTCTGTCTGTCTCTGCCTTCCGGGCCGTGCGAGTCGGCCGCGGAAATGGAACGTCCGCATAAATAAGACGAAGGGTCGTAAACCCGCGCACCTCCACAAATCAGGAGCCCGGGTTCGGCCCCGCCGGTGCGCGTGTCGCGAGGCAGGAAGTCGGGCGCGCCGGAGGGACGGCTGCTGCGGAAGGCGGTCCGCAGCGCGCTCCAGCGGCGAACGGCGAGCTTAGATACTGGAGGCCGGCGCCGCGAAACAAGCGCAAATGTACGGAGTGGAGGGAGGCAAGTCAGCGGGAATGGAATGAATAAGCGGAATGAAAAGGCTGCGGGAAATCCGAAACAAAATCAATTTTCTTATGTGGTCAGGGCGATGCTTATGTTAAGGAAAATTATTTAATTATAAATACCTCGAAGAACTCTTATGAGTCAACGTTCTTTGTTTGGAAGTGTTGAAAAAAATAAGTAGATAAAATCAAAAGTGTTTGAGAAAGAAAGTAGATGGAATAATAATAATAATAATAATAATAATAATAATAATAATAATAATAATAATAATAACATAATTATAGGGGTTAACCACAAAATTTACAATATTTATGTACAAAAGGACTAAAAAGGTCCCAACAATTTCGTAAGTATTTTTTTTCAGTGCTTCGGGCAATATTTCAGTTATTTATGTCAGTATGCGACGAAACCTGAAAAGTCACTGAAATGGTTGCTCTTAATTTCTCTCTGCAATTGCAGGGGTCTCGTGACCGGCATTGTAAAATGTCAATAATAAGATGAACTACCGTTCATTGGAAATGTTGGCCTCGTTTACTATTTTGTGTAAGTAATATTATGGTTACAATATCATATTGAATATTACCGCCAAACGACTGAAATCACTTCTATACAAGTATTAGACAATTAATGAGAAGAAAAACGCATAGGAGTCATAGGGGTCAGACCACATATATTGAAGTGAAAAAAAGAACTGCAAAGTACCGAACCATAGACGCTGCTTAGGAAGTTCTAGCTCAGGAATCAAGTTTAATTGACTGTCATGTTAGAAGTTTAGGCTGTTGACTAATAATACTTCGAAAACGTGTCAAGTTGAATACTAGAATCACTTTTTGGGACGTAACAAAATCATTGAATTCGACCAGAATTATCTATTTACAATAAACTAAAAAGCAAGAAATATAAAGGAGTCTTATCTCAACGCACTGAGACAAAGGAAGCATAGAATCTCTAACATATAAAAACCTGTGTAAACACCCGAAGGAACTCAAACGATGGAGTCAACAATTATAATTAACCATCAGTAGTTTGAAATAGGATCAAATACATACGATTCTCTGAAAGTGTCGCATCACTTGTAGAGATGGATAGTCGTAGCAGAAATGGTACTATGTAAGGGAATTAGTTATCAACGGGAAGCAAAAACCTAAATTAAGGTCCGTCTCATCCCAACACCGAGTGATGATGGAAGCCGTTCCGGGATAATCTGAGGGAGCACATGAAGGCACGGGGGGAGGGCAGGGGGAGGTGCGCCCTGCCCCCGTTTACCCGGCGGCGGTTGAATTTACGACCGAGGCGGCGGATCCGCGAATTATTATTGGCAGCGGCTTTAAAGTATGCCGGGGGGGGGGGGCCTCCACCTTGCGGGCGCGGGCGAATAACTCATGCGGTTTCATGGCTCCGGTTTCGATACCGCGTGATCGATAGGTCGATATGAATTTGGGGGAAATTGCGCGCCCGCGAGCGGCGGAATAAAAATTTAAGTTTATGGCTCCGGCGAGCGCAGCGATAAGGGATGAGATCGCTTCCCGCGCCGGCCTCTTCGAATTCTACCTTCTTTGCCCAATCGCGGGAAAAATGCATGTAAATCGGAACGGCCGGAGCTGAAGTTTTCGTTTGAGGAGGAACGTTATTGGAACATATGGAGTGGAAGTAAGTTTTTTTCGCCGGGTGAAGATAATACGTTTTTTTATCGTTTTTTGGCTGTACTCTTGAGGTGATGAAATAACTATTAAATGCTTCACTGTTTTAGGAACTTTCCATGGTAAAACTTCTTTATCGTACACGGCCATAATTTCAACAATATTGTTACAAACGTCCGGAAGTAGGTCTTCAAATGGACCATGAGCTATTAATGCTAGGGAAATAATTTAATCATTCACCCGGCCGTGAGAGCTTACATTGTTTCATAATATTATTACATGTAAGGAAATATAAATAATTTATTTCGTATTTTATTGTTATTTGCGTGTTCAAATGAAGCATTGACGTTCCGCAGTGGTTGTATAATGTATAATCTCAAACCGATGATGATTCATCCTTTTCTTAACTTCAAGTGAACCGTAGTCAGAATACCATCTTATTCTTTTCGGAGTGTTAATCTTTATTCCTGAAATATCTTCCTTTTAATCTGTTGCAAAATTAATGTAAGCGATTATTCCCTAATTGCTGCATAAAAAGTGGATAACGACTGCGAAAGTTTGAGAAGATGTAGAAACCAAGTGGTGCTATTGCTGGTCTACACGAACAAAAGAATTCCAAGTAGCAATTATTTCGATCACCCTCCCAAATCTCACAAATTTTACTGCAGTTTATTTCAGCTGAGGCAGACGTAAAAACGGGCTGGCTTCTGACGGTTGAAACTTTGCCTCTAATTAATTTAATTGCGTCCAAACACCGCAAATATAAATGCGGCGAGAAGGGACGTCTTTGTGTGTAGACGTAATGCCGAGATTTCTTGTAGCTGCCCTTGAAAAAGTGCGTCTCATTTGTACGGCGCTCTCAGCGACGATTCCACAAGAGGGCAGCTCCGCGGCGTCGGCGGAGCGACATGGTTCCTTTGCTCTGCTCTGCTCTGCTCTGCTCGCTGACAGTCACGCTGCTGGCACGGTTTCTTCTTTTACCCGGTATTTGGGAGACGTGCACATCCTCACAGAATATTTTCTTGTAGAGAATTGTGAGCAGCGTATGTTGCTGATTGATTCCGGGCGCGTCAACTTCTACAGTCGTTAGTCCCGTAAGTGTGGTGCATGATTTAACGCGGGAGGTGGCGGTGTTCTTCCCCGGTGGATGGCGAGATCGGCGCCGACGCATCCGCCGGCTTGCGGGAGATTCACGGCCAGCGGGCACCGCCGTAGCCGAGACAAGGTCCAATCTCCCCACATGTGTGTTCGTGTATTGCATGTAAGTGTAAGGGGTGTAAGTAGGGAGAAAAGGAAGAGGAAGGAAATATCGCGTGCGGTCCGTGGCTCGCTCGAGTATTGTTGCGCGTACGTTGTTTCTCGGGTGTGATTCCAATATAGATTGCAAGGGTGCGTCGTAACAATAGTTTCAGAGAGCGATTGTTGGTTATAGAGTAGCTAAGTGAATATGGTATTAGATTTTCGGATATTCGAAAAGTTTCATTGTACTGGATCTTCAGCAATTATTTTTCATTTTCGAAAACAGAGTTAGGCCTCTGGCTATCCTGATTGTTCTCCGATTATCAAATATCTTAGCTGTAACGAAGGGTAGATGCCAATATCTAGATCTGTTGATAGCACCAACAGGAAGCTAAGTGATCATCCTCAGAGACGGCACCAGAACTAGTCACAGCACTAAATGTTGATGTAGTAGAAAGGCCGTGATGCAGCTAATTTGTTGGCCTATCATCCACACGTTACCCATCAGATTCACAAAAGTCTTAAACTCGCTTCCTCGTCTCCTTTTTTTTTTTTTTAGATATATTGCCTTCTAATTGAAATTATTCTACAGTGCATGGAAATTTACTGTGTGCTTGCACAGATACAAAAGTTACTACTTCACCAGTGTGATATGGCCAAACATATTCATATACAATTTAACAGGCATGGGACAACGAGCTTGGGAATCCGTTAATAGAAATTCCGCCACGGATTGAAAACCACTTCATTTGACCTTTTCTATAAAACGCCTGTGGCCATTTCTGATCCTCGTTGAAGCATTCTCTCTACCGCCGCCAACCAGCGCCAGCATTCGAAGGAAGAACGTCGTCGCACCTCGCCATTTGCCGCCATTTTCTGTCCTTCCCTTTCTCTCCTCGCCTCACCCCGTTGTGCCCTACCCCGCCCTACCCCATCTCACCCCGACGTGGCCCTTCCCCACCCTGGCCCCTGCAGCGCCACACGGCGGAGTCGTGAAGCCAGCGGAGCCACTCCGCAGCGACGTTCAGCAGTGACGCGTAACTAAAACGCAACGTCGCTTTTTAAATTTTCATCGCCGCTGCTCCCCAGAGCGCCGCTCCGTGCCGGGGGCGGGGCGGGGCTGGGCGCGGCGGGGCGGGGCGGGGCGGGGCGGGACGGGGCGGGACGGGACGGGAGACGGGGGGCGGGAGGGGACGGGGGACGGGGGCGGGGCGGGTGCCGCGCGCGGGCCCGGGACAATGAAGAAAGGCGAAGACCTGCAATAAAGTGCTCCTCCCCGCGCCGACGCCCCCATCCCCGGCACCTCTTGGCAGCGACGACGGCGCTCCCGCAGCCCCGGCCGGCCATGCCCAGGCGACGGCGGCGACACGCCGACACGCCGCAATGGGACGTCTGGGCAGCTCCCCCCCCCCCTTCCTCACGCCGTGAGCTGCGTGGCAGCTTTTTATGGGTGTGAGGGCATGTACGACAAAGGAAGCATGCTTTGTATTTGTAAAATGAGCGGTTTTTAGAACTTAGTTTTAACGCTTAACTACACCCAATGGTGTCTCGCGAACACTAGTATACACAGATCTGTGATGATTATTTAGGGTTTATGTACCAATAGCTAAGTATATCACATAATGCGCTATTTGCCACTTGTATTTTTAAATAAATAGATCACAAACAATTTGATGAGATACTAGAAATTTCTCGTCAGTTTTAACATACAGCTTGTTTCATTTCTCGTCTCTTCTTGTGATTGTCTATTTTTTCCTAGAATAGTGCACATAATACATTCTGTAGCAGAGATCTCATTAATATCATCATAAGCAGCTCCCAATGGAGCTCAGTTAATTCGAAATCAGTAGAAAACCGGTCTACCGACAATATAAAGTAATTTGTTAAGGAACATTTTATCAAATGTTCATACATCGTTCAATGTTCATTTTCATGCAAATGTTCGTATTCATTTACTTTAAGTGATGTCAAAAAGCTTTGGTTTCTATGCCTCTTGACGTACTGGCCTACTAATGTCATGGATTTGTTCTCTCAACGAGAAAGTGGTGCATGGATATTGTAGTTATTAAATATTTGCTGTCGATTTTTAATTAGTTTCATTGTATATTTCTCTTTTTTAAAATTTCGATTGCGATATGAACACATATACTTTAAGTAACATTAATAAAAATGTAATATCATACATAAAAGATTTTCGCGGATAAACAGGATTACTATTGTCCTGTACGTTCTATCACTATTTCATACATTTCATTAACATTATTGCTTGATTTTCCATTAAGTAGACGATTTAAGTGATTATAATTTATTAACACAATTCTAAATAAATAATTTTTAACTATGAAAGTCGTTATTCAAATATTGATTCAGTACTATTCATTGCATGAACAAATTACTTAATTCTTATTATCAAGTTGCGTCAAATACGAAGTAAATTAGAGCAGCAATCTGTCACGAAATTATTTTCTGCAGTAAACAATGTACGGTAAATGCACCGGACGCGTGTAGAGATCTCATGTGACGAGCACGGATGTAAAAGATCATGGACGTTTCTGCAAACTACGCAGTTACCGTTCTGTTAACTAAAACAGTTTTGTGTACCTATGCAAAGCTGTGACGTTTGTTGTGTCTAGCTTACTTTCACCCACCAATATTGTACGTTATGAACACAGATACGGCGTACATTTGCACATGTCATTTTACGATGCCAGAGCATACAGTTGTGTGACCTGGAAAACATGCTATAAATTCGTGAAAATTGTGCTCATGGAGCGGTCAGGTGTACGCTGATTAAACTGACTCGATTTTGCATGTCACAACAACTGAAAATACTGTAATGAAAGTGCGATTTTGTTATTGCTCGTTCACATTAATGGCTAGGTAACTAATTCATCTGCCTTTATTACTAAAATTGCCACTGTAAAGCTCACAGTTAATTCTAGGAGCGTTCCAAAATCCCTCGAGTATTCGAAAAACAGATAATCAAAACATTCTGTAAAGCACCCTAATAAGCGTGTTGTTATCCAAACATGACTTTTAAAATAAAGGGGTTCAGATTTTGGTAAATTTGGGGATTACTCGCATTGTTTTTTGTTTTTGTTCATGTTGTGTAATGTATGCATAGTACTTCGTTTAACGTGATTTATTTTACTCGTATTAAAAATGTGTGTTGCTATCCATTGTTTCCAGAGTTTCTCCTTTGTGCCATTTCCGTTTTTACGTTCTCGCCCTCACGAATATAAGAAGAGAAAAGGTGGAAATTCAGCTCTATACACTTTTTTGAAGAAAAAAGAAAGAAAGAAAGAAAAAAAACACCTAGTAGATTTTGCGATATTTGTGTCTGTATTTATGCAATTTCCAAAAAACCGCTCCAAATGCTTTTTTTAAATTTTCTCCTCGTATGTATTAACAAAAGGAGGTAAAAATATGGTGCTTGTCTCATTTTCGGCGAACTCTCCATTTTTTCGAAAACTTGTAAATATAGCAAAAGGTAACGTTTCAAAGCAACAAGCCAGAGTTGGAGATACTGCGTTTCAAGAGCGTAGAGGTAAGGGTTACGGCGAGTAAACTCAGGGAGTTTACTCTGAGTTTGAGTCTCGGCGCGGAAAAATTGTTTTTCTGCTTGAATTTTTTTTCTGGTTACTTTTCTAGGTTTGTATAGTAGTAGTGTAATATAGCGTAAGAGTTATAAATAATGTGAGAGAGTATTTGATTTTGAAGCACTACTAGTTTATTTTCTTGGCCGAAGTATTTTAATGATGACATTGACGGTGTTTAGTTGGGGAATGATGACAGCGCGAGAGGGAGTGATCAGAGAAGTTAATTACAGTAATCTGAGGTGTATAAAATATTATGTTACGGACGTCTCGAGATACTAGATCTTGGACTCTAACGTAAAAATCGAACTGGGGAGTAATAAGAGTTGGAGGACAGTCGAAATAGCGGAGGTGCTAAAGACGGTGAAGATGGAGGGATGGAAGGCTCTGGGTGGCTCAAAGAAAAAAAAGAAGAAAAATGCCCGATGAGGAACTGCTCCAAAGGACAACGGGACATCAATGATGTGGGCTGTAGTGATGGTGGAGTACTTCTGAGTTGGTCACGTTATACAACCCTGGCTTTGTTGGCAACATAGGCGAGAACGGAGACAACAATAAGAGAAGCGGCTGCGACAGCATTGGTCGCGGGTATGTAGTATAGTTGAAAAGTGGCTGTGTTCTTACCCACATATCCAAAGCGACGGGGACTGCGACGACGAGGATGACGACAACGTAAGACGGCAACAGCAACACAGCAACAACAATAATCACCAAAGCGACAGCGGCGGCGACGGTGACAGCGTCGTCGAAGGCACGAAGGCATTGTCGGCGACGACGACAACTTTTGCCTCGCCTCGTGGGCTGAAACGAGGAGCGAGAGCAGCTAGCTACCTTGCAAAGCCCTCCGAGGGTCGCTGTAGACCTCATTTCAGGGCCGCTCTCGCTGAATACTGAATAGCGAGGGCGGGCTGCAGGGCGCCAACGGACCTCAAATCCGCGCCCTCTCGCCGTGCGCGGAGCCTCCGAGCCCGGTGGGCCCACCTCGCGCCGTGCGAGCGCGCCATTTCTATGCGGCGATCTTCCGCGGAGGAACCCGTTACAGCGCGAGGAACACGGGGAAAATTTCGGAGCTTCTGCTCCCCCGAGACGAAATTGCTGATTTCTTATCGGTGTTCTACCGGATAAAAAAAATTTAAGTTCTTACACGACTGTGTTGCAAGTTAGTGGTGCTTGTGGTAGGTAGCGTAATGTGCAAGGTCGTAGTGGGGGTTCTGTCACGTCTGTTTGTAGATGTAATGTGTAAAGCACATTTTAAATTCAGTGCAAACAATTCTTAAATTTTGAAATATTATGTTAGTTAAAATTATTAATCCGGAAATACTGAAACATTGTAGTTCCGTATTGAAGTGTCTCACCACCAATTATATGATATAATATTTCCATAGAAGTTTGGTAGTAAATTGCATTAAGAGATTATGGCGTACTTTAATTTAGGGGCGCTCATATGTAGCTATAGTTCTCACGTATATAAATAATATTTCCGTACCACTTACAAAGTCATGATAATATTAGTTATTACGCATGTCAATTTATGACATAAGAACACGATACTTTTAAAAATAGCTAACAACTGGAATTATTTAAAGCTGTCCTACTAATATACCTTATTACATTGTCAAAATAATGTATTGAGACAAGTGATCTAGTCAGTTTTTAGCTGCAGTAAATGTCTTCTTCAAAATCTTAGTTCTAATTGAATTGAAATTACTTTAGTTATGTTACATAAAAAAACTTGCAAATGTCTAAGAATTCCTAATGGCCATATTGTATTATCTGACTGAATTAAAATGTTAATTTGTTTCCTATCTTAACTAAAAAAAATAGCGCGCGTAATCTTAAAGGGCTTACAGAAGACTAGCAAAATAAAGAAAGCAGCAACAGAAATGTAGTCCGTTCCCATTCAGTCCACGGCCATCCACTCGCCTTAGAACACACTTCCTCAGCTTCCTTTTTGCTGCAGCCGAGTCCGTTGATCTTCACTTGTCCGCACGTAGTGCCTCTCACGTCGCCCTAGTGCCGTCCTCTGGCCTCCCATTTTGCCGCGAGTGGTCCGCCGTCGGGCGGTTTGTACCGCAGCACACCACCCGCAACGGTCGCGGCCATTTCACCTTTCTTCCTTAGATCCCATAACGCCCGCACGTACTCGAACGCGCTGTGTTCTACAGTGCTGTTGCGGTCGACATTCTCGGTATACGAGAGGGATTTTTTGTAACTGCGTCGTTTGAGGTTTCTGTATTATCATACACGAACTTCAAAATTGCTACGAGAAAACAATTGCGAGTCTCGTAGTTTCTCGAACGATCAGTTATACCTTCTTGAAAAATTAATTTTATGATTATCCAAGGAGAAAACATTATTCTGATAATTGAATGAAAATTATTGTGGCAATGGAAATCGTAAGACGACGTCAGTGTAATGTAGTTTCGAGTTAATCGTCTAAAATTCGTAACAAATTTTGAAACGTTTAATGTTTCTTGGGTACGTTGAAAATATTTTCAACGATTATTATCCTTTGTATTATATTCTTTATAATCCAATATTAATTTATGTTGTATACTTTTGTAACTTATAGATTCTATAGTCATGACGAAAAATTGCTATGTTAATATTTAGTAAGAATAAATAGTTGAACATTGTTAACACAAAGAGTGAGGTAAATGGTTTTTGGTTTACACTATGATTTACGAATCGTGAAGAGTATTGCATTACTAGGGACGTAATCCATAGTCACCTTGGCTGTGAAGGTCTCCTGACATAAATTATAAAACGAGAATGAAAATGCAGATCATCTAAGTATAAAGGAAACGTTCGTCAACCGTTATGTGGCCTTCGAGATCCAGGAGCCCTCACCGTCTATTACCTTGGGATTAAGCAATTCAACGGAGATTACGGCTTGACTCTCGCCACGTGAAATTAATTAAATTTCGATTCGATTGTGGGCACAATACGCACGGCCCCAGTAAGACGCTGGTGCGCCGTGACGCATTTCATTTGGAGCCCCCTTTCGTGAGGGCAGACGCTTTCTCCGGAGAAGTGTTATCCTCTCGGCGTATCCCCGACGAAGGCCCTGCGAGTTAGCTGCCGACACTCAGCTTCTCCGTCCCCGCCGCTCACTCTGCGCAACGCGGCGCTCGTCCTACGCAGCGCGGTAATATTCTTTGCCAGTCTCATCCGCGCCAACCTCTTTGTCCTCTTTCGTGTCTTCATCTGTCGGCATCTTTGTCTTGGGAACGCTCCGTGTTATCTGTTGCTCCAAAACTTGTCTGTATCAACGCTCAGACCACTGATATCAAAACACACCCAACGACTTAAATGTTCCTATATTATATAAATTAATCAAAATCACCATATTAAAAGCACTTTTATCGTAGCGTACACGCATTACCGCCAGTTTATCACGATCAAAAGTACAATATGTCGTGATATAATCGTCATTGCTTATCCCTTTTTGAAGCATTACAGCTACCAGTTATAAGATCGGACCATCTGCGATTAGAAACTTGTAACAATATTCTAGGTCCATTTCCCTTCCCCTTCGCCCAAGATTTCTTAACTCAAATCTGCGAAAGTTTCAACGGAAGAGCACAGATTGAATTGGTCTCTTATCTGCTTACTTCTTGTACTCGTTACCATTTCTAATGAACTTTCTTTCATAACTCGTACGGTTTTTCCTTATTTCACATTGACTCACAACTATCAGCTGATGTAATACTTCTCATATGCTTCTCAACTGTGCCCATAATGATGCTACTCACACTCTCACCGCAGACGGTTTAGCATTCCGCATCACTTAACTTACGAGAGCAGCTTCCGATCGCCGTTTCCACGCATCAGTCGCCCAGCCTCACCCACCCACGCACCCAAAGCGCCACACCCCCCCTCCCGCCGCCCCGCCCTACCGCGACCCACATAACCCCTTGAAGCAGCGGACTGCTCCTAATCCGCGCGCGTCGCCTCTCCTCGCGCTCAGCTCTCGGAGCGCCCTCGACGCTGAATGGCGGCACCTCCCCGGCCCACCCCGCGCTCGCCCCGCACGAGCTCACGTCTCCAGTTTTATGTATTTAATTAAAGAGAAATTGCCCCTCCGCTCGCCCGCGCCCTCCGCGCCGGGTCGCGCCGGAGAGAAATACGACTGACTAACCACCCGCGCGCAGTCACCTCCACCCCCCCACCCTCCTCCCCTCCCCCACCTGCCGACTCGTCACCGCGGTGCTCCGTCCGGGGCGCGCCGTATCCTACGAGAGTGGCGCTCATTCTTTTAACGCTTTGGTTCTTCCTGCCGTCGTTGGGGTGGGAGGGCAGGGGTGACCTCTCCCCTTTTCCACCGCGGCGCGAGGGGCAGGCACCGCTCCTTTCCTTCCCCCCCCCCCGCCCTCCCGCGCAGTCATTTTTACGAATGTCGGGGTCGCTGATTTAAGTGGTGCTCAAGCCTCCGATATTCGCGGGCGGGCGCAGCGTGGGGGAGGGGGGGAGGGGCGCGCAGGTCTCGACGAGGCGAGGGAGCGACGGCGCGGCCCCGCGGGAGCGCTTCGATTCGACGCGGCGAATGCGCGTGGGGCGCCGGGGAATAATGAAACACGGCTTGCGACGGAACCGCCGGGGTGTTGGTTATGTCCTTCGAGAAATACAGAGACCTCTGGATTTTATTCCCTCACCTCCGAGGACCTCCGTCGACTGAGGGGAGTTGCATTGTTGATAAGTTTAATATCAAATTTGGCCGAATTCTGTAGAAGTATTCTGTAGAAGGTAGCGAGCACCTAACGTATAAATGACCTCGTAAGGCACTCGTTTCCACTTTATTGCGAGGAACTCCTCGAAATTAGCCGGCATATTACGTTTTTAATTTAGCCGATTTTACGACGCCTCGTCTTCGCCTGTAAAATGAGAGAGAGCGAGAGAGAGGGCGGGCATGTTATTTGGTGGCAGATGCAAACAGTGGTAGCGAGTCATGCCGGTAGCAGTAGTAAAGGGAAGTGCTGACGTTGGATGCTGCGGCGGTGAGGGTGTTGTTTACGACAATAGTTTTGGGGAGACGATGCTGATAGCAACAGCGCATGCTATGTGTATCCATTTTCGTAGCGAAATTAGTGGCTAGGGAAATGAATCCGCAGATGAAATATACAGAATTACGAAGAATAGTAGTGATGAACACATATCTTCTGAGATATCGTAATATTGTCCTACTGCTGATGAAATTTTAAAAAAAAGGATATGAGAAGCCACGGATACATTTTGGGATGTAATAGTTTGTATATCCCGGAAAACAATTTTGAGGAGATAAAGCAATCACATAACAGAGTACCTAGAAGATTTATCACCACACTACAATTTTTACTGTCTCGCCATACTATGTAGAACCTATACACTAAAGAGGGAGATTTGAAATGCTGTAGCAGAAATTGGTTTTTTTTTTGGGGGGGGGGAATCATAATCAGAGGCCCTAAGATCGAAAAATTTCGACATACATCGTAAATATACCCGTAATAAACCCGTAAATAAATTTTGATCCTATTAAGAATTAACTCAAGTCTCAAGTCAAGATGCTTCTACCACCAAGATGTCGCTGTTTGCATTTGTCACTTCGTTGTGTAATCAGAATTCACGATTTGTGGGTCCTGACACCAAAAACTCGATAATGGCAAAACATCTCTGGCCGTCTCTGTTAATTGATCGATTATTTCGTGTTTTCAAGAGCGTCGTTAGTCCCGTAAGTGTCCGTGTGTTTTCAAGAGTGTCGTTAGTCCGTGGTACTGCATGTTTTACCACAAAGAGGTGGCGATGTTATTCCCCAGTTGAATGGAGAGATCGGGAACCGACCTACACGTCGACTTGCTTAATATTCTCACCCAGGAATCTCTCGCTAGCGGGACACCGTCCCTGCTCACAACTACAAAATTGAAGACAACATTGAATTTTTCCCTTAGGGAAATCTCTTCATTAAAAACAATTAACTTGGATCGAAAATGTAACTTGGATCGAAAATGCGAATAGTTTTCGCGTGATTTTCTATTTAATACAGGTATTTTAGGATTTTTTTCTAAAAACGACATTTTTTCTGAGATAGAGAAAAGTAGGCTCATAAAAATAAATCTGGTCCATTTTTGTTGAACTCTCCGAATTTTCTAAAATTGCCAATATTATAAATAATGCAAAAAGTAGATGTTGTTATGAACCACCTGTTTGTGTAATACTAATAAAATAAAATGTATTTTCCATCACGTGTTAAATACCTGAGATGACGTAAACAATCAATACTTTTTGTGAGTGAGAAATTGTAACTATAATAGAATATTTTGTATTGTCGTATTGTTGGAATTACACAACAATTATTGAAATAGATATGATTTGTAATTACATTATCATGTAATATTATATTACTGAGTTAGGTGGCTCAGGGCATCAATTGATGATACTGCAGTGTCTCTAACCAGGAGGTCCAAGGGTTCGAGTCCCGGCAGTGGCAGGACTTTCGACCGTAGCTAGTTAGCTTAAGTCGAACTCAGACGTTGTCTGGAGTTGAATACAAGTTGCTGGCTGCTGTGATCGGTAGATTTCCGTGGTTTCTCCGGTCAACACCAGGCAAATACCTGAACAGTACACTAATAAACAGGCCACGGACAGATATTTCCTTCCTCTTCCTCGTCCTATCCTCACCCCTTACTTACAGTTACTTACTTGCACTACACTAACACACACGCCGGCATACGGTCGGGAGCTTAGAGCTTCTCCAGCAGGGACGTTGCCCGGCTGGTGGGAGATACCTGGTTGGAGAAAAAGACCGCAAGTCGGCGGGATGGTCGACGCCGGATCTCACCATCCAGATGGTAAGTATCACCGCTCGCTTACAACATTCACCACACACAAATTTCATTAAACAACATTCACCACACTTACGGAACTGAAGACCACAGCAGTTGACGCGCTCGAATCATTAATCAACCAAGATTTATATTATTCTGTGTGTTGGGCAGTGCGCTATCACCGCATTTGTTAGCTCGAATCTGATCTTAAGATACCCAATTGAAGTACTGTATTTTATTCAGTTTAATTAATTTTTGTTATCAAGAATGATTTAAAAGTTACAAAATCTTATTGCAGCTGGTGATGTGAATAATAATTAATGTCGAACATTTCTATGTAATTATTATTGTGCTTGTATTTGGTGTCATTGACATTGCTGAGAGAAGAAATGCATTTTGCGAAAAGCCATCGCTTTCAACTGCGTCTTCTCCTTACATTCGTCCAGTCGGAACCGTTATTCATCTCGAGGTGCATTGTCTGCGCGCAGGGAAGCCCGGCCCGAGGGAAGACGAAGGCGAGTCCCCGCCGCCGCCGCCGCCGAGCCGTAATCTAATTTTAAAGACTGTTAGCAAGTTCCCGAGAACTGAGAATGGTCGCAAGTTTAATGAGACGGCCTTAGTTGCGCCTTGGCGACGGCCGGGCGGCGGCGTCGATCCCTCAGTCGGAGGCGAACGGAACGCGCTGACGCAGACGGGGCGGCGCCTGCCACATATTTTGAAATTCTTCGCGTCGACGGGAGGTATTTACGGCGAAATATGCCAGGCAGAGGCTGCCTCCGGGGTTCATTCCCACGGCGCAGTGGGAGATTCGTTGTCGGGGATGGGAGTCGCAGTAATGGCAAGTTGAGGTGTAGTGACGTGTAAATTCTTAAAAAGAGAAATACGTTTATGGCATCGTTAGAGTTCTATCCATTAAATACGTGTACTGTATTTAATGTTACTATAACTGTTCTTGTAACTTTGTATGTACTGTAATTGTAATAAACCGTTTACTTACATTCTCTTATTTAGTTTCACTGTGAGTATAGATGAATGTGTGTAATGTGTAATTTGTAATTCTTGTTATTCTTCTACTCACTGCGATTTAAATTGAATGAATTATTGTGGCAATAATGCTTACTCAATATACTGTAATTTTGGACGAATCAGTTTTTCAGCAGTAGTATTCGCAACTGTTGGTACATTTAATGTTATTTATACTTTTTTAATATTGACTGTAATTCACAAAACCTCTTTGCATAAATCTCTGGTTCTCATTCACGAGAAACCCTTCAAAAAAAGACGAAAATCAGCGTTCTTTTCTAATAACTTTCCTCTCAACTTCCCCGACTTATTTTCCTCCCGCGTTCACATTCTCAGGGTTGATGCCGCCGCCGCGTGCGCTGGGCTCACAGTTCTGTGGTGAAAAAATCCGCCTCTCTTCCTCTTACGCTTGCGGTGAATTCCGATTTCGCTTTGTCGAGCGGTTAAAGGAAAATACTTAAGTTGAGACGTACTCCGATGGATTTATTTTCAATATTCCCGCGGCGGCGGCGGCGGAGGAGGGCGAAATTTCTGAGAAAGGAAACGCGGGAGGAGTATTTACGGGAGATTTTGTTTAAGAGCCCCCTCGCCCGAGGTCCCCTCTCGGCGGGAGGCGGCGGGGCGCGCTGCGGGCCGCGGAGGCGAGAGAGGTAGCCTCGTCTTCCCACGCCCTGTGGGCGGGCCCTTTGCGCTCTCGAAGCGCCTGCTCCGAACGGCCTTTCTGCGGGCTGGAGAATCGCCTCTCCCCAGCATTGTCTTGTTTGATGGTCGTTCAGTCATTTTTAATATTTCTTTTTGTTCTCGAATTTGTGTTTTATTGTGTTTTCTCTACCTTTGTTAGATAGCTTTTGGTATTGGTCTGTGGTTGAACCAGGGGTATATCCGGAGTTTATGGTGTCGTTCACTGAACCGGTTCACTAGAGGAGAATCGACTCACTGAACTGAATCCTTGTTTATTGTTCGCATGTTGTAATGGTCACTATGTTATCGCAAGAATTATAATTTCTATTTAACACTCACATGCTACTTAAACTATCATTACTACTCAAAGCCAAAATTTAATTACCAAAAAAAGCATCTTATGTACTTAACACTTTTTTATATGCTCTAGAATTCGCAGTATATTTCACTAACACTTTCTATTTAAACATTTTTATTATTGGGGGGCTATCGCCCCCCAAACCCCCCATTTTAATAATATAAAATCAACTAGACTATTTTTTCAAACAAATACTATATGTGAAAGATAGCAGTATTTTATTAGAAAAAATATAAAAAATTAACTCACATAATCGCTGAAATTATAGAATTTTTAGAGTATTAAAAATACTATGGTAGTAAAATGAGTGTAACATATCTGCACTAATTACGTAGAACATCCTTATAACACGAAAAACTTCAATGATTCATCAACGTATCACCAAATCTGAAAAAATACACACTCTTTACTTCTTATGAACTAAAGTTCAGTAAATTAATAAGTCTCCTCTCAAACCAAGAATCCTTTCGTACAGACATTTTCACACAATGAACATTCTGGCATCTTTCTCTACAAATCCACTCAAACCCATCTGTTATATCCTTTCTCTCAATAAACTTCATTTCTTTCTGGCATACATTACATACACGTCGAGACGCAAGCAAACCCACTTTCTGACTCCACTGAATCACATTCAAACTTCCCTTTCGGCGCAAATCATAAATAAATTCTGATTTCATACCTTCCATCTCGGTAGACACACAAAACAATTAAAAAGAAACTTGAAATGGCAATGAAACACACAAATCCACGCCACAAAATTCTTCACTATTTGAATATTCATCAAATTATGAAGTAAATAATTTTGTAGTCATAGTAACAAATAAATGTGTTGTTAGGAGGCTGTTTAATTAGTAAATCAAGTCTATTTCTACCATGCAAGCTAAAGTCTTAATTTTATGATTTAAAAGAGTGTTGTGAAGTGAAATTTTAGAAGTGAATTGAAATTTAAAATGTATCGTCACGAAGAAAAAATATTTCGTAATTGGAAAAATGTATAACTTAATTTGGAAAAGCGACATAGTTAAATTGTGATCAAACAAATTGTGTATATATTTATGCTTTGAATCAATGCCATCAAGATTTTTCTCCAGTGATAGAAGTGAACCGTGAAACTATAACCTTGTGATTCACGAGATTAGTGAACCGAATCAGTGAACCAAAGGAACCGAAGGTCAGTGAACGACACCATGAACTCCGGATCAACCGAACCAGGTGTTTTCCGATCATAGTTATTTTTACGTTTTACGACTCGCTCTGCTTGCTATTATATTCTTTCCTATCACACTCTACTTGCATTCTCCAACCTAATATGTCTCTCTCGCGTTAATTTCCTTTATTGTACCCCCCTGTGGATGTGTTTCATCCATTCTCTTAGTTTTCTCGATTCTCAATTTGCTCGCATAATCGTCCACATTTCATTACTCTACGACTTTCCCCTTACACATTTCCCTCCGGTCATTCTCCCGTAGACGATGTATATCCTCTTAGTTCTAGGCTTGTATTCTTATATGTTGAAAATCTATTATTACCGTTTGAATTCTACCGATTCACTTTTGTTCTCCTTGCCCAATTCCTTCCTCGATGCCCCCTATTTTCTTACCCTTAACTCATTTCCACTTCCTTTGGCTTAATTTCGTCTTTCGTCACTCTCTTAGTCCGTACTCCCTGGACTGCATCGGTCTGTTCTTAAGTTTCAACCTTGTTTAAACGATACGTTTTCTGTCCTCCCCTTTGCCTTCCACTCTCCACCTTTTGTTTGCATTCACTTCCTGATTTCTATCCTGTAAGATTTGTCGCATCCTTTCTCCCGCACCTTCCTCTCTCCAAGACCCCACACCCCCGTATTGCTCTCGGCCGACCCGCATCTCGGCGAGGCGGTGCCGCTCGGTGCGAGCGTCCTTCGGCTCGTCCGCTCCTTGAGCGCCCGCCCGGGCCGAGGGGGATCTATTTGTTATGAACACAATCGGGGCTCGACGCAATCGGATTGCGAGCGCCGCCCTCCGCCTCCGCTCTCCTCTGCTCACAGCTCCTCTCCACCTCCCCGTCCCCCAGCCCTGCCCAGCACCGTCCCGTGAGCCCCTCCGCCCACTCCTGCCAGGTCTCCCGCCCGCCCCGCTCCCGCTCACTACGCTTCCCGTCCCATCACACCCAAATCCTCACCACTCCCTGCCCGCCATACCTCGCTTACTACACGCCCTTCATCCACTGTCCACTCCTCCCCACCCCAACCATTACCCGCCTCTCCTCACGCGTACCTTTATTCGCCCATCACACACTTTCTGCTCCTCCTCAACCCACCCCGCCCACCCTTCACTTTGTCTTCCCCTACCTGACCTTACCGATCCAACGCTCCCACTGCCTTCCTTCTCGCCGCCCCCAGCCCCACCTTCGCAGTGCCCGCCCCCCATCCCGCAGTTCTCCACGCCGCTCTGCGCGCCGCGTCCAGTCCGTAGCGAGGCTATTCACCGCTAAGTAGTTTATGTGCGCCGGTGTCGGGGCTCCCGCGCGCGCATTGTGGGCGTCGCCGCGCTGCGGCATTTGCGCTCGATCGCGCGTGGCGCCGGCGGCGGTGGCGGCTGTGGTGGCGGCGGCGACGGCGAAGGACAGGGCGGCGCGGGCGCTGCCGGAGGTGGAGGGGCACGTACCAGGGACCGTGTTGGTGACGACAGCGGTAGCGGTCGCGTTAGGATGGCGCGGAGGTTAGGGGAGTGGCTCTGGGGGTTGGGTGGAGATGCCGGTGTATTGGAGGTACTGTTAGGGTCGCGTAATGAAAGTAGCGGAAAGGGGGTTCTGGAAAAATATTGCTGCAATTGGAGCATTAGAGGGGCGTTTGCGTCAGTGGTGCGATGGGGTCAGTTGGATAGAATGGAGAAAAGAACGAATTGTAGATGTGCTGATGAACGTGGCGTTGCTGTGCTAGGGTCATTGGTAGCTGTGAGTTTGGGTCAGCAGTTAATGACACGGTGCAGTATTTCTGGCAGTTCTCAAGATGACTGCCGCGAATGAAGTGGGAATTGTGTGGGTCTAGGTGAAAGAATATGGGGAAGAAGCGGAGAAACAAGGATGATGGGTTGGAAAGGGTGAGAGGATGTGGAGGCAATTGTAAGGGCTCTGGCAGGGGAGACAGAAACAGAAAAAATGGTTCAAGAAATATTCGCGAAAGGTAATTTCGCAAGTGCAGATGTCCCAGTCGCCCATTGTATTTCTCACGATGGATGGCCAATTGAAAGCTGGAAAGATAATACACATCGAGCAGATGGGGATTTACCCCTACTAGACAAAGGGTGTCTAACTTGCAAGTCCTCAAGGGCCATCACTAAAACCTCTAATATGGTTGCAGACTATATTTTAATTACTCGGGTGATCCACACCCGACTTTCCTATATCGGCACTTTGCTCTGAAACTCAGGAGGGGAGAATGGAACCTTGCGTGATATTAGGTCGTAGCGTGCGTAACGCAGTGAAACACATTGAGATGATTCTGAATTTCCGAATTTACTATAAGAAATCTTAAATCTAAACTTGGACCTTAAGGGGGTGTTGACTCGGACAGGGGGCATGCGCTCGACGAGCGATGTTTTCGTTCGATATGGATACATGGGAGTTTAACTGTTGACTCAAAAACTTTCGCGGGACACAATAATTGGCACCGCGAGCCACCAGTTGGACAACCTTGTACTAGACTGACAATAGACAGCAAAAATTTAACGACGTAATTTGACATATAACGTAAAATTAACACTTAAACTAGTAAAAAAATAAGAATAATATGAAATGTTTATTTTTAGAGTACTGAGAAATTTTAAACGAGGTCCCTAACATGATAAACACTTGAGAAGGCCCAATACTGGTTATGTATTATTTTTAATTTATGGACTAAATTTGCAGGCTTCTATGTCGTTTTGGGAACTGAATTGTACTGAATACAACTGCTCTGGGCTTCCCGACAAACTATTTATTTCTTCTTTACAACGATGAAAAACGAACGGCGCCTCTTTTGCACGGGTTAGCATAAACTGGAACTCCTCACGTACCCGTGATGCCCGTGGGACCCTCGATGGCGTTCCAGTCCCGAGGAATCGACTTCAGATGGCTAGTCAGCGAAGCGGGCACTTGAGGATGAAGCTTAAAATTTGCGGTCGCGTTTTTTTTTCCTTCTTCTTTGAACGGAGGAGTAACATCGGGATTGAGCTGAAGAAGAAGAAGAAGAAGAAGGAGAAGAAGAAGAAGAAGAAGAAGAAGAAGAAGAAGAAGAAGAAGAAGAAGAAGAAGAAGCGGTGTGGGGGTCGAGGCCCGGTGGGCGCGCGGTTCCGGCTACTTGCGGTGAGCAGGGGGCCAGGGAGGGTTTTCCGCCCCCCCCCCCTTCGAAGCGCCTCCTCCTTCCTCCCGTGAGGCGCTTGGCTGGGCGGCTTCAGTGAGATTTTGCGGTTTGTCGGTTTTCCTATCGGGCCGCGAACTTTATGAAGTGTGAGGCGTGTCTGGTGATTTTTTTCTCGCGCAATCGTCTTTCGTCGAGGTTCGTGTAAGAATCTTCGGAACGACTTGATCTTCGTGAGGTTTTCTTGCCTCGCTTTTATTTTTTTTTTTTGAGCTGCAATTTGTATTAGGGTTCTGTGTTGTTCTTAATTCAAACATAGAACAGTTTTATTTAATGCCTGTAATTTTACTGCAGACTTCGTTGATACTGAATGTTTTGGTGTAGTATTTTATTTTCCACGTTAGGGGTGATCTGTATTGCATCTCTTTTATCCGAGGTTTTAGCCGAAGAACGTAACACTCTCAAGTTGTTTTGTTCAAATCACTTAATGTCTCTACCAATTGTTGAAAAGAGTGCTGAAAACGTTGAGACTTATCGAGAAAAATACGGCAATTTTTCATTACTAGCGTGTATTAATGAATTCAACAGTTTGCTCTGCTGTGGTTATCAAATGAGAAGTAGCTCTGAAAATTACCGGTTATTACAGAGCCTTCGTATCTGCAATCAGCGGCCAAAATAATTGGACCGCGACGTCTTTTACTTAAACGCTGTATAAAGGAAATACTAAATTACGGGGCGTAATTCTTTTCTCTGAATTTACAGGCAACCGTTGAGAGTATATTTCAACGTTAGCAATGATAAGTGATAAAACAATGTCGTAGTTATCTTTTGATACTTTGGAAAGTCCAATAATGGCGTGTTTCCTGTGGGAAGAATAATCATCGTATTTCGTGAAGCGTGGAATTGTGGATGTAAACGATAATTATCTTTTCACTTTTTCCAACGTAATGGAATTTTTAAGGTAACGAAAAATATATTAGAGATTGTCTAGGACCACGTGTCAGAAAGGGAGGGAAGGGAAGACATAGGGACAGTGAAAGCATTTTCACTATTGTCGCGATACACTAAGTTTCTAGGGACAAATTGAAGTACAGTATTATGGATATCAAAATTAATTACCTTTGTTAAACATAATCCATACTAGACATAAGTATTAGTATTTGTATTTTTCTGAGTGCTGCTTCTTCTTTCCATAATGAATGTCCTGTTTAATAGCGAATGAATTTATCGAGGAACCTTACATACCATGTTTACGTTTTCAAATGTCTTTCAAATGTGAATTCAGCCAAAACCTTTTCGGGTATATATCACAATTCTCCTTTGGTCTAGAAATTAATTTCATCCGCGTGAGCGCTCAACTCGATCAATTATTTCGAAGCCCACGTAAAGGAACGCATGTCATTTTATCGACTAATAGATTGGTGTTTAGTATCTATACGTACGTGCGTGTGTGTTGATCATTTTATATCCCGGTAAGCGGCGGTGTTCCTCTCGCACTGAAACGTGAGATATGGCGCAGACCTACAATCGGCTTGCGTGTTTTCCTAGGTTTCTCCTCCACCGGGACACCGCCCCAACCGGTACAAGTTCTAAGCGTCCGACTAGCCCCCCAACATGTGTTATAGTGTGGTGCATCAAGTGTGACTGTTTGTCTAAGCGATAAGACCATGATAAATGGCGAGAGAAGCGGATGGGGATCAAGCGCGGTCCCTGGCCAGTTTTATAGAGTATTGCTGTGTCACTTGCATGGTTTGATCAGAGAACTCACGGAAAACTACCGAGAAAGCGGGCGCTAAAATTCTTTTCCAGACACCGACTGAATTCGATCTAATCATTTAGCTTTCGTAAAAAAAATCTCTGCCGTTGGGACTCGAACCGAAGTACCTCCCGATTAGAGTCACTGCTGCGACAACCGTTCAACCCTTTTGAATAACAAGGTAACAACAAACAAAATCGAAGAAAATTAGATTTTACGTGTGACAAGGTTCTATTTGACTTCTATTAGTAGGAGAACGTACTTCTCGTGCTGTGATCAGTGAACAATCATTATTTGTGGAGTGGATTATTATTTTTGCTTGCCGTAAGATTGACATAACAAACTGAGAACCGTCCTTCAGCAACCCACCGCCCCAGGTCGTGTTTGAACATTCAAATTTGTGTTTTCGAAGCACGTTGACTAACATTGAAATCACTGGAGCAAGCGGCACATCTTTGAATTTTAGTGCACCGAAAGTATTTAAGATTGAAATGAATTAAATTTATGCCTTGTTTTACGTAGCGAGACTCGAGCCATCAGGTCCGCTCTTCCGTCTGACCACGCAAATTTGGCTACGCTCCTTTCACCAACTAGCGAAGAAAGGAGGTATTTCTTGGGCGACGAAACATGAGATTTTGAATTTAGCTCAGAGGCATCATTTAGGCTTGGGAATCTTTTACATGCTAGTAAACCTACTCACTCGGGACAGCCGGCTTTAATTCCCTCCGAAGGAAGGGAAGGCGTACGAAGAATGTTTTTCGCCCTTAAAATCCACGGCTTCGATCGGATTAGAACTCGCCAACTTGGGTATAACATCCCGATACGCTAACCGTTACACCGTCGCCGCCGCTAAAGATGGATATGTAAGTTCGATAGCAGCCTTATTGTTGCTCTACGATGGTTTGCATAAAGGAGCTGGCAAGAACTACAAAACGAATCACACCGCCGTTGGGGCCACATGAAATGGCTGCCGGACCGGACTGGGTGGCGCCGACGAGTGCCGCGCTCGCCAAGGGCTCGTTAACGGCCGTGGCGGTCACGGGCGGGGCAAAACCAATTAGCCAATGAAAGCGCTCGCCGCGCCACTCAATTTACAGCGACGGCGGCGCCCCTGCTGGCAACATGCGGTATTACAGGGCCGCGGATTGATAATCTGCATTATGACGATGATTAATCGAGTTTTTGATATCGCCTCGTAGCCTCGATCGGTGCCCAACCCCTCTACCGACGCGATCCGGCGCAAAAATGAACGAGAATTTAATGCGGGGGAGGGCGGGGTGGTCGGCGGGTGAATACAATGACCCACCCAGCGGCCTGCGGGTCGCGCAGGGCCTCGAGTTAGGCCTATAACGACCGCCATGGGAGGTAGGGATTTATTCAACAAGGGTTTGCTTGCGATGAGTTGCTGCCAATGTTTCATAGCCCTGGACGCGGCTGGTTGAACTTGACCGTTTTGGTGTTTTTCTACCTCAAAAGCATTTGAAGAACGTTGATGATCTTGTACGTTTATTTTTAATCAAATACTTTGCCAAATTAAAATAGCCCAGGTAAATGTTCTAAGCTTGCATGTTGTTGCCAATGTTCTCCTTTACGTGTATTTGCTATTAATGCATTTATAATATAATAATTACTCATTTTATTGAAATATTTTAGGAAAATTTAATTTACTGAGAAAATAGGAAAAATTGTTTGCGTTGTAGTACATTTTGAGCACGCTTCAAGTAAGTGCTCGATTATACTGTTTTGCAAAGTATGTAGGTATGAGTCAATTTTGTGAAACATAAAGTCCATTTTTTGTTAATAACGTGCTTCCGCATGTGCAGAATGCACTAATTCTGCAAATAATCTTACGCATTATAACTATTCTGTTAAGGAGAATAATATATCTTTAAATTCAAAAATTGATTAAATATGTATGGCCTTCCAACATTTGCCTTTCTTTCTCGTTTTTTCGTCATTTTTAAAACCATTGGATTGAATTAGGTCTATCAGTTCATTATTTGGTTTAATTGACCACAAGATGCCGAAGAGATATTCAACAATGAAACTTATTTTCCTAATAACCATAATATATTGAATATGTATGTTGTAATGACCTTGCGATGGGCATCAAATTGAATTGTTTCTTAGAATAACGTGTTAAAAAGGACATTGGTACACTTCATTAGTGCAGCTCTAAAGAATTGCAGATGCATGTTATGTTTACGAACAGGTGACGTATGCTTCCGAATTATAATACTTCCGCACATTTCTGTATTGCGTTAAGCTCGAATGAAAGTTCAGCGAATTCGTCGAATATAACTCTGGCTCGCAGGGGGCTCTCGGACCCTGTTGGATGTTTGATAATTGATTGAATTACGAATTAGTTTGGTGCGTGCGTGTTTTCTCTGAGTTTTGTGTTCAAACTCATTTCCGAGTTTTTAATATCATCGTCAACTCGGACTTGATGTAGTTATTGCACGCTTTTATACTAGTAATTGCAATTTATTGATTTGAAACCATCACGCTCAGCATCAGAAGTGTGTGTATTGGCACCTTTGCTAAATATCTGTGGACGTGATTCTAGTTTTTACAACGTTACATTGTGGTAAAAGCTTATTCAATTCTGCCATGGACTTGTTAAGTGTGCTAACAGTGAGGTAAAAATAATGTGTAACGAATAGATAACCATTAATTACGTTTCATCAACACGTCGGCGAAAATTATCTAATAAAGACATTGTCAGTTTGCGTTGTTTAGGAGGCTTTCATTGTAGAGACGTGAAGACAAGAGAACCTCAAGGTCACTTAAGTGTCGATCACGTTTTGCTCTATTTCTCATTTGTCCATCATTGCCCTAGACTTAATTGAGAATATGGTAGTGAATATAATAAAACGATGATGAATGAACTCTCCACGGACGGTACTTCATTGTGCTGTGAAATCAAACGAGTTTTTTTATTGTCTTCTTAGGCAAATTTGATAATTTTTCTTTCGTAAGTTTATGTCTTCTTTTCAGTAGCCGAAGAAAGCAATTATTGTTTTTTATGTCACGTGTAAAGTCCCGCTTCAAAAATAATTTCAATGCTGATAAAAGTTATTTTAAATATATAAAATTATTCGATTTTGTTTCAAATTATTGTGGGAATTTATTCGAACGGAAGGTAAAAAATGCAGTTATAAATTAAAAAATCATATTTCATAAGTGATTTAATAAAAAGCAATATCCAAATGTAGAAATTTACATTAAGTCATTACAATATGCACAATGAATCGAGGTAATTTCTTGATTATTTACTGAAACACTGAACTTCAAGGAAAGCTGTTCTTAACCATCAAAAACGTCAAAAAGAAGTGATTTTTTGTATATTTACGTGTTTTTTTTTGTAACTGAACATTTATATCAAATAAGCAACACGAATACGTTGAGAGCTAGGTTAAAACGGGGCAAACTGTCTGTTGATCAGCTGTGATCTACTCCAAGGACCAAAGCTTGTTTCAAAAAATAAAAACTTGTCATGACAACAAAGTCTTAGCTGGAAAGGCCATTGGTAACAATAGCATAAGGGATGATCTTCTGCCCTGCAGAACGCCATCCCTGGGTACCTTAAAAGAAGTGCTTGAGCTTCCCTCCGGTGTCATTGTCTAAAGATTCACAGCGAGAGTTTCCCTTGCGAACAGATGACACAATCCCCGGAGGTGAACGGTCGGGTCACACAGTAGGACAGTGAAAGAGACAGGCACGACAGATACTTCGGAATGGAACAATAGGATTTTAAGTGTTTTTATTCGCAGTGTAGTCTCTTCCGAACCACTGACCCGCTGTTTATGTTCTGGATTTCCCGAATAAGCTTCCGATTCATCGCTTCGGTCAGATCGACCAGAAATATCGATACATCCAAGCAGAATTAATGCAGTTCGCGTCGGGCAGAGACCGGGGTTTTCGGGCGGAGTTAGAAAAGAAATCGCTGAACACTGGGAACGTCGGACACGATATTTATTTTTTTTATATCGGAGGAAGAGAGGAGAAACCCGAAAAACGAGGAGGAAAACTATGAAAGGCGGAAAATGAAGGCGGCGAGTACGGCCTTCTGGTTAGTTGGGAGAAAGGTGGAGGGCATTGTCACGGGTGAAAGAACGCAACCCGTTTTCCACGCGTCCGTTCCCCGCCCCCGTCCCCGCCCCCGCCCCCGCCCCCGCCCCCGCCCCCGCCCCGCCACGCCACGCCACGCGGAAGGCTCTTGGCCCCTCGGGGAATTTTTCGGTGAGCGTCCGCGTGGACGTAACTCCCTCGTTAGAAAACTTCGCTGATGCGCGGAAAGTTACAAAGAGACGAGGAAATTTCGTGCGCCTTCCAGAACGCTCTACCAGCTCTACCTACGGGATACGGATTTTTTTTTCATTTTCTTTTTTTTTCAGAAGCATCTTTTCATTAGACGCACTGAAGTAATTTAACGATTGAATTCCGTTTCGTTGAATGGAAGTTGTGTTACGAACTATGGTGAAGTTAAGCGATTAAGACTCAGATATTTTCGGAATTCAGGAAGCACACTGAAAATATTTTATATTTCCGCTTCGCGAAAATATTTGGAAGAATTTGGCCTTTCAAGATAAATATGCTTTTTCGTTTAGTACTTTACTCTTAGAACACAATCATAACAAAAGGCACACAAATGTATGATGTTCAGTATTTTATATTACATTCTAAATAAATCCAGGCATTGATATTTGTGTGTTGGACTTTAGTGGTATACGAGTAGTGTATTGGTTGTCCCATCACCTATGCGTCACCTCCGTTACTTATAAACGGTTCATGATAATAAAAATGAGTTTTCCCTCAACAATGCAGTCATGAAGCTGTAGATATATTGTTTGAAATATTTTAAATTTTCGAGAAACTTTAGCATCTTCAATTTTTTAAATAGAAGTATATATTTTGTTCAGTAGCAAAAGATAGATCATGAAAATAAGAATTCAATGATGCATCATATATCAGTATTTTGATAGTAATTTGAGTATAAAATTATACTTCCTGACAAGTTATTTTAAATTAAATACGGACAATATTTTCCGTAGCAGCCCTTGCAACTATTGCCGTTGGCGAAGGTAAGACTTCGCGGCACCAATACTGTTATGGGGAGAGAGGAGACAGGAGATAACAGTGTTTACATTATTCAAAGTTTGAAAAGAGTTGGAAATTGTGAACTCTATTGCATAATAAAGTACAACGCCACGGCTCTCGAGGTGCGCTCGTTGCTATGAGTTCCTTGAGAGTTAATTAGCTACTATTCTGACACAGTCTGTGACAGATGTGCTACAAGTTGTACATTACACCAGACTCCTTATGTTGTCGCCTCGTTCATTGTGTTTCAGCGTGCCAGCACCCTCGTGTATTCACATATTTCAAAGACTGCATTACTATTAGCATAACGCCCTAGTATCGCGCGTAGTTCCACGCCTGTAAAAAAACGACGTCGCAATTGTAGGTGACGTACTAGAAAGTCGTCATGAGTACGTCGCTTCCCAACGCACCGTTAGCGAGTTCTCTTCCCGCTGGACTCCAGGCGCGTGGAATTACGTTGCATCCACGCTGGCGACGATGCCTCCAACGTGGAGCGCGCCGAGTCACGGCGCGTCGTGTAGAATATCGGATGAACGAATCAAATATCTCATCAGGTCGTGTGTGCGCAACAAATAGCCAGTCGCTACGAACTCTCGGCGGCGCGGACGACAGCGGCGGCGGCGGCGCTCAATCAGACGATGAGGTATTCACCACGCGTCGGTCACGTGCGGACACGGGTGGACACGCCGCGCGGTACGTGCGGTCGTGACCCTGCGCTGTTCGGTGATGAAGCGAGGTTGGTAGGTGAAGACGAAAGGTCGTATGAGAAGGGGGTGGGAAATGGAATAGGCCCATGTTCCGACTTTTGCCTAGTTTTATTTATTAACACCATGCAGTGATGTGTCACTGCTTTTCAGTGCCAAGTGCGTCTGTCAACGAATCTTCGTTGATCTTCAATGGGATCAACATTGCACAATATTTCATACTCTTGAAATTGCAAGTAAACCATTCGATTAGACCTTGCTCAATAAGATATTATCGGCAATGATAATGAGTGTATAGACTAGTTTCTCGCATGTATTCAATATCTATTGAAAATGTTTTCCCCCCTGTAATCGAGTTTTAAACCCGACGATTTTTTTAGTTTCCTACCATGATGTGCAATGTTACCAAAAACGTGGTTTCCCATCAATTAATTTCCTTTGTTTTTTATTATATTCTTGACATGCAGTGTCTGATGTAATGATTTTTTTTAGTAATGGACATTTACATGCCTTCTACTGTACCATTATGCACAAGAGGATATCAGAAAAATATATCTCATCTGTACATCGTCAATTAATTCTACATACTCTTTTTTACTTCTCTCCACAGCGACGCGGTTTTTCCATATAAAACCTGCCCGTCATGTTCTTCTATTCATGCACCATTACGGCATCAATAGAGCGCGAACCTTGCCTCCTTCCATTCCTCCGATATATCTGCACCAGAAAGAACCTGTTCGCCGGCGAGCGTGGGAACGAACGTCCGCGCGCGTTTGAACGTCTTCTCGCCTCGCACGTCGCGCGTTCAATAAAAGTTATCGCTCGCGCGCGTGATTTTTGCCCGAGAGAGCGCTCCATACGCCGTCAGCGGGGTCAGCAGCTGGCGTGTTTGCAACTACCAAGGCGTCGAAAGGAGGAAAACAAATATGAAAGAATAAAAAATGAAAGTTTCGCCGTGAACGGTTTGCGCGTGTCCGCGGCGCGACGCTTTACAGCCGCTACCGCGTCTCGCACCTTTTCATTTTTATTCGCACGACAGCCTGCGGTGCTCGCCGCGTGCTCTCAACTCTGGCGTCCGCCTCCCAGCAATGATTTACCCTCATATGTTGCCCAAACAAACCTCGACTTGACGCGAGCATTTCAAAAAAGGAGTGCGGCGCGTCCGAAAATTTATGGAGTCCCCCGACCGGGAGTCGAATGGTGAGGCGGAGGTGGAGGCGGCCCGCCGGAGAAAAACACGGGCGTCGCTCGGCCATTGTTCGGCGCGCCGCCGCCGCCGCCGCCGCCGTCCGAATAGCACCCGCCCGTTGCTGGAACCCAATGGCTGCAGGACGAGCAAACGAGAGGAGGAGAATACTCATCAGTTCGCGGCTGGGAACTTTAGCGTTGTTTTGTTAAAAACGGGTTGCGAACTATTTGCAAGGTGTTCACCGTGCCCACGATGCTTAATAATTTGTGGTGGTAGTATTCTGTGATATCACAACGATTTCGATGTGATATTCTGTCAAACTTTAAACTAGCTCTCAAAACATTTTTTAAAAAAACACGCCATAAATGAGGTCCCAACGCTTCTTTTCAGAATTTAATGCACGCCTTTAAACGTTCAAGCCTTTGTCTTCATTCTTGAAGATAACATTAAGAGTTTTTGAGAAGCGGAATAAAAAATATTCTTATCAAAATGCATTTTCGCACTAACTGTTGTTAAATTCATGAATCCAGATGGTTTTTGGTGGGTTTTCCCCCCTCAATGTTTGAAGACTTCTAACTGTGTGAAACTGAAGTTTGCGCGAATATCCACTTGAATCCAGTGAGAATTAAAACTACTAACAAATCTTGGTTTGATAAATTGTTGTGTCATAAGAGAATGTTGTTTTTATGTACAAGTATTGTTAAGCTGTTGGAAAACGATATCTTCGTCTATATATTTGTCTGCGAAATGTCTTTGCTAACTCATTGTCGTATGTACGTAAATCAACTTACAACAAAGAGGTCTGTATCATCACGTCGTTTGCGAATTGCAGTGGTTACGGAAACTTACGGAAACTCACACTAAAGCTACAAAGAGCACGAATTAATAAACATGTCTAAGAAAAGCAAATTCTTTGGAATGTGCACCCAGCGGCGCTGACCCTTGCTACCGCACGCAGGCTGTAGTGCCAGCAGGCCTCAGTAATGAGCGGTTCTCTTACTACGCGTTGATTACTTTGCAAATCCCCTGCCGGTATACGGAGCGAATGGATTTCAGTTCGTTACCATTTATGACGGATCGTGTTTGCGTTGTGTCTGCATGCTGTGCGCCGCTGTATGCGTTATGGGTGTTGTTTGCCGCGTCTATTGATTGCGCGTGCATGCCTACCGCGATGACACAACGGAAGTTGCGTGACACATGAAACAGACTGCGGTCTGATACGGAAAGCAAATTTAACCCTCTTGTTCTTTTATTAGTTGGAGCGCACGAGCCGCGCCTTCATAAATGCAAATTACGAATTGAACGATCTTTAAAAAATTGTAAATACTATACAAGTGCCACAATGTGTGTATTACCTGTTTGTTTGGGAGTAAACAAAATAGAAAGTTAAATAAAGGAATAACTAGCATGTCGTCATGTTGGTTGTTTATTATACACCTCACAGTCACCTCAATAATGACTTTTGTTAATTTTGAATATTACAAATGAAAACAATAATATTATATTTGAAACACAACACTATACTAAACACTACTACTATAAATACACGGTAATTTGTAAAAATATCACAAAATCACAAGATCATACAGTTTTTATAGTAACTTTGTGCGGATATATTATTTGAATTTGCAATGTCTGATCGCATGTAAAATATTTTAATTCATAGGAGAGGTTTTCCACCGTTGGTGGTGTATTATGGCTTGCATGTTTTTGTCGGAATTTATGCACAAAACGTCCGAGAAGATACGCACACGGCGTAAAGGACAAGAGGGGGAGGGCTCGCTGTTTGGAGGCGTTGAACTGCGGCTTTGGGTGTCTCGCTCTGCAACCGTGCGATCAATTGTATAACATAACGATGATTTTTTCAACCCATTTATATCAAGACTGCCTTTCTTAATTGTTTTTTGAAGAAAATTACATAGTTCAGTAAATATATCTTCATGTGGAGTTCATGTAATATATTCAAAGAATGGTTAATTTAAAACTTTCAGTTTTATATGCAAGATTTTGTACAGGTTCACTCACAGGCTGTCTTTGCGAAAAAAAACTTGGGAGGAGTAATGTGTCTCTATGGATATTGATCCATCTCATTCATTTTGTGTTATTACAGTCTGTCTAATAATAAATAAAAATAATGTACTTACACTTTCTTACTAATCTTGAATATAAAACGTACGTACCTGCTATTTCAAGGGGGAAAATACTGTTTGGGTCCTCAGCCAGGATCTACGAATACATCACCACCTCTTTAGGAATGAGTGGTGTGGATACTTATCTTTTTAATTCGTGTTTGGTAATTATTTCATGAATTTTTGTGCACGTTTAAAAGATGATAGAGCCAGGATTTTGAGGTAGGTTGTGATAGAAGTTGGTGATCGGATATGTGATGTTGGTGATTGATCTATGGGTTTCAATGTATGTTCTTTGTAGAGGTGAGTGTTGGTTATGTACCAAGGAACATTAGCAACTACTTCTAGGAATTTATTTTGAAGGACTTGAAATTTGTACCTACTGATAACAGTAAAAGACTCGCGCCACCGTGGTATGCCAAGGTCGTATCAACAGGGTCCTGAAAGGAACGGTCCTGTTTTTAAGGACGACGCTGGGGGAAAACTTGTAGGAACGGATTCGTGAATGGATAGGAATGGTTTTGATTCCGCAGAAATAACCTGCAAAAATAAAAGTAAAGCATGTAATGAATATAATTACAGCCGATTGATTCTTTCAACCCTCGCCTAATCGTATTGCAGGAGTAAGTTGCCGATCCAGTCTCTACTGCTCATGTCACGAGGTGGTCAAAAGCTTGGAGCGGTGATATCGAATCCATTTTTCGTTATTTGGGGTAGTGTTGTGACAACTGAGGAGAACTGTAACTGTGACAACGAAATGTAGAAATAAATCTTCTTAGATTTTTTCGGCATTTCATATACTGTTATATCAGAATTTGTGGCTCTACCTGTTGTGATCCAGATTGCTTACAAGCTATCCAGCAACTTTCACTGCCCGCAGCTTGTTTAAAAAAGAAAAGAAAAAATCTGAATCTCTTCAGTCATCCCCTAAGGCCAATTCCGAGCACCCTTTTCACTGAAGCGTCTCTTTACGGTCTAGGGCACAAGACCGCCTTAAGGCCAGATTAACGAAATACAAGGCCGAGCAAATGCGTGAACTCACAACGCGTATGATATAGGATTAAACTCGCACCATGGGTCAGACGTTTTCATCCTAAAAACGTGCCCAAAGAAAACAAAATTCTTTTCATACCTTTCGGAAGATAATATGACGTTGAAAATTTAATCATGGTTACCATTAGAATCGCTGTCATAAATCGTCCATTCTTCCTCTTATTGTTGTTTCTGCTTATGACATCATTTATTACCTAATTTAAGCAAAATAAAGATTAATGAGGCAAAGCAAAGAGTACTAAACGCGTAGGTAGAAGATGCACATTCGTGCTTAGTTTTTCTACCACTAGAATAGAGGTAATCAATTATAGAAATTGCATTATCCATTTTAACTTTTCTTGTTAAAAACATGCCATTAATTTTGTGAAATCAATATTTGAAAAAAGTAATTTAAACAAATGTAAATTGCCAGAAATAAAAAAAAATAAGTGCAATAAAAGTACCTAATTCCATTTTCAATAATATGTAACATGTGTGTTAATATCTGTTGATAAATCTTAATATTGTGTTAATAGCTGATCAATGCAAAATGTATCTGTTTTAGGTTAGTTTGCTGATGGCCCTTCCCTCGAATGATAAAGCAGTTCCGTAGTGGTGAGTGAGAAAAATGCTTGCTATGTAGTAATATGCGCTTCACATTTCAAACATTGCTGAAGATGTCCTTCTAATTTAAACTGCTGTTCAAAATTTCCCACAATTTTCTCTCCTACTTTGCTTCAATTGTTATTTTTTCCACTTACCTTCCCTTCGTATTTTTTTTTTTTTTTTTTTTTTTTTTTTTTGAAATTTCACGCTTCTCGATTAATTACCCGCTCTTCTTGAAACTCGAATGACACGAATGATAACTTCAGTTCATAGATTCTTAACGTCATTGACTATGCAGATCGATGCATCGAAAATGCGTGGCGGGGCAATCAGTGCGCGGCCGTCGCGTCGCGACCCTATTTAACGAAAACGTTATCGTCCTGACGAGCAATTGCCGGGCACGCTGTCCGATGAACGCACGCCGATATTACTTGCCCTGATTGGTATGCTGCACGTTCGCACGGCAAATCAGCGTGGGCGTCATCATTATCTATGCACATGTTCTTAGTGAATTGAATTCGGGAATTGGCGTATAAAGGTTACATCCATTCCTGTCATTAGGCTGTAATCGCAACACGACGTAAATAGAATGTACGATCGTAAATTGAGAGGCTTTTTTTGTGACACAGTGCAGTGGGAGATGGAGTTAGTTAATTCTAGAAATTGAAGAATTAATATGTAAAAGATTCTATGAACTTTATTCGAATCGCGGTTTCAGATGTTAAGTGTTTTGCGAGTTAGGCAAGTTCCTTGCAAGTGCAAACATTATTTTGTAATACATTAACACAATTAATAATTAATGGTAGGAATATTAAGATACTTACCAGGGAGAAGTGACAAATTATTGAAACTGTACAATGTCTCCAATAAAATTATGAATATGATAAACCACTTTCTACATTCTGTCTTCTCGAGGACATTGCGAGATTGTGTATAAACGGAATTAATATCAACCACCATATTAGAATTCTCTGAATTTCGTGATTAAAATGTATCATTTTCATTTAGAAAATAATTTTGTGAAAATTTGTTTCATAATTTTGAGAAAAATGTTCATAATCAGGTGTTGGAAGGAGGAGAAATCTCAATATTACGTAAGTAGAATTCTGGAGCGTTTGCCTCATTACTTTCGTTTTCCTGGAACACTAACACATCGCCTGCAGCATATCTGGCAGAGCTTCCTTCTTCCTTCAAGTGAATCGAATCCACCCAAATGGATTCATTTCCCCAATTAGCTCGTGACAGTGGCAGCGACTGCGGGACAGATCCGACCCGAAGGAGACGCTGCAGTGTAGCATCCGAGCGCTCTGCGCTGCGTCGTTGTTCGCTCTCCCTCCCCGCCCCTCCCTGCACCCTCACTCCGTCGCCCGCGACCCCCCTCTCCACCCACGCTGCGGGTGGGGGGTCCCGCGGGGGGCAGGTAATCAGGGCGTGTGACACGGCGGAACACGCGTCGAGGGGGGGGGAGAGCGACGGTGGCGCAGCCGAGTGTCGGGCGCGCTCCCTGTTCGGTACCCACCCCACTTCGCTCCCCTCCCCGCCCTTCCCCACACCCGTCCCCACCCTCCCTTCCCCACCTGCCCCTTGCACTGACGCCCGCGTCGTAGCCCGTGCGTTGCGCCGCTGTGCGACTGTCGCGTCTCTGCGCTCTCGAGCGGCTTCGGCACGCGGGGCTACACCAGGCCTCGTCTCGCCTCACCTCGCTACGCAGGGCGGGCCCGTGCTGCCATATACAGCGATAACCTGAGGGACGTTACGGAATCGAATGTCACGTCTTGATACTTCAAAGAATTGTATGCCGTTTAGGATGTCTTGCGCAAGGAATTGGAGTGATACGTTCACCGCCTCGTTGTACCTATGATCTCACGCATGTTATTAGTGAAAGGTCCGTTTTAGAATCGTTTCTATCACCTTGATTATTAATTAAATTCTACAAAACTCATGATCCCGTGTGCTATCCTGGCGAGTGTACTTGATGGCATTCCGAATTATATCGCAATGTCTTTTCTTTCTAGAGCGTAGGCTTCCGCGGCCGGAGTCAGTATTTAATTGGCTGTCCGGGCGACGCCGCGCAGTCTTTTGCCTTCTCTCATATTTTGGATCATGATAGCGGAAATTCATTACATTATTCCATAAGACAACCAAATCTGTTGTACTACTACATATTAGTGTTTTCTTTATGTTCTTGATACTTTTCTCCCCTAACTTATTTTAGTGTTATCCAAATATATCATTTTATGTTGCTTCATGGTATGGAAGATGTAATTCACTTGCAATTATTGACCCATAGTTTACAAGAGGTTGATACTTGTATTACTCGTAGAATACATATTTATTTATTAAAAGTAACAATTTGGCCTTCCCTGCGTTGTACTTGTACAACGGTGACATCAAAGAATTAGCATTTTAATATTTTCAGCTGCGTGTTTTCCCTATATTTTTAGAGGCACGAATGCATCGAACAGGGCGCAACTTAAGCTTATTGAAAACATTTTACTTCTTCCCCTCAATAAAGGGGAATTGGTTTTGCGGCAATTGGCTCCGCATAGGGCGCACAATCCATCATTGTGTCTTGCCATTCATTCTCCGAAAACCACCCTCAAATACTTGTAATAACGATACTTCTATTCAGCTTTTGTTAAGGGTTTACAAAATATTTCGATAACGAATAACTTCCTCGGTATTCGAGAAAAACATTTTCTTTTAAAGAACTAACGATGTCGTGCTTTTCGCAGCAGAATCTCATTCTTGGCATTCTTCGGTCGAATAACTACATTGACTCGAATCTCCAAAGTATGTGACTATTCTCCAACTAGTAACGTGATGCAGTGGTATTTCGCAGGGGATTTTCTCTTATCCGTTTCCTTCTTTGAATCCGTCTACGCCCGTATTTGCATTTTAAAAGACTCGTTTAAGTAACGAACCCTGCAGGAAGTGAAAATAAATATGAAGGAAGAAGACGTATTGGTTGGAAAATAACAAATCCACCGCTGGGTAATGTTTGTCAGAAGGGAGGGGACGGGTTATTTCCCGACCCCATTGAAGCCTACCATGGGAAGTGTTGGGAAAGTTCTGATTGGAGCAGATGTTCACGAACTTCAGGATTAACAACCAGTATTTTCTATATCTGTACAATGGAAAGTTGGTCGTCCATTATGACTTAGGCTCAACATTCTTTAGAAATACAATCTTTCATTTTCAAGTTAACAGAGAAGACAATTATACTTTAAACTACTCCAATCTCATAGTTTTGAAACGAATATTATTAAAACATATTTCCACCAGTCTTCTTTAAATGTTCGCATGCTTCACTATCGTTCTACCTTGTAATTTCGGCTGCTCTTGCATCTTTTCTCTTGATGATAGTTACCTGATCATCTACACTAACTTCATGGCTTTCGCCTGCTCCGGTTCAATTTACCGAGTTAGATTCGATATTACAAAAATTGTATGTAAACCGAATGCGGAAATGTTGCAGTCCTTTCCTTCCTAAATTAATGCATTCTGCTGCATACATTCCACATCCTTTACTATGAAATTTGGTGTATAATTTCAGTGGTTTGCAATCGAAGTTGTTCTTTGCCCATCGTTGGCCGCTCAGTTTCAAACCCTTTTGAAAAATAATTTAATTCTTCACTGATACGAGTGTGAAGCAATACAGCCTTTCACAGCCTGCGTCAATACAGACGAGGCGATCTGGTCGACGGTTCGCTGTTTCCTGGCTATCAGATTCACGCTAAGTCTCCTTTCATTGCCAAATGTACTGCTGTTTATAATATTTTCTAGCTTTTTCACCTTCCACCGTCCTGCTTTCCCACTTACCGCTGCAGTCGCCCATTTACTCAAGTGTTGAAAGAAATCCTGCATCTTCTCTCCTCTATTACCGAGCTCTTTCGGAGCCTCCACCTGTTCCTCCACCTGCGCGGCGCGACGCGAACGAAGGAGCGAAGACTGAGCGCGCGCCGTCCGAGCCGGGATGCGTTCCCATTGCTCAGGCGGGGCGCCCTGCCCCCGCCCCCGCGCCCGCGCCTATCTGCGTGGCGGGCCCCTCCGGCTATTTGCATACGGATAAAGATCTCCAGGAAACAATGCGGCCCCCGACGGAGCATAAACCATTGCGGGCGGTGCGACCTCGCGCGGCGGAGAGGCCGTCGGCCGCCCCCGCCCCCGACCCCAGTGAACGCGGCTTCAGCTGCTGCCGCCGCCGACGGGAGAGCAGCGACATGAGCGGCGTGATTAGGCATTTCAGCGATTCCCAGCATCCGGAACAAGTGTTTGGAAAGTGAAATACGATAGTGCTTGAAAATTATGTGTGCATACATTTAGTGATAAATTTTAAAATTTTTATGGAATATGTGACGATGTAAACATTTTGAAAAAGTAAAATTAACTAAAAAATTAAAATTTTTTTGTATAAGTATTTTCCGAATATTACTGTAAATGTTCTATTTAACTCAATAGGAAAGAGAATTATCCGATTTTATTAGAAATCAACATTATTTTTGTTCCAAAATAAACGTATTTTTACACATTTGATATCAAGCAAACAATTGATTATCTCTTGAAAAAAGTTAACATATGCGAACATTGTAAATATTGCTCATGAATATTTAAAACACACACGTGAAATGTGTAATTTAATGTAGAACATTCGTCTTTTTAGACAATATATGAATAACTTTCATGTTGGACGCACTTGACTTGAATTCAAACATCCTTGCCAAGCTTATTTTGGTAGAAAATTAGCATATAGTCAATCTCGAGTTCTGTACACATTGTCTAACCAGGAGAACATGAGTTGATCCGTCTCGAAGAATCTCGATGGGACGACTAGACGAGCAAGGACTGGCGCTGTCAGCTACTCAAATATTGGATGCAAGAAGTTTTCGAGTGTAGGCATCAAACCCGACAGGTCGTCGCCAATCTCAGCAAGTTGGCAACTCGTCTGTAAAGTGTCAGCGAGAGTTCAACCCCACCAACGCGGCAGTCCCCTAACTTTCCTCTGAGCTTCAGGTGCCGCCTTAGAAAGCTCTTAACAAACGCTGTCCTCGACTGTAGGTCACTACTGCTTCTCTAGCTTCAGTCTGATTGCATTCTCAGACTCATTAGCAATACCAATCTCGCTATCGCATTCGTTTTTATATTTTCTGCCTTCATCGCACTGCGTATAACTTCTAGCCCTCCAACTCGCGTATCCTCTTCTCCCTCTTCTCTCTGTTTCTCTCCCTCCCTCTCTTTCTCCCCCGTCTCAGTCTCTCTCTCTCTCTCTCTCTTTCTCTCTCTCTCTCTTTCTCTCTCTCTCTCTCTCTCTCTCTCTCTCTCTTTCCCTCACGTCTATTATATTTAGTTCTTATTTGTACGCCGTCAAAATCACTTGACTTTCAGTAGTTTACTTGTTAAAAACTATATGTATTAAGAATAATATTTATCATGCATATGCCATATTCAACTGTCAACGTATATCTTCAAATGGAACTTTACATTTCTGTTCCCAAATTCTCGTTCACTCCAACTTTTATATATAAATTTTCCATATTTCTCGCCTTTTCTTTGCTTCAATTGCTTTCCTTTACAGAAAACTCTTCCCTGAATGTCGCCTTTTCTATCATTGTAGCTCGCTTCTTGCGTCCTGTTTTTTTCTTCATTCATCTTTCCTCTTTTTCTCTGTGAGCTCCCCCTTTTTACGATTACTGATTTCTTTGTTCTGCACATTTTCTCAATATTATGTTAGTCCTCTCACTTATTCCTGTAAACTTTAGTTATTTCCTACGTTCCTTAAATGTCACGTTCAACCATCTGTCATTTGTGTCTGTACTATCTTCTTCATCCATAGAGTGGGACGAGATTTCCCTGCTGCCATCACCGCGTACTCCGTCGCCCTCGCCTTTCGCAGTCTTCTGTCTGTACTGCTTGGCATGCCCCTTCGCCCGCACCTTCGTCGATGAGAAAATCGACGCCCGACTACCGGCGAGAAAGGGGGGGGGAGGTGTTTACAGTGGAGCAAAGTCAGGTGCCTCTCAAAAGTTGCCCTCACGAGGCCCCCCGCCCTTCGTCGCGCAACTGTCTAACTTGTTTTAGCAGCTTCCGAGAGAGCGTTAGTTTGTGACAACCGCTCTCGAGAAATAAGACAGTCCCGCCCTTGACAACTCCACCGCCTCGGTATGTAACATTTCGAAAGACAAAGGAGGACGCCGTATATAAAAGGAGTGCTGCATCCCGAGAAGCAGCAGTTTTGAGTCGATTTAAAAGAAAGATGGCTGCCTGTTGGGGCGCGAACGCGTGGCATAAATCTGTGACGCGAGCGACCAGCTGTTTGCGCTGGGGAGACAGCGACAGGCGACGGCGGTGGTGGCGCTTCGCCGTTTAAAATCGGATGCAGCGATAGGTAAGCCCAGGCGGACTCCGAGAAGCTGTTTGAAGGGGAATCGGCCACTGCTGGCATCGAGGGGGAGAGAGAGAGAGAGAGGGAAAGAGGGGGCGGCTCCTGACGACATCCGCGTCGGTCCCCAAATCTCGCGTTCAGATCTGTCCCGTCGATCAAGACGCGGCGGTGGCTTCGGCGACGTCCACATAAATCCAGGCCGCGCTGTAGGGCGTCCTCCGTTTTATGGGGCTGCTCGCTGCCTCACTGCAGCCCGCCTGCTTCTCCGACTCTCTGTAGCTGCGGCTGTCACTACTGCCAGACGATCTAGCTTCTTGTAGACTCTGTGACTGCGTTTTGAGTTGTCTTGGTTCTCGGTATTTCCTCTCTCTGTAGACCTATTTTTTTCATTTTGTCTTTCTCTTTTCTTTACGACTCGATTTTTATTCTTTAATTTTTTATTATCTTCTACACATTTTCTTCTATCTTTTTACTTTTCTCTTTATCCGTCTTTTGAACTTCAGTCACGAACGATTTCTTTTTATTTCTTTATATTTTCATGAATTTTCTGCTCAGTGCTCTCCTAGGTATCGTTCCCATTATTTTATACATATTTTATTCGCTACTCTGTTGTTATCTGTTTAATTTTAATGAACGTCACATTCTGTGTTTCTACCTCAGATTCTTGTATTGTTTCTATGCATTTGTTTGCCTTAGTTATTTAAATAGATGTGAAAAATACTCTGTCTTATTCTGTGACAACGCTTTTCTATATTCTATTTCATCTGACATCACAACGTTCCAAACATCATTCCTTTCAGTGTTATTTCTCCATCTACGACTTCCGTTGTGTTGGATTCGCTTTTCGTTTAGTTAATATCATCTTAGCGAATAACATCGCAATCAGCGTCTCTTCGGGGATCTCGGATCATCTCGAGGCCCGCGAATACTTCGTCCGCCTGCACGCTTTCCAAAAGGGGGATGCAGTGCCTTGAGGAGACGCGCCGCGCCATTCCTCCCGCGGCATCCCGGGACCCACCGGGCGGCGCCCGTGCCTTTTAGTCGGCCGCTCTGCTGAATATGCAGCTCCCGGCCTGCGCGCGCGCCGCCGCCCTTCCTTTCCTCCCGCCCCGCCCCCACACCTCGACGCCCCGCCCCGACAACGGCGCCGCCGCCGCCGTCGCCGCCGTCACCGCCGCCGCCACAGCTGCCACTGTCACCACCGCCCCGTCACCATCGGATACTCCACCGACACTGCCGCCGCCGCCACTGCCGCCACCACTACCACCAACACCGCCGCGGCCTCCCCCTCCTCCGCCGCCTCCACCGTCTATGCCACGGCTACTGCCGTCGCCGCCTCCAACTCCGCGGCTTCGCCACTCCTACTGCCGCTGCCACTGCTACTGACACTGCCGCCGCCCCCGGCGCCACCGCCGTCGCCGCCGCCACCGCTACTGCCACTGCCGCCGCCGCCGCCGCCACCGCCGTCGCCACCGCCGTCGTCGCCGCCGCCACCGCCACCGCCGCCGCCGCCGCCGCCACCGCCACCGCCACCGCCACCGCCACCGCCACCGCCACCGCCACCGCCACCGCCACTGCCACCGCCACTGCCACCGCCACTGCCACCGCCACTGCCACCGCCACTGCCACTGCCACCGCCACCGCTACTGCCACCGCCACCGCCACCGCCACCGCCACTGCCACCGCCACTGCCACCGCCACCGCCACCGCCACCGCCACCGCCACCGCCACCGCCACCGCCACCGCCACCGCCACCGCCACCGCCACCGCCACCGCCACCGCCACCGCCACCGCCACCGCCACCGCCACCGCCACCGTCACCGTCACCGTCACCGCCACCGCCACCGCCACTGTTACTGCCACCGCCACCGCCTCCGCCACCACCACCGCGCCACCATCGATTACGCCACCGCTACTGCCACTGCCACTGCCACTGCCACTGCCTTTGCCATTGCCGCCGCCACCGCCACCACTGCCGCCGATACCGCCGCTGCCGCCGCCACCGCTACTTCCGCCGCCTTTGTCACTGCCGCCACCACCGGCTCTGCCGCCGCACCGCTCGTCGGCGCCCGATTTATACGATCGATGGAAATCGAGGCGGTCGACGGAGCGCGGCGCCCGCCTCGCAATTTGCAAACGCACACGCTTCCGCACGATTGCGCCCGTCAATCGCGCCGCGGATGCACATGCAGCGGGCGGGCGGGCCCGCGCGCGCGGAGCGGCCCGTTGGGTGACTGTGACGGCGGCGGCTGTGGGGAGCGGGGATTAGGGGTATCGCGAGCGCGAAACGCACCGTACGACTTCTTTGTCAGCAGTTCGTCCCCCTGCGTTTCACTGTCGCCCGCTCGGCGTTGCTATTTCGGTGGCGGAGAGCACGAAGAGACATGGTCTGAGGATGGAGATGTCACGGAGGTCGCGAAAATGCACTTTTAATGCACATTATACAGTGAACCCTATTTATCGCGAATTCCAAGAGTCCGAAATAATCGGAAATCGTGTTATAAAAATTCGTGTTATCGGAATTCGTTCATGTCCGTGTTATCGTAGTCTCTTGACAGAATCGAATTTTTGTTCGTGTTATGGCGAAATTCGTGTTAAGCGAGTTCGTGCTAACGAGGGTTTCCTGTAATAGTTTTGTTTAAGTTTGGTTTCTTGAGAGACATCTGTGGGAGAAAATTGAAATATAATTTAAAAGTTGAAATTTAGATGATAACTGATCATGAAAGAAATGGCTCACGATATTATTCTAAGATATAATTCCAATAGGTTATAATATACTCAGTCACAAGGTTTTATACAGATATACAACCAGCCCACATTCGTCGTCTATTGCAAGGTTTGCAACAACCTACTGTTGACCGTTGGCGCTTGGTGCTATTTAGATTCAACGTAAAGATGAAATGATTCACAGCTGTTAGAGGCGTTTTGTCGCGCCAAATTGAAACGAAATTCAGTTGTTACGATGGGAAATGCTCGCTTCTAGCTGACAGAATCGTTATGATCACTTGATGCAAACTTTCCTGCACCTCTGGTTTCTGTCATTTTCTCAAACGACCTGACAATTGTCCGAATATCGCTGCTAACGTGAATGTCGATAGACGTCTTAGCACTATGCTTATATAACTTGGAAACTAACGATGAATGCACATTCTTTTAACAATATAATTTTCTACCCCATTACGTCCACGAACACATGAACTGATGCAGTGATTATTTTTTTTCTGGTGAAGGAGATTTTTAATTAGTTCATCATGCATTACACGAATTACTATTACCATTTTCACTGCATTTCGTCTTAATATACTAATGACGTGAAATTTGTAGAAAAAGTACTATTAATTAATAACGTAATAAATTTAAATATATCGATGTTTCCGGGTGAGTTCATGAGTCAGCTTAATGTAGTGAGTTTTTCTATAACGGGGGTGGTGGAGTTCCTCTCCTATTATATCCTCCACAAAGTGTCTTACCCCAGCGGGTCACCGTCCCAGCCGGAACAAACTGTAATCTTAAATATGAAGTAGTGTAGTACATGTGAGTTAGTGTGTGAAAGGGAAGATAATAGAACTTGGAAGAGGACGGAAAGATCGCGCGCGGTCCGTGCTTCGGCATTCGTATGGAGATGTTCTGAGAAACCAAGGAAAACCACCGATCAGATCAGACTATCGCTAAAATTCCCTTCCAGACTGCGGCTGAATTCGCTCTTCCTATCGAGTTAGTGTCGAAAATCCTCCATCATCGGGACTCGCAGCCCGGTCAGAATCGCTGCAGAGACAGTGGCGCTGCAGACAGAACAACAGTACTTGTTTATTGTTTATTGAAGAATACCTTTCATTTTATTCATATCTTCTTCCCTTCAAAAGCCTCTTCCTCCCCCGATGGCCGCGTCGGGGTGCACCACAAGGCGCCGCTGTTTGCGGCGCGAAGAACACCCAGGGGGAGATGCTCGAGCCTTTTAAAAGGAGCTTCGCGAAAATGTCGAAGACGAAGGGTTCGCTACATTAAAGGGTCGTTAATGTCTTCACTTTCTCTAGACCGGAGTGCGGGCGAGATCTTCGATGGGGTTTGGTGGGAGGATCTAACGTTCGAGATGGATAAATTAGTAGCGATGAGGAAGGGAATAATTGGAGATGAAAAGAAGCCTTTTAATGATGGTGGATGGCATCTGAAAAATCAAGACGAGACTGAAGACTGTAAATTCGTTCATAATTGGGGAGATGAGTGAGTGGCAAAAGAAGTGATGACGAAGTGGCAAGAAGTGAGAAAAATCTACGAAGGCATAGTTGATGGCAGTTGGGGCTGAATAGAAAAGCAATAGTGGTCACGTATTGTGGGTAGTGTCTAAACAATTGTTTGCGATAGGAGTGTGAACGATTTATATAGTAGTATCAGACAGCCAAACGTAGATGAGATTATAACTGAAAAAAAATGGCCGGGTATGAAAATGTTACACCGGCAATGCATACATCGGTGGTGACTGAAATAGCAGAAGCGACAGAGATGAGTCCAGTGTTGTGCGCAGGCCTGAACGGTGGCAGCTGCATTGTGGCTGGGGCCGCAGAAGGGATGACGACGCAGGCAGCGACGCGTGCGGTGGTGGCTCCCCTCGGCGATGGAGAAGCGCGGAGAGCTCAACGGGACTCGGCAGTGCTTACCCCCATCCCCGCACAGGCCTCGCTCTTGCAGCATCTACCACCGCCGACGCTGCCACCGCCTCTGGCGCAGACGTGGTGGCAGCCGCTACCGACGCCTCAGCGGTCTCACCACCGCATCCATCACCGCCTGCACTGTTGTCATAGCCGCTGTTACTAATGCCATCTCCACAGGCCCTTCTGACACTTGCTCCACCTCCTCCACCACTTGTACCACGCACTCCGCATACATCTCTACCACCATCTCCATGCCCACTTCACCACTACGTCCACCTCACCACCACGCCCTCCTCCACGACCACCACCCCCACCTCGCCGTCCATCTCCACCACCATGCCCATCCCACCACACCCACCTCTATCACCATGCTTACCTCTACCACCAGACCCACCTCTACCACCACGCCCCTCTCACCACCACGCCCATCTCCACCACCAAAAACAGAACGACAACCACAATAGTACCACTATCCCTACCACTGCCACATCCTGAACCTTCCACTAAATTCTTCCAATTTCTATGCGTCCTTCTACAACCTCCGCCTCCATTGCCAATGTCTCCATCCTCGCCAATATGCAATTTTCGTCTAATACCCCAATGCTTTTCGTGTACTCCATCCGCACCATCACCTTCACCACCTTGTCACAGCCACCGCATCCGGCCGCCCGTTCCGCAGCCGGCGCGGCCGCCGCTGCCAGAGCCGCGGTTGGGCGGTGTGATTTGCCATCGATCACTGCACTAAGCCCAGGGGGAAGGGGGGGGGGGCATTTCCGTCGGGAGGCGCTTGCGAGGGCTCCTGCTCTCGCTGCGCCCCTGCGGCCCTCGCCCGCGCCAAGCGCGTGCTCCCCGCGCGCTCCGGCTTTCGCACTAGCGGACATGATTCGTTAAATGAAAATTTTGTTTCCTATTGGTACATATCCCAGAGTTCCATTCCCGGACGAACAAAAACAGAGCTGTAGCTTTCCTTCAAAAAATCGTCTCAGTTTCTGTTGCTGTGTGACCGAGAAGTGCTCGGACAGGCGAAGTTAACTAGTGGCGGGGAGTGGAATGCGACATGTTCGTCACATGTCGTTCTTACTCCCCAAGCGTTGGAATTAAACTAGGACCAGGCGGACACCGTGACGGACACCGTTCTAGGCGACAAAATTCGACTCTTGACCCACAATGCTAAATACATACATACGTACATTCACACATTTTATTAATGATATTAAATAACCTGCTTTGTAAATTCACGGGTAAAAGGTGGAAAATATATTACATAATATTAATATCTCGCTTCCAGAAATATTGCAAATAGTTTTAGATGTATCGTAGGGGAAGAAATATTACGACTAATTTTAAATTTGTCCCGACTACAATGAGGTAAAATTTTTCGCTATTTTCTTATTACTGTTTTAAATCTTTCATCACATTTGTAAAAATCAGATTTTAGTTCTACCCTGGAACTTGAGGGCTACGATTTGTATGAAACAAAAATAATAAACTAGTATTACATTTTTTAGAGTTGGTGAGAATTATCACGACTACTCGAGTGACATTGTTGCTATAGTTTTGCAACGATATCATGAAATCAGAGAGATTTACTGCATTTATTCTCGCTATAGAAGATGAATGACACAGATTAAATAAAAGATTAAACATGTTATGTTACAAAAATATGGGAGAATGCCAAAAAAAATATCAATAATCTTTCATTCAGTATCCTCAATTTTCTTGATTTTCATCCCTATTTGTTCGTCTCTACAAAGATCAAAATAATTATGTTTTTTGTATTCTTGAATTCAACATTGCCTTTTATTATCAATTGAATACTCGTACAATCCAAAAACTTGTTTTTAAAATGTTTTTATCGGTCCATATCCACGCGGCTACTGCTAATTAAGTATCCTTTTCATAAATTGACAGAGCCAAAGCTTTTCACGAGCTACTGAACAAGTATGATTATGACTTCTCCATTCTGGCAATTTATGTTACCGTTGCTAGGTACAACTTTCGTTCTTTCTTTCATCTCAATGGCAAGCGCCACTGTTAAATCCATATCACTCGGTCATTGCTGTCGCTTAGCACAAAACATTAGATAATCTCGTCTTTCACTTAGTGATATACGGTCCATAGTAATAGTTGTAGTAACAGCCCAGGTAAAATCCCGTGTAGGGCAAAGGCCTCCTAGGGTGGGCCAGTAGGGTGCCTGAAGATTAACATATTGTAAGTTTTTTTGTACTTTACAATTAAACTTATAATTAAACATTTTCTTTCAATAGAAATTTCCCGATTTTCTCTTCTTGATGTTCTTTTCATCGGTCACACTTTCACTTACCACTGAAACAGTTTAGCTGCTCTTGTTCAAATGCTTTCTACTTAACTTTTCTTATAATATGTCTTTCACTTACACTTTCACATATTACTTAAGAGTTTTCCATGTACTTCTATTTCTAACTGTTCTTATCCATAAAATTCCTACATCTCGTTTTATTTCGTCTTCTCACCGAGTCTTATTTCTTTCGACTTTTCTTGTGTCTCGTCTTTCGTCTCGTACTGCATTTCTATAACTCCACCTATCGTCGATGAGTCCTCGTCCATGGTCGATGTCCAGCCCATCTCCATTTCAGCTGCCTTGCACTTTCAGTGACTTCTATTATCCTAGTTTTTTTCTCTTATGTTGTTTTTTAGTATTATTCCGAATATCTTCCTTTCCCTACTTCTTTGGCCTATACTTTGTATGTTTTTCTCTATTTTATTCAGCGACCATGTCTGGGCCCCGTATAACATGGCCGAAAATATAGATGCATCCATGACCACTCTTTTCATTTTCATTGGAAGTAACGTTTCAAGAAGTATACATTTCAAGCTTCAAAATTTCTTCCATGCTACTGAGATCTGTCTATCTATTTCATTTCTATTTCTGAAGAGGATTATTTGTCCTCGGTATACATATTCCTCTACATAATTGATTTATTCTTTATCCACTTTAGAGGCAATCTTTTCACTGTTGGTCATATTTTTTGTTTTCTTTATGTTCATTTATAACCATATAATAAATATTCATGTTTAATTTCCAGTGATATTATCAAGTAGAGTACCGGTGTCAGTTTTTTTGTTTTATTTTTAACAATAATTCAAAGACTGATATACATTTGTAAACCATTTTTGGCAGCATTCTTTGTCGTATGCTTATCAAAAGATCTGATAGCTATTTATCAACTTTTTTATTTAAATGCCTTTGTAAAATATGACATTATATGTCTCATGAACGAGATAAAAATTCGTATTTTCGACTAATCAGTTTATTTGATCTTTTTGGGATCTCAGTCTGCTTTCAATTTTGAACCTGCAAATATTAAATTGAAGTCTGTACGCCCAGGAAGCAAGATCTCCTGTTTAGAAGGCACTTCGTAGAAATTGCTTCTAATGAGAATCTGCTACCCGGTGGCAGTTCCGCCCACGCCCTCATCACCGCTCGACGAGCTCGCACCCCCACATCCCCATCACGGGCGCCCAGGCCGCGTCGTCGGCCTAAGTATTATAGGAAGAGCGGCTCGCATACCAGGGACGAGGTTGTGACGCGGGGCGGGGAGGCGCGGGGCGGCGCGGGGCGGCGCGGGGCAGGAGGTCCGGGCCTGCAGTTACGCAGACGAGCGGCGATAGCACAGAAATAGACCGGGCGGAAAACGGGAGCGGGACGGCTTAGTCTTAACTATGTGTTTACATTCCACCTATCCCCGAGGATTAGGGTCCCCCTGCCAAGTCGAGGGTACACGTTAGTTATCACACTTGTGGACCATCCCCTGGCTCCCAAGTTTCTCAGCTTCCCCTCCATCAATGGTTTCTGCGAGGAGAAACGAGCGTGAAAGAATTTACATTTAAATCGTGAGGAGTTTATGTTCCTTCGTGTTCTTGGTAGGAAAGATGTCGATGTAAAATCTCACGACTGGAAATACATTTTTAGAGATTTTTCAAATCATCCCAAGATTTCATTTATGACGTTAATGTAATATTTTGCGCTGTGAGTTGAAAATTAGGTAAAATATTAAATTAAAATAGAAACTAATTAGTGAGGAGCGGATTGGGATGACCTAAAATAAAATGCTCTTAAAATGCCCCAAAACAAAGAAAAATGACGTAAAATAATTATCAAAACCACTTTTGATTAACATCTCAAGCTGTTCGGTATGTTACTGATGTATTAGAGGCTTCTTCCTTTTGTTCAAGTGAACTCAGCTTGCAAATTTTTGGTTTGGACTGTTCTTTAGAAGAATATCTCTAGCTTTATTTATCGCGAAATAAGCTCAACTGACAATAGCGCCGATATGCGTCGCAGGAAACTTAAATTATATAGTACTTACAGCTGCTTACATTACAATACACGAGAGAAGAAATCGAATAGGCTACTTAGGAATTTTGTTGTGAAGATTTGTTGCACCTCGTAAATATTGTTTGATGTAAGAACCATTAAAATGATATTCAAGTCAATACAAACAGCGAAAAGTGCATTAAAAATTACGTTTACGAGTAAAAAACGGCTTATTGGTCGAAATCGTCGAAAAATGCAAATAAGACATATGGTTCATTTCATATTGTCATAACATAAAATTAATATCTATACTAAACGGCATTGTCCTAAAGTGAAAAGAAAAAAAGATGACATTTCATTAAAATCCGCCCCGTGTTCATTAACTTTTACACCGTTTTCCTTAATTCCTACTAATGTTTTGTTTGTCCATGGCCCCTTTTCGCAATTTGGTTTTGTGTAGGTCAATTTTCTTCTGGTGAAGAGGCCACCAATTGAATTATTTGCATATTTTTCGTTTTATGCACATGGTATGATTAGTCAAGAAGTATTCTTTTTTGTAATTGCTTTCAAATATTTTCTGAGTTTATACACTTAAATCACGGAGCAACATGGCAGCTGCTATGTTCGTTTTTACTTAATAAAGTAAACTTAACGATGCTTTGCACAATAAAAGAGATTATAAATCTCGCTTTTCAATTTTATTAGTTGGCCTAATATTCAGACGTTCTTACTATATGGAGCCTTAACCTGACGATACGGATATGGTAAAACGTTTTAATTTTCTAATAACCTGAAATAATGTTCCCTTGTAAGCTCCGTTCTGCATAACCCACTATCACTTGATCGTGTTCGGCGAACCCCAAGACAGTAATCAGGCCAGGCTATCCCGCTCTATTACGGAGAGCTGTTGCAGAACACATTCCTCTCCTGGGCAGCGGGAAGGACATGGCGAATGAGGGTGCAAACTGTCCATAGGGGCGTACTAAGCCTTCTAATCACCATCGTCCTCGAATCGCCTCTCGGGGAGCAGGGTGGTCCAACGGAGGGTTGGGTGGCAGGGAGGGAGGGTATACACACACACACACACACACACACACTGCCGTCTCGTTGGCCGGTGCCTGGTCTCCTGGCAACCTGCTAGGGCCGCCCACCCGCCCTAACGCGCACCCACCCCACCGCTTATGTTTGCCCACCGCCCCACTGCATCCACTGACCATACCACCCCACCGCCCAACCGCCTTACCGCACAGCCCCCCTCCCTCCGCCGTCCCCCACCCACCCACCCACCTTCACTGCTCCATCTCCCCACCGTCACGTCGTTACACTCTTGCCCGTTCAAAATGCCCTCAAAACAGCTGTAATTCGGCCGGCCAATCTGGTCGCAATTGTGCAGCCCATTTTTTCCCCTACATCCACCTAGTTACCTACTTTGTTCTCCTACACCATTCTCCACGTTTGCCACTTGGAGAGCCCATTACTTCATCGCGGTATCCCTGTCTACCTTCTTATTATCCCAATTTCCTCATGCGTTTCTTCCCATTTCCAATATTTCCAACCTCACATTATTCCTCTTACTCACCATCCCAAGCAAGATTCGAGTCATCACCCGTTGGAGATCTCAGTACTTTCCCAACTATTCGTTCAACTAACGCACCCTGAACGTCCCGACGCGCCCTTCCAACGCCCTGCTCTGTGCTCCCACGTGCTCGCGTCGTGGGGCAGGCGCGTCGGTGGTGGCTGAAGAGGCGAGGCGAGGCGAACGGGTGGGTAGGTGGGATAGCACAAGGGAGCCATCCAATGGGCAACGTGTGCGTAAAACCGACCACGCCGGAAATTAAGTTAATAGGTGGAGGCTACGCTTTCACGTTAGTGCGTCTAACCATTACGTAGCTCGCTCGCCTCCGCCCGCCCTCCCGCCCTCGTCGGGCTGGTTGGGCGCGTCGGTGGAGTGGGGCAGGGCCCGCCGCTGCCCGCGTGCGCGTAGAGGCGCCCCCGAGTGCTCAAAGCGATAATAGGGGCGCTGCTCCAATTTAAACGGTAGCTAATTCATTAAGAGGATCTATGTAGCGCGCTGCTATTTTTATAATGAACGCAACTTCACCCTTCCCTTTTCTCATTGTGTTCGTGGGACGAAACAACCTCCGCGAGGGATTTTCCCAAAGAGGATCGGAATTGTGGAAAGTTCTCGTGTTATTATCAGACCCATTCCCGCTTTGCTTATTGCTGTCGACAAAAAGCAATTACACGAACGGCATGAAAAATGTTTATTGCAGGAATTGAACAATCAAATGCATTGATATCCGTGTTTGTTACTCTTTTTGTTAAGAGAGGACTGTTAAGTAATGGCAGTTGGTGCAGGTACGAAGTCGTTGAAAATCAATAGGAAGGCTATAGAACACCTTTTTCACAAACTAATTTTCCACTTCGAATCGTATTATTGGCATTTTTAGTACATTTCCACTATATTTCCTCAGAGAATTGAGCGTAAATGATAGAATACATTTTGTATATATGTATATAAATGTGTAATTCAATGAATTCCCTCTGTAACTAATCTGAATCAGTCCATCTACCATGTTTCGTTCAACTACGAACCATTAAACCTACCGTAAAATATGAATTAACACTCACTTTTTTGTAGAAGTTTCTCATTATCTCAGAACTCCTGGCATAATGAAAACAGTGACATGTAGACGTATGCTTCATTACATGTGGCAGAACCATGGTTGTGACATTAGAGAACTAGACAATATCTTCAAAAGTGACAAACACGTGCAAGCATTGTTTTGAAATTTATAACAAGATTTCTATGTTTGCTCGCCTATCCATTGACGTGGAATCTAATAAATCTATGGTTTGCTTAGTTTTGCAGAAAATGACACCACCTTGTATTACATGTAAATGTAATGGTTTCATAACTAAAATTTCAGTTACTTTAGTTTTCTCTAATGCAAATACTTTTCTTGTGAAAGTGGATAAAAATTATATATTGAAATAACGCGTTTAAGAGTTTTCAGGACACTGGTAATACGTAGTTAATTTTCTTATATATTTTTATACTATCTAGTATCATTTTTCTTTAAACTCCCGTTTCACTATTTTTATGGTTGTTGACGTTTGTTTACTTTTACGAAATACTTCGTGTGTTTAGTATAATTGAATGAATAAGTGTGTGGTTTTGACCAAACTATTTGTTTCCATAAATAAATAAAAATACACTAGTTAGAAGGGTTTCCGCATAATCATTGTAACGTTTACATCGTATTTAATCATTGCAGTTTATCGAAGTCAATTTCCTACAGTAATGTGTAGCATATCGCCATTTTTTTAGAAATCTCATTACAGAACTATCGCTTCTTTACGAGGAGGTGAATTTCAGTTATAATTTTAATGTATCAGATATTTCTTTCACCATTGTCACATAACCTTGGATTTGTTCGTCGCGTAACGTGGGTATAGTTTCAAGCCTCGTGAATCATCATCCTCAAATTCCATTTCCTGTGCTGATAGGGTATGCATCGGGCGACCTATTCTCTCGAGCCGCCTTGACGTCTTCTATATAATTCATAAGCAGAGACGCGGTGAGTATGAGAACGTAGATGGTACGCGCAATATGAGAATACGCGGAATAATACAATCAAATATTTTATTTCTCAGTGAAAATCAAAATTGTTTCGGTGCTTTCATATTATTCCTGAGTTCCTGGGTATCAAACGGAATCATAGACAAATCTCATATGAACGAAGGCTGCATAGTTTTCTTTCAATTTCCTCGCACATTGGAAATTAGTAATATAGGTATGTAATTAATTCAAAATCAATCAATTCATTATGTTCAATGGAATTCAATACGGTTTTAACTTATGAATATTTTCGTTTTAGAGTTCTTTACCCCTACTGTTTTATTGCTACACTGTTAAAAGATTGAGTACATTGAACCTTAATGTATAATGTATTTCTTTTCTTGCATTCCTTCCTTCGTCTTAAGTCGTTCCCCATGAATCATTTGTAGCCGTAAATTGTTCTCACGTGTGACAGGTACTTATTAAGACAATCTCGCATCTTTTGATCTGAGTTGCTAGATACTTAAATCTGAGCTTCCAGCTGTTTCAGCCAGACTATTTCACTAATCGATAAATCTGAAATCTAATGTGCGCGATAATTTATAGAATATATGTTTATTATTTTCAAAATACTTAAAATTGTGCATCCCCGCAATTGTATTTGTTTTAACAGTATTCATTTTATCATGATCACTGATCATGACAGCAAGATATCGGTATTTTGTGGTACAGTGTGTTAGCTTATGCTTTATACAACAACTACAATAAAATATGTTAATAATTTTAAATTTTATATCTCAATAATCGGATTAATTTTAATATATCTAATCCTTAGTGTAATATATTTTCACTCAGAGTGAGAACAGTATTACAGAATATTTGTTTTGCTACTTAGCTAGTGTGTCAAACATACGATCCCATCATCATCAAGGTCATAACTTTGTTAATGTTGCACATCCTTTCGTCTTTTCATTTGCCCCATATGGAAGCTGGAGAGCTAGATTAAGTTCACAGCAACGCATGTATACGTGGAAGTTCGGGAGAGGTTTTGTCCTATGTACGATGGTCAAGGTTTCGACCATCACTCTGCACCCATTGTGAGCCTTTCGAGAACTTCATTTCGCCCTGAGGAAGGTCGCAGTATGACAGCCGAAACGTTGGCAACAGTGCATGACACGACGATGATACCGACGTAGAGCAGTGACACTAGGATGCTGCGTCTCCCGGGCAGCCGAATATCTATTGAGTCCGGCTGTGGAAGTCTCCGCTTTCATCAGCAGTACCGAATTTTACCTACCTTCATGTCCCACTCCTCAGTCTCCTTACCTGTCTCTCCAGCCTCCCTCCCTCATTTCGTAAAAGGGCGCATTACGAATCCTCTCGGGTACGCGACGAGGAACGTAGGAGCGTACCCCGGAAGAGACTGCATATTTCGTGGTTTCTGGGCGCCGTCCCCCCCCCTCTCACCTCCTCTTCCACCACACTCCACACATCGTCGGCGCAGCCGCCGGCGGAGACTCGCGCGGTCCGCCGAGTCCACCTCTCGGAATGACTGGCCTCGCCCTCCCCGAGGCTCGGGGCGTCGCCATGCATGCGCGAGGGGGAAGGAGGAGGAGTACGGGGGGTTGCGGTTGGTGATATTCCTGAAAGCGTGTTTGTGATTGGGGCAGGGGTACGATGATCGGTAGATGACGATGATACCGACGTAGAGCAGTGAAAGTGTCGCGTTTTGGTGAGTGGTTCTCGGCGTGGATGCTTCGGCCGAAGATGGCTTTGATAATGGAAATGTAAAAACGGAATGGTTCAAATAATAAAGTTAGAATACTATGGCCATTTAAATAATGGCTGTGATACGATCAGAAAATTATGAAACGGGTGCTGGGAACGGGAAAGTTTTGGAATGAAAATTAATTCGATTGAAGACATTGTAAATATAAGTGAAATACGCTGTAGAAAAGATGGGCTGAAAAATCTACCACAGCCAGTGATTAAAAGCAAACAAAAAATTATAAATGAAAACAGCATATTTCATTACGTTAGTGACTGCGATATAGAGAAAGTCGATTCAAGGATGGATAACTAGTTTGGATAACTATATATGGTCAGAACATTATGGTAACGGTTGCGTTTTCGTAAGGTAATTTGAGGAAATTTCCGTGGAAAAGCGTGATGACATCTGGTGCGATAATAAGATCCGTTTATCTGCAACGTATCGAGAAAATGGTCTTGGCATCAGATATTGCAGAACGCGCAGTGATATTAGTGAAGACCGCGGTTAGCGAACGAGCTGAGCAGGTTATCGACTCGAGAGGAAGTCCCGCGTCTAAAACGCCCTCCGTCGCCGCCAGTCGCCGTCGCTCGGTTTTCAATATTCCGCGAGATCGCCGCGTCCACTCGCGTGCGAGACTAACGGGGAGGGGCGGGGCGGGCGGGCGGAGGGGGCGGGCGAGCGGGTGGAGGGGGCGGGCGAGCGAGGGGAGGGGGCGCTGCGGTCACAGGGCGGCAGACGAGGCCCGGAAGTCGCCGTCGAGGGCGGCACGTCGCGGCCCGACGCGGCACGGCGGGCAGCGCGCTCGGCATGCCAAGCGGCAGGATCTGCAGCCGCGCCGCCTCCAACCGTCTTTCCCGAAGCGTCGTACGCCCCGTACCCCCGCCGCGCCCCGCCGCCCCGGCCTCATTGCCCTCAGCCCGTCGCGGCCTCGCCCCCCCCCGCCGCAACCCCCTAGGTCGCTTACCATTTCCATGCCATCCGCTTCTCCTACGTCTCCCCCCCCCCAAGGCTTCAGGTACTCCAATTGTTTTAAACAAAATATTGTATTCATTTCTGTTTCAATTGCTAATGTTGTTTTGATATTCATTTCCAATTCTCATGTTCAATATTTAATTTTTATTACTATACTTCTCAGTTGGTCAGATACACGTTCTCAAATACAAATCACCACATACTCAATATAATAAACCGTTCAACCATCACCCGTTGATACATTGCTGACCAGGAAAACAAGTTAATTGTCCTTGGATGTAAGGAACGCGTTACGGATGTGGTAGAATTCTTATTAACGACTATTTCACCAAAGGCGTGTAATTACACATCTCGTTTGTATCAGGCCGGTTCATCTCAAAATAATATTCGTGTTTTACATTCAGCAAATGTTGAGGTAGCTCTTTCTTTTCTTCGGAGACTCAACATATAGCTTCATTATGTGTTAATTTTCATGATCTTTTCTTACTTAGTTGCGGGAGGGGTAGGGCCTTGGGGACGTGGCTATTTAACAATCCTAACAAAATAGACCTGAAGTTAGTTAGCTGATACAAATAGGTTTCGATTCTGTTACTCTGCAGCCAACATTTCTAGTTTAAAATGTTGCTTATTGGTATCCTATTTATATTTTTTCGTAGATTTCATTATACTTCATTTTGAAAATTATCACGTGTTATTTAAGAACATTTTGTGACATTTTCTGTACAAAACTAGACCAGCCATGAACAATTTTGGTGTTTTAAGGACCAGAAAAATGTAATTCGAGAAGAGAATTTTACGTTTGCATACCTGCATGTATATAATTACTGTTTTTTTTTTAAGAAATCAATTTGAACGTACCAGTTTGGCATTTAAAGCACATCTGTCGTCCGTTGGGGCATCCTCCGTAATCTAGATCAAATTTTGTTTTCATAACCCTTGCAAAACTGCACTCTTTCACGATTGAATTAATTTATTAATTTTCTACATTGTCATTCAATCCTACTTACAACTATTACGCAAGGACCTTTTATATTGTCAAGTGCTTGAAGTTTCTATTTCTATTCTCCGTGTGTTTTATACCCTTACTCCTTTGAAAAATTAACTTTACAAAATATTTCGTTCCTCTCGCTACATTTATGTAAATTTACTGTTAAAAATGCTTTATCATCCTACTGGCAGAGAAACTACTCAAACTTATTGATGTTATTAGAGTTTTAGATTGAACTCAAAATAGCTTCTCTGAATCTACTGTTTTTAAATATAGGGTTATATACTCGATGACAAAGTAATTTACTTCGTTTTTCCCATTAAGCACATTTTTATGCAAATACTGAAGAGTATTTACGATCTCAAAAATCCACTGAATTTTACTTCACTTTAAAACACGTTATTGTACCACAAGATAAAAGATAAAAATGATTCGTTCGTGTGATATCACCCAACGATGAATTAGACGAATATTATTACTATATTTGTGATGCAAATTGAAGATAATTATTACAATTCACATCCCTGCAATCGTATAGCAATGATGTTCAACGGACAAAGGTGAAGATTCTCCCACATCGCGTGCACATCACCAAGAGATTGACGACCTGCCCACGAATGGGATGACCTGATTGAATGTAAACACCTTGCAGTTCGTCCCCGACTCGCGAAACGCACAGCCTGCCTGGTGCGTTTCACAGGGAAAAGAGTGAGAGAGAGGGAAAGAGTGAGAGAGAAAGAGAGAGAGAGTGAGAGAGAAAGAGAGAGAGAGAGCGGCAGCGATCCGTGTGTCAACAGAAGATAGCGAAACGCGCGTTTGCAGAGCACGGCGCTCGTATCGAGCGTATTGCTCTGGAAGCATAATCTACGCGCGCGGGCGACGGAATCCTCCCAAGGTGCAGATGGAGCACCCTTTGAGGGCTCGCTGAACTGTTTGTGAAGCGGGTTAGGGTTTAGCGTAACTTAATATAAACACGGCTGCTGCGGCGGCCCGCGTCCTCTGCGACGCTGCGACGCGACTCGGCCATCCCTCAGGGCTGCGCTGCTCTTGCGGCTGCTCGCGGGTTTGTCCGTTTCGAATCTGAGAAGTTAAGCATGAGAGGGGTGAAATGTTGGGAGTATGCTTCGAGGCCAGTCGGAATTGAATTTCGTTCTACCGGATTGAAATACAATAATTATGATTATGATAGGAATGAAACAAATGAATCTTCAAATAGAAAAAGGGCTTGAAATGTTAATGAAATTTTTCACTAATACTTTTATAGAAATGTTGCTCTCTGTAAATCATGCGAAGCATCCGAACTGTCCCTCGAAACACTTATGTTCTGATTTAAAGGGAGATTGATTGAGATGTTAAAAAAAAGGGGCTTGAAGAATAATCAGAGAATTATTCAGCCATACCTGGTCGAAACGAGTAGAAAATGAATGAAAATCGCTAAATGAATTTGTATTGTATGTACACTATTGATGAAATATCTAGGAGGTAACAATTGTATTGGCAGTGGCAGGGAGGCGAGTGGCAGTGCGGCGACGCGTATTTTGCCGGCGGGCGCGCCTTCCGTAGGCGCACGCGGCTGCGGCGATGCGAGCTCCCGTCCACATGCCTCTGCACTCCACTCTTCGCTCTGCGCTGACGGCGCGGCGCGGCGCGCAGGAGCCGAAGGGAGAGGCCGGCGCGGCGCCCAGAACGGGACAATAATGATGATTCCCCGAGGGCCGCCCCCTGAAAGATGGCTGACGTGTTTGCCGATGTCATTTCCGCCGAGAGAACGACGTTTCCTGTTTCACGCGCAGCGGCGCTGTGGGCGGGGCGGCTCGGCGCTGGGCGCTGCGGAACTGGCTGCTCCGGGCGGAGGGGGGGGGGCGTGGAGCACCGGAGCAGAGAGGCTTGATAGAGACAGCAAGCGAAGGGACGCGTTAGAGGGCTGAACTTAGCGAGGGTGAAATGGATTTAGAAAGATAGAGAAGAGATACTGTGGAGTGGACGCGGAAGATAGTGAATGCTTGAAAGAAAATAACGAATGTTCATGGTAAGAGATGGACAATGGATACTTGACAACTTGGATACTAAATAACAGAGGTTGATATAAGGTGTATAAACGGTCTATAAACTGAATGTTAACACCATTATGCCATTAGTTGGCATTCGGCATTTCCAAAATTACTACCGTGCTTTTTTAATGTTTTTAAATACAATTTTGTAACTACTAATTATTACAACAATATCTTAATTGGAATGCTAAGAAATGTATACAATATTTTGATGAATTATTGTTATATTTTGGTGAAAAGATAAAAATAAAGGATTTCGTTTCTCTTGTACTGTGTAGATGAAACGTGTTATTCTTCACTCATCACCTTCACGATGAGTCGGGGGAGGCCGATGACAAGGTTTCGATCCATATTTTCTTGGTCTCCCTGGATGTCACTTACCTAAGGGTCTTCAATCTATTACTATTTTTATCAGTCTACTATTATCTCCTTGGAAACGTGTTCATCCAAGACGTTTCTTGTTCTTATAAATTTAACCATGTCCGTCACATCCCACTCAATCCTTATATCTTGATTGATTCTTAGTGATTCCGGGCCCTTCAACTAATAGGATCATTAGTCCCGTAAATTTAGTGCATGTTTTTTTCCTCGTGATGTGATATTTCGTTGCTGTATGGCGAGATGTGGCCGAACCGACCGTCGGCTAATGGAGTTTTTGGCCTAACCAGGTCTCTCTCACCAGTGGAACACCGCTCTAGCCGGGACAAGCTCTAAGGTCCCGACCGGTCTACCAGCAAGTGTGGTAGTGACGTGAATGTCAGTGTGTGTGTGTGTGTGTGTGTGTGTGTGTGTGTGTGTAGGGAGTGAGGATAGGACAAAAAAGAGGTAGGAGAGATCGCGCCCGTTTTTAAGATACTACTCCGCCATTCGCCTGTTGTTTATCAGAGAAAGCACGGTAAACTATCGATCAGAGCAGCCGGTAACTGGAATTCCCTTCCAGACAGCCACCTAGCTAACAAGCTCGTGTGGAAAATCCTTCCACGGTCTGGACTCGAACCTATAACCTCGCGGTCAGAGAGACTGCAATGTCGTTAGTTGATGTTCTGAGTGATATCATGATTATTTATTCTATTGTCATTGCTTTTAAAGTACTCGTCTCTAAAGTTTTTTAGTAGAGTTTTAGTTCTTTTGGTATCCTTTGGAAATCTTTTGGAAAATCCTCCACAGTCTGGACTCGAACCTATGACCTCGCGGTCAGAGAGACTGCAATGTCGTTAGTTTGATGTTCTGAGTGATATCATGATTATTTATTCTATTGCATCTTGTTTTCCTGTCATTGCTTTTAAAGTACTCGTCTCTAAAGTTTTTTAGTAGAGTTTTAGTTCTTTTGGTATCGACTCGCGTCTCCACTTCATAAGTCATAACTGGTCTTACTATGGTTTTGTGTATGTTAACTTAACTCACTGTATTAAGGTACTTATTTCATCATCTCCAGATTTTTTAGATATCCCGATATTCTAGCTCTTTGGATTTCTTCCTATTTAATTTCACTACAAGTCACACTCGTGCTTGAAATTTCCACTGATAAATATGTGGTTTTCTTGTTTTGTTGGATTATTTTATTATCCAGCATCAACTTACACCTTATTGGATCCTTTGAACTTACCATTGATTTTGTTTCCTCAGTTAATATAATCATGTGGTAATTGTTCTGCAGTTTTCTATAGCGTGTGGGAAAGACTTTTTAAACTGTCTTCTGAATTTACCAATAGTATCTGCATCATCTGCATAGCACACTAGTGTGTTTTTTTTACTTTTCATTTCATATCCTGGTATTTCTTGCTTATTCTCGTAAATATGGCATTTACGTAGGGTAAACACTGAAAACCGCTCTAAAAGATAGTTCGTCTACACCGATCTATTTTGAGTTTTTTTAGGGGTGTTCCTATATTGCGGCATCTCGACGACCTTTGTAATCCTTCCGTGTTAATTGTTTCACCAACCCGTGAACAAGGAGAGAAAGCCCTTTACCTACCGACGACGCCAGTAAAAGCCGGCTCCTTCCTCCCAGCGAAACTCGCCGCCAACGGGGGAAGGGGGTTCTGTATCGATCGCCCCCTGCGATCGCACGGGCGGCTTCAGCTGAGGCAGGGGGAGTCTCGACAGCCGTACTAGTTGTGTAAAAATTGCATCACATAAAGTCATTAACTCGTTTATTTAGTTCTAATGGTGGCCAATTAGGGCTCGTTGTACGCTAAGTGGTATGCTATCAAAATTTAAAACGTTCCGACTAATTGGGCGAGCCGCCGCCAGAGTGCAGTTACCCGGCTAATGACGTCATCCCCTACTGCTCATGGACCGGGAGAGACTATGCATATTCATAGCGTCGCTGGAGCTGCCGACCGGTCCCTTGTCCCGGCCCCGCCCCCTTCACCTCCCGTTCTCTGGGCAACTATCGTATTGATATTTTCACTTCGCCCCCCCCCCCCCCACTTTCTCCTCACCCCGATAGTCTTTTCCTACTCTCTTCTTGTTTTATTTATCGAGCATTTCAATTGGAGCAACTGATTTTTGTTCGGTTTCCGGTTTAGTGGCGGCTCTTACTCATTTTCAGGCCACCCTCCATCAGAAGTATTCGCCGTATGAATGTTCCGCTGTAGAGGCGCGCGCGAGCGCCAGCCCCACCTGCATTGCAGAAGGGCCTCACCCGCCCGCAGCTTGTTTGTACACGCGAGCGAGCCTTTTATGTATTGATTCGAAAATTTAAGCTCGCTGCCGGATGTGAATGGGCGTTTTCGAGAGCTCTTTCAGCGGGCCCACGCGAGCATGAAAAGTTTACTCGCTGATTCCGAAGTCTTTCTCTATATCGTTCGACATAACTTGCATTCACTTCAATTATCGTCACGCGTATATTGTTAAAAAAACAACAAATGTTCCTGGAATCGCGCCGTGCGAATTTATAAACTGCAACTGCTATTTTAACTGAAAGTTATATATTAGGTATTTGCTTGAAGAGATGTTCTTTGCCGTTACGTTTATATTAAAACCTCTGTATTTCGGCGAAGGCATTTTATACTTGTAGAGGTTTAAACTTTTCTCAGTTAAAGGTGATTTTTCAATCAACCCATCCGTCACTTTTTGGTTCATTGATTCAATATCAGGATTTGATTTTTTTGCTTCCGAAAATGGCTCACTCCGTACGTGTTGAATGGTGTTCTTTACAAAGGCTCTTTGTGAATCTCCTGCCATTTCGAGTGACCCCAATTCGAAGCACGTGAAAAAATCAAGCATGGTTGAGGGTTCTTTTATTCATTCACTCTCTCTGAAAGAACGTGGTTCGAATTCGAGGTAACCGCGTGCGCTGTGCAATGCAATCGGCCAAATCGTGAGAGATGAGGCCACGGGTTAGTCAGTGTTCATGAGTCGTTGTTGATCTCCACTTGTTGTCATCAGTGGGAGAGCCAGTTCGATACAAATGGATCCAACACGGCCTCCACTGTTGGCATTGCCCTCGTAAATAAATTCAGATACAATGCGGCGTTGACAGCGTGACTAGTCGTATCGCGATATACTGAGTAAAATACCTGTTGAAACTCGTAAAAATGCTCTTTGTGAATTTGTGTAGAATGAAAGGGCTGGGGCATTGCCGTATTTTGAGCTTCCTAGTGTAGACAGTCACACAACATACTTGCAAATACATGTTTCTGAATTTAAAAAAAGAAGTATATTTCAATGGAGGATTGTTGTGTTTGTTTGCAAAAAGCAGTGCTTCCAACATCAAGTAGGATATTACTTGAATAAATAAAAATATATATGAAAATTTAAAGAATATTCTGGCATTGAAAGCATACGTTAGAAATTTGTTTTATAAAAGATGCAAATATCTTAATACTAGCAATTAGTAAAATAATACTAAATGTATTCCTAAAATTATGAATGTAGTGGGAATATACTATTAGGTGCATATGATTTACTGAAGAAATTATGTATTCACCATTTATAAATCGTGCAACTAACTATGAGAATGAATGTGTATTTGACGCTCGTCTTTCTAAGTTTTGCAGCAGTAGACCTGATAAATCGTGAACTCGTTTTTCTTTCGCGACTTCATACTTTCAAACTGAATGTAAATAGACTCTATTGAAGACTGCTGGCCATGTAAGAGCACTTTACATTTGGAAGCTCTCTTTCGCAATGCGGAACATACATGTCCTCGTAAGAGTCCGTATCGTTTCAAATCTTTGGGTGGAATTCCCTAACAAAACGATGGGGAGCTTTGATTTGCACATGAGCGCCTGACGGCGGTGTTTTTTCGGACAACTGGTCCGCACCTCGGGTTCGTCTGGGCCTGTCACTCGCCCTACTTTACCGTCCTCGCTACACATCTGAACTCCTTCCTCCGATTTCCTCTCGTCGACCTTCCCCATCACATCCTTCTCGCCGTTTCAACTCCTCCTCTCCCAGTTCACCGCTTCCCCTCTCCCATATCGTCCTCGCTGCTTCGCGATCTACAGCTTCCTCACTGCTCCAACTTCACCATATTTTGCTTGTTACTGCTCTCGAATCTCTTTCAATCAGTAGCAACCATCTTTTATGTGCCACATCACCTCCTGCACCTTATTCCACCAAGGTTTTCCCTCGATGAATAGTTGACACAAGTACACCATGGCAATTCAACTACATTCCGTCTCTCTGAAAATGCCCAACAGTACCTCTGTCCCACCATCTGAACTGCCAGTCCTTCTTCTCGCCAAATCTTTCTGAAAGTCACGAGTGATTTTTCCCCACCACAATCCCTTCGCTATCTTCTCCTCTACATCAAAACAATCCTACCATCTGTCACCCACTACCCACCATATTTGCCGACACACATAAATCCCTTTTCTTTTCTTGACATTCCCCGTTTCCCCACTATCCACCCAACTCTCCCTTCTCCGTTTCTCTCCTGTAGAGTTTTACCGGCCCCTTCTTGCAGTCCCCTCTCTTCGCCTCATCGTCCCCTCACGTACTCCACCGCTCCCTTGGTCGCTTCAACGCTTCCTCAGCCGCTCATTTTTCCCGCGCGTCGCTTTAAGAAACCGTTCAGGTTTGCGAATTCCCTCGGATGGAAATTTCCCTCGGAATATCTCCGCGGAGGCGGACGACCAATCAGGAATTCAGATTCCGTACTCGAATCAGCATTGGGAAGCGTTCAGGCTTGACCCGTCCGGAAGCGCGAGCGGGCAGGCGACTTCGTGAGAGGTGGCGCGGGCGCTGGAGTTGACGGGGGCAGCGCAGGGGTGGGGGCCGGAAAGGGCGGAGACGCGGAATGTAGTAGGGGAGGCGGCTGAAGACGGTTTCGGAGGGCAGACGGATGGAACGAGATGGCAGATGTGATGAGGGTAAGAGCTCTATAACATCAGGGCAAACCGAAAGAGGCAATGGCGAGTGTTATTGTCATTGATGGCGAGGCTACAGTACTACGCCCATAATGGAATAGATTAAACAGTAGAGGGAACGTAAGATCCCGGGTTGAAGGAGGTTGTCCTTCTAGTTATTAAGGAGTGGCGGGTAACGAGTGAGTTTCATCGTCACTTCGGGTGAGGGTAATCAGCGATGGGCTATAATACAGTGGAAAAGGCATAGTCGACGAAGGATTGCGCGTTGGCGTTGATGCATCGCCGTCGTCAGAAGAGGTGCACGTGCCGAGAGCGGCGAGTTGGCCGCAACCACACCGGCAGTCGGCGTCGTGGGGTCGGCGCGGGCGAGGCGAGGTAACTGCAGTGGCGGAGACACTGGATTCAAGGGCGACGTGGGGGGGGGGGGCGCCCCGAAGCGATCAATGACGGAGGCGCGGCCGCGGCCCTCGAGGTGTCGTGATCCCGCAGAGACGAGGGGGCGGGGCCGGGGGAGCAGGACGTCGGCGTCTCGTCGCGTCGCGTCGAAGAGGGTGGCCAAGTCCCCTCCGGCTTGCACTTCCTGACCGGCGACGCGGTCCCGGTGCTTTCCTTTCAGCCCCCGCGTCTTTAGACTCCGTCCGGGGGGACGGGTGGGGCGAGGACGACGACCGCGACGGGAGCGAAAGAGGCGGCGGGGAGGCGAGGGGAGGGGAGGGGAGGGAGGAGTACGTCGCGGCGCGGGTGGCGACGAGGCGGGTCGCGCGGCCACTCCGGAAGACGGGAGGTGACAACGCGCCCCGCCCCCTCCCCCCTCGCAGGACCACAAAGGAACGCACCCTCGCGCTTATTCTAGCCCTTCCACCTCGTGCCCTGCCCCTCCCTTTTTTTTATACATTTTTCTTTCCTTTCTTTATGTTTTATTTCGGCGGCGCCTGTGCCGGCGCCCTGCCATTCTGGGTGCTCGGGAAACCCCACCCCACCCCACCCGCTTCGCCCCTTCCCGCAATCTCTCGGCACCTTTGAAAGGCGCTGGGTCGAGAACGCTGAATGAATTAACCGCCACACCGTGTGTGTGTGTGTGTGGGTGGGCGGGTGTAAATGTAGTCGTATGCGTGTGTGGAAGTGTGGTGTATGTATGTGTGGGCGACCGGGTGTGTGAGCAAGATGAGCGAGGGAGAAGGGACGTTGGCGGGAGCGAGAGGAGAAGAAAAAAAATAGTATAAAGAAGATTAAAACCCAATGCTTTTTGCTTTTTTCTCGCGGGTGGAGAGGGGCACGGAGGAATAGAATGCGACAGTGCTAGAGGCCGGTGAGGGAGGCGAGAAGCTGCGACGGTTTACGTTGCCAGCACAGCAAGCTCGTGGGTTTCCCTGCGCGTGCGCGATGGTGAAATATTCCCGTGCGAGAGCGTCAGCCGCGACAGTTGGCGACGGCGACGGCGACGCCTACGACATGAAGCGCTGTGCGTTTGTTTCGCGCCCGTCTACTACCCTCCGCGTGCGCCGCTCTTCAGCTGTTTGGGCTCTCGTGGATATTGACGTACCTTGGGTGTGTTCGAGCGGAGCTCGTTCTCCTTTTGCGTCCTTTTTTTTTTTCGCCCCCGCTGCTTTTTCTTCTCCCCAGTGTGAAACTGCAGCCCTTCGCTTTCTCACCTCTGCTGTGTTGTTGAAAGGAGCAGAAATTCTGCTTCAAATGAAGGAACGCCTTTGCGGGAGGACGCGTATCGTTTCCTTTACTTCTTTTCTCATTCTCGTCTTGTTTTTTTTCTTTTTTTCCTTAGAGATGGCTTTCTTCCGCTTCCTTCTTTTCACGCCATTTCTATTCCCGTATCCCCCTGATACCTCGAAGTCATTTTCTCAAAAATGATACACCTAGTTACGTCCACGATGTTAGTTCTTAGAAGTTGTCACTCTCACACACACCCAAAAAAAGGTATGGTATTCCAGCTCCAACTTTTCTCGTCTTGTGACGGGCGCGTCTTTCTCCCCGCCCATCCTTTCCCCCCTGAGTCCTGTCGCTCCCCTACCCGCCCCGCCCCGCCCCGCCCTTTTCTTCGAGCGTCGCCGTAAACCCCGACCAGGCAGTCCGCACTCTCGCGCGCATGGACTCTTCCCGCGCGAGGAGGCCCGGCCCTCGCGTGCTCTCCTCCTCCGCCGCTCGCGCCCTCCGCCGCGCAGTTTATAAACCCTTCCGCCTTCGGGCGCCCGGGGCGGTTAAGGGGGGCGGGGGCTGGAGCGGCTGCGGGGCACGGACTCCCCTGCCGCCCGGGGGCGGCGCTCATATTGGCCGAGAACGCCCTTGGGGGCGGGGGGAGCGAGCGACGGCAATCAGGCGCGGGGCGCCGCGCGGTGTGGCGACGGGCAGGCGGGGACGCGGGTTGGACGCGGAGCGGAGCGGAGCGCTCGCCGCCTGCGGATGGCTTACTTGCCCGGCAAACTGACCCTTCCGCCGGGCCCGGCAGGGCCTCATCAGTCCGGCGCCGCCCGCGCCCGCCCTCGATACCTCGCCCGAGATCGATTCTCGGGGTCGATACGTCGTTTCCCTCCCGCTGCCCCCGTGTCCCGGCCCGCCGTCACCGCCGCTGCCACGGTCGTCGTTTCGCTCGACGGAAGGAAGAAGGAAGGACGAAAGGCGGCCGGGCGGGAGGGCAGAGGGATGCGCGCCGTCTGCTCGTCTCCCGACACCGCGCCGCGCCGCGCCGCGCGCCGAGCAACTGCGCCGAGGCGGAAACCTCATTTTCGGAGACACGCGTAGAATTCTCTCGCGTTTCATAGTTTGGTTGATACGACGCGGATTCTCGGTGCTCAGGAAGGCGGACGGGTTTTCGTGGAGCGAGTGCTTTACAGCACGAGTGTGTGTGTGTGTGTGTGTGTGTGTGTGTGTGTGTTTCGAAATTCGTTTCTTGGTGCGAAACGTTGAAACCTACTCCTGAATATATTGCGTAATCTGACCAACGTTTCTGTAAACATCATATCTTTTAAGAATAACTACCAAAAGGTATTTGCCATTCATTGACAATATTTTGAGAAAAATATCTCTAAAGAAAAAATCTAAAGTTTGAAGCAGTGCACGGTAAATTACGAGCTTCACCGGGCGGCAGATGGCTTTGAAATGCAGTACTTGAAGATCACTTCCGTCGCCGTGGAACGGCTCCCCCAAAATGAGGGCTCACCAGAGGGAGAGCTACTTTGTTTATAGGGGTCATGAGTTTATGAGCGAGCGCTCTTTAAATTCATATCGACTGCAGACGCTTCGACACGCCAACCCCGCCATTTCTCCTCCTCCTCCTCCACCACCCGTGTCGCCCTGCCGACGCTTCCCAGCGACACCTCAATTCCCGCCGAGGCCGGCGTAAACCCCGGCGAGGTCCTCCTGACAGGGCGCGCTCCCCATTACGTTCAATAAACTCATAATCGAAAAGTCGGAGCAACGGCCTCTGCGTAAGTAGTACCTGCCTCCGCCCGGAGGGAGCCGTGAAGCAGAGGGCTCGGGAGGTCGAAGAGGTCGCGCGGGAGGGGAGAGTCGTCGTGGGTGGAGGCGCGAGGCGGTGGCCGCGGAGGGAAATTTGCGGGCTCGGGATTCACGGCGCCGTAAAACAGCTGGGCGGACGCCGCGGCGGCGGCGGCGGCGACGCCTCTGAGCCCTGGGTAACGAAGTGAGGGAGCGTGCTTGGAAACGCCGATGTCCGCTCGCCGCCGCCGTCGCTAGGGCTCGTAAACACGCCTCCGTGGGGGTGGGGGCGACGGTGGTGGCGGCGGCGGCGGCGATGTGACACTCGCGGGGGCGGGGGAAGGGGGCGGCGTACGACGGAGGCGATGGTTCGGGGCGGGGCGGGGCTGAGGCCTAGGGAATATCGGCTCCAGTGATGTAGCGTTGCCACCAAAGCGGAGGCGAAGATCGGCGCCGAAGACACGTGGAGGTAAAGGCCCACGTGGACGATGTAAGGAGGGTAAACGTCGAAGGTGGGCTGCGACGAAACGCCTCGAGCATTCGCCCTATGAGAACGCGGTTCAAAAGGCGACATTTTACTTACTGGAGTACTCCGAATATATAAAAAAAATATTAACACAATATACTAAAAATTAACTTTGCAAGATCAACTGAAAGACATGATAAGGATTGATGGCGATGGTCTTGAAAAATTGAGTAGTAGATGGTTTAGTGACAGCAATTGCAGAAGTAAGTAGTTTGAAGCAATACCAGTAAGATATTGGAGGTATACTGAAACATAGATGTAGAGGGATATCTGAAATGAGAATTATCCTAAAAAATAATAATTTACTTAACAACAAACTCGTGGAAAAGGGGTTGGAGTGGCTAATCCATTACTTCCATAAGGTGATGAAGTAATGAAAAAACGAGCCATAACTAAATAATATTGCATCATTATCAAGTTGTTTACGTAAGCATTGAATATTCAAATCTGAAAATTTACAGTTTTGTCTCACAAAATTTTGAGCATATTTGAGCTTTGAGCTTTTTCACAAAATTCCGGGACAATATTATCCAAAATATTCACAGATCACGTATATGAAAGGAAAAACCGTAATTACTGAGTTTCTTTGCTAAGAAAGAACTAACGCATTCAAACAAGTACATGCTAAGAAATGCAAATGATTATTTCAATATTGCAAAAAAATTATTCTCTGATAACTTGTGAGATATATTGAAAAGTACTTATTGCGATAAATTTTCCTTACTTGCAGTTGTAATGAATTGTTCGAAGTTGTTGTGCCATCGTTCAAAGAGGAGAAACTTGCCTGTTGGTCAACATAATGATACCTACCCGCATTGTTCCTTCTTTGTAGAGGAAAATATGAGTCAATTTAATGAGCATTTCTTCGTGTATCTCCTCCTAACAAATAGATGGTCGTCATGACAAAAATGAAGAAAATTAACGGAATTCAATATAATGGCTCTTTCGCCCCGACGCATTTTTCGAGAGAGAGAGAGAGAGAGAGAGAGAGAGAGAGAGAGAGAATATTGTGTGTTTGTGCCAGGGAATTCCTCACGAAATATTGTCCGAGAAAAACAATGAGGCCTTCGCAGTGGGCGCGGGGCTGCGCCCTTCTTTGTTATGGTTGCAGGTGGACGGCGGGGACATGGGGCCGGCGGCGGCGGGGGCGGCGGCGGGGGCGGGAACGCGAACGGCGGTGAAAGCGGCGGCGGCGGCGGTGGGGTCGGAATGCACCAATAACATTCCTGCGTCGATCCGATAGCTTTCGTCTGCCTCCGGACTCCGCGCGTTCCAGCTCCTACTGCCCGAGGCGCAGGCCGGGGGCGGGGGCGGGGCCGCCGCCCGCCCAGCAAGCCGCAACGCCCTCCAACTGTCCGTCTGATCGCCCGTCTGCCTCCGCAAGTTGCCAAGAGCGCCTTCGCCGCCGCCGCCTCAGCCGCAGCGCCGCCGCCCGCGGGCGCGATCGGTTGCGCCGGCGGACGCTGACAGTTGGAAGAGGAAGCTGCGAAGTTTTCGTGCGAGCGGGATGGGCTTCCCCAGGCATGCGCTCGGCGAAAGAGTTGGCGGGAGGGGGGGGGGGGGGCACTCCGAAACCAGGACACCTCATTCCCATATTTTCTAGACTTTTGAAATCTCTCTATATAATTATCAGATAGTTCGTAATACATCATCCATTGAATGTGTAGAGTTGAAATAGAGTTTAAACGATCGACCTATTCAAAAAAGTGGAATAATATAAGGGTTATTTTATTTTGTATTACACTATAAGCATTGGTATTTATCAATAAAGAAAATATGATTCCTGGAGATCATACATTTCTTTTTAATTTTTCCTTTCAGCGATTGGCCATTAATCATCGAAGTGCAATATTTTAAACACCTTGTAAAAACATAGATTTCATCTTTCAGTTATCTTTGCTTCAGTATTATGTAATTAGGCAATTTAAAACATTTTTTATAGTTTGTTAATACTACTTGATAATTAGTTTTCAAAACTGGATTAGCTAATCAGTAAAACACTATATGTATAGTGCGCTATTACAGAAATTTAGTAGACATTAAGAAATAACTTTAATGGATAATTATCACAAAATAATATATTTAAACACAGTAAACATGTGAAATTCTCTCTAAACGCACCGTAATATAAATAACTTAACACCAGAGCACGTTTGCTTATTTTCTTAGCTTCGCCGCCTCAGGAACAACTGAGAAATAATGAAACTTGCGTCCTCAGATTTACGATCACTTTAAACGGCAGACCATAAATTATGCGACTCATCGCGTCTACAGGCACGGATGTTCAGAAAAGAAAACGTCGTTTATTTTATATTAGCATTTCATAAGCTTGACTGCTCTCTCTCCCATCAGTAAATATTGACGAAGGCTTTTCAGAAAAGTCAGTTACAGTGTCTTCGAAAAGAACTAAAACAATTTTAAATGAGCTCATTTTCAAATAACTATCATTACGGAATACAAAATGAACAAGATGGTCAACAGAATTGGCTTCGATCGGAGAGGAAAGAGTCTAATAATTCTACGTTGCTGATCATTGTATGTGTTTAATATAAAATATTTATTACTGCTACGCAGAAAATGAACACTTATTGTAAATATATTTACCTCTTAAATATTTGATTGTCCAGTTTATTGTCGTACCCTCTTGGATAATTTGTTCGGTGTAGCTGAGATACGTTTGATTTGCCATTACTTGCTTTATACGTCATTGACTCGTTTTAAGGGGGTCACATTGTCATGATGTCTTTGTCTTCGAATCACAAATGCTTCGTTTCCACTGCGCGGGGATTCTATTAAGAATTATGCTTTCCGGAATAATTTTGCTAAATACGACAACTTTAGCTTCTTGTTTTGAGACTGATTATGAAAATCTGTTACATTCTCCTTGATTTTTTCTTATATATCCTTCTCTCTCGTACTCTTTCCTCACATTTTTTTCACTCCCAAGAACATAAACGAAACGAACATAAGCAGGCCTTCAGTATCAGTGTTACTGCGGTACAACTCTGATCACGACTCGCAACATTCCGCCATTGATTAGTGTTCTCAAACCATTCGCAATCTAGTGAACCTCATATAAATAGATGTCATTAATTGATGTATTACGCAACTATATACAGTATTAGCTTCAACCATGTTCGCCTGCGCTTCTGACTGATTCAAATTCTCAAGGTCAAATCGCGCTCTGTGGTAACTACCTGCAAAAATATTCCAACCATGACGCATACCTCTAGCGCATAAGCGCGTGGCTCATTCGTGTTATCCACGCCTATTATTTATACTCGTACATGTACTGAGTCTCACTCCTACCGGCTTTTTCACGCCGGCTTCAGATCACAGATGGCAAACCGGGCGTACCGCGATGCGGGCACGCTCACGTGGCGAACGCCCGTCCGTCTGATCCGGGCGCAGCCTGCCTGTCTGTCCGAATGTCGTCGCCGCCCCCGCCCCCGCCGCCGCCCCCGCCGCCGCCCTCGCCGCCCCCACCGCAGCCTCCGCCGCCGCCGTTACCACCGCCGCTACCACCGCCACAGCCACCGCCACCGCCACCGCCACCGCCGCCGCCGCCGCCGCTCCGTCGCCACCGCCGCCAACTACACCGCCGCCACCACCGCAGCCGCCACCGCCGACGCCATCGCCGCGTCGGTCGAAGGTCGCGGTGGGCGGGCGGCGCGGACCACCCGCGTTTCGACAGCCGCGCGCGCAGAAACAAAGGAGTGCGGGGGAAAAAGCGGCGCCGGAACCAATCGCCGGAATTGCGCTCGCTCACGCGGCCGGCCGCGCTCGGAGGCCGAGAAGCCGTCAACGCGTCGCGGGTCGTGGTTGCGCCGCCGCTACCGCAGCCGAAGCCCCACCGTCGCGTCCTTGCCATCATCGTAGCTGCCGCTGCTAGTCATCGTCACCGACGACGTCGACACTCGTCACCGGCACTGGTCACTGTCGTTCACATCGTCGCGTCATCGATACGCATCAATGACGTCCTTATTCTCATCGTTTTTGTCAGTGTTGTCGGCACTGTCGACGTTACTCTTGTATTCGTTGTCGCTGTGTGTTGAGTCTCGGTATGTCAGAAAAAAGTTGCATTGCTGAGCTGTTCGCTTGGGGTATTGGCCATGAGAGATGTTATGTTAACAGTCGTATACCAGTGGAGGAGGTGTCAACGGCGGACCCCCAGCGCAGACTTTCGTTCTTTCTGTAAATAACCAGATAATGTTTATATTTTGCAGTTTTTATTGTTATAACCTCTCCTTGTCGTAAGAGATCGATTTTTTCTTCTTTAAACTCTTTAACGGAATTTTGAGGGGAAAAAATGTGGTCATGCGGAATCTGGGAAACTTCGGCCTTTTCTCGAAGCCAGATCTGCCACTAAACACGTTAAACTCTTCTTTTTTTTGAATCTGTAGTTCTAGATGGCATTCATGTAATCGAAGCAACATAGTGAACGTTGTACTACTTCTTTAAAAAAATTGAAAAAACGTGGCCATCCGTTTCCGTGTGGAAAGGACCCTAAGTAATGTATGGACCTTGCAATATATTGAAATGTATGGACCTTGTAATATATTGTAATGAAAGGACCTTGTAATAAATTGCGAATTACATCTGTCACTAGTTTTGTAAATATATAAAATTTTCGTTTCGTTATACAACAATTTTTCTGTGGTCTGTCGTTGATCCTTCCCATCTACCATTGGTGTTCTCCGGGTACCGGCAGGGCATTGTATGCAATTAAGTGAAATATATTTGTTCTTGATGCTTGTTCATATTAACTAGGTTCATATTTCACAGGTTCTGAAGTATTGCATGGAAAATTTGAATGGACGGTATAAAGAAGTGAAATAAATAATAATTTGAAAATATATTTCGAAGACGTGACTATTTCAGGAGCCTTGAATGGACTGGTTCCAAGTATCATATCTCTGGAAACGTCTTTTTTCAATTCGAAGCCGATGCTGTGCCTAGTACTCGTTCTCTGAATTACCATCTAAATTTTGAAGCTACCATGTTCATTACGACCACACCGCCGTCTAATCTTGAGCTGTATTACCTTCAGCTGCGGTATCATCTCCCAATTCCTCATCCCCACATCTCTCGGTGCCATTCCGTCCACCTGCAACCTGGCACCATCGCTCCTTCTGTCGCAGACGTGCTACTTGCGCAGGTGCCTCGTACAGCTCGTAACGCGCAAGCATAGACGTGGTGGCGTTTGCATCCAGCAACCCGCACCCTACCCATTGCGAGGGGCGAGCATCTCCTTCGCGCTCTCCTCCGGGAGTCGAAGCATGCGAGTGCTCCCTCGCCCGTGCCCGATCGACCGCCCTTTCATCGAGTGTTCTCGAAGCGATCGCACTGGCAGCGGGCGCAGCGGAGACGCCAGCCTCAAGGGAAACAGTGGGCAGATATCTCGTGTTACGATTAGAGTTCTGAAGGGTATATTTTGATTTAGATTTATTAATAATTCTGCAATTAAGTGTGAGAACTTGGTGGCAGAATACACTAACTTAACATTACAGAACTTAACAACTATACAAAATCTACAAACTTTACAAAATCACGTGAACATTTCACCGTGCAATCTTTCATAGAACTTCACTTCACCAAACTTCACTTCACCACACTTCTCTTCACCGCACTGCGATACAGCGAGCTGTAATGTCTTTCTTACTCACTCGTTTCTCTCGGTTTTACGTCACTGCACTTCACGCCACTGCACTGCACATAATAATAATAATAATGCTAATAGTGATAATAATAATAACATTAATTATAACAACAATAATAATAACAATAATAATAATACTTAATTACAAAGAAGACATAGGTAATTACACTGAATTTTATTAAATATAGTTATAAAATATATACATTCAAAAAACTAATTTATTTTTAAATTTGCTCAGGCTTTGAGGAAAGGGATCGAAGATTGTCACAGGCAAACTGTTCCAGTCCCTAATAGTACGATTCGCGAATGAATATTTCCCAACGTCCGTTTTCTGAATTCTTGTCTGAATTTTGTGCATGTAAGCCGCTCTGCCGAAATATGTAGTTACGTCTTGTTACGTTATTTATGTAGTTACGTCTTGTTACGTTATTTATGTAGTTACGTCTTGTAATGTGGAAAATTGCATGTGCTAGTAACTATTTGCATGAAAAGTATTATTTTTTAAAAATACTTGCGGCAAAAAAATTATAATAAAAAATAGCACGTGTAATGGGATGTAAAGCATTAATATTTTGTGCAATAATAAAACCTTTTTTTAGAAAATAAGAACGCTCCGAGCCTGTATCTTAAACATTTCTTACGTCGCTTTTATTGTTCTTACTATTAATATATTTTCCTATACAGATCGTTTCATTGAACAGCAAATAATAATGCATGTTATTTCATATATTCCACACATATCAATAAAAAACACATGCAGCAACAATATCTATTGAACGTATGTTTTTATTCAATATGATTTCTAATGAAGACCTAATAGTCAGAAATATGTAGAATTTTCGCAATGTAAACAATGTGAAATGAAATTTTGCAAACAAATGAGATGAGGGGAGAATGAGTAATGGAATGAAATTGACCAAGAACACAACACTCACCTTTTTATTACATTTCTCAATTAGTTGTGTTTCTTCGCTGCTGTTAGAAATAGTTCACGTTGTACTGCTATATTTGAATATAGAGGCAAACCTAAACGACAGTGTACGGTGTCTTTTACCAGGAATAAGTGTTTTTGAAATCCACCTTTGTCCATCAATTAATTTATCGACTCTATTAATATAAATCCAACATATTTCATACTACTGTTTATTGCTCTAAAAAAGGGTCATGGAATGTTTGAGCGTTGTTTCTGGAGTGCTACCTCTGCGAGTCGACGTCTCGCTGCGCGTGGCGTGTTCCGTTGAGTCGCGCTTCGACTGCGGGGGGTGGGGGGGGGAGGTGAATAAAAAGCGTCGCGCAGTCACGTGCTGCGTGCGATTGAATGTTCCGCGCGCGCGCAGAGGCGCGCCTGTCGCGGCGTGCTCGACGCGCGCGCGCGGGCGGCGACGACGACACAAGTTCCGCGAGAGACGTAAGAACGATTCTGTGCGTATGTGCTCGCATCTAGAGTTTACAAGTAAGTGATGCGATATCGATAACAATACGTTCAATATCAGTTCAAAAGTTCAAAAACCAGTGACGCATTAATTTAAAATAATAATTTATTTGCTTTACTGAAGAAAATGGGAATTAATAATAGGAGGAATACTGTACAGCGACTACTCCAAAAGCCATGGGTCAGGTACCCAGAGACGTACCGCCGACTTGAAGAAATTTGTTCCTGAGTCCTTTTAAATCTCGCGACAGTTTCTCTGGACGCAGTGCCTGCGAAATCTATGAGCCTAGTTACCTTGTCCGAGACCTTGATATATGCGTGACCTACTCGTTAGATAATAACTCATGCGCCTGAATCCTCTCACCAGTTGATGATTCCTTAACTCAATTAATTAATTGACCCGAATGACCACAGCAATAGCAGCTATGATGAATGATTTAACTTCTTGTCTGAGGATGAAAAATAAAGGGAGTTCGTAACTTCTCTCCATAAAATAATCTAAATCTTCATTCATTATTTCGTAATTATCTATATTATCTAGTATCACATTTGTCACTTAGCAAGAATCTGCCAGAGAAATTCCACTAGAAAAAAATAATTTGTTTGTTGTTGTTGGCTTACATTTAGTTGACTAAATCTTTGATTTTGTCAAATAAAAATGTGAGATCCGTTTCGTTGCCCTGCAAGTCGACGCCTACACGTCGCTCATTAGTGCGGCACTTGTCGACGAGTCATTTGCCAGCAGCCGTCGCCGTGCCGAGCCGTGCCGTGCCGTGCCGTGTCGTGCCGCCGCGCAGCGCGTGAGCCACCGAGACTCCCGCCGCGAGGTATGCGGCGCACGCGTGAGCGGCGCGTCGAGGCGATGGGCGTGCCGCGGTCGCGCGTGCGTGCGCGACGGCGACGCGTGCGGATCGAGCAGGCGCGCCGCGCACCGCCTATCGCGTGTGCGACTGATTCTGCGGATTACGGTCGCGGGCCGCCCGGCCGGTCGGTCGGTTGTTGCCGCTACGCACGTTGTTTGCTATGTAACTGGCGTTGTCGCGTCGCCAGGAGTCATGCGTTTTTGGCATAATGAACACGTGGGAGAGGGGCCAGAGGGGGGGATGTTCGTTTGCCATTCCGTATTGGAAGCTGAAAGACACATAGACGGGATCGGGAAGAATTAATGAGATAGATTAGTGCGGGTTTTTTTTTTTGGGGGGGGGGTGAATTGGTAATGCGTGAATGTGGAAAAAGCGTGGTGATAACGAGAGTTGACAAAAAGCCAAATACCTTTGTTCCCGGACAGCGACGTAATTTATGTACCATTAAATGTCAATAAGATATTCTTTTGGATTCGGAATATTTGAATGGTAATGTTATGTTAATGAATGCTTTACGTTGGCCTAGAAAACATGCAGAGATTTCTGAACCTGTTTTAACAGCGAATTTTTGTGAAGTAAACGTCTCAACAAGATACGGGAATTATTTTTCTATTAAGTATATAGAACACTAATGAGGTAAAGATAAGTTTAGGCATACCTATTTTTTATTCGCTTTTAACTTTTCTGACTAAAATTATACTGGTGTCATGACATGCTTCTATCGTGTTTTCTTTGTGAAATCGTATTAAACCCCTACATCATTGCTCTACAGATTCCAATTAAGAAAACTGAAAAAAATATAACTAATGACTATTATTTAAATTGTAAATAACATTCTTTAAAAAGATTCTACTTCATAATAAAAAAATATATTTTATATATTTCTTATTCAAAATATATTTTTCCGAAAAGGAAAGGCAGGAAAACAGATACACACATAAAATCCTTTAATGATGACATATATAAAATAATTAAAATCTTCAAATATTCCTAAACGGGAACTATATCTACGCCCCTTAACCAGAACAATAGCATTTGCGTGCTTCTCGATGTTTACCACTAACCAGGAACGGTTGCAAAAGTGAGGAACTGCGAAATATGTGGTGGTCAAAGATGTAGGGCCCAACATGCATGTGAACTGTTATTTGAACGCCGTGTTTGTTTGAATGCAGACAAAAGGACGCGCTAGCAAAGTGTTTTCAACCATCGCTTTACGCACAACTGTATCACTGATGTGCATAATAGCGCTTTGGCTTCTTATTGAAAATGCTTCCGGATGGCAGATCTGAAAGGCAGTGATGCAGTACATGATTGTAGTTTTTTCCAATCCGTCCTCCGCTTCGAAATTTGTTCGTTTCAACAATTGCATACTTGGGCCAAAAACAGAAACTGAAAACGGGACGGAAGTTGTAAGATTAAGGTAGTATGTTTTTTAGATCGACCACGGTTAAGTACCCCCAAAAATGACTTTGAAAGAAAGCAAAATCTGAGTTCTTCAAGATGGTAAGAAAAAAATTGGCATTTACCAACCTATCTTTTAATAAAAGAAGTTTATATTAGAATAGGATCTTATGGAAAAATATTCGCGGGCAAGGCTTTTTTAAATTATAGAGGAATTCATACGATGAAAGTACTTTATTTCATTCAATACGTAGTTATTTTTTAGGAATGAGACGGCATTAAATGTAACGTACCTCACCGGACATTCTGAGGAATAATTGACAAAAAGACTGCTACAAAATTCATCACAACAGGAAGTACTGGCTCTCGGCCTTGGAGTTTGCTGTAGAAATCATGCTATTGTCACCACTGTTGTTTTTTTTTGAATACGAGATAAAACCACGTTAACTTAAAATTTTGTAAGCTAATATTGAATGCAGAAAGAAGAAAAGAAATCAACCAAACCAATATTAAGTATCACCAACTTGTGAAAATAAAAAGTCATGCGAGAGACTAAATTCATTAGTAAACATTGTTTTCTTTCAACTACTTAGAAATTATTATTTAAATTCTTCTTTCACATTTACTAGCAGTTGTTGTTATTCTGTAGATGTAATAAATGGTCGAGTGTTTGACTATCGTCTGGCACGAACATTCCATCTTAAACTAGCCGAGAAATGCAACGTCAAATGCTGTAATGTCCAGTCCCTCGACTCCCCGTGCGGGTCTTGGCCGACCAATGCTGTAATCTATATAACTTTATTTTGTGAGTAATAATCTACAAATTCGTTACAGATTTGATATTATGGGATGAAATTTCATTAATATTTGCGTTCATTTTAATTTATTTCAGAAAAATTTAATTTAATTTGTGTAATATGCTCATAATTTGTTTCAGTGTATTAATATGTTGGTCTTACACTTGATTCGAGCGTCAGAAAAAGTGGTTAAAATTAAAATACTAATACATTCTTCTTTCTGTGTTATAAAATTGTTGCGAACTGGAATGTTCATATTTTAGGGTGCAATTTTTCGATTATATTTTTCCAGTGTACTATGCGTAGTTTTTATTGTGAATCATTTCCTTTCTTTTTTCCAATTGTTAATCATTTTGCCAGTAAATTGAAATTTAATTAAAACTGTTATATTACATACAAAAGTAAATTCATTTTATAATGTTGACATTGTAAATTTCAAAAGAAATTATATTGCGCATAAACAAGCGTTTGATAGCCACTGTTCGTGGTTTTGTTTCATTGGCATGTGCAAAATAGTATATAAAGTGACAACTATAATTACCAATTTGCTATTTTATTACTATACACATGCATAAAGTACAGTATTATTAAAAATTAAAATAAAGTTTTCTTTTTACTCATATGGTAGGGAAAATGTTTTGACGTACTCTAAGAAAAAACTGGAGTTTCAAGAGTGTACATATCCATGCAATCGATGATTATAAGTTTATTTTATTTTGATATGTTTTCTGTATCTTCGTATGATTCTTGCTTTCAAAATCATTTTTTTTCTGTTTTACTCTAGTTTTACAGCGATTCTTTATTTCAATGTCGGTATTACGAATAAGTATACATCACAAAATACGAATTCTAACGGAAAACATTTTCCTATTTAGCTCAATATACAGTTCCCTCTATTAAAGTAACAAGGTTCGCTCTCTGCTTGACACGTGGTGCTAGCACACGCCAACGCAACTCGTATTGGCGGAAGCGTCCGCATGATCTCTTAAGAGCAACCGGGCTGGCGCTGCAGTCGTCGAGGCTATCGCATGCGCGTGGGGTTCGAAACGCTAGTCCGCCCAGTGGGGGAGCTTTGCTGGCGTAGAGACCTTAATTAAAAAGCGACTTGGTCCACCTCCCCGCTGCTCGTTCCCGCCTGCGGGGTCGGAGCGGGAATGGACAGGAGTGGGAAGGTGAGGCGTGGGAGAAAGTAATGTTGCGTGGCAGAGGGTGCATGGGGGGTGTGTGTGCGAGGTGATTGATTAGTGATTCCGGGCGCGTCAACTGCTAACGTAATTAGTCCCGTAAGTGTAGAGCATGTTTTTGCTCGCGATGTGGCGATGACCTTCCCCCGCTGGATGGTCGAGATACGGCGTCGACCTACTATCGGCTAGCGGGGTTTCCCCCCCCCCCCAGATGTCTATCACCACCCGCTCTTCCTCCCGGGACAAACTCTAAGGTCCCGATCGGTATCCCGGCAGGTCGCCCTCCTATATAGTAGTGTAGTGCATGTAAGTGTAAGTAAGGGGTAGGATACGACAAGAAATGAAAAGGAAAGATCGTGCGGGATTCCGTGGCCCGTTTGTTAGGGTACTGCTCCGGTACTCGCCTGGTGTTGAGAGGAGCAATCACATGAAATTGGTCGTTAGAATTCTCCTCCAGACAGCAACAGAACTCGACCTAGCTATCTAGCCAGTCTCGAAAATCCTACCACGTGCCTCGACCCTAGGACCTCCCGGTCAGAGGCACTGCAGTGACCTCAGCTGATGCCCTGAGCCACCTCTCTGGGTGGGTGCGATGTGAGTTGCGTGCTGGTAGTCTGTGCTCGGAGTGCGAAGTAGGAGGCATGAAGAGGGCACAGCGGGTCAAGGGTCTGGCCCAGGATAGCCGGGGCTGTATGGGCCCGGGCGGGGCGAAGAGGGACGTTGCCGAGGCAAAGGGAGCGGGGAAAGAGCGGGGGCGGCCCGTTCGTGTGATTCAACGGAGCCTTTTCAGAGCTGCCGTGGATCCGGGGCTCAGAGCCGTTCGCTGTTGAACGCGCCGATGGAAGGCCCTCCCGCCCTCGGCTCCTAACGGCGGCGAATCGCCTCCCCGGGAGCGAATTGGGAAGCCCTCGGAAACACAGACGCGAGCCCGAGGCATTGGCTAAGGAATGAAAGCCAGCCCGCGGAGGGGAGCGGAAGTGCTCATCAGAGGAGTAAAGAATGCAGGGCGAAATGGGGCCTACGATAATGAAGTTGTGGTATTCGTCGCATAAACGTCGCTCCCCCACCTCTTTTTAGATAGACTAAAAGGAGTCTTTAAAGTAAATGTCGTAGGTATTAATATTGTCAAGAGTGCTCTTCTAATGTTTTTACTATATAAAATTACTAAAAAATAATATTATCTGGAAAACATATTAAGTTTGTGTTTAAGATACGAGCATTTTCGCTAACGTGTGAAATAATCAAATTGTATTGCCGCGTTCGGTAAAACAAGAAAACAATATTTTTGCATTGTTACCATTTGAAAGTACGGTTGGAATAGTAAATGTTTGTATTACAATTTTTTAAATTTAAAGTTGTCTCCTCTAAAAGGCAAAATGAAAATTTGACCCTTGCTTTCAGAATGTGAAGTACAATATTAACGAATAATAGAATGGAAAGAAAGTAACGCGAAAGTATCGATCATTCCATAAAATAATTGTTGCTGGTTTACGGAAGACAATAGAATTTGGAATATTACAAGTTATTGCGTATCATTGTGAACAATGTAAACTTATTTAATTATACACTTATTTGTCGTATTCACTTTAACGATTACGAACGTACTTCATGATCAGATTTTAAAATAATCTAAGACCCTACACACGCTGTAATAATGCTGAACTGAACAATTTCTGAACTCTCGATACTTAACTGAATGTCACTAATTCGCTGCTCTCACTAAAAAATCGCATTTGTTTTCTGGTCTTATTTTTCACATGCTTCAAGAAGTAGAAGAGAAAAAACAAGAGAAGAGAAATGGAAAAAAGAAATAGAATTAGAAGGTGAATTATAATTAGAAGTGAAGAATGAACAAAAATTAAAAGACAAATAAGAATTAGAATTAAAAGACGAATAGAGAATAAAATTATATTTTGCTATTAGAATGAAAAGACGAATAAGAATTAGTATTAAAAGGAGGATGTGAATTAGAAATAAAAGAAGGATGAGAACTAGAATTAAAAGGAGGATGAGAATCAGAATTAAAAGAAGGATGAGAATCAGAATTAAAAGTTGTATGAGAATTAGAATTAAAAGTTGTATGAGAATTAGAATTAAAAGTTGTATGAGAATTAGAATTAAAAGTTGTATGAGAATTAGAATTAAAAGTTGTATGAGAATTAGAATTAAAAGTTGTATGAGAATTATCATTAAAATTGAAAGTCGAATAAGAATAAGCATTAGAATTGAAAGTCGAATAAGAATAAGCATTGGAATTGAAAGTCGAATAAGAATAAGCATTAGAATTGAAAGTCGAATAAGAATAAGCATTTGAATTGAAAGTCGAATAAGAATAAGCATTAGAATTGAAAGTCGAATAAGAATAAGCATTAGAATTGAAAGAGGAGTAAGAATAAGCATTAGAATTAGCAGTTTTAATCCATCATGGTGTGCTCCCCGAGATGGCGAGCGCCCTCCGGCGCCGTGCCCCCGCGGGGCGAGCCTCGAGGGCGCTCCGCTCCTTGCAACGCGCGGCGAGCGGGCCCGCCGCCCCCTCTCCGAGCATCGACTCATTTTTAGCTCGTTTTTAATTGGGTTCCAGAATTTAACAGCTTCTGCGAAGAAAGGGGAGCCGGTGGAAAGCACATAATTTTCACTCCGTTGTACTTATGAAAGGGCGTTTAGAGCGTAGTTCTCAGGCGTGGAGATGGTTTCTCCGATCTTCTGGGGATCTGGACACATTAAGTTTCTGAATGTATGCTACGATAACGACCAGTGCTAGTGTTAATATCCTTTGTGGAAATTAAGCTTGTTCACATTAACGTACGTTTGACCACTTCAGCGCTCCCTGCATTTACAGTTACGCATTAATACGATCTCGCATTTCAGGGGATAACTCAATTTATTAATTTACTTTCCTGTGCGTTAGTGTATTTGTAATGTTGTAATGCGTTCATGGTGTGTAATAATAGTATATTTTTTCCAATGTAATTAATAAAGCAATGATTATCCCAATGGTAATACGGAAACAAGTGTTCGAAAACAGTGATGCATATTCATTGTCTAAATTATAATTCCTAACATTTACATTATCACTTTGATATGTTTGTTTCACGTACAAATCTCTGCTAATTAATCAGCAGGAAAACTAAATGGAATGGCTCTACATGTTATTGATCAATTTTTATGTACAAATTTGTCTCACTCGAAGCCTTCAATGCAAGAGATATTATTAAAAAAATATGTTCTGAAGCTAATGTCTTGGATTCCGTTCTTTTGTGGTTTTCCAACATTAATAATATAGTGAAATAAAAATTATAGTGTAATGTAGTGAAATAATATATTGAAATAAAAATTGAACATTGAAATAATATATTGAAAAAAAAGAACATAGTTGGTCATAAAATCTCCTTATTTCAGTTAAAAAAGAAGGCTCAAGCGCAATTAAAGCGTTTCATTGTTTTCGTTGTACAAAGGAGTCAAAAAAAGTGTACAGCCGGTCAGCAGTTCAGCGAAATCGACCACGTTTAATTACTAACGGGGGCCACTTTGAACAGACTTAATCGTAAGAACACGTAACAAAACATTCAACTGAAACAGCAAGCAAGAATCCCTGTTCCAAATACATTCACTTTCGAAGAGTGTAGAAAGTTTTTGAAACCCTCTGTTTAAAGCTGAATAGAGAAGTTAAAGGACCAATCATACGAGCAGCGCCGCGGCTGTCATATTACGTCATTAAATTAATGAAGAGTACGTTCACAGTTAGGAAAGAACGTTAGTGAACGAATATATTTAATCATGAACAAATTATTCTGTAAATGCTAATATTTAAAATACACTCTCAAAATACATTATTTAGTATTTGTCGTTAATTAAAATGTTTTCAACCTTTCCTCTTCTCCGAAAAATGCTTGGTGGGTACCTACTCATTGAATAATATAACCTGGGAGCCTTCACAGAAAATTAGAACAAGCATACTTCATTTACCTGCTGGAGTTTGAAAACTGGTGTTTCTATCCTGGTTCGGGACAAACCTTTCAAGTTAATGAGGTGCTGTTCACCCCGGTAGTACAATATTGATACTGATTTCATAACATCTAATTTTTGAATTTATAAATAATATTTCTCTGGAAAATTGAGCCAACTATTAAATTTGTTTAGTTTTGTCGTTAGTATAATGCGTGAATGGCGTAGGAACACATTTCCTCTATGTAAGGCAAAAATTATATGTGAAAAGAGGCCTGATATTAAAAATATATACATACGTTGCCTAAAGGTAGACTACCTTTGTCTGTATCCTAGATATGATAAAGCCTGAAGCAAAACCAATTTCACTCATGGTCATGTTATTTTATTGTTCATACAATTTGAGTAGTTCATGGTAATAGGCGCATATACATTGACCGCAATATTACGAAAAAGTGTACCCGTTCGTGCAATAACATATGCAATTTAATTTCAACATTTTTATTTTCGTTTCCATAGTAGAAGTGGACAAAATTAAGTATAGAAAATAAAGTTTATACACTTGTGATTAGATGCATTCTCTTCTTATGATTGTCACAGATACTGAACATTCCCACTGGAGAGTATTGGCTTACTTTGTTTATTACATGCATGATTACTACTGAGGAAGAGACTTTGGTTCTCCGAGCCACAGCGCACCTCCGTCGCCCAGGCCGCAAGCGGCTTCTTCCTCCGGATTTTCGCGCGGGTCGGCCCGCCGTGTCGAGTGACCCTTGCGCGCCCATGCGTGCGCAGAACACATGTCCACGGGTGTCAGGAGCCTCCCTCTCGGGGGCGGGGGCGGGGGCGGGGTCGAGGGCGTCGGTGTGGAGGCGTGAGCTCGAAGCCCCAGAACGTCACTGCGGGGCTTCGTCTGGCCCCTGGGCGGTGCCTGGCCTCCGGGCCTCCGGGCCCCCCTCTTTGCGCCCGCCCGATCTCAATTATCGGCTTCGACACCTGCGCGACACCCAGGTCGGTTTGTCCGTGGTCGAAGCCTCCCGGTCCGGTTTCAACGCGGCCGCGCTCCAGATGCAGGGCGGCTGCCGCGCCGGCCCTCCCCAAATTTGGTCCCTGGCGGTTTATTAATATCGGCCTTCAAAACAATCGTATTGAGAAATTAATAAAAAATTACACGTAAGGAGAACGCATCGATTACATACGTGTAAGTGTTTTGGTAGAAATTAAAATTGAAAATTCACATTCTATTACCGTTTGAGAGACACCAAAGTCTCCACTTTATTTTTTTTAATTTTTTTTTTTTTTTGTCAGCCCTAGGTGTTTACTAGTATTGTGAGACAGCCACGCTGATCATAGGCGCGAACAATCACCACCTTAGTTACATTGAAATTGTTGCTATTATTTGGTTTATGTTTTGTAAACTGACACTCGTTTCGAAACATTTCGTCGTTGAACTCGTTTAGTGATGAGAATCACGAGTAATGTAGACCAGTCATAAGAAAAGGAGCGCCAAGCGAAACAGCGTCGAATGACGATGGGCCAGATTCTTTTGACAAAGCTTCAAACAGTTGTGCCCTTGCTATCGACTCAGGATACACAAACTCGTATTTTTATTACTTTTTGTGTTCAAATTTACACGACAATAATACACGAAAGGATAGAAAACAATACTTTTTTAACTAACTGCGGAACCCAACCACGAAAAGAATGAAATGAAAACTATATGCAATCACAACCAGCTTTAAGTATTCTGCCGCTCGCGTTATTACAAAAACAATTCGTTATTTTATGAAATTCACTAGTTTCCTATCTGGTGCGCATGTAAGCTCCATTGCTTGTGAAATTCGAACATAGAATATATCTATCGTAGACAAGCACTGTATTTTCACCCTGGCAAATGAATAAATGAATATTGAGCGTAGTCATTGTGCACGCGTGTCTATGATCATCTACATTTCATAGGGCTCTTAATAAATTACAATACTGCCATCCTATGTGCATTGCTGTTTGCTATATCGTTTACTGAACGAATCAGCATTCTGATTCAATTATTCATTAGACGAAAATTTGTGAATTCTGTGAACCCTGGGAATTAGAAATGCAGATAAATGCATATGATTAGTTTGTAAACATTACGAGAGAGTGAGAATGGGAGAAACGAAGGGCGAGAGGGAATGTTGCGCGTGAGTTTAATTCTGACCGGAAACAAAATCTAATCGCAGTCGTTATCCACATTGAAGTCCGTGCATAGTTCGACAAAAGTCCCCCCCCAAAAAAATGTTGTGAATTATATATTTTCTGAGTGAAAATTGAACTAATTTACGAGTCTGCGAAAATAATGTTAATATGAGAAGATAAAATGCCTCTAAAATTAATGACTGTTCATACTCTGCCAAACAATGCTTGAGTTTGAATCGAGTTTTAAAGTGAGCGATAATTTGTTATTTTATACTGTTGTTTGTTATCTACCTTCGTTTCAATAACCAATTTTGTCTGTTCAGACCATTTAATTTCCCCGAAGCTTTCCGTGAAATAAACATTATTATACCATCGTGTACCATTACACCAGGAGCGTAAAAATAATCATTCTCGTTTCACTTCCGTATTCACCAAGAATCACTCTGACTTTGTTCTCCCCAGAGCCAGAAAGAAAGGGTACTGGCATCAGCTTCAAACCAAAGGTTTACCAAAGGTTATCCACTCATATCTAAACACGAACAGATCTAGTTCTTATGTAGAATGGTATACAGTTAGTTATAACAGTAGTTAATGGTTTCGATGAGATTAATGTTTTTAATATGCTGTGAAAAGTTCTTTAGACTTATCAGTACATGAAAAAAATGTTTCAAATAACTAACTTTCTTTTTTATTGTGTTCCCTCTTATTTTAGTAATGTATAATTGGAATTTCAGGAACATTCGAACTATTTGGAAATAAGTAACATGCAACGCTACCTGCAAAATCGTTTTAAAATGATATGACAACTAGGACGTAAAATGAGTTACTCTCATAATATAGATGAGAGAGTGGGAAAGTTTATTTGGCTTTTCAGGGTTTAAATATTTTTTTTTCAAAAGGCTTAAAAATATTTATTAGGTTCGTTTTATTTTCCGATATTTGTTATCTTCAAGTTTTTTCTTCTCCCAGGGAGCTCTTTGTTTTCCTCACATCGTAATAGATATTTTATAACAATTACTGTGTACAAGACGTGTGAGTTACAGCCACATCGCACAGCGCCACCTGCCTCTAGCTGCCTGTGCCCTGGCTTGCCTTTCCGCCCTCCTCCCCCCCCCCCCGGTGACAGCCCGACCCAATGCCTTGCAAGGCAGTTCAGTGTGGCCGCAGAGTGCAATGCCGCCACACTTCCCTGCTGTGTAGCCATTCCTATCCTTTCTGACATCTATGGCTGATCTGTAAAAGAAAGAAAAAGAACGAAGTCAGGAAAGACAATCGCCGTTCGGCGCGCTTTTGGCGTTGTTTACCGCAATTTTCGTGCAAGTATTGGCGTCTCGCCTACTGTAGCATATCTCTCGGCGCTTGTACGTGGCGTGGGATCCGGTTCGTACAAAGATCAATTTATTATAATGTCATTATTTGACGCGTTAATTTTGAAAAAAAATTCTAGCTAAATTTTTAAAGTGCTCTTCGAGGAGCGGTAGCTTTAATGTAGAGTGTAATTCTGAAACTATAATATACATTGGCGCGCACAATATTCTACGAAGGCACGTATTTTGAACTACTTGCAACTTATTTAAGTGTGGGTGACGGCCCGGCGCTGCGGAGAGCGGCGGAGAGCGGTGCGGAACGGCGTCTGCCCCACGTAAGCTCGTTTACCCTCACGGGGCTCTGCGAGCGCTTGCCCCAAGCGGCCGAGCCCGCTGCCTGCCTTTTCCGCACCTCATCTCGCGCGTCCTCATCCCGCCCTCCTCCCGGCTGCACGTCCACATCCCCCCCTCCCGCTCCGGCCACTTCGTCGATCCCGCCCGCCCTCATGGAGGCGTGCTTAATTTTAATTAAAATAACGGTAATCGGGATTATCTGGCCCCGTGAAATTTACATATTAAATATATCGGCGATTTTTTAACGAAGATTCGTGTTATCAGGAGGCTGATGGACATACGGGGGCTTTTAATAATTTTTGAAACTTTGTTCCTGCATCGGATGACGTTATAATCGGAAGTCATTTGACCGTCACGGTTATGAACATCGATTCCTTTCTGGGTTCTATTTCATTAATATATCTTCGCTATACTAACACACGTCAAAATATGGTTCGGTAATATATGCAAATGACGCAATTGACGTTGTTATATCTGCCCATATATGGAATGTGTGCTTAATGAACGGGTGTTAACCGGGGTAATAATTTCACCTACGTTTGATGTATGAATGAACGCCGGATGCTGTAATCGAAGACACGCTACGATGGCTACCGGGAATTCGCATTTCCGCGAAGGCTTAAATCCGCTGCGGGAACAGCCAAAACAAATTCCCTGAAACTGAATCCGGCGATTTATATCGGCAGCAAATCTTGGGCCTGTGTCGCGCAGTTGCGTTTTATATTTTTATAAACGCGCTAATGTCCAATTAATAACATAGCGGTGTGGTTTATCTTTAAATGTGCTTCGTAATGCCCGTTGGTTTGAAATAGAGAATAAAATTTAATCGCTACGAGGGGGAGATCTGGTCATAGTCCTGTCCATCGCCTTTCCATTGAGGCCAAAAAATGTTTGCTATGTTTAAACAGCGGGAGGTCTTTTTGACCTTTTCTTGCTACTTCGTTTTGAACGTTCCACGGGCGAGTAGTTGGATTACTTAGCGAATGGAATATGCGGGATAAGGATTAAAAAAATTGTACCCACTTTTGAAGTTGAATTAAAGTAATTATCGTAGCAGGGGTGGTAAGGAAACTGCGCGATGATTCTCGTGGGTGAACGAATGTGAGAGGATTAATAAAAGGTTGGGGGAGGGGGGGGGGTGAGTGGCTGTGAATGAGAAAAGTCGTCTTAGTGAAAATACTGGTGAGTGGTGCTCGTGAAGGCAGCGACAGGGATGGATAGGCAAAGCGAACATTGCAATGGTCGCGAGGCCCACGGTAGCCACCCACACGCACCATGAGGACCTTGTGAGGAATGGCTACGTGACGACGGGGAGGAGGGCGTTGCCTGCTGTGTAAGGTGTGCCGAGGCGGTGGTGATGTCCGCCGTGGACGATGCGGCGAGAGAGTGGTCACGCGCGTGATGCTGGCGGTGACAGCGAGGCGGGCGCGGGCGCGGGCGGCAGGGGCGGGGCGGGGGGGGCGGGGCGGGGCGGGGCGGGGCGGGGCAGGGCAGGGCAGAGCGGAGCGGAGCGGGGCGGAAGGGAGTTGTCACGCGCGTAATGCTGGCGGTGACAGCGGGGCGGGCGCGGGCGCGGGCGGGCGGAGGGGGCAGGGCGGGGAGGGGCGGGGCGGGGCGGCGAGCAAGACGCGGACCGCGCGGCGGGCGCCACCGCGGGCGCCTCTGTAATCTGCGGCGCGCCTCCGCCGCCGGCAGCTAATTGCACGTGTGTGGCGCGGCCGCTCGTTAGCTCTCCCCGCGCCCCTGGCGGACAAGCGTGTAATTACGCGGGTATCGCGGGACCCGCTGGCTCTCGCGCTCGCCGCCGCCCCGCCCACACCGAGCCCCGTCCCACACCAGTCTGCCACTCTACCTTCCCACGAGCAGACCGTCCTACCACCTCACCAGGCAGTCCTCTCGCCAATCAACTAACTCTCCGTTCAAACGTATGTGCGTACCAACATCTTCACAGGCAAAAACGTTTGTCAACGCATCATCATTTAACACAATCATTCTCCCATCAATTGTCCTCTCATCATCATTCACCCATCAACTACTCCCCTTCCAATTACAGCTGACTCACCCATCATTCGACGCATGTCTTAACCAACTTGCTCCTCCTTAAACATGTTACCCTAACAGTCCACTTCCCCATAGGCCAACTCACTCGTTACCTTTCACTGTACATCGCGATTGCGCATTTATCTCGGTATTCTCTTCCCTTGCTCTTTAGCTTCGCATTCCACATTACAAGTCTTTGTCCTCCCATCCCAGCATTCGTCCTCACCAATCCTTCTGTGCTGATGCGCATTCTCCTGGCCACCAGACCGTTTCTAACTGCCCACGTCTCCTTCTGGCGGCATCCACCGCACTTACACACACACACACACACACACACACACACACACACACACACACACACACACACCCCTTCGTTGGCTTCCCACACTCTCATCACGCCCTCTACCGCCACCGCCTCTCCCCGGCCGCGCGCCCGCCACGCAACATCTCATTACGCGCCGGCCGAACTTCATTTGTTAATGAACTGTCAAGAAACGGCCCAACGCTTATCTTCTGCACGCGGACGAATGGCTTCATTCGCCTCGCCCCGTCTCTGTCTTTCTCTCTGCCTCTCTCCCACCGCTGCCACAATGCGACAAAAGGGGCTTCTCCACCCGGGGAGAGAGGCTTTGTCTCTTCTGAAATTTAGCTGCGTCGATGTGAGCGAGGCCGCCTTGCCCGTCCGGGCGGAACGAGGCGAGGCGAGGCGGTGGTGAGAACGCGTTAGCGAGGCCCTTTTCAATGCTCCTGCCAGGGGAAAGCGGAAGGGCCGTCGGGGAATAAAGGTACCTACGCCCTCGACTTGCTTATGACACTTTTATTAGAATATAGTTTCTGCGCCGGACGGGCGTTTCGGACGTTAATGCGCCACGTAGAGACTCCTGCTTATGTCAGAGGGCTTTCCGTTTTTGTTCGCTTGGATGGATGTCGTTGTCCGGCGTGTTTTGTTTGAGTTTCGTCGCGACAAGTTGTGAGGATTTCCTTCTGTGTGCTCGTATCGATTTCGTAGCTTGCCCGCAAATGGAGTTTCAACGGTTTTTTTTTTTGTTCTGTTGTAATGTTTTTCTCATAAATGAACTATGTACAAGAACGGAGAAAGGAATAGTGTTTCGGTTCGTTGATTCTGTAGGGGAGCGTACAATGGTTTTCGTTAAGAAAATACATTTTTTTTTAAATTTAGAGAAGAAACTGTTAATATACTAGATAGTGAAAAATAAAGATAATACATCAATGTAAAATTAAAATGAATCACATTTAGTTGTTTTTCCTTCAATATTATTTGTGTTTCAACATTACAGTAATGTTACTAATTCTGAAAAAAATGCTTCGATCGTGTGAATACTCAAGTGACTTCACCAGTCCTAATATATTTAATTTCACTACAATAGTAATTTTCATCTCCTACGTCTAGGCCCTTTTCCTGCCTGTTGAAGTATCTTTTTTTGTCTCAAGTGTTTCCTTCATTTTCTGCATTTTCCTCTGTTTCTCCGGGTCGATTTATGATAGTGAGATAAAATAAAAACAACAACCCTTAAAGAAAGGAACATAGTGCCATGCACGAGGAATTGTTAGTGATGTGATAAATATTATACAAAATAAAAATTGATAATAAATGATATTGAAAGGGAATTTTAAATAACAACCAGTGTGGCGTTAAAGAAAGTGCTAGGGTAAATTTAGGTAAATTACGCAGGGACATTTTGAGATTAGAGAGAAAGAGAGTTATATTAATGAGTTTAAATGATAGTGTGATGGATTTGCAGGTTTGGATAACGATTAAACTGTATGTAAGTGCAGAGGTCAATAACGGTAAATATTACCGGAAGGACTGAGTAGAGATCAGAATTAAAACAGTGGTAAAATAATTGCACATCAATGTAAAATTAAAATAAAAGAAAGAAAATGTAAGCGAGAAATCACAGCAGAAGCTCACAAAATTAAAAGAAAAATAGTAAATAATCGAATAGATTTGGATGTGTAAAAAATGTTAAGTGGTGTTTCAAATGTTAAGGCGACGTTGGATAAAAAAAAGGTAGGAAACGAAGGAAAAGGAAAGGCTTCGGATGTGAAGTGGAATGAAGCGCGAGGATGAAAAGAGGGGGTAAGAGGCGGCGGTGACAGCGACTAAGCTACGAGTTGCTGGGAGGCTTCGGCAGTGGCTGTACTCCCTGCGGAGCCGATATCGGCACCGGCGCGGCGCGGCGCGGCGCCGCCCAGATTTGCATGAGAATGGGGCGAGGCCGAAGGTGTTGAGCGAGCGAGGGCGGGCGGGCGGGCGACGGCGTTGCATGCGGCGGCAGTGTACGTGGAGGCAGGGAAGGCGGCGGAGGCGAGGTGGAGGTGGCGGAGTGAACGCACAAACAGGTAGTTCCTGCTCCAGGAATCGATTTCGTTTCTCGACTGGCCGGGTCGCGGGCAAAGGGGCCGCTTCCAAGACCCAGCGAATGCAACACTCTTGAAGTAGAAGTGGAGACTGAAAAGCAGAGAGGAAGCTTGAAATAATACGTTCGATTTATTTACAGTAGGGTATTTTTTACCAATGCCTGACGAGCGTACTTTAAACACGTTCGTATTTCGAAAAAAAAATTAGGTTTGTTCCATTGTTCATACAATGGTTGTCATTATTTATATTTATTTATTAATATAAAATACAAGAACGTTCCACTTCAGAGCATTAGATTCTATTCTGAAGTAGAAAATATAATAATTATGTTAATGTTGAATGTAACTTCATCAAATACTCATTTGATACTCCATGCGTGCCCTAAAGTGTAAATGAATTTTAAATATTTTTAAGAGCAGCTTTCAGAGATAGGTTTATCTACAAAAATATTTAGTGGAGTTTTCTACAAACGTTAATTCACTATATTCAGTGATGTATAATATTTTGGCAAGAATAACACATTATTCTTCTGTGAGTTTCATTCGGTTTTGACATTGCGTATTTTTAAACTCTTGAAACCTTTTTTGCTTCACTGTATGCATTCATAAAATATAATTTCTATTGACTTCTGGCGCAGAAGTAGTCACGTCCATTTAAATTGCCCTTGTCCATTTAAATTATGCAAATTGATTGGACGCGAGGGCAATCCATAATTTTAGTGCTGAAATTTGAAACTTACGTGTAGAAAGTTTCTGTATCGCTGGCTTGCTGAATATGATACAAAATGTGAATTAGAAGAGTTAAGGGAGAGAATTTGAAACTAGTGAACATCCAACGCAAGGCGATGTCATGCTCCCCCAAATTATTCCAAAATGAAAGAAAAATGTTTGCTTTCCTCAATCCATAATAACTGAATTACATTCACATTTAAGAGATTTTTAAATATATTATGCATAATATTGTATACACGCTATATAATGTGATATTAATGTGATTATTTATTTTTATTGAATCAGGAGAATTTTACAGATTTGTATACCTAGTGAAATCTATTTTGTATATAGTGTTATTATTCACTAGCGTATGTATTACTAAAGTATCATAGAAAATTTGTTTCATAAACATTCTATGCACACATTTAACACGCAGTTTTTTTCAATTCTATGTATGAAAAAAGGAGAATGAAAATTACAATTGATTGAGATATGGTTTTAATTTGTTAATACGCTTTTTAGAATCGATAAAATTTGATAAAATCTTAACTCTCAGTTCGTTTCTGCCCCGTCTTCGGTCTATGGACTTAGCACGCAATCTTATCAAGACCTGCACCATCCCGCACACATAGACGTCTTACTAAAGCTCGCAGTGAAATTAGCTTTATGCGGAATACAGGCTCGGCTGATGCGTCGCGTCGGAAGAGCGGTGAAAGGGGGAGTCGCAAAGCTGATTACTCCATGAGCATCATCGTTTGCGACGTGCTCCGAAATCCCGTGGCGCTCGCACGCAAAGTAAATTAACGAGAAGCCAAGTGCCTTTTAGGAAGCGAAGCCCGGACCGCCAGCCAGCGAAGCTTCCACCGGCGTGTTTGGCTGGGCGGCGGCGGCGACGAGGACGGGCAGGGCCGTGCGGTGTTGCGGCCTGTCGGATGCTGCGCAAGAGCCCACCGCATTCGGACCGCCCGCCCGCCCGCCCGCTTTCCAGCAACGAGATTACCAAAATGTAACGTCGTTACGGCCTAATTTTTTAAACGCGATTAGGAAAGTCCCCGCTGTGTTTCCTGCGCCTGCCGCTTGCGACGCATCGCCGCGTGTCGCATCGCATCGCATGCTACACTGTTCTTGCGACTCTGGGAACTACGAGTGCCACTCGTTAACGTAGCTCAGGTTCGCTTCGCGTACTCTCGAGGGCGCTTTGCTTCCTTTCCCTTCGCCTCTCCTTTCCTCGCTTGGCTCTTAACTTCCATATTTAAAAGTCGCTAAATTCATTTAGGAGATTCTTGGCCTTGTTTTCTTCATCTTGTTAGCGACTTTAATGGAATTTTTCCGTCCTTTTTGCATTGCTAATGGGTGGGGTAATTTTCGCCGACGACGGAAGGTCGCGACGTCTCCGCGGCGGTGGCTCTTCGAGCAGGCGACGTGCCCGCAAGCGCCCTGGCCTTGCGACGCGTGGGTGCAATGGACGGTGATTGCGTCGGTGAATGTTGAAAACCTGGACGCGCGCGTCTGTGCTGGAGGCCGCAAGGAGAGGGCTGGATGTTGATGGGGCCGGAATAAGTTTTCTACTTAAATGTTTGGTGACCCTGCGTCGTGCCGGGGCAAGAGTGCAAGGGTTGATGAGGAAAAAGTGATGTTAGATTTTTTTCTTAGTTTTAAAGTTTCCACTTTGGTGCAAAGAAAGGAAGTGGATGTTATTAAGATGGAGATGTGGTCTAGTTTGCAGCGATAACGTGAAGTTGTAATGAGCGATGCAGAAAATTTCAAATAATGTGATTGCAAAACACTGTAGACACACATTCACATGGAAATGGAAATCAGACAGATCGTTATGCTACGCAGCAAAGACATATACTTATGAGCGTAAAGTAGGAGATACAGGATGAGTTGAAGTTATGGAAGAAATGCAATATTAGGATTAATATTTTAGAATAAGCAACACTTCTAAAGTATATTTTGGATTAAATACGTAGTAGAAAGCATCTTACGATTCTACAGTAGCAGTAAATGCTTATGTTACAAGAAATTCGGAAACGTAAGGCATTCCTTTTTGGTATTAAAAAAGAACGCCAGTCAACATGCAATAAACTACCATAACATTCCTGAACAAACCATAAAAAACATTCGAAAACTGGTAGTAACAATTAATCGTTAGCAAAGTATAACACCTGACAACAAAATATTTCAATCAATCGATAATAAACTATAGTAGACAACCCATCAACTCTAAGAATCGGCAATATACTATTAAAAAACTACCTCTAACTTTCCGAAACAGTGAGAACTATTACAATAAACCGGAGAACAAACCGTCACAATCATAACCCGAATGAAATCGCAATCATAACCCGAATGAAAGATGGTAAGGGTGAGAACGTGCTGCACGCGAAGAAATGTTGCGCGCGGCGCAGGGTGCTGCGGCGGCGGTATGAAAAGTGGGCGACGCGGATGGTGGTGGCGCGGGCAAGGGCGCGGTCGCGGTCGCGGCGTGGAGTGGCGTGGCGTGGCGTGGCGTGTCTTGCGTGGCGCGGGGCGCTAGTTTTCAGTGATTTGCGGGCGACGTGGAAATGCGCCTTGAGCGGACGCGCTTGCTTTGCCGCGCACTCGGCGCCGCCCGTCTGTCTCGAGGAAAGAGAGAGAGAGACAGAGACAGAGAGAGATTTTGTTGTCGGGAGGCGAGCGGCCGGGAATTCCGAGCATTTGAATGCGCTTGCAGAGGAAAATTAAATCGCCATTTCTCTTTTGCGGAATTAATTTTTTTTTCTCTCATTTTTCGGGCAACTAAGGTTCATGACGTGCATTCTGCTTGCGCACGTACGGGATGTATATGATTGCGTTTGAAGCAGTTTTATATTATTTTATTGGAAATGAAATGAAGGCTGGTTTCGTGAAAGGTTTTGCATTGTACAAGTTACTTTGTGTATTGCCTAATTTACCATATATGTATTAAGGAAGGTAATTTCATTTTATGGTTGTCATTAGAATCTGTCGCTCTCAGAATTAGGTAGAGTGCAAATATCTCACAATGTTTTAACCACAAGTCATTAAAGACTGTATCAACTGTTACAACTTTTGCACAACGTCAAAATACAAAAAAAGAGTTTTTTTTTTCCTTTTCGATAAATTGAATCATAACGTTATTAGCAATATTTTTGTAATTAAAAGACTTCTACAATAATACAGAATAAGATTAGTCTTTGGACCTTGTATGGTATTATTCTTTTTCAAACTGCTTCCATTGAGAGCACAACTCAGTTACGTGTTAAGAATAGAACGTGTAATCAATTAGACCCCCGGAAATACGATTGAAATTGCGTTGGCACTCCATCATTTGCATTTCCAAGAGGAAATGTACTAACGAAACACCCCCGCAGCACCCGTATATCACAACAAAAACCATCACCTCGTGTAACAAATGCGTTCCATTAACCGTCATAACCGTGCTTCCCCGGCGCGCCTTCTACGCGTCGGCAAAACCGAGGCGTCGTATTTAATCGACATCGTGTTCACGCGTTGGCGGCGGCGGCGGCGGCAGTAGCGTGGGGCGGGGTGAGGCGGTATTATGCGGCGCCGTGAGTTAAGGCGGGAGCGGTGGCTCTGGCAGTACAGAAGACGAGAACGCGCCCTGAGGAGGGGACGAGGGGAGGCGGAGGAGACGGTGGCTGCGGAAGCGGGGAGGCGAAGGCGTGGGGTGGGGGTGGAATTGAGTGACGGAGGCGGTGTAGCCGCAGGCGAGAGAAGACGCGGAGCTCGAATCAGAAAAAGGGATCGGCAGGCGGGGCGGAAGCGAAGGCCAGAGCGCAGGGGAAGAGGCCGTGGCAGGGTGGAAGTGGTGGCCATTGCGACAGTGGCACTTTTGTTGTTGGCTGTGTTTGCCGGGGAGTGGTGCGATAGCAGTGCGAACGTGCGTGGGGGCGGGGTCCTCAAGGAAACGTCGGGAGATTAATTAATTGATTGTTTGCGGGCACGCAGCTACCGTCATTAGTCCTTCTAGTCTAGTGAATGATTTATCTCGGGGAAGGCGGTGTTCCTCTTCCGCTGGATGATGAGATTCACCGCCGACCTACACATTGACTTGCTGTAAATTTCCTCTTCCAGGTATCTCCCCCAGGAGGGTACCGCCCGAGCTGGAACAAGCTGCAACTCCCCACTGGTTTCCAAACGTGAGTGATAGTGTGGAACATGTGAGTGTGTGTGTGTGGGGGTGTACGTAATAGGAGAGGATAGTGCACGGAAGTGTAAAGAAGGATCCCGCGCGGTTGTTTGTTAAAGTATTGCTTCGGCATTCACCTGGGATTTATGGAAAAATCCTACAAAAACGTACGATCAGTGCAGCCGGCCGCTAGAAATTCCCTCGACGTACCTGCTGAATTCGTCCTAGCGATGTATCTAATGTGGAAAATCCGCCACTGTCGAGACTCGAACCCGAGAACGTCTACTTACAGTCGCTGCAGAGACAGCGGGATTAGAGGCTTTGAGCCAAACTGAGCCGATGCGGGGCTGAAAGGTTGGATGCAGGTGCGGAGTGCAGGTGAAGGTGGCAGCGAATGAGTGGGCGAAGTCGGCGCGACGCCGCCGGCGGGAGGGAGCTGGGGTGACGGCGGCGTCAGGTGGAAGCGCGAGGGATGGGGGCGGAGCCGGGCTCGACGCCTCCATTGCGCCTCCGCCCCTGCGCTGCGCACTCCGTCACGCGGGTCAGAAACACCCGCGCCCGCGCTCGAGTTCGCGCGACACGATCCGCGGGGGCGCGTTGAAGTACGTAGCCGCGCCGCGCCGCAACGCACCGCGCCTCCTGACAGCATTAGAGGCAGGGGGCGCTTCGCTTGCGCGTGTGCGGGCGGCGGAGCCACAGCTGCGGTCATAGCCTTCGCCCCTGGATGCGCCCTCCGGCAGAAGCTTTCGAAGTCTATTGTTTCTTCATTTTTCGCCTCTTCGAGGTTTTTTGGTCTGCACCCGCAGTTGGGGGAAGGGAGCTTTATGTGTAGTGGCTAGCGCGTATGCTTTCCACTGCTAAGGACCTGCTGTTGGATCCCCGACCAATTCTTTGAATTTGGGCTGCACATGGTGGGCTCTCCGCACATTAATTTCGGTCAGATTTGTTTTCTGCCGTTTCTCCTCACTTCTATTTTACCATTCTCCTCATTTCCATTTTACATTTTACCACCGACTTTGTTGCTCTCATCTACTTCATAGATGACAACTCATTGGCCTGTAAATCCCTATAAACTAGGGTTGTTTTCTATTGTAAGTCTTGTAAATCGTTTGTCATAAAATATTCTATTTATCTGAATATTTGTGAGATTATTATTATTATTACATTTCTTTCTGAATGCAAAACCAAATTCATAACCCACACATGAGAAATAATCAACATCAGCGGATTCAAAAACTATTGTAAATCACTTTCTATTGAGTAGGTAAAGTGATATCTCTCAATTTTCTCTCTACGTCTGTATAAAATATTGAAATAAAATATTTTATGAATGGAGCACAGTGGCTTTCTATTCCTGAAGATTGTTGCTCTTGCGCTGCACAGTATGAATTCACGTTTGATACTTGAAAAGCCATCCATTCTACTCATTGTTCTAATAAATATTTAGGGAGGTAATTCTGATTCAGGTGTACCATAAGAGGTAGCCAAAATGTCATACACCAAACACAAGCGTCGAATGCATTTTACTTTTTACTTTTTTACTCCAAAAACGATGCAGAATACTTAATTTGCTACAGAAATACCCCGGTGCGCATCAGCCTAGGATTGTTGCTTGCACGAGTAATCTGGTTCGAAACACCTGCATGGCTATCCCTCCGTGTGGGCGTGCGCCTCGTGAATGTGGAGTATCTGCTGCTTGCGCCTCTTGAAATGCGTCCGCCACGTGCCATTCGCGCTGCGAGGGCGCTGAGTGCTTAATATACGCGAGGCGAAGGCGCAGTATGTTCGAGACGTCTCGCTCAAGTCCCAGTGCCACCTCCCCCTAGTGCAAGCCACCCACGTGCGATCCGCCGCGCTGTATCACCGCTGCTGCTCCGGCCTCGCAACCCCGTACACCGCCCTTGGGCTGAGACCCGCAATGGCCTGCTTTCTTCGTCTTTCTCTGTCGTTTCTGCCCTTGCAGCAAGACTATGAACACTGGAACGCTCCCTAAAAATTATTTAAATACGAAACGATCTGAGTAATTCTTAGTTTGCAGGCTAAAGCCACGGCTGTTACAATAGATTAGTTATTTTAAGTACTGCCCGCTTTTTTACCGCATAAGCCAAAGAGCTGTGCCTCGTGTAATCCCCTTGCAGCAATAAATGACCGCTTCGCCTGGAATTCTGCCGGAGAAAAAGTTTCTCGGTTTTCTCTAGCACCTCCTGACCGACTCCTCGCCGCGCACGGTTCGTGTCGTTTGGTTATGCAATAATTGGCGCCGGCTGTATCATGCGCTCCGTGATCTTTAAGTTTTGCTTTTCGTTCCGACTCCGTGTCTCGCTTGTGTCCACTTCGTTCCCGCAAATCGTTCCTTTGCTGTCGCTCCGTCACCGCCCAATCTCTTCTGTGGTGTTTCCACTTTCCCGGATCATTTCCGCTCGCCCTCCTCTTTTCCGCTTCGTTCCTTTGCCCTCATCTTTTCTGCACCGTCTCCGCTGTGCACATGTTCCTCTCCGACCGCGGATGGAGAATTCCCTTTTTTCTATCCGCTTCACCTTGGCTTCCTATGTGTTTCCTCCACTTCCAATTCCCTTGCTCTCCCCTCTACGCCTCCCCACCTCGTCCCGCTCCTCTCCACCCCGCTTCGCATCACCCCTGCTTTCCTCACGCCCCCACACGGCGCCACACCCCGACCCCCTGAAAGCCCACCCTTGACTTCCCTGTCGCCCGACAAGAACACTGGTAGTGCGTTCACGCGCTGATTATGCCGAATGCTGCGCGACGAAGCCTCGTTGGGGGGAAGGGGTCGGCAGGGCGGCAAGCAGAGTTAGTGGCGAGGATGGAGGTGACAGGAGAGGGTGGGCAAGTCACACGAGTCGCCGTCGCGGCGGTAACACGCGGCGGAGTGGGCGGGGGCGGAACTGCGGTGCCGAGCGTAGCTTTTGTCTATAGTTGGCAGGCGTTGAAGCGAACGCCGTATGGCATGTGTAACACGTGTGTACATGTTATGTGCGTGGGCGAGAAATCGCAGTTCTCAACTTCGACGAAATGTTGTAAGAAAGGGGGAAAGGAAGAGGGAAGAGCAAAGAGTGAAACGATATTCCAAAACAATGTATTAGCTTTTTAAAAAGTGAATAATTGGAAATGGTCTGAGTCATGAAGGAAATGATCAGCTTTACATGTATAATAACGCTTCTCTTAAAAACACTCATTTGGGTGTCATTTGTATACTTTGCTTTTTTCCTTCATACATGTTATTTGTCATGAAAGTTTATTTTCGTATTAGGCGTGAAGCGACTCTCATTAGGGAATGGGGGAATGAATTGAATTTCCAATAAAATATCTTGTTTATGATAATGCAAATAGTATGAAGGCTAGCTTTTTTAGAATGAAGATTAAATTCCGAAAGTATAATTTAAATAAAAGGAAAATATTTTTATAGTGCAAAGCATTTAAAAATACTGGAGACAAGTTTAGTGAAGATTTCTGAAGGAGCAAAACTACTAAGAGTACTGATGAGAAAAAAAATACAGAAGTACTTGAGAAATTACTTCATAGAACAATCAGTATTGAAGATAGGTTGAGTGAATATTAGAAAAACAGTAATAAAACTATAGGCTCTTTTACAATTATCTATTGTGTATTGCTAACTTGCAATTTTCCAAAATCCAGAGACTTCAACGAATCTTCAACTTCAACGAACCTGGATTGATTCCTACCAACAACGCTTCCTACAACTAGAATACTGAATGCAGAGAAATGTTCCCTTACAAAATGTGTTCTAATATTGTTTTATTCTACTATATTTTTTCATTCCTATCATATGATCATTACGATAATATTTCCATCCTACCAATATCGGATCAAAAAATTGAAAAAAATGTTAAATAAATACACATCGATGCCGATAGGTAGCACCTGAGATTAGGGCGAGGCAAAACCGAAAAGTTTGCTCAGACTAAAGAGATAGGAAACTTCAGTAGTTCAATAAAGTCAGTGTCAATTTGTAGCACTATTAGTGTCGATATCATGGATCCCCAACACGTGGATTCTGAATATGCGCACAGCGTTTGAGAGGAAGTAATTTCTTGCATACAGAAACAAGATTTATAAACTTTTTCGACCCGATCCAGGCCTGACAATACGAATTTGTCTGACGAAAAATCTCCACTTTCCGCTGCAGCATTCAAGTAAATTTCTCTACTACATAAGTATGTACTACGGCGAGAAAAGAGTTAAACCTGAAAAAAGTTATGAAAAAGAGACATTAGTGCTACTTGTATTTAAATGTGAGAAAACAGAAGATCATTTTACTAACGGTAGAGGGTAATAGTCGTAATAGAGGGTAATAGGAATTCGTCGGCGTGTTGACCAATTAGACAAAAGAATATATTAGCCGTTTTGCTTCATATATTTTAATTTAAAATATTACGTTATCTAAGAACAAAATTCTGTAGGGAATTTTTGTAAATTTTCTCGTGGGTTAATAAGTCCCTTGCGATTCGTAAAGTGTATTTTCATAGTTCTTGAGTTCGGAAAGTTTCCATTAAAATGTTTTTAATGTAACAAGGCAAACATTTGTATTAATATTACATAAATAAATATAAATAGATAAATTTAATTAATTTGTATTGGGTGAATAGAGAAAGAGGAATTTAAAAAGTCCTTTTGATTTCTTATTAAATTTAAAAAAATACTTTTAATATGAGGTAGGGTAATAACATGAACCGACATCTGATACGATTATTTGGAATACGCTTAACAATGTAATTTTGCTACTTTCGATATTTTAAGCGAGGCACGACATGGTCGGAGACCCTGACGGCAGCTATCGGCGCCAAGCCTTAGGCCTCGGAAGGCAGAACGGGGCGTCAATGGGATTGATTCCTGCGTGAAACCCTTTCCTTCCTCGCGGCGACGAAGGCGGTGGCGGCGGCGTGGGCAGCGGCGTGTGCGGCCGGCAGATCAAAGGCCGTGGAGGCGTCGGCGCCAGCGCTAGCCCCACACCCAAGCGCCTAGCCCTTGTCCAACACCTGCGTCACACGGCAAAGTTCGGAACGACACGGCAGCAAGAGGTGATTTGGCGATCGATAGAGTACGACCTGGTATTCGGACGCTAAAGATCACGGTGAACATGCCAGCCAAGAAGTGGTTTCTCGATTCCTTATTCTGATGAAGTGTTAGAAGTATTAAGAATACAACCAATTCCCTTGCTGTCTTTCCACAAGTAGTACTATTCCCATTCCAAAGTAGAGCATATCATTACACTTATATTTTACGTCGAAGTAGTTTTGGCGATTGGTAATTTTCAAGATTATTACCGTATGTAATGTACTCGTTAGCTAATGGGTAGTGACGATAGACGATGATACTCGTAAAAAGATATAACAGTGATGATACTTTATTGCGAGGTCAAAAACTGAGGATAATGACTGATATAACTCCAGCAATATCAATATTTTTTCATGCCTAAGCACGATGAAATAACACAGCCACTTAAATACGTTAAATTATTATACATTTAATAAAAAGAAGTAAAAAACTTAAACATAACCTTTATAATAAAAAAAATATATTTACATTCTTAAAGAACTTACAGAACATATATTTTTAGCAAAGTTATTGGGAGCCAGAAATCAATGAGGGTCCTACGCACGTACTTAGACTGCTTATGTATTAATTGGTACAGCGGCAACATTGGAGGGAGCGTCCTTCAGAACCATGATGGAAGCGACGGAAATGATGTTTGTAGATCTATTCAGAGCTCTCATAACGATGGAGATCTATCTAATATTAAGAGGTCCAGCGGCAACAGCAGAACCGCTCTGAAGACGAGTTGTACGTCAGCGGACGCAGAGGAAGTCCACCGTGGGGCGCCGACGCGAGGGTCGGGTGGGAGGCGGCGGGCAGCTGCTCGCCGGGCACAGTGGCCTCTGCGGCGCTCCAGATGTTTCCGATGGAAACAGCCGCCGCCGCCGCCTCGCCCGCCGTGAGCGAGCAAGTTGGAATGGCCGGGCCAATACCTCTTTCGCGGAGAACTCCGCGGCGGCCTCGTTCCGGGCGGCTGCGGCCCGAAAGGCTCGCCGCGATGCGGGGGCGCGCCACTTCTCTCCCCCGCAAGTTGCGGCAGGCGCGCTGGCAACGGGCACAGGCGGTAAATCATGGTCCACACCTAATGTCTAGAGAATTCAATGCTTATGCGTACTTTTATGATGATATGTACTTTTATGTGTTAATATTTATCGTTATTGTAAATTATTTCTTCAACATGGTTTTCATATAAGGCGACGATAAATTAATTCCATCGTACCGTTTGCATCAAACATTCATGTAAATATATCATTTATGTTCTAATATCCCTTGCGTACTATGCGTGCGCTGATAAACTATTTTGCAATTATTTTCATTGCCTTTAATTAAAACTGGCAGTATTAGCCGTCGAAGATAAGTCCATAGTGTTTCAAAACTATTTCTTCGGCGAGATTGTTTAACCTACGCCCGAGCCAAAATGGCGAAAATTTCTATACGAAGATAATTGTAAATTTTCTGAGACACTGAGAAATGCAAATGAATCCATTGTTCTTATTGCGAGGGGAGGGCGCCATGAGGATTCAAGCCTCGCAGCTCTCGCGCCGTCTTGGAGATCCTCAGCTCCTGTAATCGAAAAGCGCCGGCCAGCACCGATTGGCGCCCCGGGAAGTGGGCGGTTGAGCGGCGCTCGCGCCCCGGATGTAATCAGCGGAATCCGCTCTCCACCGCCTCTCCAGCAGCCGCTCCGGCACCGCCTCCAAAGCCGCTCCGCCACCGAACCTCCCCTCCTCTCCCCTCGCCACTGACGCTGACACCGACACCAAACCTACACCGACAACGACATCGCCTTCCGTCACAGCCACCGTCTTCGATACCAACCACCGACACCTCCCTCCACCACCGCCTCCGTCACCGCCTCTGTCTCTGACGCCGACACCGCCCTCCGCCATCGACACCGACACCGACACCGACACCGACACCGACACCGACACCGACACCGACACCGACACCGACACCGACACCGACACCGACACCGACACCGACACCGACACCGCCATCAACTCTCCCCTATCCACCCGCGTCATCGACACCGAACCGTCACCACCTCCGCCTTCGACGCCGACACTGCCCTGCAGAAATGTCGCCAACATCGACACTGCCGGCCTCCACCGCTGCCCTCGCCACCGCCACCTCCACGATTCTGCGTCTTCCACACCACCCTCAACCACCGGCACCGACCTTTTTCAATATCTCTTTAGGTTATTTCCGCTCCATTTTCTATCTTAATACAACCAATTGAATTCTCTCATAAGTGTTTTAATTGATTGAAGATGAATTTCTTTCATATTTCCAATCAAACCTAAATGTTTTCGATTCGTGGCGCAATTTTTGTCACAAAAGTGTTTCAGTATTCCTTCACCTCATTAGTTGCTTCTCCACACTTTCCCCATCCATCGCTCTTTATTCAGGGCATCTCACTTCCCCGTCTCTCTATACCGGCATCTTCCTACCCCGTCCCACACATATGCCGCATTCCCCCTTGCTGCAATTGCCCTCCTCTCTCCACTTCGTCGGCCCCGTTCGCTATACATTACCTGTTCCATCCCATCGCCCACGCCACCAACATCTCCGTCTCCATGCCTCCCGCTTCGCACCCACCTGCTCCCAGCCCCTTTGAAGAGGCCGCTCTCTCTGGCCACCCGCAACCCTCACGAGCGCCCCACAGACAGGCTGAGCCGCCACCGCCGCCGCCGCCGTCGCGGGGGTGGGGGCGGGCGGCGGGCCCCTCGCGCTGAGAGGTCCTTAGCGCTAAACACGTTTCCGCGCCCGCCGCGTTACATTATGCAGGGCAAACACGCTCCGCGCGCGCCGAGCCCCATATTCGCACCTCTCGATATATATATCGAAGCGTGCCATTCGAGAGATCGATGCCCGCTGATAGCGGCGGCGGCGCGATGCCTGCGGAAGCGGGGCCTCGGGGGCGGCGGGAGTTAAGCTGCTTACCGTCCAAGTATTAAGTTCCCCCCGTCCTCCCCACTACGTCTCGGTCGCAGTGTGGAGACGCGTCGCTTGCGAGGAGATGTGAGGGCGGAGGCCGGGGAATGCGTGTAGAGGATAAGGGACGTAGGAATGGGAATGCACACAGGTATTGGGACTGATGGCAGCGAGGAAGGGATGCGAGTGCGATGGAGTGACGAGCGAGTCAAGAGATAGTGTTTGTTGGAGATATAATTGGTCAGCAAGTGGTCTTGAGAGGATAAAGCGGAGCACATTGGGTGGGTGACACAGAGTCCGATAGGTGGGCGCGTGCTCGGGCGAATAAATTGTGCTGGGCCGACATGTTATCAAGAGCAGACCGGAGAGGTCGAATGGACGACGAGAAGGCGACTGGTTGTATGGTGATAAATTGGTGATCAGACAAATTAAGGACGAATAAGTTGATACATAAGAGGGAGCGAATTAGAAATAAACATATATTTGATTCCGGCCTGATTGTTCCGGGATTGTTTAAATTCGCAGGTGCAATCGAGGATATACGGAATAAAACTGCCTTGTAATTTGGACAAAAGCGAGTGTGATGACTGCACAAGCCTTGCCAATAAATGAAGGTAATGAAGCGAATAATTTAAATGAATGATGAAACGATGTAACGAGAAGTTTCGCGTAAAAATATTAAAATTTGGTGAACCGATGCACCTCTTAACAGCTGAATAGGGTAGTTGTGGAAGTCTATGAGAAACCAATAGTATCTAGAAGAGCTACTCCCACGAAGAATTGTCGTTCACACAATGCTTGCTTGTGGGGAGGAGTAGGAACTGTTTAGGTAAATTAAATTTTAATTGATACTTAGTCAAGGATAGTCGGTAATATAACAAACAGTTGTTAAAGAGAGCAGAGTATGGAGAAGAGGAAAGGATGAAGAATGAGGAAGATTCGAGTAAATATTAAAGAAGTATTTCTAAATTGAGAGGATATTTGCATTACAGTAAATCCGGCTATCACTCCGTTTCTTTTCTTTGCAAGTTCCAGCTACAATGACCGAACATTTAATCCCCGAATCCGTAGGCTTACGCGAGCGCACCGTGCGGCCGCTATTCTAGGAAGCACTTAGCAGGCCGCGGAACGGCGGGGTGGCGCCCACGCGGTGCTCCAACATCGGCGCGTCTTGATGCGCAACCTCGCCGCGGGGCGCGACCGTCTTAGCAACCCATTCAGCGCCCGTCTCCTCGAGCGGCCCGCGCCGAAGCGCCTTTGAATGCGCCTGCAGCGCGCTCGCGCTCCAGAGGGGAACGTCTTGTATTGTTGTTTGAGGTCTGCTCGGGTGAGAGCCGGGTAATGCGATGCCTGGGATTCGGTTGTGGTGGGCGGTGCGTTGCGTTGCGGAGGGGTGGGTTTGAGATGGTTTTCATGTTGGGAAATAATGGAATCGAGGATGAAAAGACTCTCTAGTTTGCTTCATGAGGATTTCCTCTCCGCGCGTTTGCGTGTGGTGTTTTTAGTATTGGAGGACAATGCTAGTCATAAACTTGTAAACACGCTCCTTCTCGTACTTTTAATGTCTGAATATGTCTGCAGGATTTGAATTCTCTATCCAGTGTCACGTAATGGAATCACAAAAAAGCAGTACTAAATTGGATTCGTCGACACATGAGTGGGTTGTGGTTCAATAAAGCGGAATAAAAACTTACCCGTGGGGGAATGTGGAGTCGACCATTGTCTTACTTATTTTAATGAATGCATCTACTAAATGAAGTTCCTCTGCGCGACGTCGAGCATTTCTATCGAGTTGAGATTGAGAGACACCGCCCCTCGTGTGCCTATGACGGCCACTAACGCCCTTTGCTTCCGTTTCAGGTGGGTGCCGCTGCGAGCGCTAGCTTTCGCCGCCTGGAGGGGCTGCTCCGGACGGTAAGTGCGGACCCCCCCCTTCCCCCCATTGTGTTCCGGGGAGCATGCAAATTCCTATTGTGCGCGATCCGCGTTCGGTGGAGCCGCGCCCCTGCCGGCCGCCCTATCCTCTTTCTCGTGCTACCTCGACCGCTGTTGTCGCCGTTTGAGCTTTCGCTCTCGACCTGGCACTTTCGGGCTCGGGGTTGTGTTTGCGGAACCTTTTGTTCGCGGTTCGCGCCTCTTCACAGTTAAGGCTACGAGGTCCGTAGACGGTCGAGAGAGTTTTGAGTGACTTCATGTGTGGAGAGATACGCCAGTTTCGTTGTACTGTTTTACCGGTGATCATTATTTCAGTCTCTGACTGTAAATGTTTTATTTTACGATGATTCCTTTACAATTATGTTTGTGCGTGGTAAAGATGGTAAGTTTATGAAATATTTCTGTGCATTTAATTGCGCATGAAGAACATAGGGTATCACAAAAATTGTTGAGATTTTTTGGTCTTAGAAAACGTCTCCTAATAGACAAGTTCGTCTTGTATTTCGAAAAGATCATTCCACATTACGTGATACAATTTTTAGAGGCTCTTTTTATACTTTTACACGTTTTGATCCAGTAGAGTCCCTGAAAGCTAATACACATAAAAATAATTTTAGTTTCAAAACTTTAAAACATGCATTTTAAGCAAAATATCTCTCAAATTCAATATTTTGCCTTTACCATAAACAGATTTCAACTTTTCTGTCATGAACACAAAAACAGACAATTGCATAAACTTCCCAGTTTTAGTAATAGATGCGTTATTAATGAATTATTAATGACAAATTTATTTACAAGCCAGCCATAATGATACAAAATTGTCTACTTCTTTAAATTTTACTTAATATCATGAAAATGTATATGTTCATTACACATTATTTTCGTTCGAAATGCGTGTGTTTCAATTAAGAATCTTTATTGAATACGATAGCCTTCAAAGTATACTTCAAAGTATAAGTATATATTTATAGTAATTCCTGGAAGACCATGCCCTTTGTAGGTATTGCAGCATCTGCAACATTTGTGGAATGCTTTGCTTTGTCTTTGCTTTCTAACTGTAGAAATTTCATGGAAGAGAAGCGTGCCTCGTTACAAAAAGGCGATGGTACAGCTGTCTCATTAAAGTTCTCGTTAACTCGCACCCAATTTAGAAGTTACCTGGAGCAGCTCTTGTTTTCAGAATTCTCTTAATAGAGAACATCAGTACGGAAGTGTACACAAACAGTTCAGAGTTTTAGGAAAGGCTACAACAGCCAAGTTTAATTAATTAGCGCGTTTTAAATACATGTTTCTTACCATGAATTCCTTGCGATGAAGTTTCTTAGGATGCAGGTTTTGAATGTGAATTGCGGTTACGGCTGAGAACATTACTTTGTTCATTGTGATGCTTGGTGCGCCTTACCATTACTATTCAGTTGAAACATTTATTTTACATCACAATACTCAAGATCTAACACATTTTCAAATTCAATCAGACTATGTTTGTAACGGATAATTACCACAAGTGTAGATATTTAATAGAATACTGCATACCATATCAGTGTTTTAAATCCCTTAAAAACGTGTGTTAATTAAAACATTACCTGACCTAATTAGAACACACAAAAAATCAAAGACGTATATAGAATAAATTGAATAATCAGAATATTTATTTTAAAAATTCTGGGCGAGGCGGCATAAAGTATTGCTTTAATATGTACCATTCTTCATAGACTTCATGGAATTCTGTAAATGCTGTTTTAATCAATCTGCCAACGAGAGAATAACAACTACAATTAAAAGACCAGTTTTATTTAATGTCTATTACAGAGTAAATGCATTTTCATCTCATTTGTATCGATGATTATTTTAGACAATGAATCTATAACGATATCACAAAATATTTTATCTTTATGATAACTTTATGATTTGATATCTATAAGTGTTAGTGAGTGAATTAAAAATTAAAATTAAAGGAATAGAAATGAGATAAACATTACAATTTCTGTCGCTTCATTACAGACAATAACAAATTAAAGCTCTTGGTCAGCTAGTGAAAACCTCCAATGTGCTCGTACAAAACAAGTATTTGCAAAACGAAAAGATCATCATAAAGTTAGTATGAATTGCGTATTAGGATTTAGGTAGCTAATTAGAGTGAAAATCATATTGTTTTTGGAACTTATCAAAATGACAATAAAATCACGAATGAAGTAGAAGTACGCATTCGTTTTTGCTATTTTTTCTATTTATTTTTGTCATTTGAAACTATTTCCAGTTGTTTTTTCGTTTTAGAAGTTCTCCGTACACATTGCGACCATTAAATAAGGAAATAAAACTAACCAACGTTGACACTTTTGTTTCCTTGCAATGTGGAAAACAGTTCTCCTGTAAAATGTTGCAACTGCGACGTTAATAGTGCATTCGCAGGTGGTGTAATTCGGTTGCCGCTCTTTTATTTTCGAAAGAGTAACTCGGAAGTACGTGGTTGGATTCTCGTCCCACGTCGTCCCTGCAGGCGCCCATTAGAAGGTGTCACACCGAAACGCAATGGAGGGCGGGGCCACTCGGAATTTAGCAAAGATAAAAACGCTCGGAAAAAGCGTACGGGAGGTGACGTTTCTCCAAATTACTTCGTCGCAGCCACGTTAACTGCAAGAGCAAGTCTGGTGTGCATGTAATAAGATTCCTCGTTTAAATTACAGCCGTTGCGTTTCGTTGCATTTTACATTTCGGCATTGGCGGAAATCGATCGATGTTCATGATTTTTGTGCAATATGTGTACAAAAATGTCCATTATCAGTTTACTGAGGTACTGGAAGAATAATACCAATTTTTTTTAATGTTTGCGATTATTAGTTTAGCGGCCTCTGGAACATGATCGTTTTCCTGGCTCCTGGTTAACGCGCGACCGCTTTCTCCCGTGCCACCTCCACCACCTCCACCACCTCCACCATCTCCACCACCTCCACCACCGCCACCACCTCCACCACCTCCACCACCGCCACCTCCATCGCCACCACCACTGTCGCCATCGCCGTCTGACATCGCCTCCACTATCGCCTCCACTATCGCCTCCGCCATCGCCTCCGCCATCGCCTCCGCCATCACCACCGCCATCGCCATAACCTCCATCATCGCTCCCGCCATCGCCTCCGCCTCCTCCATCGCCTCCTCCATCGCCTCCTCCATCGCCTCCTCCATCGCCTCCTCCTCCGCCTCCGCCATCGCCTCCGCCATTGCCTCCGCCATCGCCTCCGCCATCGCCTCCGCCATCGCCTCCGCCATCGCCTCCGCCATCGCCTCCGCAATCGCCTCCGCCATCGCCTCCGTCATTGCTCCCGCCATCGCCATCGCCGCCGAGCAGCGAAGCGAAGTGGTGTCCAACGCACTGCGTTGCTGCGCGAGCCGGTCGACCGTTTATCGGGGAAACAGACAGCTGCTGTCCATTAGATCGTTCTTTGCCGAGAGCAGCGGCATTAAATATTTGCGTGCGGGCTAAAACTCGCTTTGGAACGTCTTTCGGCAACTCGGGTTAGTTGGGAACTTTGAGGTCCATGCGGGAACAAGTGGGCGTCGAAAAGTTGGCGACGAAGTGTTACATTCGGAGGCGCGGCCGCGAAGTGGGCCCTGAAGCAACTCAAATGGGGAAGTTGTGCTCAGTCAGGATACCACTGTGGCGTACTTTACTACATTCATGAGTAACCGTTGATGGTTAAAATGATTTTTCTGCTGATGCCCTGAACGACCTTACTTACGTAGTATGGAAATATTGTAATGCTGCAGCAAAAACCTTCGATTATTCCACAGTAAAAATTGTTTTGTGGAACAAAAAAAATGGATAATTCTTGTTCTTATAAGTAGTAAATATCATTCTTCAACATGCTGTGCGTTGTTGAATCCATTTTTTGTTTGTTGGATTCATCAACGTTGTTTGTTTTTGGATTCAAAAAAATTGGTTTATGGCAAATCGTCTGTCTGTCGGTCACTGTAGTCCAGATTTTCACCGTACTTGATATTCCCCAGTTGATCTTGCTTATGGTGCGGTGCCTTGAATATAAAATGAATATTTTGATTTTAGGGGATACTTTACAGAAAGACTCAAGGATATATTCAAATTTTTTTCGTAAGTGGCTCAAAATTTACGTTTAAAAGTACGCTTAAAAAATGGAGCCTGTCCGATTTTTGTTGATCTCAGAATTTTTGAAAATTGCAAAAGCTTGAGATAATACAAGATAGTAAGTGTAATTTTAGCACCAGGAGTTGAAATAAGAATAGCAGTAGCAATAGGTTAATATTTTTCAATTTTTCCTTTTTAAGGATATTTAATAATTGAATGTTTTAACTACACTTTGAAATATGTAAATATATGTTTTGATGCAACTAGTGTTCGTAACGAAAATTTATATTAGAAATATGTTTCAAATTTGCCATTCCAATTAAAATATTTTTATTTTCCATTATTCACTGATTAATTGTATCGTGTAACAACACACTGCATCTTGTCAATTGAGTATTTTGCTTTGATGTTTCTTTCCGCAACTTGAATATTATTAGAACAATACACAAAGAGGTCGTTGAGGTTCATCAGTATTATGTTTAAAATAGCGTATATTTGAAAGATAAATTTACAGGTTTACTTCGTGACACCATATCAGCCTTTATTTCTTTAGAAAATCCTATTATGTATCTGTAAGGTTTTATATTTACTTTGACAACGAAATCGGCAATAAAAAGTAAATACTCGTGAGTCAATTTACGTTATCCCCTCCATCAAGTAAGTCAGAAGTATGAGTAAAAAAGGAAGAAGTAAATTTAAAAACTATTGGCATGCTAAACTTAGAAACGAAGGCTTCGGGTATGAAAATATTGTTTACTTTAATGATTACAAACACGTTTCTCAGGTTCAATGCTTACTGAACTGCGACGTTTGCTCATCAATTGAAACGACGAGAATTCACACGAGAATTTAATGCGTTCTCTTCAATCGATCATTATGATTATTACTAGCGCAATAATCGTTATAATGAATACTTCTCCACCGACTATTAATGCAATTACCGCGATATTTATTGCGAATATTATTACCCGGTTCCCGAGAGCGATGAACCTTTAACGAGATTCCCCGCCATCGCGCGGAATATCTCACCCCTGGAGAAAGCCAAGTGGGTGCAGGAAGGGAGCTCCGAATCGCCCCCTCCCCGCCCTCTTCCAACGCGGAACCAGTTAGGATTGCAATCACAACCCGCATAAATCCGCATGCTGGGTGGGGGGGGCGGGGGCGGCGGGCGGGTCGCGCCCGGAGGCCGTAAAGCGGCGAGTTATCGGGCCGGAGGCGGGGCGGGGGTGGGGGTGGGGGTGGTAGGGGCGCGCGGGGGCGGGGGCGGGGCCGGGGGCGGGGCGGACGTGCGCGGCATCCGCCGGCCGCTGCGCCGTTCGTCAGCGCGCGTGGGAATTAGCGGCGGAAAATTGAGACGGGAAGACGCGGGCGCGCCGAAAGTAGGCCGGACGCCTCGTCGACGGGATAGGACGGGGCGAGGAAGGGTAGGGTGGAGGGATAGGACGGAATGGGGTGAAGTGGACGGAATGGAGCAGGGTAGAGCGTGTTTGAGCGGGGCGCGAGGGAACGAGCAGTGGCTTATTGGGGAAGGGCCGATATGGATGGGATGGGATGGGACGGGACGTGACGAGACGAAACGGAACGAGATGGGAGAGAACGAAACAGGGTGTCTGTGAGTGTGGCGGGGCGGGCTGGAGGCAGGAAGAATGAGCTAATCGAACAAGTGAAAGAGTGGATGAGATTGACGTATTGGTGCCCAGAGTGGTGGAAGTCGAAGAGCGATAGTAGTTCTAGGCCGGAAGATTAGTCGCTTAGATTCGCTCGAGAATGATGGTCGACGTAGGATAATTTTGATAATAAGGCAGAAAAAATGTGTCGCAAGTTGTTAGAGAGGGAAATCCTCGGTGAGGTGAGAAGGCGCAATCCAGACAGTACTTAGACTAGACCTATGTATTGTTACTTGCACGTCCGAAGCAGTGTGGATTGAGGCGAGGGAGTCACCGTCGAGCGATGGCGATGGAAGGTGCTACACTAGAGAATGCGGACGCCGCAGACACCCATTTGTGTCGTCAAGAGCAGTCGACGGGTGATTGACCTGAGGGATTGCTCACGCGCTGACTGCGTCGCCCCGCAACGAATTTAATAAACATGGAATTTTTGTGAAATAAAAACCACCCGTTTTGGTTAATACAATCTGATGAGTCATTACAATAATTTATACAAAAAATGTCCAGTCATTTCAAAGCTGAATTGAATGTTATACACAGCATCATAACATTTTTTTTTTTTGATTTACACAGCAGTCATAACATTTTTTGACCACTTAATTCAATAACATCAGTGTTTTCGAACATGGAATACTGTAATTACATAAATAAAACGTGAAAATATTTCCCTCATGGATCAATTGAAAAATGAGATGAAGAAATTACAGGTTTATTAAACACTAAATTACAAAATGAACGTTTTGTAAGAAAATGTGAATATATATATATATATATATATATATATATATATATATATATATATATATATATATATATATATATTGGTATTCAGAGCTATTGCAGATGAAACAAGTTTAAAATACAGAAGATTATAACGTGCGTATCTATATAATAAAACGTGAGATGATAATTCATTAAATATTACAAAACTGTGGCATTGTAATTAGTTGTAAATATGGATTTTACTTTTTAATTTTAAATTATTAATTGTTGATAATATTCAGTCGAGAGGACCCTAATTAAAGCTTTCATTAAATTATAATTCATTACAAAATCATTTGCGGCTTTCATAAGCCTCGTGCTGGACTGACGGAGAACAGTATTATTCTATTTTAAAAATGAAAACGAGCGTGAAGAATCCGAACCAATAAGTAAATATACTGAATTTGATTAAAAGGCATACATATAAATGAAATAGTTTAAAGAGAAACAGTTAAAATAATTCTTGCAATTTTCAGGATTATGATTGAAAACAGGTCTTTGAACCGATTATAAACCCCAAAAACAACTCGTTGAATTCACTTACACGCTTAATTTTCATGTGATAAATCTATTTCATTTCAACTGATGTTGAAGATTCGTAGATCGTATTATTTGTAACATGACAATTCACACTAGTAAAATATGGATAGTAAAATAAGATTTGAATGTCAATCTTCCTATTATTAGAGTAATAATTGCTCAATTATTTCTTTGTAGAAAGGCGTATTGAGCATAATAATATACTTTGGAATACTATTTCCAGGCAATATAAATATAAAATAATACCGTAGTTGCAAAAAAATGGTGGACTTCATCTAGAAACTAAGCCTATTATACATTTGCTTACCCTTTGGTATCGAGTGGAACAAGAGATTAGAGATTTCACTGTATTACAATAGAGATAGGGCAGTGTCCCAAATATACGACCAAGAAACTAAAATATACGTACAATAAACAGTAAAAGTTACAGCCTTCATAAGGCGGTTTTGTTTCTTCATTCCAGCGTTAGATGTATGTACTACTGTAATGTAATAGTACCTGTCATCAGCGTTTGAGCATACAAGAGGCATTGAAGGGTCTAAGACAAAGATTATGCTATGGCGTCTTTGCCGGAACTATAAATCACAGACGTGAACAGTTTGTAATTTATTGAGTATTTATTTGTAATATGTTCCAACACCTGAATACTATTTACAATATTTACAATAAACAATATTGACCCGTTACCAGAGGGGATGTTCCTGGTCACCACCACCGCTGGCCTGATAATTTGATATCTTATTCGGTGTGATGCACCAGTTGCCTACGTGAGCATATAAGCGAGTATGCCGCACCTCCCGTCTCAACGTAGAACGCCGGCTTCAGTTCTCTGCCTCAGTAGCCTATGCATTGAAATGCAGCGCCGCGCACAACCCGACGGCGTCCTACCGACGCGTCCAAGAATCAGAAGGAGTTTAGGTGCCGTTTATATTACCTTCTGGGCCGGCTGACGGATCTGCGTCATCTCGCTGTATCCCCCGACGCGTTTCCACAGCCAGCATGTCTACGGGGTTCACAAGTTTGCCCCAAGTGGTCTACGGGGTTCACAAGTGGCCACCCACGATACGGCACCCCGCTCGACTCTTCCGCTCCCTAGGTTTGCCATTGTTCAGCACGGCGTCCCTTCCCGCCAGCGCTGTCGCAACTATTTCCTCGTGCATTTCATGAGCACGAAATGCATGTGGCTAATATTTTGTCACGTTTATACAAGGCGACTGATATGACGCCACAAGGCGAATAAAAAGTAAAATAAACATGAAAGATATTCTGACGATCAGAAGTGCTGTGGTTCATAATACGTGGCACCAATATTTTAATACAAAAAAACGTAATCTCTGGAAATTGTTCTAAAATGAGAGAATGATCTGTGGAATTGGAAAATAACGATGTGAAGTAGAATGTTGTATTATATTGAAGGGACTACGTTAGTGAAATGGTCCTGTAAATGCTTGTCCATCACGCTCTAACGCAGGGAATAAGGAAACTGAAGTACGTTAAAGATGTAAATGGTGGCTTGAGGCCGTTCTAGATAGTAGTTGCGAGGAAACGACGAGTCGGGGTTTGTAACCCGCAGATCGGCAGCAACTACGCCAGCGCCGCCGCCTCCGCCGCCGCCGACTACGGCAATAGAGTTGCCAGGGCGGTTGGAACACGTCGGCGGCGACTGCGCTCGGGGGCCGGCCAAGGGGCTGGTTGGACGGGGTTAATGGAGGCCTGCTACCACCCGCCGCCGCCGCCGCAGTTCCACGACGAGGCCGTAACTCGCACGCCGCGTCCGCCCCTTTCTCCGTCCCCGCCCCGCCCCGCCCACTCCCGGATTGCGGGCCGACCTCTCCCCGCCTCTGCGTCCGCCTCGGATCGTGCTGGTCAGCGGCTCGCCCTCGCCCCCGCACCGCTTCGATCGCCAGCCACCTTGCCTCGCCCCCCGCCCCGCCACGCCCCGCCACGCCTCGTCCCGCTCCCGTCCTGCGTCGCCCTCGTCCGGCCGTGCCGTATCCAGGGCGCCTCCCCGGAGAGCTCAGCGGATTGGAGGTATCTGTTTGTTTTCGAACGAATCAGAGTGCAGTGACCGGGTCCACAAGGGCTGCTACGTGTTGCGCTGGATTATCCGGTGGATCGTTTCCGGAGCCTGGATCCACACTCACGGCTCGCTCCATTTGATCACGAGCAAACGTAATTAATGAATCCTTGAGATCTTTCACCCGCCTGATATTTATGACGCACGGATTCGGGACTCGTGTGGCGCCGGAGCTCGTGTTACCTGTTTTGCGTCGTTGGAGATCTAATGGCGGGATAGGTTCATCAGAGCCTTAATTAACGAATTGATTATTCACTTTGTGCACGGCGCCTCGCAAAGCCCTGCCTCATCGGTCGATGGCGCGCCTCCATTTGCGTGCCGTCACGACACGCGCGCGCGAGTGCGCCGCGGAGCGAAGGGCTCCGCCCCCGGGCAAGCGTCTTTTCCGATCCCACCTGCCGCCCCACCCAAGACGGCGTATTATCTCGTCGGGGGCGGCAGCTTCACGGTCGCGAGACGCCGTTCGCCCTCGGGGTCCCCGCACCCGCCCTCGTGCGGCCGCCCGAAATCGATCTTTAAACCGATATTGCGCCGTAAGGGATAACCGATATCGGTCGGCGGCGGCGGCGACGGTCGGGGTGGTGCCAGGCGCCAAGTGGACCAGCCCTCAAAGCAGCGGCCGACGTCGGCGGACGCTCAAGGTTCATTTCGTTTCTAGTCGGGCGAATTTAATTGAGTATTTGGTGGGTTGATCACCATGCAAATCATACGATTCACGTAAAGAAATCATCAATCTAAAAAAAATTGTTGATAAGTTTTTTTTTAGGGTCGTGTTTTTTATACAAACCGTAGTTTAAAGTTGCGTCAAATTCTTCGAAAATAAGACAGTGCAAAATGAATATTACATTACAGCTTATATTTCTTTTTATAAGGGCATAATAGATAATATTATTATTTTGAAATTATTATTATTATGTTGGATGTAAGAATATAAATCTTCTGTAATATTGCGAGTAATTTTGTATTTATTACCTAAATTGAAAATAATAAATAGCAAAGTATGTTTCATGACGCGCGAATAGCGCTTAGTAAATTTGATATTGATTAATCGATACTGATGATTGTGGAGGGAAAATTCTAGTATAATATCTTTGACCTTTTCAAGCACTAATTGTTATCAAAGCAATTATGACGCAATCTCGGCAATCATGTTCGGAAATTGCATACAAAGTAATAAGAACCTTTTTACGCATCATAAATCAGCTTAATTTTCTTTATTTTCTCATTCTCGCGAACTGGTTGTCCAGTGGAAAATGTGGCGTAGAATATAATTCAACGAATTCTTAACAAAAAAAATTGCGTGAAAATGTTCGAATTCGGTGCTGTTTTATTCGTTTGTTTCGTGCGTCTAAAATCGGAAAAGAGCTTCAGAGCTCCCCGCGCGTCCGCGTTCAAGAGGTGGAGAGCCAGAGGAAGAAGCGAGGAGGAGAGTGGCGGGGGGAGGGGAGGGGAAGCGCACGAGCACCGCGCCATGTGTGCGTGAGTGCGCGTGGGGTGTGAAGTGCGCCACCCTGGCGGCGGCGGCGGCGTCGGCAGCCTACTGGGGACGGGGCAACGGGGTGGCGTGGAGCACTCGGGGCGTCGCCTCCCGCGGGGCCCTCGCCGCCTCTGGCCCCGCCCCGCCCCGCCCCCGCCCCGCCCCCGCTTTCGGCCCCGGCCTCCCGCGCCGCCGCCGCCGCCGCCGCTTTTAAAACAAAAGAGAGCAGCGCGGCGCGATTTAATAATGCAGGCTGACGGAGTGGCGAGGGGCCGCCTGGCGTCGACGGACCCGCGGAGGCGCGGGTTCGGGGGCAGGGGCGGGGCTTGGGTCTGGGCCTGGGCCTGGGCTGGGTACGAGCCGGACGCGCCGGGCGCGAAGAGGGCGTGGCGGAGGGAGGGAGGGAGGAGGGAGCGGTCCCGCAGGACTCGACGCGGAAACTGCGGCCAGATCGCCCACGCCGCACCGGCTGCCCTGGGGAAACGGCGAGGGGAAGGGTAGGGGGAGGGGAAGGGACTCTGTGCGCGCCTCTCGCTTTCGGAGGCGGTGGCGTCTGCTCCTTGCTTTTGCGTTTCTTCCTCTAGCCCAAGATCTCTGGGTGGTATATTCGGGCGTGATGGTGGATTATTGTGTTTTACAGAAGCAATATTTTAAAGCTGGACGAGAAGCGAGAATTCTGCCTGTCTTATTGATTTTTTTTAGTGTCTTGAGAAAGTATCAATGCACTTCAATGTTGCTTTCATTCCATTATCGAAAAACATCATCAGCAAGATCTTTAGTGAGGTGCTTTTGTTGTAACTCCCTTAATTTTCGCGCTTGCTTACACAATAGTTTAGTCCGTTAAAGTTTATTCAATTAAAGTTTATTCCCACTTCACACATTTACATTACCTTGGTTAATTTATTTTCTTTCTTTTGAAGATAAAGCATTGTGTTATGTGTTTTTCATTTAAAACAGACTAATGACATTAATACTTCTAGTAAATTTTAAATGAATTTACATGGACAATGTGCAATATTATGTTCGTTATCTGTGAGAACGTTTAATAATGTATTTAAACACAAACTAACGTGAAAATGGCTCAACTAAAGCTTGATTCGAAAAACATAATATACAAAAATATATTTAAGTGAATTTAACTCACTCTAAATATTTTTAATTATTCGTTTTACTTAGAGTAAGGAGTCATTATGGTAGGCGTAAATTGTTAGACTGAAGAAAGAATGATAACATTTGTTAATGTCCTCACTATTCTCAAACACTTAGCACATTTTTGTTGTAAGATCTGCTGCTTACGTGAAGCAAATCGTAGTGTCTAACTCTGAAATGACAATTGCGAATAAAACGTTGAGAGAAAGGCAGGGCAAGAGAAACCCCAATAGAACGGAGCGCGACTCGGCCATCGGCCAGTTGGACCCGGGACATCTGGACTCTTGACGCGGGTGAGAAATTTTGCTTTCTTCTTCCAAACCAGAGCCTGTTTTATGTGAATTCGAATTTTGTACAATGTCTAAAATTTTTAAGAACAGCGAACAAAACTAATAAATGGATTTGAAAACCAGAAGAGAGTGAAGTTTTGCGGGGAAAGATGTATCAGTTTGTGTGACTTTGTGAATCTGCTTCAGAATCCTTTTGCTGTATTACGATGTCTGAAAACGCAACTTACGAACTCCTTTTCGTTCAGCATATCAAAGGCTTGAAAGAAGAAGGTTATTAATTAACCTTTAAATTGCCTTGTTAGTCGCTATTCTTGGACGCTCGCGTGTGCTTTCGCCCGCCGTCACCGTTCCTTGACGTCCGATTCCCCTTCCGTCCCCTGCCGGGCGAACTCGCAGGGCTCCCTCGGCTGCGGGCCCTACGGCGCCCTGGTGCCGCTGCTCCTCGGGCGAGTCGATCGGATGGGCGAGGGCGACCGCCCCGGCCGCCCCGGCCGCCCCGGCCGCCCCGGCCGCTCGCCCGCGCCGCCCCCGGCGACCGCGGCCCGACCGCGACGCCGCCGCCGTGACGTATCGCCGGGGGCGGCGCCGCTCCCTCGAGACGCCGGACGGATGGCCGCTCCTGCAGGAGTTACTGCGGGCCCCTCCTCTCCCGGCGCAGTCCCCGACCCGCCCCCGTCCCCGCCGCCGATAGCCTCCGCAGGCTAGGCGTCGTAGCCTCGACTTGCCTCCACCTGACTTCACTCTTCCTTCGGGTGAAAAAACCATTTTGTGTGTGTGATCTACCCTCTAAGTTTTTTCCAACCACAACCAGTTACTCTCTGCATCTGAACAGGATACATTTCAAATATACACTTCTATCGCGTTTTTCGATTCTACATCGCCAGGCCCTTTGCGACACAACATACGTTGAAGGCGACGGGAAAATCCTAGCACAGGATCTGGTCTCAATCCGCCAAGCAGATGCATCTGGACTTCGGACCGTGACATTAAATTGACAGGAGCTCTGTTCATGTCGGCTATCTACGTTCACATCTGTAAGTAATACATGTAAATAAAATTCTTCTTCATAAATACAAATTTTGTGAATAGAATGTTCTGGTTATGTATTGCTTTTTGTCGCTGATAGCGTTGGCAAAAGTTTATAGATGTGTTTTTCCTTAAGAGTATCGTTTCAATTTTTTCCGCTGGAGTACTGTATGGTGCATATCATTTATAAACCATTGCTTATGCTCCTTGCAATATAAATAGTCCTTTGCTCGGAAGATCAATGTAAAGTGTCAAGGACAGATCTTCCTTAATTCATTTTAGATTTACAAGAGATCACAAAACAAGAACGAATCGCATTTGCATTTGACTTCATTTGTCTGTTGTTTTTATCTGCCGAAAGAGACAAAAAAGAGCTGCGCCGCGTTTAACATAGACGGAAATCCTGGAAAACATTTTTCTTTGTAATTATTATTTCTGAAGAGATAAATTGAAAAGAAATTTTATACAATCGCATTTACGCCAAAAGTAAATCTTTTTTTCAGTAATCATTGCTTTTAATGAAAACATATCTTAAATTGAAAAAAAAGAAATATTGTTAAAATGTATTTAAAATTCTGCTACGTTTTGACAAATTTTATGACGTTTCTGCGATGTGATTTAACATAAGGTTATTACAATAGAATGGAACTAGCACTGTTCTTATTTCGTTGAGAAAGGATCTGAGAAAACGCCTTCGATGCACTGAACCACATAAATTAATATATATTGACGTCATCGTGATATCCTGTTAAAAATTTCGGTTTCATAGTATAGAGATTTCATGTCAAATTATAACTATGCGTATCATCAGCTTTTATTTAAAAATTACGTTAATCCCTTTTACTCTGTTTTTATATCATAAAACCAAACTCACAGTACTTCCTTTTTTTAGATTTGGCATCAGTTTTGCGATATTCCGTCAGACAAAAACTCTGGGTCCTGAAAACGAAAAAAGGATTTTTCATATATTTAGTTATTTTCTTCCTCTAACAGTTTATGTAATTAGGGTTCCCGTTTTTTGGGACCTAGATACCAATAATTGGTCTTAAAAATTGGTTTGGTAGAGACTAGCGCCTAACCGTTGAGACAATTTTCTCCAAAATTGCCATTACATACTTGATCTCGCTGAACTTGTCAGTGAGAGAGAGGGATAATTAGAGTATCATTATATAATAGTAGTAATAAAGTTATTCTTATTGATATTCGTTCTGAAATTCTTTCTAATATTTTTCGCTATTTTAATTTACTGGTCTATTTACAAAAGTGGCAGGTAGAAACACTAGCAGATCTATAACAGATAAAAACATTCTAAGTGTTAAAGCCTTCCAAAAGAAGATTATTGATTTCGCTAAGTAAATCGACTTTTCCAAGGACATTTAGAAGGAACTGCTTATATAAGATTTGTGTTTATTGTGTTTTATTATAATTCTCAATATTGTATTGTAAAATGTAAAAAATTGTACAGTCGCGAATAACTTTCAAGATGATGTGATTACTCGTAAAAAACAATTAAAAAAGTTATAGTTCATTCTCACCTCAAATAATAGTTTTTCTTCGTTAATCAAAACTTGTTCGTTTCATTTGCGTGAACTTTTTTACAAAGGTAGTGCTATGAGCAAAGAGAACAAATTGAAACGATTAAAGCCCCCAAATTCAGAGCGCCATTTTCTGATCAGCATGAAAACATTCGAACACACCTTTATTGCAGTGCAAAATTCGCAAGACACGAAACGCGACATGCGATGGTTATGAAAACGGCTCATCGCGCCGCTGTCACGAGGCAACAGCTGCGCTTGACGCTAACGATCGCGCGGGCAAATGCCGCCCGCCCGCGCGGGGTCTTGCGTGCCTTATCCGCAGCCGCGCTTTTTGTCCCCGAGGATGCCTGCGTGCCGCTCACTCTTCCCGTTCCGTCGTATTGCTGCCGCTGCCGTCTCCGCCGGTCTCGCTACCACCTGTCAATGCAAATTGCTACCGACGTAACAAAGAATTCGCTATCTGAAGGGTCCATGTCAGCATATTACTTGCATGTTTTCCAAGATTTCCATTGTAAGATCTTTTTCATTTATAACTTTTCTGTGTCTTTTACTTTCCACCTTTTCTTTCAAGCGTTATTTTTCTAGTTCAAATTATATTTATATTTGTTTATTGCATCCAATACGATTTTTCACGTTTTTATTTACTACTGTTACATTCACAGCTTTCGCAATCACAACATCCGTCGCCCTCACCACCGCAGTCCTCCCCACCATCATTATCATCATTTCCATCGCCATCTTCAACATCGCCAATACATTATTCATCAATGTCATTCTATTATCATGGTAGATAAAATAATCTCTCATCCCGAACACCATATCTACAGCAGTTCCACAGTGTACATCACCACCACTATCCTTACGCGCTAACGACATTACCATCTCCGCCACTGCTAACCCCGCCACTAAAACTAATGACGCCAACACCATCACCACTGCCACCACCATCTCTAACAACATTTGCGGCACCTTGCGCGACGCAAAACTGCCAATGTCGTCTCGACCAGAATCTCCATCAGTCGCAACTCCCGCTCCACGAAAGCCCACCGCGCTGCGCCCGTCTTCGGCAGTCTGCCTCCGCGACGTCCATCTCCGACGCGGCGCCGGGCTGCGCCGGGTCGGGCGGCGCGCTCATCAATAATTCACCGAAGCCTCCGGCAAAAAGCGGCCGCTTGCGGAGGCAGGCGGCTACAGGTGCGGCTCTCTGAAGCTCCGCGCGCAGCCCACGCTGCTGCCGCCGCCTCCGCTGCCTCCGCCCCGGCCCCCGCGTCCGCAAGAAGGCGCTTCGCACGGACCGGTGGCGGCCGGCTGAGCTGGCCCCTGCGGCCGTTCGACGCAACCCGCCTCACGGGCAGGTTGAGCGCTCAGTAACTCGCACGCGTTGGCGTGACGTGCCACCTCACAAGGCCAGCTTGAACGTCATGAAGCACAAGAAATATATTCAACGGTCATAGAATGTACTTTGAAATACTTGGAGTTTGCAATTATTTCAATGAATTAAAATTGCGTATCAGCATTATATACCTAATAGTGGTAAATATCGTTTCGTACCTATACTTTTTAATTTTGTTAATAATCTGTCGTACGTCATAAAAAGTAGTAGCCTTTTTAACTGCGGTACACTTTTAATTCGTAGTGACTTTATGACTAATTTTTACATTATCTTTTTATACGCGAAGAAGTTTTACAATGCTAAAAATCGGCACCACCATTTAATTAAAATAAACGTTTTAGAAATTCCTGATACAGAAGAAGTGTGTTTTCTTTAAAACGTCTGTTTGTGTGTCTGTCCGCGTTTCAGTTATGAACACTAGCGCCTAAACCAAGATTTCCCAAAAAATTTATATCCCACGATTGATCTCACTCAACTCGAGACCCTGTGAGTTTCAAACGCATCTTTTAATATTTGAGGGTACTGACATGAACTCTCTAAAGCATTTTCCACATTATCGTGAGTGACTCCCGATTTTTCTTTAAACTTTTTGTTCGAATAAATAAATTTATATAATACTAAATAATAAGTAAATAAATTTTGAAAAATCTTACTCTCTCTTCTTTTTTATTGTCTAGTAATTTTCGACCACCAAGGGTGTTCCAAGTATGAAATATCGTTTCAAGGATTTCCTTTCCAGAACACGTTTCAATCTCCACATACTCGAATGCCTAAATCCATCGTATCCTACCTTTTGATCGTTTTGCCCCCTCTGGCTCTCAAATATTTCTACTTGTCTGGGTTTCTTCAAGTTTTCTACACTGGCTCTGTCACAATCTAATGTTAAATTAATATTTCCGCACCTTGTAATTTCTATCTCTTTAACTCTACATCATTACTGTTTTTTCCTGATTTTATTTATTACTTGTAAAATATTTATTTACCTAAAACTTGAACTTTATATGAGTTACATAATCGCATCATCCGACGATTGAGCATTTATGAAATTCACTATTTGTGTAAAGTATGGCAACGAATATATTTTAGTTGATCGCTTTTTGACATTTCAGACGTCGTTAAAGCCTCGTGTCACCCATCACTGCAGCCATGTACTGCCCCTTGAAGCCATCCACTGTATCGGTCTGTTGCTGCGCCGCCGGTCCCGTGGCGTGCGTACGTGCGACTTATCGTCTCCCGCGGCGGCCGACGCGCGCGCCCCTCCCGCGCGGCGAGGTACTTACAACCCTTGGCCGCGTTCGTAGCCCCGGACGGCTCCCGCTCAAATGTTGATTTTGGATGCTAAATAGGCGATGCATTATTCACGCGATGAAAATTCATCGAGCCCTCCAGTCACTTTGTCCCGCGCTCTTTCGCGGATCAAATCCCGCGCGGCTGCCGAGGTTTACGCGGCTACCGTGGCGGGGCGCGGGGCTGGGAGACGTGAGGTGCCGTTAGGCGAGGATACGGCGGAGACCTTCCAGCGCAGTCTATGGGGAATAAGGCAGGGGAATTCAGTGGATAAAATATTCCATGCACTTGAAAGAATGTGATGCTGTGTTCGCAAGAAAATATTAAAATAAAATAAATTTAACCCACAAAAATTTAAAGGATTTTCCTTGTGTAATCACAGTTTTAAGTAAAGTTATGAGAGTTAATAGAGTGCGAAAATGGATTGTGAATATTAACAACCTGATCATAGTAGATGGGACAATTCTGATTCGGAAGAGATAAGGGATATATGGATTCACAAACATGTGAAAAACACATTTATCAACGTGTTTAGCAACGTATATTCCTAGTAGTCGTTACAAATTAAGTTCATCAGTTGTCATATGTGACCATGCATTGCCTGGCTCTACAGACGATACACACTTGTTTTCGTACCCGCCTGGATGAACGTCTTTAATCATGATGCAAAAAAGCTGTTATGGAATTGTTCTCAATTCTTAAAGAAATATACTTTCAGCAATACGGATTGTTAAAGGGTAATTACACGGGAGAATACAATGTGCAAACTAACATGCTGAAGTTTTGTTGCCGCTCGGTAGTGTAATGTATAACATATAGTAGTACACACACCGTTAATTGAGACGCCAAGCGCACAAAGATTCTGGCAAAATTCTGAAATAGTAAGAGATTCGGAAACAATGTTCAGTGCGTCACCCGTTGGTTTCCTCCACTTGTACCGAGCTGTAGGGATCTGGTGTAATGTATCAAAACTTTCGCCCATCGTGCTTCATCGCTAGGGAGTACATGCTTACAATATCGTAAGAATAGGAAATCTCACACGACCTTTACTGTAAAGCATCTGATTTTCGAACGTCTGAAGGCAATTGTGAATGTGTAGGATGTAACGGATAAAATAAAAATAAATGCACTATTGTAATAGTTCACTCACATTGAATAGATTCCTTTACCATAATTCTATTATGAAAGTAAATTGTATTCGTCAGCATTTTCCCCTGGGAAAAATTTATTTTAAATTGTGTTAAAAATGGAGCCATTATGAAATCGATATATTTGCAATTTTTTAAACAGAGAAATCGGAGAATACAAACTTCGTCGCTTACTCATCATGTGTGATATTTAGTCGTACAATAAATATATTGTACATCTATGAGAGTTAATCTGGATAATTCTAATTAATGTTCAGGTTGTAGGTACAATACACCAATTTCACCAGCGGTTTAAATTGCACGTTGTGTCAAAAGATACATTTTACTTTTATCTCGGAGTAAGTGAGGTCTCCTTTTCTTTGTCGCTAGTCCTCTTGCATTTGATACCACACAAAAGTGAAAATGTTCTTTTTTTTCGCTAAATGTGGTCATGTAGAGAGGAACTGTGGCAGATTTTCCTCAGGTGTCAACCGCACATTTTAGGGCGCAGTTATCTTAACACGCCACGAGGAACAGCGGCGAGTGGCAAAGGGAATCCTCCCTCGTTACTTTTCCCTACCTTTCACGGAGAAATCCCATTTACTTAATTTCCACGAGGCGGCCTACAAAGAGACGCGGCGTCGAATCAGAGTAATGTATCACGGCTCCCCCACGCGCCTTCAAACGCTCACGCTCGCCGCACCTGACTGGCCGCACAAGACGCTTTTATCCAGCTCCCTTTGCGGCACCCCTCGCACGCCTCAGCCGCCGCGCCGCCCGGCGTCCTTTCTAGGCAAATCCCGCGCGTCTCCGGCCGCCCCTCGCCCCAAATCCCTCCGCCGCCGCAGCGCCACAAACCAACCGCTGCTGCAGCCGACGCTGTCACGCTGCCGTCTCCCCCCCCCCCCCCGCGCTCGCCACTCGTCTCCTCGCTCGGAAGCCCGGTGCCCGTGCGTGTGCATTCCCGCTTCCTCTCCACGACCTCCACAGCTCAGCTTTCGCGTGCCGCCCCGCTTTCCTTCATCTTGTTCGTCCTCTTTCTCCCTACCTTCCGCTATGATACCATTCGCTTCTCTGCCATCTGCCTTCCCAATATTCGCTTTCCGCCATCAGTTTCTCTGTCATGTGTTTCCACGCCATCCGCTTCCTCGCTATCATCAGCGTCGCCTCTATCGTCTTCGCCGCCATCAGCTTCTCCGCCGTACGCTTTTCCGCAAACCACTTCGTCGCCATCCGCCTGCCTCCCCATTATCCGTTTCTGCACCAGATCGCCGCGTTCCGTTTACCCGCCACCCACTTCTCGGCCAGCAGCTTCCCCACCATTCATTTGGCCGCCACTCGCTTTCCCGTCATCCACTTCAAGCAACCCGCTACTCCGCCATCTCCCGCCACCCTATTCGCTTCGCAGCCGTCTGCATTCTCACCATCCGATTTCTTGCTATCCGTTTCCCAATCATCCGAATCCTCTCCATTCACCTCCCAGCTTGCTACTTCCCCGCATCTCACTTTCCTGTACTTAGATTCTCCCTCTCCATCTCTCTGCCCACCACCTTCTCACTCTTGGACTTGCCTTCAGTACATCGCAGCCACAAGTTTCACTTCCACGTAACCTCCTACATGACTGCGTTCTTTTCGTCCCAATTCGCACTTCCGCAGGTCCAGTCCATTCCCTAGTTCCATCACCTGTTCCGTCTCGCCATCTCATTAATTTCCTCGCTTACACATTCCTGCTTTCACACCCACACTCTGCATTCTGTCTATAATTAGATAAGATGCCTAGGCTTCTAAGTCACATAGTGAATTATTTTGACTTTTTTTCTCGTGTCCTTTACATGATAAAGTAGTGCAGCAAAGTATTATTTAATTGGAAAGTAAAGAAATGTTGGATGATTATTTTATTTTGCAAAAATAGCACAAAGAAATCGACAACTTGTTTCTGGAGCGTGCCATTACCGCCGTCTCCGTTTTAAACGCGTTACTCTAGTCGAGGCTCGTCCTCTGCCGCAATCCGCCCCGCGCGGCCTGCCCGGGGTGCGCGCCGCGCCAACCGCACTGCGTCCTGTGCTCATCAGCGGGCCTTCTGGCCGGCTGCCCCAAGTTAAATGTCGCTGGGCGTGCGGGTGGCCGCTGGCCTCGTCTCGCCCCTCCGACTTGCTGTTCGCAGGCGACGCCTGTCGCATCTCCCTCGCGACGTCGCCTCTCGCGCTCGCCCGAGTGGAAGGCGGCCGCTCCCCCCCCCCCTCCCCACTCCGCCACCACCTGGCGCCACCTTGCTTTCTCGGCCGTACTTCGTTATTTCTGGAGACACCGTCGAACTCTTTAGGGTATGCAAGCTGTTTGCTGCGAATTTATTTAGTGATTCTGTTCGCTTTTTATTTCCTTTCCACTCTTTTGTTTGTTTCATTTCTGTTTTTGTTTCGTAGCAATGTTACATTTAACTTCTGCTCATCATTATCATGTTTATTATTTTAATTTATCAATCGATATCTTTTCTGACCAGTTGTCATATTTTTACAATTGTCTTCCCCAATTCGTTTTTTCTGTTTCAAACTTGCGTTCTTTTCTCGACGTCAGGAGCAGTTTGTGCTGAAACTCTGTTTTTGATCTTTCTTACATTCTATTCTTTTGCAATCTTCTTCTTCTTCTTTCTCCTCCTCTTCTTCTTCTTCTTCCTCTTCTTCTTATTCTCCCTCTTCTTCCTCTTCTTCTTCTCCCTCTTCTTCTTCTTCTTCTTCTTCTTCTTCTTCTTCTTCTCCCTCTTCTTCTTCCTTTTCTTCTTCTTAATAATATTTGCTTTCAGATTGATCTTTCTTGTTTAGTTTTTTTTTGTTCTGATTCTCCGTTTCTCTTTCTTTAATTCTCTCCTTCACACACACACACAAACACAGTATATATATATATATATATATATATATATATATATATATATATATATATATATATATACTGTGTTTGTGTCATATATATATATATATATATGACATGAAAAACAACTTTTAAGCAAATTTGTGAATTAATTTGCTAGGTTACCATTTTCAAGCAACAAATCAGATCATGTAAACACCGTTAATAAATCTGAAATACTTTCTTTCTCTCCATTTGCGTCATTTTTAGATCCTTCTTATCTGCTCCTTCCCTCCCAATTCCCATCAGCTCTTCAACTCATCTTGGTTCCACCAGAGGGGGCGCGCGTTCGGCTCCTGTGCCTCCCCGTGCCTCCTTCGTTCTCCCGGGCGCTCGCCTCCGCCCCTTCGTGGAAAGGCAGTCTCTCGCGCGTGCACTCCGCATGCTAAACCTCCCCGCGCCTCCTTCGCTGCTTTCAAACCGCATTTCACAGTCGCCGTTTCCCTTATCAATGTCGCTGCCGTTGCCACCGCCACGGTGCCCGCCACCAAAATCCCCAAACCGCACGTCCACTGGCAGGGCTAATCACACCTCCGCGGTCACCTCCACCTCCGTTTCCGTCATTCTGGTTAATCCCTCGTCGTAAACACCGGCGTCAATTCTGCTGTTCACATTGACGCCGATATCTGCAGCCAATATTTGTTCCATTGCTTCACAAACACTGCCACCGTCCCGACTTCCCTGCATCCTTTCTATCTCTGATACTGTATTAACAGAATATAGCCTTCGCCACCGCTGTTACCACGTTACCGTTAGCGTGTTTATTTGCACAACTTGTCGTACCACTGATGCAGGCGGACACGGTTTCCTCACAAGCAGCAACCTCACCCTTTCCACCTCCATCACCGCCACCGCCACCGCCACCAGCAGCAGAAGCAGCAGCAGCACCACCACCACCACCACCACCATCACCATCACCATCACCACCACCACCATCACCACAACCATCACCATCACCACCACCACCACCATCACCACCACCATCACCACCACCACCACCATCACCACTACCACCTCAGCAGCAAATAAAACTGTCCTGTGCTACCTGTAGCGTGCGGCCGCGACGGCGACAACCCCTCCTTTCATTCGCGTCGTCGCTGCTGTGTCGTATGATTCGTCACCTCGCGCAAAGTATGGAAGATGATTCGCACGCTCCAATTCTTGACGCGTATCGCAAGAGGACAACCGCAGAGTGGAGGATGTGTGGCTGGTGTTTCTGACTCAACAGCATCCACCTGAGAACGAGTTTATTTCAGAGAATGTAAATGCAACTCTTCGACACGAAGTTTTTGATTTTTGTTTTATATAATTTTGCTTCTAGAATATTTTGATGAAGAGCTTGAGGCAAAGATTGTAGGAGAAATGTCTTATATGTTATTTACTTCAATAGCCGTAATTTGTATAACGGACCCTACGAGAAGATACGATATATCCGTACCTATATTAATTGAGTTGTTTATGATAGCTCTCGGGAGATGGAATAATTTTTTTTCCGATTTTTCGGTATCTTCATGAATTACGATTTTTTACTGCAGGAATTGTTAATACTTTATTATTAAACTGATGTATCATTTCTACGCTTCTCCAAAACGGACTATGGATTCTGAAGAGAAACCATAGAAACAGTCCAGAAGGAGGCACATTTGGGCTTCGAGATTGCTCGCGCCATCCACTGTAGAGGGTCCGTAGCGCAGGCGAGAGCGAAGTCGGCGGCGCCGCGGAGGCGGGGAGCGCGGAAGAAGTGCGTAATTACTGCGGGAGTTTGTTTCGGAATTCTACGCGCGGTGCTCGTTACGGCCAGCATACATCACGACCGGGGGCGCTGTCCGCGGAGCCACGCCCCCGCCCCCCACTCCCCTACCCCCACCCCGTCTCCCGCCGCCCTCTGCAAACCACCCTCCGCCGCAGCAGCCGCTTCCGCCTTCCCGTGCCGCCGCTTCCGCGTCTCGCCGTCACCATTCACGCCTCCGCCTCCGCCTTCGCCTTCAGGTTCCTCAGTCGCAGCTCTGCGATCTGTTATTTTCCTCTTCCTTCGATTGTCGCCCACACTCTCCGTTTTTATTGTCTCCGCGGGTTTATCGTTCAATCTGTTTCTCTCACCCACCTTCCATCGTCATGACTCTCCTGTGTCACTGCCGCTTGTTTCCTTTTTAACCGACATTCGCATTCAACTTATTCTCTTCTCTCTTCTCATTCTTTACTCATCCACATATCCCTTTTTGGCTGTTTTATTTGCTCACCTCACCTCTCAAGTCTGCGTTTCTTGAGAATTCGCTCTTTACTCGTCGTCTTTTTTGGTCTTCATATGAGCATGCATCTTAATCCTTCTCTATATCTACGCAATTCACACTGGCCATCACAATTCGTGTTCGGCATTCAACGTTTCCATCCTCTTCCCTCGCTGCACTTGTCTCCCCCGCCGTCCTCTTCGCTTTTGCTCCCATTTTCGCCACCGCCACGCTCTTTGGGGTACTCCCTGCTCGCCCGCCTCCATCTTCTTCGCCCTCATTACATTTGTCGCATATTCTCTCCGTTTAGCATTACTGCCTTTTACAATATCTGCTCTCCGTCGCTGCCGTACTGTTCCCGCCGCACATCGCTGTTGCTACCTCCGCCATGCTCTTCTCCCCCTCGTCCGTTGCCATGGCCTCCACCTTCGGTCCACGGCACGCCCCACTCCCGCTGCCGCTGTTCCTAGCGTTGCGTTGGGAATGTGTGCCATTATGCGCAGCCATTTCGGAAACAAGTTTCGCGCTCGCAACTTTTATAGAGCGAGCGTCCGCGACGTTATTCAGGCACGTCGTGTTCCTTTCGTAATAAAGGTAGCGTTTTTGGGGGCGGCGCGGCGCCGGGATGGGGTGCAGCTGGGAGGGAGAGTTTTAGCGAGAGCCGTGCTAAAGAATGTGGCGTTTTGTTGCTGCAAGTTGAACGTAATGTTTGGTACTGGGGAGGGAGGAGTAGAAATCAAACATCCTCTCGTTGTTCTATTCTGTGACATTAATGTATTTTGGCATTGAATCAAGCGTGTTTGTGTTGGTAAATTCCCAAACGGTATTAATAATCTTTTTTGTAATTTCATAACATCTTGAAATAACTATACCTGTATATATATATATATATATATATATATATATATATATATATATATATATATATATATATATATCTTTATTTTGGCAGCCACTTTATCGGCCCCGCAAGCTTTGCCCGTCTCCCCCGCACGCCCTATCCAGCCTGACAAGGCCGTCTTGATTCCTAATTCCAGCTGGCATACCCAGCCCCTTCAGTTCATCACGCTACGTCCTCCACCTTCTAGCTGTTCCTCTTGCTCATCACGCTTCAACCGTCTCTCCCACATCTCCTGCCTGCAATGCCATGACCGTCCTATACCCACCTGCCATCCCGCCTATTCCCCTCTAATGATTGTCTCGCTCATAAAGCTACCTCCCCCCTCCGCCATATCATGGCCCTTACATGACGTTCCACCTTCCGCCTCGTCCATCCATTCCCATTTGCTCTATCTGTTCCTTCCGCTCATCACGCACCAACCGCATCTTCTGTCTTGCTCATTTCGTTTGCCCACACGTCACTTTTTCTCCACCTCCATTCGCTGCGCCTCTCCTCCCTCTTTCTTTTGCGTCTTCCACTCGTCTCTCTCTTTTCGCTTATTCTGCTTCTCCCGTTCTTTGCTGTCCTTGCGCTCAGTCTGCTCTTTCCGCCCCCTCCCGTTCCGCCAGCTCTGCGCGATACGTCCACTTCTGCTCGGCCCCGCCCTGCGTCACACGGCAAGGCCCGGCAACAATGAATCCCAGATGGATTGGGGATTGCTGAATATTAGAAACATTTTGAGGTAACAGTTTTGAATCGCAATCACGCTGTTTTTCATTATTAGACCCACAAAAGTATTCGTCCCAAATTTCGGAACAATCGCTCTAGAGGTTCTAATGATTTTGTGGCACGCCGAACGTACTGTTCTCTCCCTTTTTTTTTCTCAACAGGAGTACGAAGCGGAGCAATGTATTGCAAAGGGAGGGATATCAACAACAAAATCATATCTTCGAAACCGTCGATGATACCTTGGTAAAACGAAACTAAGTTGCTTCTATAGGTACTATATATAAAATGTTTAAATTTCATGTTGGTACATTTAGTATTTTTGAGTTAAATCGGTTCGGATGGACAGAAAGACAACAATTAAATTGTCATGAGATTCGTTGTAGTAATCGAATAAAAAGTTTTAAAAAGTATTTAAAAGCTGAAAATCGAAAATCAGAGATAGACATTGTGTGTGTGAGAGTGTTTGTAGTACTTACCTTTAGTAATTTCAATACTTAAGTCAAAATTTAAGTAATACTTAAAAGTCAAAATCTCGAAATTAAATAAGGTACAGGAAATGTTTATTCATTGCTATTACGAATGTTTTGATTAATGAAATCTTCCGTACTTTATAATTTGAAACAACTTTATATTCCTTTTATTTACCTAATAAAATGCTACAAATTACATAATACATATGCTTTTTACAAACCACTTAATTATTATTTATTGGATGAGTTTGTTTTAATAATGAACTGTTGCAATGAATCGTTGGAAAATAAATTGTGTGTTCACAGTCCCATGTTTACAAAGAACTAGATATATAAAGAGCGTCCTGCTTTCATGTAATGCGGGTAGGCGTTCATCCTGGCCCTGAAGTCGTATTCCTTTCGCCCTGTTGAAGGCGATTTTTAATTCAGAAACGACTTTCCTTTCCCACCGCCTCGGAACCAAATTAACGAGCTGTGATGCCATTTGCCATCCAGGACCGTCAGTCGGCGTATTATTTTGCGAGAAATCGAAGACAAAAACAGTAATAATAATAAAAAACCGAAAATACGAACGAAAGGCGCAAACGTTATTTGTCTCTTTGGAGGATGGCCACGGAGGCATGCCACACCATAATTAAAAACGCGGACCTCTTTCAATCCTTTCAACGATTTTCCTCTACCTTTCTCAGCTCCGACCTAATCCCGGACGCGTGAGGATTGGCGCCGCCGAATACTTTTTCTCCGCTCTCTTTCTCTCTTTTGCGTACTTTCGCTCTTTTTCTTTCTCTGTCGCCTCGCGCGCGAGTGGCGTTGGGAAAATATCCAGGCTGTCACCGCAACCGTGTTCAGGCTCCACACGCGTTCGGCCTCTTTTCCGAGAGCCTGGGCGGCGAGCTTGAGGTAGAGCCGAGTTTCTCCAAGATGTCCCGCAATGCATCACGTCGCGTAAGACGACTTGCCTGCGCCGGAAATGTGGTTTATATTTGGATTAAGAAACACCTCGACGGATGTTCCTTTTAATGGACGGAATGTGGAGAGAAGTGTCCTTTGTAGTGAGAAAAAACGCGCGCGTGAAAGTAAAATTCAATTGGAGGGTGCTTTAGTCATTGCAGCGCATTTGCAGTGTAGTGGTGAGTATTATTGCGCCTACTAATAGGCGTACTTTGTACTACACTCTGTGAAAAATGAGTGTTCAATATAAACGTTAACAGAGAAATTATTCATTGTACCAGTAAGTTCTTTTGAGTAGATGTGCAGTTTTTAAAAATAGTGTACAGTACTTTTATTGCCGATATTGGTATTCATATTTTATAAAACTACCATATTTTATCCGAAATATACTGGAAATTGCATTTTCCTCCTGATTTGTATCAGTAGTTAAAACAATGGCCCATTGTACCATGCGAAATAGAGGGCTGCCGGTTCAAATACTATGTTTCCTTTTGTCATTCTATGGAAAGCAGTGGATGACTAACAACGACAATGGACAACCAATAGATCATGCTCGTAAATTTTTCTCACTCATTTCTCGTATTGCATTCATTGTACCCACCATTAATAGGTTTCTAATAAGTAAGGGATAAGTTTTAAAACAAAGACACATACAATATATCACTTCACTCTTTCTTTTCAAACTCTTATTTTTATAATTTCACACCCAATACTGAAATTTTTTTAATCTTATTTTGCTTTTTTCGAGTACATTGTTATGCCAATAATGCATATATCCTAATATTCTGGATTATTATTGCACAACTATAAATTAACATAATTACCTTACATATTTACTTGGATTTTAACAACTTGGTGGCGTAAATCAATCACTTATGCGCCTGGAATTACGCATAGATCTTACGCAGGTGAATCCTTAAATCCGCGTGGAAGCAGCGGCGCATTGCCATGCTCGGAGCTGCATCCTCCGCCGCTCTGCTGGTGCCCTTGTGCTAAACGCTCCTCGGGGAGTCGCCAGGGCGAGGCGCGCATCGCGTATCGAGTCGCGCGACTCCTCTCTACTGTTGCCATCGCCACCGCCGCCACCCCCACCATCGCCACCACCATCGCCGCTGCGCCACCTTCGTGTTCGAAAATCGAACCGTTTGCGCATCAGAGACTCCTTTGGGGAGCCGGTTGCGCGCTCGGCGGCGGAGGCTGCCGCGCGGGAGAGGCCGGAGCAGGGCATGGCGAGACGGGGCGAATAAGTCGAGCGCGGTGTCGGGGCGAGCGGTTTTCGAATTTCTCCCCCCACCCTGCCCTTTCTCTCCACTTTTTTCCCCCTCTTTCTCTCTCTCTCTCTTCCTCCGAGAGAACCCATTTCCGAGAGGCGGCACAGCGCGGGCGACGGAGGATCCCGCTACCTTTGATCTGCACCTTGCGCCAAAGTCTCGTTCGCTCGCCCACCGACCAATCCCTGCTGGCGCCGTAACGACCTCGTCGCCGTCGCCGCCGCCGCCGCCACTCGCCGCGCGCGCCCACCCTCCCGCCGATATTACTTTCCGTGAGCTGCGGCGGCGGCGACGACGGTACCGGTAGCGGCACGGCGTGTAGGCCGTGCGGTGGCGTCCGTAGTAGTTGTGACGATTGTTGGGGAGGAATGTGTGTGTGTGTTGTGGTAGTGGTTCTAGAGGCGGCGGACACCGCATGCGGCAAGATGGGAGATTAAATTCCTAGCGACAATTGACAAACAGGCGGCGCGGCGCTGCGTCAAGTATCGCGGAGATGAAAGTGAACATTTTCATTAGGCGTGGCTCGCCAAGACATGATTACATGCGTCGCCTCTGCCGCCGCCGCCGCCGCCGCCGCTATGCTTCAAACGTCCGCGCCAATCTGCCCGTCAGTTCCCCGCAACCGACAGTAATTTTTCCGCCCTTCAAAAAGTTGCGAATGAACATTAAACAATTTCTTCCTACGAGATAAAACGGCGGCACGCAGCCGGGAAGTACTCTCTCCTCTGTTCTTCCCGAAGTCGTTACACCCTACCGCTAGCTTTCATTCAGCCCCCACTCCACCTCAGTGCTCGTACCTCGTTTCACTTACGCCCTCGCCTTCAGACTCGGCCTCGTCCTTGCCACTGCCCTCGTTTTCCCTTCTCCTTGTCATTGCCTCCGTTTGTGCCCTGATCATGCCATTTTGTCGCCCTCGCACTCCTGGCGTTCTTTATTTTTACCACCTTTCCGCCCACCAAACATAAGTCCTCACGTTCTTTGCGTCATCGACCTTTCGTTTCCTTTCTCCATCTTCCTCTCTGTTCCAACTCACGCACATTTTATAAGCTTTCCCTTTCTGTTATCTTTTCTTTTATATTTACTCATCATCTTGATAGTCATAGACGCTTTCCTTCTCTTGTCTCTGCATTGCACGTTCTGCATTTTCCCTTCCTTGCCCCCTGTCGTTTTCTACCCTATATCCACCTCAGTGCTTCCCCATTTCCACCGTCCCAACCCTTATTTACGGCCTGGGGATACCGTTTTAATCAGGGAACGTTATCAAATTCACGTTGAGCCCTCGCGGTTTGGGAGTTTTTGAAGAGTAATTCTGAACCTCGTCCGGGTTGCGGAATTAAAAAAAATATTTTACGCGATGATGTTTCCTGATTGTGTTGCTTCTCTTCAGTCTGGTTATTGCGTTTGACTGATCTGCGTAAATTTGATTTACGTGACAGTCTTGCGGCTACGAGAAAGAGGGTCCTTAGACGATTTTAACTGTACTATTTTTTTAATCTTCTTTTCAAATGAGAGATATGCGAGGTTTGTTAATATTTTTGTGTATCGTCTCTGAACGTGATGTTTGGGCTTATTTCATTTGCAACGTGATATTCATTTTACATTTTTATAGGGTTGTTTTATTGACGTTATTTGCATTTTATAAGCTTTACATCTGAAAACGTTCCAGCCAACAATCTACCCTTAGTATAGTAAAGGAAATAATCTCCACAAAAGTTATTTCCTTTACTATAAGATTATTTACACATACCACAAGATTATTTCCGTTACTATACTATGAATTACCACAAGATATCTGCTACCACCATAGAATTTAATCTCCCCTTATTTTACCTATTAATTCATATAATTTTATTGCATGTACTGTTGCGCTTTAGAACACGTAATTTCTTTCATTCACCACTTGTATCTCAAGTTCCGTGGGGTATATTGTTTCTCTTTGTCTTCTGCAATTCATCACTGTATTCCTTTTTCGGTTTCCTTCGTATTCATTGAAAGCTTTGAACACTTCGCCCTTCGGTTCCACGAGAAATAGATGGGCATTTTTAGTTCGTGTTAATTTCGTTCCTATCATTAACGAATGATTAAGTTTCTGCAACTGTGTTTCATATAGTTATGTAATAACAAATCTAGTAGTAATAATAATATAGTCTGGTCACGTCATAGAAAAGTTTGCAACATTCACACATTCGTAAGAAATATTCGAAATATTCGAATTTAATGAAACATACATGTGAAACATGAAGAGACCTTCACAAGCTGCTCACATGCAACTCTTTATTGCGTTCCGCATATTACTATTGTCTTTATGCATGCTAAATAACAGTAAATAAAAATTCGTGTATCGATTCGGTATAGCAGGCCTTCTATATTAACTCGAGCGAGTTGTTTGCTAGGTGGTTACCTTGACAACGACTACAACAGGCGTATTTGCACTCGGCCAACCTCGACCTCGCGCGATATCAACCAAACAGGTGCAGTATCGACTGGTCGGCGTACGGTAAACGCGCGCCGCGTCGCGCTACACGCCGCAGCGCCGTCGTCGTTCGAGCGCGCGATCGTCCGTCCGCTCACCCTCCTGCCTTTCGGTAATACGCGCGTACGGCGCGTAATGGTCATCATTGTTCTGCAGTGTACCCACGTCACGCGGAACCCGGTTGCCGGGGCGATTCTGCTCAATCTGGTCGTCAACATCGCGGGCAATCAGAACGTCACAGGCGCGGCCCCTCAAAGCCGCCCGGCCGATTCGCGATGTCGACACCGGCTTGGGCGACGGCTATCCGTTTCCGTCGCTTGTTGTTCCTGGCGCGTTGAGTTCCGCCGCTCAAACTGTGAACGGGTCTCGTTTAAAAGGCGCCGACGCAAAGTTCCCAGAACATAATTTATTCCATTTCCACAGTTTGCCGGAACGATTCTTCTCCAGATTCCCGGCGCCGGGAGGCGTGGGAGGTGTCGGCGGAGGCGGGCGTGGCGTTAACGCCGTTGACGTCCGTTGACGTCCGCACCGGCGTCCTCGTTTCGTCCTCGCAGTCGTCGGCGTGCGCGAAGTTTTGCCGAGTGCCTCCCAGCGCCGTCCCGGTAGTTGTGGACTTCTCGGTGCTGTGGTACAATGAAGCAGCGCCGCTCGCGTGACTGCCTGGGAAACTAGTCGCGAACTAGAGAACTGGAATTGGGAAGGGAGTTCCTAGTTGGGACGTGGATGAGACATTACACTTGAATTACCTCACAGGATCTGACTTTAAAGAGAGGAGCTAGTTCATCAAGTTGTGAATTATAATGGTCCGGTTTGGGGCTTTGACATAAAACACTTTATGGCTCTTGGATTTGCTTAGTTTACTCGATTGTTGATATTCCTGCGAGCGACCCGTTGCCAGATGTTTATCACAAAGTGTTATTGTGCTTCTTTGCTCCTGCCACTAGCAATTGCATTCTTTAATTACATAGCAGATTTATTTTCCTCGTTTCTACGCAATTGCATTGTAACAAGTAGTTTATTATCTTGTCCCCATGTATTGAATATAATTTGTAATACAGTTAGATGATAGACCCTCCATAGGAGTCTCTCCTTAAGTTAAATTATTTTGTAGTAATTTAAAAATCCGAAGTCAGTAAATATTTTAACCTAATTACATCTCTGAGCCTAAGCTAATAACATATGTTCCATTAATCCTTACATTCCACTTCTCTCCACCGATCGCGCATGTGACTTTCACCAGCACCATTCTTATCGGCCTCATGACCACCACCGCCAACACAACACAAACCGCCGCCGCCGCCGCCGCCGCCGCCGCCGCCGCCGCCGCCGCCGCCGCCGCCACCGCCACCGCCGCCACCGCTGCCACCGCCACCGCCACCACCGCCACCACTGCCACCACCGCCGCCACCACCGCCGCCGCCACCGCCACCGCCACCGCCACCGCCACCGCCACCGCCACCGCCACCGCCACCGCCACCGCCACCGCCACCGCCACAGCTATGATAACCGACTCCGTAGCTGCTATCACTGCCGCTCCCGCCTCCGACTGTACGTCTGTCACCACTACCTCTTACTCCCCGCCCCCGCCCCGTCGTCCTCCAGTTGTAATCTGCGCCAAGGAGCCCTCCCCTCCCCCCGCCGCGCAATCGCGCCCGCACCCGTTCCCCACGCCCGGCGCTGCTGCATCCTCCGCCCCCGCGCTCGCCCCAAACGGTTCCCGCGGGCGCGCCGGACGCACGCACCTGATTGCGCTTGCGAGCTGTTAATTGCGACAAGACCTCGTGGGCGGTCCGCAGGGGGAGCTGCTGCAGCGCCGGGTCAGCCGTTCCCTGCGCCCTCCGCCAGGAGCGCGCCGGTCGCCGGGCCGCAGGTGGTCTCCGCGCCGCCGGGCGCGCCTATCGGCCCCTTGGGGCGGGCCTCCCCGAGATGGGGACACTCATGATTTTGCAATGATTTAACTCTCCGGCTAATAAGTTACATAAATGTGTCGATAAGTATAATGTATTTTTTCTTTCGGTGCGAGCAAAAATAAGATTTCATCCTTCCACATAGCTTCCATGAATCACCGTATTTTACCATTTTCAATTATAAAGTTGAAGACTGGACATTATTACTTATTTTTTCACATATCAGCGTTCATTTATTTAACGTCAAAAAAGGGTGATAACTGTGTTTAACTTACTATGGGACAGAAGTGGAACCTGCGCACTTTTTCTTGGACTCTGCAATCCTTACCTTAGATTGATATTCGGTTTAATTATGGAAACCGGTTTTAGTTCAAAATTGTCTTGTGGTTCAATATAAGCCACGCACCAAAGCATATTTCCCTTTCTCTCTCTCCTTGCTCTAAAAAAATATGTGTATATCTTTTATTGACTAAACTGACGTTTATCCTGTGCAAACGAAATAACTTTTATTTAGTAAATATAATTTGGATAGTTGTTGGGTTTTGGTGAAATTCTGCTGTGTTAACGGGTTTTGTAAGTAGATTACATATACATTACACCTTCTGACATGTAATTGTTTGATTTAACGTTCGAGCTGCTAAATTTTCCATCTTCTTGCCTTTGATCATCACTATTTCATGTGATTTCGGCAAATGGCATGATTCTCTTTGAAATATCTTTTAGCATTAATTATATTATCTCCTTAACATTATGTATTGCATGTCTAGAATATAGTCTCCTTTATCACTTGGAACTTTGATTATTCGCAATACACATTTTCCTATGCCAGGTTTTTCACCGACCTTCTGACAACAACTCATTGGTTACCACTTACTAAATTTCAAACCAGACAACAACAAATCCTCGTCTCCTCTTTAAAGCAATTATTTTTAAATGGGAGAATTCAATGAAATGGATCTATTTTTATTATACTTATTTTAATTATTTTGGTATAATTACATATTTTGCATACTTTACACATTACTGCATATTTCGTTACATTTTAATATATTTATACGTCAAAACGGAACATTGTGAGAAAACGGAACACAGATGTGAGTTTGCAATATACCATGTTACTAGATTCATATTTCTTACAAAGCAATGCAATACACTTCTATGACCACCGGTTCTTTTTCATATCGAATGTTATTCCTCCCCTTACTTGTTGAAAATCGCGTAGTCGGGTTCCAAGATGAGCAGATGAACATGTGAATTAGAAGTAATGTCGACCTAATGCTTACTCTCGTTTCATAGATTCCATACGTACCCCGCGATAAAAAACGAACGAATATGTTTAGTTGATTGTCTTGCTGCGTTGTTGGAGTAGGCCGGGGGGGGGGGTGATGTCACTCACCCCCCTTCGAGATCCATCATATACAGCACGGTACTACACTATTCTCTTGAGCACCATCTCCTCGTAAACGGCGAACGTTATTTATATGGCGAAAGAAGCTACTGTGCAATTACTTCAGTAGTGGAAGAACTTTCTTTCATTCTCTCCAAATTCATGATAAGACCGAACGATCACTTTTGGGCTCGCAAAATTATATAATATTTTTTCATATTTTCTATTTTTTGTTACATATTTTGGAAAAATATAGATAAATGTATGTCCGTTTTTTACTTTTTTTACAACGAATTTCATTCCCTAATTATTATTATTATTATTATTATTATTATTATTATTATTATTATTATTATTATTATTATTATTATTATTATTATTAGGTTTTTGTTATTCTTCGAATGCATGTGATCTGTCAGTGACCCGTTATTTGCCTCCTGAGACTTTGTTTTCTCTACAATGTCGGTTATCCATTTTTATTTCTATTCGGTATATCGCCACCCCCATTATCACTTCTAATGTTACTTATTCTGCTTTAATGATTAACTTTCGTTTTCGGTACTTTCCAATGGCTCACAGAGTCGTAATGATGGCAGCAGAATAACTTCTCCTCTTTAGAAAAGTGATGTCTAGTGTACTCTTTTCGTACCTCTTTTTTTCGTTGGAAGCGATGAAATAATAGTTTTCAAAGCTTGTCGCGTTCTCTCACCGTCTTTCGTCTCTCCAATTCCTCGAATATCTCCTTAAAATCTTAGTCTTTTATCACGTAATTGAAACACGATTTTGCATTATTTTGGGAGCTTCCAAATTAGAAACAATAATGCAATTTAGGTAGAGAATACCCTAGAGAGAATTGAGTGCTAGTTGTCTAAATGTAGAAGTACAAATGTACACTGTTCCGGTGGGAAATAGAGATATTGTAGAAGAACGTTTCGGTGAGTAATTCCTTACGGTGGATGGGAGGGGTACTGGAGATTTTACGACGCTCTGAGCGTAACGGCGCGACCCTCCGGGTTACGACCTCTGCGTCCGTATCTCAGCCGTATTCCTGATTGGTCGTCCTGGAAGAGGGATCCTTCCTTATGATGGCAATAGGTCGATTAAATCCACGTTGTCGCGCTTGAAGCTGGTATTAGAACGCTGCTGGTGAATTAACAAACTAGTGTGTGATCTCAAATACTCATGCTGACTCATTCGCGTGACAAATACGACCTGTCCGAGGGATCGATGGGTTCATTACTTCAAAACTTTTGTGAATAGATTTGAAAATAATTGACTGAGTATTTAAAATAATTATTTAATTTTCATAGGAAAAATATTGAAAAATCCAGAGTAAATATATTTCTAAAAACCTTAAATATGTGTGACTTCAAATAATTCATATTCTCATCTAAAAGATCTCTAGATATACGGGCAAAAATACAAACAGAACAAGTGAGTCTCGTTAAGCTCTGCTAGAAATGTAATTACTTTTAATTGAGCGTTTGCAGAAAACATTGTGTATACAAGCGTCTTCCCCGTTTTCTCTTAAATAAATTTCTATTTGTATTTCTGCGTATGAAAAAAATACTTCCTGGATATCGAGGATCTCTCATACATTATTATTACCGACGCCAGTTTTAAAAAGCAAATGTTTTAAGGGTTCAGAAGAATGGCACAAAGAAAGGAAAATTTCCCGGAATTCGAAATTCTTGGCATTTCGGCACCGACCCTCTCTCGGAAGCGCGACGGTGGCGCCGCCGCTCAGCGCGACTGGCCCAGACAAGGACGCAGCGACAAAAAAGGCAGGCGCGCGACCGCGCAGCTGCGGGCTGGCGTACGCGGCGCGCGCGGCTTTGCATCTTGAATCCCGCTCGGTTTTTACGCTCACGCGCTCTTTAAAATTCAGAATTTCATGACGGGCGATAAATGCGTAATGAAGAACCCGATAAAAAGCTGCGTCTCCCTCCCCCACCCCCCCGGTTTTTGTAGACGACGCGGGTGCGAAGGGCAAGGCCCGCGAGAATTCGCGAGGGTGGTTGCGCCGCCGCCACCGCCGCCGCCGCTTTGAACGCCGGGGGCGCGCGAGGTTTTTGTTTCTCCGTTCGAGCCACTGATTGGCTCGGAGTCGGGCCTACGAGTTCGCAGTTCCCTGCGCGGCCGCGCGAGCGCGCCTCGGTGCTCGGCGGGATGAGGCAGGGTAGAAGGGGTGGGAACGGCTCCAGGCTGCAGGGAGGCGGTTTGGGAGTGGGTCCGCTTAATCTGATTTAATTTCCGAACCGAGTCGGCATTAACGATTTTTTTTTCGATGGGACTTTTCTGTTATTTTACCTCCCGACGGCTTATAATTTCGCTGCAAGTTTTGCTTCGCGATGCGTGTGTTTTTTACAGGGAAGTGGTTGTTTTAATGTGAGTTTCTGAAGCTCTGATACGTGATCGTCCTCTTAATTATTGGAAATAGATTCATTCCCTGTTGGAGAATATTGGAAGCTAATATTTTTAACTGAATTTTTTTGTTTGTTTTTGTGTGCTTTTAATAGAAACAAAAACTCGTGTATTTAACTTCAAACTGGGGAAATATATCATGCGTTTATTTCCCTACATCCTCCTCTGGTGTTTAAATAATGCCTTCAAAAAGCCTTTTGAGGTTGAAGCAAAATGTACAGAATTTGTAACGCAATTTCATTCATTTTCTCCATATGAGAGTGAAATTGATACCTACTCTCTCTCTCTCTCTCTCTCTCTCTCTCTCTCTCTCTCTGATTCTCCCTCTGATTCTCCCTCTTTCTCTTTCTCTCTCCCTTTCTCTCTCTGTCCCTTCATATTTTTTGTAATGTATTCAAATTATTTTTGAGCCAAGTTTGATTTAATACGTTATTGTTTTTTAAAAAACACAGTATCAATTAAATTAAATTTGTCCTAATTAGTCTATGTTTGATATTTACATATAACTAAATAAGAATAGAAATATAAACAATAATAATATAAAGTTAAGTCATTTCAGATGAAAAAAACACTTGTTAATTAGATGACCAAATGCTTCTCTTTTCATTTGGTGAGAAAAGCTTCGTTATTGCACAACGAAGTCACTTTTCTTCTTCTTCTTCTTCTTCTTCTTCTTCTTCTCCTCCCTCAAGCATTAGACCGGTTGGTCCGTTGCGCATCGTCACTTTTCAATTTCTTTTTCATCAAAAACGTCCAGAAGGTTCTTCGGAAAGTGAGTCGAAGCGCTACATTGTTTATGACTACTCGTATTGGAGGAAAACAAATTTTCAACTTATAATACAAAAGGTACAAATTAGAAAATTGGCGAGCATATTTTGACAGACCTCTGGCACGCGTAATTGTTGATTACAAACAGAGAATTGCAATGCATACTCTGTTTGTAAATGATTTCTCAAGTCTTCTTTTGAGCTTGGAGTCTTGCAAATATTGACCATTGTGATCTGTGTGCCAGTGGATCTTCAGACAGAAGCAAATGGATTATGACGAAATGTGACCAGAAACATTTTCTCGACACGAAATCTATACTTCTATGGCCAAAATGGTAATGGAATTATTTATTGCTAATATTATGAGCAGAACGTTTAAGTGTTTGTGCTTTATAGGAATCTACATAAGCACTTCTACTTCTTACTTCTAATGCTTACACACATTTATATATAATGGTATATATATATATATATATATATATATATATATATATATATATATATATATATTGTAATATCAGCGATCAAATCGCCTCAACTAGCTCCTGCGGGAACAGCCAAATGTAAACAAACCTAATGTGATCGGGGGGAGGGCGCCAGGTTCAGCTCCTGAAATGTGACTGAATGGAAGAGTTGGGAGGTCAAGAATGAACACAGAGTCATTTGTAACGAATACCAGTTTATTCCTGGAACCAAAAGCTGCCAGGGAAATTACAATGTCGCAATGGGCGACGCAAGTTTTTCACTAAAACTACTCTGTGATTTGGTTACCTTAATTACTAGTTGTTAATTCTGCTGGGCCTGAGCGCGGCCACTTGCAGTTTCTCGCCGTTACAATTGTTCAGTGAGACGGCATCGTCTCATAATTTTTCACCAATGGCTGCTGGTCTTCGTGGGCGGGCCGAGGCGGCAGCCTCGAAGCAGAGGCGGCGGCGGCTCCGGGTCGCTGATCTTCTGCGGCGCGTCTATCCTCGGCAGGTAGCGGCGATTCCAGGTTGTCAGCTCGAGCAGGCTCAGTGGGTTGAGTGACCACGGGCGTTGACGTTACGGAGAGGGCTGTCACTGGGCCCGGGACGAGAGGCGGCAAGGCTGGCGGGCCGAAGCGGAAACGGCGCGGGATCCGGTAGTTTCCCGCCCGAGTTTTCTCCGCAACAAGTCTACGAGTCGCGTCCTGACTACTTCGACTCTGGGAAAGTCTTTTCCCAAACTCGCGTCCCGATCGTAAGTGATTGAATAGTTAAGCACATTTAGCTACCAAGAAGTATCTTGGAATTCTCTCGAAGTAACAAAAAAATTAGCTCTCAAAAAAAACTCTTAGAAGCGTTCCAAAAAATCTAAGAAGTCTCGCCGGAAAATCTTAGCAGAAGTCTCGAAGTAACAAAAATTTAGAAGTGTTTCCGAAGAAATTTTAGAAAGTCTCCCTGAAGAAATTTTAGAAGTGTCCTTATTCCCACTGTGCATCGCGTTTATAAAAGAGCTCCCTTTCCCCTTCCCAAAATGTTCCTGGCTCTGAATTTCTCCCTTCCCTTATGGCAAAGCTTCCCATTGGTCGAGGGTGGCTGCGTCGCAGAATTCTGATTAACCAATCTCGTGTCGATTTTTCTGTATTTTTCCGTAAATGTTCTCTGTCTGTCGCTGGCTTCGCTCTCTCGCTCGCTTCCCTTTGTCAGTTGTTCCGGGCGCTGATCGCAGCTGTCTGGACACGTGTGCGCGCAGAAGCGCATTTCACGGATTCTCGACGGCCGGCATGGGCTAATCGACAGCCTGCTGTATTTAGAGAGAAACAGCTCCTGCGGGACTTCTGGTGCCTAGCCCAGACGCGTGCCAGAACGAGCGTGGGGAGTTAGCATTGTTCGAGAAGGGATCAGTTTGATGGCCAAGAAAGGTTTCGCTCACGACGTGTTGTAAATGTGTCGTCGTTGTCTCTAATTGACACCCGGCCAACCCTTCCTTCGAGGTTTGGCACCCCCCGGTCGCGCGGCTGAAGAAAGGACGCGAGGGTGCGCTTTGTCCCAAAAGAGGGCCGGCGGACGGCCCGAAAACTAGAATGGACTTTTATGAGTGCAATAAACCAGTTGCCTCTGGAAAAAAGGCCGGCGCGCGGTCGGGGCGGGCCTCCCTGTCTAGCGAAAGGAACCGTCGCGGTGGCGTCCCCTGACCCACTTATTTCTCGACGCGAGCTATTTCCAGCTGTAGAAATTACTTTGTTATTGGCGATGCCATAATAAAATTATATTAATTAATTGGTGACGCCACAATATATATATATATATATATATATATATATATATATATATATATATATATATATATATATATATAATATACGTACACACATTATGTAACACAACTTCATACACACGTCTACATCTTCATACATACAAGTCTACACGTACGTATAATTGTACGTATACATTCATACACAACATACCCTCTACATTATATGCATCCGTATATCCACTATTGCACTACGTGTATGTAGTATCCCACATATACATACACACGTAAATACAGTATTACTCTAAGTTTAGATGTTCATCAAAATAGTATCATTTTACAATAATTATTTATCTCGTCGTTATTACACAAATATAAAAATCTCTCATAGCAAAAACGTCTATTTACAACAGAAATCTAAAAAAAATTTATCTAATTCTTTAATGTTCCCACAAACGCTTGGTGAGTCGTGGGAGTGCCGTGTCCCATCACATCGCATCGCATCGCGGAGCGTGTGTCGCCTTCATCCCTCCGCGCACCGCACATTTTCCGCGGCGATGACATCCCGTAATTAGCGCTCTGATTGGGCCGTCGGCGCGGCCGGCGCTGGAACCCCGCGGCGCTGAAACACGCGGCCGGCGCTCAGGGAGGCGCGTGGGATGTGGTAGGGTGGTATGTGAGCGTTCAGCGACCACCCCGTAGATCGGAGCGTGATCAAGTGTGTTAATGGGCGAGACGCGAATTGGCCGCGCGAGGTGCGACACTTGATGTGAAAGATGCCGAGAAAAATGTTGGGAAAGATGTGTGGAGAGTTTATGAGTGAGCGAATCCACGGGCAGGTAGATTGGTAGTCAAATATACGGTCGTGTCGCAAGTGTGTGTGTGTGTTGGGCAGGTAGATTGGTAGTAAAAAATATACGGTCATGTAGCAATTGTGTGTGTTGGGGGGATGGTTTACGAGGGTGGCGACGAGTATTCAGGTAGGCGTCGTTCTCGCGAATTCATGAGAGAGAGAGGAAGCGGTGAGATAGATGTGGGTTGAAACATGGATCAAACAAAACAGTTAGCCAAGTGGCAAGAAGACGATCGTCAGGGAGAACAGGCAATCTAACACAGAGTGAGAATTGTTGACAAATTTGAAGAGATATCTAGAAAGATGTGTTGGAGGGGGGGATCTCGCAGAAGATCCGAATGCCTTCGCCGAGAGTGACTTGGGCAAGTGAGTGGGAGGGCGGTGAACCCAGGGGGGCGGAGCTTGCGTGCGAGCGGTTGGGCTGGGAGGGGGGGGCGGCTGCTAATGAGAGGGTTAAAGGGTGGTCTAGTGCGTGGTGGGTGGTCGTTGGCGGGCGGAAGCGCGCCCCGCGGCGCGTGTTTCGTGTTCCCGCCCTGCGCTTCGCGGCGCGGCAGGGCGTGAGACTCGTCGAGAGTTTGTCGAAATGAGTTCGCAGCGGACGAGCGTGTTTTATCTGTTCTCAGCGGCAGAGCCAGCCGTTCAATTCGCCAATGTTCTCGTTTAACATCCATGTACCCAATGACGTGCACTTCGTTGGAACTTGGCGATGAACAAATCCTAGAAATTTGTTCAGTTGATGAGTTTCCGTTACAACAGCTTTTATTTCAGTTGTTCATAGCAAAATTACTAGCAATTGTAGTAATAAATTTATTCATTTTTACATCAGTTAATACATACAACAGATGCACCCGGATGAGCAAATTCTTATGCTCGAGTGCAATTTAAATAAGTGTATAGTGGAAACAAAAACTGAGATATGGTACAAAGACAGCACAATTTTAAAGCAAGTAACGTTTCTACAAAACATATAGAAATAATCATTCATATATAAATTTATAGGAAGCATGTGTTCTTACAAGGGAAGGAGGAATTAATTGTGAATATGATTTTAGTATTTTATGAAATCTTAACATAATACTAATATTTTGGGTTTTTTTAATGGATCCAGGCAAGAATAAATTATAGTGCTAGAAAATTAGCAGTAAGTCTCAAAATCAGTTGTGGAACCCGGTAAATGATATTGTGTGTGAGATGTTTTTGAAGCAATTCAAATTGAACACACTTCGTAACAAAGAATGTGAATTACGAATTAAATTTATCTGTCCCCACTTACTCGATGAAATGGTTGACATCTACGTCTTTGTATTTTCATGTTCATTTTTTGTCCATTAAACATTTTACCCCTTTTGTTGCTTTTAGTAATAAATATTTGAAAATGAATTGGCAAGTAATGTGAGTAGAAAACACATGCTGTGAAATATTTAGTTTTATTAAATGTGTATTGTAACACTTCGTTGAGAATCAGAAAGCAGTGTTTGACTGCGCGTGTGATATTTCGTTACCGCGTCTTGTAATTTATTTTACTCCTACGTCTTACACATGCTAATGCAATGAAGTCATTTGAATTCCATGATGGGGTTTGTATTATAAACTTTCTGGCACTGACAGTATCTTAGGAGCTATTGAAGAGGTTTCTTCCTTATCTGCTTTGCTTTCACAATCCGTACTTAAAGAATGAGGGGTGAATAATAAAGGAGCTGCCCTAGCGATGTTACGAGGGGACGTCCAGTTAGGAGTACCTCAAGACTTTGATCAAAAGAAAGCAAGACAAAGAACTACATTTCCAGAAACACGAAGATGGAAAAAAGCTCATTTAAACTACTGTCACCACTATTTTTTTTTGCCTCTGTTTGGAAAACATGCGCCCACTCATGAAGCCTACACCTAGCCTTCGTACACTTCGCTGCAAAGAAGCGGGCAAAACGGCGAAAGAGAATACAACGGACGTTAATGGGGCTGCATTAGTTTCTTTGGGCGAGGGGACCGTCTGGAGTGAATTGTTGATAACCCAAGACGGGAGTGCGCTCTTGAATGTCTCATGAGACTCGGTTTCCCTTTTAAGGGTGTTCTGGGGCCATCGATTTTTGTCATCAGGCGGCGTTAGACGCGCAGGCACACTCGCGATCTGTCAGGTAATGATCTCCTTTAAGTAGGTCGCTCTGCTTCTAATTTGACATTTCTTGCTTCGCATTTTGTCCCTGCAGCCGAAAGATACCTGGGAAAAACTCTTTGATTCGTCATTCGTTTAGAAGTACGAATCGCAGGAGGGTCACTAACTCGTGAAATGTATTATATACAAGAAGGATTAGCAATGCGCCTTTTGTTGAGTGCTTCTAATGCATGATAATGACAAACAAGTATTTGAATGAGTGAATTTTTCTTCTCTACACAAGAACATTTTACTTTACTATACTACGTTTTATGCTAACGAACTTTTATGTATAAGATGAATATTATTTATTGTTTGGTAGAGATCTATGTGGGGTATCAAAACCATGAAACTAAAAACAGTGAAGGTAGCTGTGCAAATAACTCCATATTTGTTCATGATATTCAGATTCGTTCCACATAATACTTTGTGTGATAGTCCTTTGAGCCACCTTTCAAAACCCTAGAAACCTGAAAAGTCTCGGATGATTATTTTAAATCTCTTGTCATTATTGGATTTTATTGCGCTCCGTGAGTACAGACATTAATCTCAAATCCAATGGAATAACTTCTTGTTAACTTAAACACACACAAGTCTGAAAAATAACATTTGCCTGAAACTCACAATCACAAACGCTCACGGCAATTTGGGGAATTGTTCCACGGCCTTTGCGAAAGAACCTCTCTAAGTCATCTTGTGCCTCGTTAAATTTATAATTCGATTCTCTTTGTAGTACTAGTTATTAATAGTCATATATCGTATGTAAATGAAGTTTAATGAAAAAGGGGATCCATACTTGTCAGCTCTGCACGCTTTTGATGGCAATCTAACATTCATAACAAGGAAGAAGTAGTTATTTTTTACGTATTCGGCAACTTATTGGAAATCAATTTGTCGTATTAAATACTGCGCCATTTCATTGCGCAGGCATTGGATATTCTTTGTGAATTGACGTAATGCTATTAACACACGCCAAAGAGAGTTGCAAAAGGTGCTTGGGCAAAACGCTTACGGCCGCGTAGAGTGCGCGAAACGAGCAATGAGGCTTGACTCTCGACTGCGTCCGACCCCTCGCCTCATGACTTGCCCTCGCCGTCTCGCCCAATGTCGATAGGTTGAGCGGGGGCGGCTCGAACGGATGCAGCGGCGGCCACCCCCGTCCGTCGGCAGTTTTCCTCCGCCGCCGCCGCCGCCGCCGCCCCTCGCGCTGCCCGTCACGCAGGCCATGCGTTATGGATGCGCGGGAAGGAAGGCTGTCCGTCCGCCGGGCGACGGCTCATGGCTTATGGATGAGCCGATACAATTAGCCGTCTGCCCGTCCGTTGGCCGTCCGCCCCGCCGCTCCGCCGGGCGGCGCGGAAGCCGCTTGCTGCCCGGTGAAGAGCCGGCGTGGCCCGGCCTAGCGCGCGCCGGGGCGGCCCACCTGCTCTGACCCGGCAGGTCACGGCTCGGCGGCGGCGGCGGCGGGAACCGCTCGTCGTCAGGCATCGAGCGAGCGAGGGAGTGACCAGATCGGCAGGCGAGCGGGAAGATGGTAGATCGGTGAGCGCCCTGGCGGGCGGGAGGATGGGCGGGTGAACTGGCTGTGGGGAAAGGGTGGAGGAGGCGGCCAGCTGGCGAGCGATGATAGAAGGGAGCGCGCGTGAGAAATCGAACGTGGAGGCGGAAATACGAGCGAATTTCGGACTGAGCAGGGCAAGCTGATAAGCGCGTGGAGGGAGGTTGCGTAGGCAAGAGAACAGAGAAGAGGAAGCAAAAGTGGGTGAGGGGGGTACTTTTAAGAACGCAAACGGTCGTGTGTTGAGAGGGTAAAAATATGTTCTGAAAGCGGACAACATGAAGCAACCAATCAGCATCCAAGAGATACAGTAGGTTTGAGGAGGAGAGTGGTGAATATCCAAATAGAAAAGTGAGAACGAGTGGATGGGCGATAGGGTAAGCCAGCAATAAACTCTTACCCTGTTGACGAGGGCGTGACTGTGCAGGCAAATAGCCGAACAGCCGCCAGTATAAGCGAGTTGGCGGGCGAGCGTTTAGTCGACTGAGCATTGGAGCGAACGGCCGGCCCTACGGGCGGGCGGGCGGGCGGGTGGGCGAAACCCGGCCGGATGCGCGGCCGCCCTCGCCCGACCATCGGAAATTCGTATCGAGAGGCGCCGGCTGCGGGAATAATTGAAACTAGCGGCGCGCCAGCTGGCGACGCACACACACGCGCCCGCCCGCCCGCGCGCGCCCGCGTTGAGCAGCGGGGCAGCTGCCGCCGCAGGCCCTTCGCTGTCCTACACACGCCTCTCGCTTTTGGGAAGTGTATCGGATCGGTCAGAACCTAAATGCGATCTTACTTTTGTGGCGTCATACGGGTGTAATCGAACACAGACGAGAGTGGTTTGTAAAACAGTAGATTTATTAACAATCTAGACCGTAGTCTCAATTTAACAACTACCCTGCTCACAATAAACTAACTAAATAGACCCACTACAAGGAGAGATATTTTAAGAACGGCTACCACACCGCAACATACCACCGATGTTCCCTGTATGAAGCCGCTTTACTTTGTACGTACATCTACGCGTCTCTCAAGTCACGACATCGAATTGCCGGCCCCTCGCCCTAGTGCACCTACACGCACAGACACGCGCTTCACCTGTCGCCGACGCCGCTAACAAGAAGACTGGGGCATTGTTCTCCTGGCCTTATATAGGCCCTTTTGGCTCTACCCGCCGCCCCCATTGCCTCCTCCCCAAAGCCGCTCTGGGCCCGCTACGTCCACCGAAATTCCCAGTGCGTCATCACTCCGCCCTTTGTTTAACATCCGGCGATGCACGCCTATTTCCACGTGGTTGTCTGTTTTGAGCGTGGCACGACGCTACACTTTACTTTGTTTGGTATACAGGGGTTTCCGCTTAAGCCATAGAGGCGGTTCCTAATGAGTTCATTTTTTTAGCATCATCACATACAAATGGATATTCATGGCAATTTCCATCCGTATTAGTAAGGAATTTACCTTCTTTATGGAATTACGGTCCGACTAAGTAGTCATACGTAATTCACGTATTTACGTAATTCACTAAACGCTGCTAATAATGTCGTTGACGCGAAAACCCTTCAACTCATCATTGAAGTATCTTCTGATTTGGCGTGTCATTGCTATGGCCATACTTTAAACACTGTTCATTAAACGTAAAAATAATTCTAACATTTCAGTTATATATTATAGTATTTTACATGGCTCTTTCTCGTGCAAAATACTTGACTTGACTTTTGCCGTACGTCTTGTTTAAGTCCCTAGCATCGTTTTTATTATGCCACCTCCATAAAGTAACCAAGGTTTCTAGAAGGTAAAAACACAGAAATTTGAAATCTTTTTATTATAAGCTGCATAAAACTGTAGTGTAAATGCTGTAATATTGTTTAATTTTCATACGTTGCTTATTGGCATTTAGTACTAAAGTCCAAATAGGACGTAATAGATGTCTGTGAAAAATTGTGTTTCATCTAGATGACTTTGACATTAAGAGAACAATGCTAGGGAAATGATCTGCAGGTAGATCCTGGTTAACATAATTATATTTAATCTTTTGCGCATTCCGGAAGAGTTATATCGCATATCTGGAGGCATCTGTACTCCTTTGTGAGGCGCATCGCCGTAATGCACGCAGGGGGTGGTCGTACAATTCCCTTCTCCCGACGCAGCCGTCACGTCCAGCATTACGTCACCCGGATGTAACATTCCCCCCGCAATCTCCTCCTAACCCCTGCTCTCTGACAGATGCATGGAGCTGCGTGCATGACCCCGGATCACGGGCACGGTACCCCTCGGCGACCACCTTTGCTCGCCGCCGCCGCCGCCACAGCAGAATCCATCATGGCCACACCCACTCCCGTTGAAGGCATTGCGCTCACGTGACACGCCCACGATCTATTGCTCGCTAGCTGCCACCTCGCCTTCAGCCGCCCTCCACCTGCCTGTACTTCACACTCCACCCACTGCTCGTTTTCAAAATCTACTACCTGCCACCCGCTACTTCTTCACCCACCAGTCAGCTGAGCGGCAGTTTATATCACCGCTGCACCAACCGACACACATCGCAATACCCTATAGTAGATATTGCAATTCTCCCAACTTCAATTCTTCATCCAGCTTTCGCTGTTTCTTATTAGGATAACTCAATTTCATCACCATCCGTCGTCAACAAATGTATCAACCAATTACTGCCCTACCTTCACTTTCATTCATGGTTCACCCTCCTCGCTTATCTAACTCTTAGCCACCTCCCGGTCATCGTACTCCCCCTCCAACATCCCTTTTAGCCCCCCCCCCCCCCCCAGCGGCCCGATCCCCTCCGGCTGCGCAGGCGACGTTTGAAGTCCCCGACCTCCATTAGGCAGCCTAGATGACGTTCCGCGAGTGAGGCGGCCGGCACACGCATGTCCTGCCGGGGAAATAAAATGCGACCCCTGACGAAGGGCGGCGCGGCCAGTGTGCAGGCATTGTCCGATCGCGAGCCCTGCGGCGTGGCGACGTGCAGCATGGGGGCCGTCCCCGCCCGTACCGCTGTCGCCGCCCCGACCCGCCGCGGCTCTCCCGCTCTCACGGTCGTCTCCGCGCGCCCCGCCGCGAAAACCGATTACATCGCCCGCCCTCGCCGTACCTGCCGCCGCCGCCGCCGCCACCTCCACCCTTTCCCCCGCCGCGAGGCGCGGCTCGATGTTCCCTTCCCTCCTTCCCCCTTCCTCTGCCCCCTCCTTCCCCTCCACCATTAGCCACGTAATGAAGCCGTGCTCGCAGCAGGAGGGGGCAGGATTGTCTCATCAGCGACAGTGACGGCTTTGTTCTACGCGCCGCGGTGGCACGGCATGGCGCCGCGGCGTAGCGTAGCGCAGCGCGGCGCGGCGCGGCGTACCCCAGGGTTCTAGAACACGAGCCCACCTGCGCGGAGAGCCTGCGCTGCTTACAAACGGCTCGCGACCGCGTTTTGTTTGGAGTGCGCGCCCGCGGCGGTGACTCGGCAACTTCCGTCCGCGCTCGACCCTCGCGTGGCTAATGGAGCAGATTGTTCTGGCTCCGGCGGCGGCGGCGGCGCGGGAAAGGCGCTCAATCTCTTGGTTCCGGCGGGAATTTGAGGATAATGCCTTTTCTTTCTTTGTAGCGTGGAAATTGTGATTTGGCGCTGCTTTTGGTGCTGCTTTTGTATGAAGTTTGCGACTCCTGCATGAGGTTTCAAGACCTCTGAATGATGAAGTAAGATGTGTTTTATCTTGGCATTCTGGTCGTGACCACAGCACAATTAGTACCACTACCTGTAATAAAAATACAGAGGATAAGGGTTTTTTTGTGATCTTCAATACTACGAAGTCACGAATCTTATACATTGAAATATGTTTCGAGGCATCTGTGTAAGATTCCTCAAATTCTGCATTTGAATGTTAACGGGGTTACAAACCTACCGAAAACGTCAGCAATATCGAATGTTATTTAAATATTTTGAATGAATTATCTCTATCAGGTGAATGCCTTGGATTTGCACTCCGGATACTTTTCTGTTGGTTGTGGTGCTGTCAAATGTTTTTATTCTGTTAGCTATTACAAGAATTACTTTTCAGTGTCAGTCGCGTAGCAGCAAACACACAATCAAATTGACATAATTACTGTGCGGGATAAATTATCACAAAATATTGGGAATGGAAATAATATTTCAAGAAGCTCTACTCTTGTACACAATATTTAAATGTGTCCTAATTTCCTTTAACAAACGTTTTAGAATTCTGAGAATCTCGCTATAAACCGGAAAGCGGTTAGCAACTTTTTTATAACTCTTCGATCACGTCATTCGTAGTAAAAATTGCCTTTATCGAGTGTTTAACAACCTTGTATAATTTTGTCATATTACCCAATCTAAACACGAAACATACAGAATTGTTTGCAATGTAGTGTAATGCATTGACAAGAAAAGTTGTTCATTCCTGCCAGGCTCACCCCGTGGCCGTTGCCACAGCATTCGCATGTTCACACGCAGTACACAATTGTTTTTGAAAGTTCTAATGATGCGTTTTGTGTGCAGAAAAGGGAGAATGTTGTCACGAAAGTGAATAATGGCGAGTCTGGAATAAAAACTGATTTCCGACTTTCTAAACTATTTTTTTCCGTAATTATTCTCTGTGTGTAAATAAATTGTTGCCCCTGAAACAACGTGAAATGCATCGCGGTTGCGCATTCTCGGGTGCCCCGCAGGGTCCACCTGAGTGGCAATCTGCCCGAGGCAGGCGCGCCGCGGTTTTGTTCGGAGGCGACGCTTCCCGATGACGCAGCACCTTGCGTCGAATTATTCTCGGTTTGTAAATAAAATGTTGCACCTGAAACGACGTGAAACACTGTGAGCTGCGCATTCTCGGGTGTTCCGCAGGATGTACCTGTGGGGCACCCTGCCCGAGGCAGGCACGCCGCGGTTTTGTTTGGAGGCGACGCGTCGAGGGGCGGTGACGCGGCACCTTGCGTCGTGGATGCGCGCTCGCGCGTTCTTGACCCTCCCGGGGAGTTAATGGAGCGGATTGTTCAGGCGGCGGCTTCGGCGGAGAAAGTTCTGCCGCGTATGCGTGGACCGTTCTCATTTAAATTGAATGTGAGGCTGCGGTAAGTGCCGGAAATTGCGTTGCGCAGGTGCTGGCTGTTTTGTTCTCACGACAAACCGCTCGTTTGCGTGGCGAGACACTGAGCAACAACTTCCCCTCCCGAGCTTACTCATTGTTTTAAAGCAGTAATTCGTTTTGCGTTCGTTAACGCGGCCGTTCGATTGTATAGGTCTCGACAGTTCTCGTTGTGTTGTGGTTGTTTTGTGTCCTTTAGGCTGAAGCGTTTGTCAGGAATTCACTGTGAACCTGGGACTAGAAGGAGGGTAAACAGATTAGAGAGTCTTTGGAAGACGTGGAGGCGTTTTAATTTTTCTGCAATAAAACTGTACTCTCTTCGCCTAAAATGCAATTAAAATCATTAGATGGAAGTTTTTTCAGAAAGAAAATGCATGAGAATTGTAAAGAGTAACAAATTGCTTGGCGAACTTTCAATGTGGCCAATGATTTATTTGTATTAAGGAAGAGGAATTCACGTTTGATGATAGGAAATATAAAATTCATTTTCAGATATCCATCCTTATGAAACACATTAATTCTGAACAGTGTCATATATTTTGAAATATATGCAGTTTGATAGTTGTTCTTGAATTTCATAATGCTAGTGTCCTCTTCAGGTGATTTCCCAATTTAGAGCAGACTCTTCAAACAATATATGCACCAAATTGGATCTTACTAACAACGCTACTATTTACAGTTTTCTCTAATTGATGTGACTTTGAGACCCTCACTGAAAGGCTCTGGATATATTACATTCAATTTTTAACATTCTAGTCGCTTGCTGAGGTTTTTATTTTGTATTAATTCATGTATCCTACAAATAATGCACGAAGAAAAGTATCAGCCGAATAGAGGGTTTCATTTCTGATTATAATAACATACAAAACAAAACTCTCCGCGTTGTGAGACGCAGGTTAAGCCACCAATCTCTTCAAATTTCCATTCCTGCACTACCCTGCCTCCGCTGTTTATTTCCTACCGTCCAACGTTTCCGTAGCAAGAACTTCACGACCGCGGCGGCGGCGGCGGCACCAACACCGGAGACAGTAGACGCCGCATTAAAATCTCGAGTGTACGGGGCCTCTTTGTTCGGTGGCGAGACCCCCCCCCCCCTTCTCCGCTGCGTGCGTCCGTCGCCCGCGGAGGCGCGCGAGCGGTCGTCGCAGCCGAAACAATCGACTCGCGCGGCTTCCGACCGCCGCCTCCGCCGCCTCTGCGCCACGCCGTGCGTCATTTGAAACAACGGAAGGCGCGGGAGGGGGTGGCGATGGCATTGCGATGAACGGGGCGATGCGCGTGAAAGTTGCAATGGAGGTAACAACGGGGTAGAAAGTGGCGTGACGAGGTAGAGGCGACAATGGTCGCGATGGTGGAGAAGGTATGGGGTGGAGGAGGAAGCTATGCAGCGCAACTGGTGGTTGTGGATGGTAATTCCTCGTGATAATGGTGGTTGCGGGTTAATATGGTTACGTTGGGTGGCTGTCGTCAAACAGGTGATAGTAATTGTGTGTAGTGATTGTTTTGGTAGTTATAGCTACGATTGCAGTGTTCTTATGACGATGGTCCTGGTTGTGTCTATAGTTCCAATCGTGAGGTAGATTTTGATCGTGACGTTGGGCGTCGTATTGTGATGGTTTTGGCCTGGAAACGATTATGGTCTGGTAGAGATTGCAGCCTGGCTGTGGTTCTTGCTTGTGCTTCTTCCCTTCTGGTGATGGTTGTCACTCAGTACGAGCGTTGGTGGTTGTCCGTACCTCGTAGCAGCGCTGGTGATTGTTGTTGTAATGGTTGTAGTGATGGTGGTGGTAACGGTGGACGTCGTCGTGGCGCAGGTGACGGTGGGCGGAGGCGTCTGGCGAGCGGGATGGGCCGCCCAGCGAGCCCCCCCCCCCCCCCCCCGCGGGAGGTCGGCGCTTCGAGCGCGCCCGCGGGCGCCCGCTGCCGGCGAAGCGGTGTAAATCTCGGTTAGCGCGAGGGGCGACCAAGGCGGGCTCAGGGGCCGCGACTGCCACCGACTCGAAAAGAAGTGCGAGCATGTTACATTTATCTTGAGGAAGCGGAAGCTCTGTAAACCTTGGCGTAAACATTGCTGTGTGGCCGCTGATAAGAAAAATACCATTTGAACGGAAATGACATTTTTTTCGACGACACAGGCTAATGTGACTCGTGGAGAAACGAAACATTTTTAATGGCATACCACTTACATATTATACCTACGTCTCTTTATCTTTCAGATTTTTAAGCCAAATATTTGAGAAATAATGATTCATTTATGATATGTGGCGGAAATCTATGAAAATTCACTAAATCATTTAAAAATGATTCTATTGGATGAGAATATATGACTTAGTTTTAAAAAATTGGGTTCAATATGAATTTCGTCACCTAGCCGCTAATGAAGAACCACTGGGGAGTATTGTTTCGTTGTATAATACATTTTTAGTATACGTGAGTCAAACGATTGCTACGTGAGATTTTTCGAAAAATATTTCAAGTTGAAAATACTGCAGTATAGAAATTTTCAGTTGTGTAGGCTTTGTCTTCTCGTCGGGAATTGAATCTCACCCTAAAAGCTATTCGTTCTTAGCCCTTGAATTTGACAATTAATGAGAGAGGCTTGTAATTATGTAGAACGATTCTGCCATCAGTTTATGGGTCATTGGGTGTTTTGCTAATATTAGAGTTTTAACAGCAAATTTGTTGCCTTGGGTTACGCAGTACATAACATGTCGACTTAATGGCTGCTCGCGGTTCTTTCCCCGTGCTTTGGCGCCCCCTTGCCCGTGGCTTCTCCGCGCGCCTTTGGCCGCGTCGTATTTCTCTTGGCAGCGGTTGCGGCGCCAGTGCAAGACCGCCCCGTCCGCGATTTACCTCCCCGCGTACTTATGACCTGCGCCGGGATTCGAGCCCGGAATTAGTTCCCCCACCAGCCTTCCTAAATACTCATTACGCGCGGTGTCTCATCCGCTCTGCGCGAATGGAGTGTAGATTTAGTCTCCAGTTTGTCGCCCCCCAGATCCTCCTAGAGAGGACGCTTTAATGCCCTATTCATTTGAAATAGTTAACTGGGAGTACCGAGTGTTTGAAGGCGTGAAATTGTACGAGTAAGTAGTGCTAACGCACGACAATGTTAATTACAATTTCGTTTATTGCTTAAAAGGTTTTACATTATTCTAAAAATGTCTGCGGTTACAATGTGTTGCCGTAAACATACATTGTTATCCTATTTTAACCAAATAGAGACATATAATTCATAAAATTAAGTTTGCTTTAAACAATACTCATATTTTTGTGAAAAAGTATTTGCAGATAATTGCAAGAAATGAAAATAAATAATCTGGATAAAGAACTTATACTGGTTCGCAACTTCTACGATTCTTCCCATTTCTACAAATTTTAATCATATGCATAGCAACATTAATATGTGCCGTTCAGTGCATTTAGCTCTAATAACATTATACTTTTTTGCCATTACTTGATAATAAGAGAACGTATTGTAAGAGTGCGCTGGGAAACAAATTTTCGACAGTAAAACTCTTATTGCCGGGTTCTGGTAACGAAAAAGTGAATAAATATTGTTCCTATACATAGTAAATTACTTTCTCTAATACGTTGTGAAATCAGAAACCCTTTTTTGTGGAACATAATACCGAATTATTGGCTGACATCCGTTCGTGTGTCCGCCCGTCTGTGATCAAAGCTAGTACCAAATTCGTTCAGCTCATTTTCTCCAAAATTGGTATTCTTCGATCCATTTAAATGAGCTCAAAGCCCTCTGTGTTTCAAACGGATATTTCGATTTTCGAAGATGCAATAAAAGAAGCCTCAACGTTTTCAAAATTTTCTCAAAATTCTTTACCAATTTTTTGAATAAACTTCGTCCTGGGATAGCACAAAAGGCTCTTAATATTACAGTGTAATTCTCCTTTTCATTGAAATTCCTAATTTTTTGAAACTTGCAGTAGTTTTTTTTCAGCATCTTCCTACAATTACAATATAGAAGATATTTTATCATTAATAGAAATTGTTCATTGAGAACAGATCTTGAAATAAGTTCGTGTAAACGTTTTTGAAAATATGAGTGGTTTCCGCGTAAATTTCGCCTGAAATACAAGCAATTAAAAAATAAATGACATATATTCTCAAAAACTTTTTAATTTAAATTTTCTCGTCGTATTTCTCAAAGAAAATTAAAAAACTAGGCTAGTCTCATTTTCGGCGAACATATTTTTTGACAATTGCAAAAAGTTAACATTTCAAAACTACGAAATTGAAGATAGAGAGTTTGGCTTTAAACGAAATCTATTGTAAAAAACAGCTCTTTTAAGAAGATCAGGTATAGGCGTCTAAAATTTATGCTTGAAATTTTTACAATTCATTAAAAAACACATTTTCTCGAAAACCGCTCCAATTTTTTTCTTCGTTAATATTCCACCGATGAAACAAGAAACACTTAAAAGACTGGTTCAGGTCCCAATTTCCATGAACTGTCAGAATTTTCGAAACATTCAAATTTAGAAATAATGCAAAGACAGTACGTGCTGTTGTAGCACCACTAGTTTTACAGTTGTTTTCTCTTCTGTACAAAACATTTAAGGCAGGAGACGTTTGGCACGGAACGTGCTGTTATGAGAAATAGGGTGGCAAAACAGAAAGTGACGTGATCCGGTGCATCGCGCTGTTTGGGCTGGAGTCCGCCCCAGTGGATAGGAGCAGATAGACATCGACACGACCCCAGCGCTGTGGCGGTGGCGGCGGAGTTTTTGCGTGATAGCGGGCGGCGCGCGGGAGTGAACGGCCGACAAAACGCGCGGGTGGGCGGGCGGTCGCACGTGTGGCTCTCAGCACGCACACGTCACCTTTTTTGCCTTGCGCCACTGCCACCCCCCCTCCCCACGCAACCTCGATCTCCTCTTTGTCCTCTCTCGCTGCCGTCCCCCTCACACCCCGATTGCCTCGCCGCCTTGCTGCCTTTGGAACCACGCCGCCCCTATCGGTGGTGGAGAGGCATGAGAAAGAGGGGCAGTGGCTACTGTGAGAGCTGGAGTATCGGAAGAGGGAGAGGGTATCGAAAGTGGTGTGGGATAAGGTAGGTTGGCTGAGGCATTGGCAAGGACAGAGAAGACTGGGAAGTCGGAGACAAAGGGATGTCTGAGGCAAAGGGATGTCTGAGGCAAAGGGATGTCTGAGGCAAAGGGATGTCTGAGGCAAAGGGATGTCTGAGGCAAAGGGATGTCTGAGGCAAAGGGATGTCGGAGGCAATGGGTTATCGAAGGCAATGGGATGTCGGAGGGAAAGGGATGTCGGAGGCAATGAGATTCTGGAGACAAAGGGGTGTCTGAGACAAAGGGATGTCTGAGACAAAGGGATGTCTGAGGCAAAGAGACGTCGGAGGCAGTGAGATGGCGCAGGCAAAGGGATCACGAAGGAGAAGAAGGTGGCGGCGCCGGGGGGATGTGGCTGTGTGGGTGTTAGTATCGAAGGCAGTGAGAATCGAGACGTTAGAGTTGTCGGTGGAGGGTGTAAAGGTAGCGTAAGTAACACGACGATGGCCAGAACTGTGCCAGCGTGGTTGCAAAAAGACGGTAGAGATGGTTCGACGGAGGCTGAACGGAGTGGCGGCGGAGAAAGAGGCGGCGATGGAGACTGCGTTGGCGGCGGCAGAGGCGGTGGCGGCGGCGGCTAACGGCTAATCCCCGTGTAATCACGCCAGGCCACGCGCAACAGCGCTCCCAGCGGCCGGGTCTGTAACTTCTTGCCCGCCTGCGGCGACCGCGCGCCGAAGCTTCGAACCCGGAGCCCCCGCGGCCGCTCATCGACTTGCAGATGAGCGCATTGTGCCGCGCTTCGCTGCGAAGGCAGCGCGGGAGGGGCCCGACCGGCCCGGCTCGGCTCGACGGCGCGGCATCGGGGATGGTGGTGGCTGTGTTACGCAAAAGTAGGACGCGTGTTTGCAGCGGGAACATCGGGACCATAATCATGCGATAGAGGCAGAGGCCAGTGCTGTGATGTAAAATTCAATGTCGCTGGTAGTGGGCTATTATTCAACGCATGTTTTTTGAAGTTGTTTCGGTGACGGTCCACATTAAGTTGTAACAGGGGTTAAATATTAAAACAAAGGTGAAATTGGAATATTGGTAGTGTGGTATGTGGCGGATGTGAAGGAACATGATGAAAAATATGTCGATTGTGGAAGTTAATGAAGCAATAGCTCGAAAGCGTCTATGGTGACTGTTGTATAGTTTTCAGTTTTCACGGAACGGCAAGGTTATTCCTGCGAGTCGAAAATCAATAACGCCATTTCAAAATGTGTGTGTAATGGTTGTATTAAGAGGGACAGGAATAAGTTTGTATTAAGAGGGACACTCATCAGACAGGAATAAGTTTGTTCGCTGGGAGAAGCAGTGGCAGGAGTAAAATAACAATTATTCTGGTCGCGTGATAGTGTAACTGTGGATGAAGCAAATCGGCGCGATATCGTATACGCCAGATTAGGCGTCGTGCAGTGCGTCGTGCGAATAGATAATAGCGCCTGCCTTGCCAGCCTACTGGCACGCCAGGGCAGCATTGCTGGAGCGCTAATGTTATTCAGGCCGGCACCATGGATGTCACATTGATGACAACGCACTGGCAATGACGGCTTTAGCTGCCGGGGCGGCGGTTTTGCCAGTTGGGTGGAAGCCGGCAGTTCGGAATTCTCCCAGCGATAGCCGAGATTAGGGGAACGCTCGCAATGATGAAAACGTAGCGACGGAGATAGTGGCTACAAGGCAGAGCGAATGTTGCAGCGGCATGAGATGGGGGGAGGGGGTAGGCAGAGGCGCGGCACGAGCGGCTGTGTCGACACAATGCGCTGCTTATGAGCCGGCGGCCTGCCTGGCTGCACCCGCTGGGATGTGAAGCCGGGACGTGGCGGATGTGCGAGCGACGGCTTGTGAATCCGTTGCGGTTCCAATCGCCTTCCGGATTGTGACGCTTTGAAGCTTTCGAAAAAAAACTGCCTCACCATCCACACTGTTCCGAAATGACCCAAATACAGCGCAACATATTAAGAAATAAAAAATTAAATAAGCAAATCAAACGTGTTTCAGTTAAGTTGCATTTTCTTCGTGGGCAGCGGTGACATGAAAATATTACCTACAGTTATATAATATTTAATATTTCCTCTAGTTACCAATTTACTATGACCGTTGTTCTATTGATTGTAGTTCACGTTTTAATTATTTTACTACCAATAATATTGATTACCCTCTGGTTGCATGTACTCGTATGACTAACATAATCCATTTGTAGTACAGGGTGTTTCTAATTGTAAGAAATAAAATTAAACAAAACCATTTTGCAATAATTTTCACTTAATAACGTGGAATTGAGGCCGAGCCAAGCGTAGCGGAGATCGTTAAAGCAGTAGTTGCGTGGCGTTCTCGGACCGTAGGATCGTGGGTTCGAATTCCACCTAAGGCATGGTTGTATGTGTTTCGTGATTGTGTGTGTTGACTGTGTGTGCCCCAAAGCCTCGGCCGTAAAATAGTCGCCAAATGAGTACAAAATTGGGGAGTGCGGAAAATTAATAAAAATGGGTCTGCCCCCATTTGCGCCGACCCAGTAGAAATGGAAAAAAGGCGAGGACGGAATAAAAAACGGAATTGATGCCGTGTCTGGCCCTCATGACAAAACAGACGTGACGCGTTTGGCTGTCGGGATGCGGGACGTACATTTTGCGACCGCACACTTAGGGGGGGGGATGGTGAATGCGTGGAACTCGCCGGGAAATCCCGTGCGTATTGCGCGCTGCTGGTGTCGTTCTGCCCCACTGCGCGCCCGCTTCGTCGGTTCCGGAAGAATCCGCGCGCCCCGCTTCGCTTCCCGCGCAGGGCGAAAAACGGCGCGGTGCGTGTTCTGCAACGCTAACCCTCTTCCCGAACACGCGCGGCGGATGGCGAAAGAGGTTTTTTTTTCTCCCGCAGCGGCGGAGTGCGGCATTCTGGAACGAGTGGTGATTTGCGAGCGTGATTTTGGGATCGTGATGCGTTAATGAAAAGCGATGCGTGCAGTTGCGCTTCCGTAGATTATGCGTTATTTCTTTGCTCCTCGGTTGCACGATCGCATATGTACGTACATGGGCATTGCGGGTTCCTTTTTTGACTCCTGTCCTATGATAATTTTATTTTATTGCATGCTACATCCGTAGTATAGAGAATGTTATGTAATGCTGCAGCAAAAAGGGGCGATTTTTCGGTTGAAAAATTCATATTGTAGGTCCCTCAGAGAAAAAAAGTATAATTATTGGTAATAAATGTAGTAAATTACTGCCTTTAGCACTTTCCATAGTGAGAATCGAGTTCTTTGTGTCCCTGATACCGAAACCCTGGCTCACGCAAAACGGTCTGTCCGTCCGGAAAGTACGTTAATGAAAATAGCGCAGGTTGACTTTCGATAAATTATTTTAATTTTCGAAATTTCAATTTTCTTTTTTTATTTTCGTGTTTCAATTACGATATTGAAGACAGTTGCTTTTCTTGTAAATGAAATACGTTCTTCTCAATTCGATCTTTAATTGAGGTCACGAATATTTTAGCGTTGTAGTTTCCACGTAATAGTGAAGTAAAGACTATTTTGAAAAAAGGTTTTCTTAAAATTGTTGAACATTTCTTCTTAACGTTTTTGAACGTGAAGTGCTAAATGCTGTGAATAACATGACATTATTGTCATTTTAATACATTCTTTTAATTTTTCAAAAGTTACATAAATGAATTGTCTTTAAAATATCTCCCACGTCGCTTATATTTACGTTATGGGATTGTTCATTATTAAAATTGTGAGCAAAATTACTTAAAATGATTTATTATATGAAGTTTCTCGAATACTCAGACGTTTTTGGTGAAAATGAGCTCAAGAATGCGTGTTTTCAGAAACACTCAAACAACATTTTCTCAAAAACTGCTCCAAATTGTTCGATGAAAATTGGTTTAAAGGAGCATGTTTTACTCATCAATAACATTCTTATAGTTGATATTATCGTTGTGCTATTAGGGGACCCAAAACCTGAGAAAATGTGCACAATTGTCTTTTAGACGCCAATAGGATGCAGCTGGATAGAGTGTGAATCAGTAACGAAAAGGTAGCCTGGAATAAAGAGATTAGAAAACTAAGTACTACGAGAAATATTGGGATGTTTCGTAGCACCACTGTATTTTTATTTAAGAAGACTTAAAGCTACAACTTAAATGTACCTGTTAGCTTTTTATACATCTATATTTCTCTTTTGTGCAGTTATATTTTTCAATTTTATTTCTCAAAACAAATGTTACTATTAGAAAGCACTGACATTTTTTTCTTTCTTTACAGGTAAGAAGTTAAAGTTTATTGAAACAATCGACTTTTGCGAGGAAAGCAGAATCAAGTGCTGGAGTTCTGTGCCAGACTACACGGTAGCTATGTTCCAATACCATTTTTAATTACTTAATCAGATTCACGAACACTTTCGTCTAAATTTGTTTTTTAGACGAAACGACGTTTTTTAGACTTTATTCACAGAAACACTTGAGCGCGAGTACGGCATTCTAAATAAAATTTGAACTTGCTGAGTTCTTCGTGGAAGAACATATTAAGCACTTATCTCCAGGCGAAGGTCATTTGTCACCTTCCCTTTCTTTAGATCAAGTGAATTTTGAATTTTGAGTCCCCTTTTTTTCGAAGGAGGAAGCGACATAGAAAAGTCCCCAGTCGGCGATGCGATCAGAATGACATTGAGAATCAGTAGCTCATCTCCTAGTTCTCAGTCAGTCGTCCAATCGCCTGCTCCTCCCCATCGATGTGGCGTCGCCGAAAGCCGGGCAGTCGCCCACGCCCGCGTCTCAATCGCTCCTCCTCGCGAAGCCTCTTACGGACCGCGGCGCGGAGCGGATCGCCGCAACGCATCTGTCCCCACACCCCCGCGCCCGCACCCCGCGCCCGCACCCCGCGCCCGCCCCCGAGCCCGCCCCCGCGCCCGCGCCCGCCCCCGCCCCCGCCCCCGCCTCCGCGCCCGCCCCCATGCACGTCTTCTGTCCCCGACTTGTAACCACTCCCATACTCGGATGCGCCCCCGTCCCCACACCCCCGCCCCCGCCTCCGCTTTCGCCTCTGCGCCCGCCCCCGCGCCCGTCCCCGCGCTCGCCCCCATGCTCGTCTCCTGTCCCCGACCCGTAACCATCCCCATACTCGAGTGCGCCCCCGTCCCCCACACCCCCGCCTCCGCTTCCGCCTCCGCTCCCGTCCCCGCGGCCTGGCCCTGTGCCCTGTCCCCGCGCGTACCGTCGCACCGTTCCGCCCCCCCTCCCGGCCTTTGCCAATGCCCCTGACGCGGCGCCGAGGCGTGAAATGTATCTTTCATAACCTTTGCGCCAGCGGTAGATCAGGCAGTGGTGGTGGCGGCTGGAGCAGTGGTGGAGGTAGTGGTGTTACCGAACTCGATGGTGGAGATTTTAGTGAGTAAAGACTACGGTGAGCTACTACGGTTGTACGAGAAGCGGTTATAGTCGAAGCGCTGATGCATGGAGCGGTTGCGGCATGCGAAACAGTAGCAATTAGAGAGTTTTTGATGGTGCAGGATCGATGATAGTAAGATCATATTGTGCGGGTGCGGAAGGGTTGGCAGGAACGCGCGATTTAGATAGATAGATTTATTATTTCTACAGGTAGGTATACAAACTGGTGGCAGAACACTAAAATTTATATATTACAACTAACAATAGTAATACACTGTAATTTTAAAGCATTTTAAGACAATAATAACAATAACAGCATTACCTCTACACTTTATGACTGTTCTGCTCGGAATTTTTAACTAATAAATACACTACACTTCACAACACGTCACGAGACTGTAATTCAACTACTACTTTAAATATAATTGTATATTTAAGAAACCAATGCATTTAAAAGTGATTATCACAACACTAATAATAAAAAAATAACAATTTTAATAAAATTATAACAAAAATAATAACTATTTTATTAAGCCGAACTTACTAAATAATACATTTTACAAATGTCCTTAGTTTAATTTCTGCGCTAGTGAAGGTGTAAGAGGTGGAGTTGGCGCATGCGAGCTAGGAGGAGACGTCTGCTTAGGCGACGAACGCAGAATCAACGCTGTAGTTGGCAGAGGGGGCGGAGTGATGACGGTGGAGGCGGCAAGGGTGGTTGACTCCGAAGTTCATTAGCAGCGTTCAAGATACTTCCGCTGGCGCATCGCGGAAAGGGAGCAAAAGCAAGGGGGCAGAGGACATTAGCGCCCTACGGAAAGGGCCTTCTGTAGCAAGCGAGATGTGGGGGATTTTGTGGTAATGGTGTAAGGAAAAAGCGGGAAGAAAAGAGAGAACAATGTTAAATATGAGGAAATGAAGATGCGTGATATAGTGAAAACGAAATACTCGCAGAAGGGAAAGTAGTAAACAAGAGGGCGTCGTTAGTAAAGTAACAATGGGTAGTCGAGGAAATCTGAAAATGTAAAATATTTTTATATATGTAATGTTTATTATATTTGCATACTTTTTAATGAAATGTTTAGAAAAATTACTGTAAATGGGTTCATACAATTTTAATACAGTATTTCAGTAATTAAAAATAACACTTTTGTTTCATCAGCAATTACGAATTAACGCCACGGAATTAGTTATGCATACTTTAATTACAACACTAAACCATTGGACGATTTTCAATTATTTTAATTTTCACATCGTGCAGTTCGTTATCGTAAAGCCACACCCGTCCCACTGCCCACTTGTAGAACTTTTTCGGAGTATCCTCGCGAAACCGCTGGCGAAAACAGAAGTGACGGGAGCGCGGGCGGGCGGCTGCAAGTGCGAGGGGCGGAGACGCGGGACGGGGGGTGAGGTCGGGGTGGGCGTGGGCGGAGGCTACGATAGCGCCGCCGCCGCTTCCCACCATCCATCACGGCGCGGACAGCTGCGCATCGCGAGGCGGAATTGAAACATCCCGCGGCCGCGCCTAATCAACCTCTACCGCCGCCGCCGCCTCCGCCGCCCCCATCCACGCATTAGTGGGTCGGTCTTCGCGCTCTCTTCGCCCAGACGTCCTCCTCCTCCCTTCCCCGCCCCTCCTTTTCTCCTCTCTTCCTCCAGCCCAGATGTGCTCAGCAGTCCTGCCCCCACTCCTGGCCTTACTGAATTCTACATCCTTCAACTGCTGCTGCGCGAGGCTTTGTGAAATATCAGAACTCACGTTGGTATTCAATTTTTATTTCTGTTCATCCGAAAAAAATCAACGAGGAATTGCAACGATCCAACTGGATTAAAAAGCTTGAAACTTTAATTTAAAAAATCAATAGAATTCTGTTTATACAATATTTCATATCGAAAGTGTGCATCCAAACATTTCTATTAAAGTGTGAACGAAGGAATGTCGCTTGCTCCTATCAGTTTATAGAGAGATGTTTGATGGGTGGTGCCACGAGAACGAACACAAATACTAATATTTATAATCTGAGTGTGCACTGAAGGGAAAAAAATTGAATTATTCATTTCAAAATGTATTTCAATTTTTTATTTAATTTGAATTCAATTTTCTCCAAGTTAAAGTTGTACGGGAAAATCAAACAAATAAGTATCGTACATTAATTTACACTTCACAAATGCGTCGACCACCATTAGATCTTCAATAGTCGTATTTTGTGGTAACAAAAGCTGTAGAGAAAAGGTTTCTATTGTAATAATTCGAATTATTCGTTGCATTCTGTACTCTGATGTCTAGTTTGTTTTGTTTACGAAGTATTTCAGTATGCCGTAGTAGAAGCGCTTTAGTTTATGAGGTGGAATAGTAATGCTTTCGTAAGATTCTGTAATATGCTTTGTCAGCGTTCTCTTGAATGTCCCAAGGGTTTATCTGTAAAGATATGAAGAGGAAAAGAATTCGCTATGGAGCATTAAGTTGAACTCCACCGTCTCAAATGGATCTTTAGAAGAGAATCGAACAATGCCTATTCAATATCACATTGCCTATGCCGTGGTTCGTTGACAGTAACAGTTATAATAAATCATGTTATTTTACATTATGTTCATATGACATGAATAATGCTGTGACATTGCGAAGATTCTCTTCCATACAATTCAATAGTATTCAAATCGTAATTCTTATCAGAGAACTTTCCCTTCCTTGCCTTCCATTACACCTTTCACACGTGCGGTTGAGCGTACAGTCTGTTATTGATAGTCAGTTGTCAAGTTTTAAATTAGGCTCGCAATAGACCAACGTTTGTTTAAATCAATGAAAAATTCATGTGAATAATATTTACTTTTCTAGAAATTATTAAATACAGTGTGTGTAAATTCTAGCAACTTCAATAAATTGTTGAAAAGCGTCCCTCGATGGCGGAAGGATATGATAAGGGAGTACCGCAACCCCAGCACTAGTTACGAAAACTTCGTGAAATGAATGCGAATCGTTTCTCGAATTTGACTCGCTGACCACTTACTCAATAAGGCTTGGCAGGAATGAGTGTGAAAAGAATCTCTCACGTGGCCGAATCGAGTATACTCGTCGGGGTTATTTCCCGGGCGCCCACTGCGCCGGCGGCGGTGAGAGCCGGGGAATCCCCGGGCCGATCGCCCTCGCCTGTTGTTCCGGTGGCCACCGTCCCCGCCCCCGCCGCTTTGAGCCGCTCAAGCGCACTCTGTCCGTCCTCCCACCCTCCCCGCCCTCCGGCCCGCGTCCTCTTGGGGCCGCCGCCGGGCGCAGAAGCACCGCGTCGTCCTCCTCCTCCTCGTCCTCGCACGCCGAGTGGCCGGTGATATCTCTTATCCGCCGATCGATGTGTTCTTGCTGCTACCTCTCGCTCGTCTCGACCTCTCGAAACGGGAGCAGGAGGCGCCGGGCTCGCGACGGCTGCTCGTCTTCGTCGCCCTTCGGCGAGGGCTTGCTGTGCGGGTAGGCCAAGGGACGAAAGGTGGATTAAGACGGTGTAAGAGTCTGAAGAGTGAATATAAGTATGTGACTTGAGGCGGGTTTTCAACTACGTTGCGCCGCCTTTGAAAATGATCCGCATGAGCTGGCTGTATTATCATACAACTGATTCGGATCATTTATTAATATGGAGATATTTTCCACACTCTCTTAAACAAGAAGTAGAAATTCGTTATGATAAACTGCGATCTATGTAATAAATTAGATTTTAAAAAAATGAATTCTTGAAGATGAGATGCACCAAAATATTTTTTTTTTATTTTTAAAATACAGAAATTGCTTTCTTTGAATTTTAAGATATTAAGAAACATTTAGATTCTCTCAAAACTTTTAGGAGGAAAAAGAGGGAACTTAACTTTAAGGAAACTGGATTTTAAAATGTTCAATGACGTCACAGCCCGAGTCTATTCAAGACACAGCATGAAAGACTAATCGTTGTCATTATTCTGAATTCCTATAGATCACCTAGTTCGAAGAATACTCTGTATTTTATAACAGGCTGAAGAAATATAAAGTTTTGGTACCATTTACGAGATTCCGTGTGAGAAACTACACAAACAAAACTCTAGAAAGCGAGCTACTTCTGGATATGCAATTAACCTTCCTCTCCAAACCTGCATCAGAGAGGAAGAAATTCGCGTATAATGGTAAAGGGTAAGAGCAAACAAGCATGCATGCAACCCGCAGTGATCGTTACGCCTAAACAGTAGGAGTCATATGTAACGCAGACATGATATTTTCTCTGCCTTGAAAATCAGGTTTTCGAATCCGCAAAGATGTTAGTCAGTTCTTTGTACAGTAAAACATTAATATTGTTACTATTATTATTGTTGTTGACAATGTTGTTGTTTCTTTCTGTTGATCCTGATTTCGTGTTGTCCAAATCTACTTGATACTAACATCTATCTACAATATTATTATTATTATTATTATTATTATTATTATTATTATTATTATTATTATTATTATTATTATTATTATTATTATTATTATTATTATTATTATTATTATTATATTTTATTATTATTATTTATTATCATTATTATTATTATTCATAAAATCAAATCGTGCACAGCCTGTATGAGATACGTCCCCCAATCCACTTGGTTGTTCTCCCAGAACTGGAAGACGGTGCGTGATGCTCCCACGAAGGCGTCGAATCAGCGCGGGGCGAGGGCCGGTCGTCTTCGCGCGATCTGGCGAATGGGCGCCAGTGGGAGGCCGCGCGCCGAGCGTGAGGTTGGGTGGGGGAAGCCTTTGCCGCACTCACCCCTCCTCCTTCGGCGCCGGCGACATCCGTGATCCCTTTTATTTTCCCTCGCCGGACACTTGAGCGACGAGGCGCCGTGGGGAGGGGGAGGGGCCGAAATGGTCGGAGATTTCCTCCTTGATAGACCGGGCGCCGCCCACGCCCGCGTGCGCAGGCGGTGGCGAGAGGCTCCGTTTCATTAAGGCGCCCACCTGATCGAAGGGGAGGTCGGTCGACGGACGGTCGGAAGCCCGGGAAAGAAACGGCGTGACTGATCGAGATTTTATTGGCTTTATCGATACTCGCGCCACGGGCTGGTTCGCCTACTTGTTGATCGCCAGTGTATGGGAGTCCTTTGCTCAAAAACTTCTTGCCGTTTGTGAAATATTAACTAATGATTTTTTTAAATATTTTAAGCTGTTGTTGATTATTAAGCGTGTTTTGTTGTGTAATACACATACGAATATTGTGTGCGTACATATCACATTCCTTCCACCAGTCGGCTTCAGCTTTATTAATAATACAAACATGCAAACATTTCGCTTGGCAACTGATTGTCATGAACAATATAGGCGTAAAATGTAATCAGTAAAATGTGCAGAAAATTCGACATGGTGAATTAAACATAGTATTACAGCAAGTATAATTCAATTACGTGTAGCAAACTGTTTAGGCATTTTAATTAATGCAGTGCAATGTTCTCAAAACAATTAACCATTTTAGAACTGAACTTTTATAATTATAACCCAATTTGTTTTCAATTTCGCTTTTGAAGTCGGCGCTTGGAGGCTGGCTGGGCACTGCCTCTGCCGCTGCTTCTGGCTGCGAATCCAGCCGATCGCCCGCTCGCGGGCAGCTCCCGCACTTGCGCGCTGGCGCTGGCACTGCGCCGCGCCCGGGAGAGATGCCGGCTCGATTACTTCGCTCGTAGGCGAACGCAATCATCTACACTCCCCCGGAGCATGAATAGAACGCTTTACTGGTCGCCGATCGCAGAGATAGGCCGCACTTGATTGAGTACGCGAGGAGATGCGTATTCGAGATCGGGCGCCGGCTTGCAAGTCTATTGCTGCGGACCCCTGGCAGACTGCTTACACGGAAAACCTAGCGATCTGGGGGTGTGGCGAGTGGCCTACAAACACGCCGCGTGAGTCCAAATTATTATTTTGGAATGATGTGTATCTCTGCCTTAGATTCTGCGTGAATGTATTCTCAAATTTGATTCACTTGTAGATGTCGGTTTTAATAGAAAATTAAATTCTTTGATACAAAATTGTGCAATAGAATTCAATTGTCCAAACGTTTCCAATATTGTTCGTCTCAACATAGGTTATTTATCTTCAAACTCATTTAAAAAAACATGGCATCACAACATTTAAAATAACATTTCTTGTAATGAACTATTTTTGCGAATGAATTTATATTAAATGTTTAATGAAAACAGAAACAAAAACTAAAGGCCAAAAGTGAGTTGTAAAGTTTAAGACGTCTTTCAAATTAATTAAACGTAGACATTTTTTTTTCTTTCCAATGTATAGTAATCTCTGAAGTGTTGTAGTTTACATGCAGCGTATTTGGTGAAAAAATACTTAAGAGTGTTTTATTAATTAAGAAATTTTTAGTTTTCTTTTATGGTATTGGTAAGAAATTTGCTTTAAAACCATCAGTTTTGAAAGATATGCCGTAATTACTCTGCTTTATTTTGTAGACTTCAGATAAATATTGTTTATCTATTTTTTGTACAATTTATGAGGTTTTATATGTAACTATTCATTTGAATTACTCCGAAGGCTAATTATTAATCAATCTCTATATTAGCAGAATAACCGAGCTAGCTACAGCTTCGGTTGAATTAAAAGGAAATACTGGCGGCAACTGCTGCAGCTCCGCAGTAGACCAACGTACACATCCACAAGTCGCCGGGTGCTCGGGGCCCGTGGGAGCGCGTCATCTGCGCGGGGAGGCAAGCAGGGGCGACGGCGGGGGCGGAGGAGGCGTTAGCGAGAGAACGTCGTCGTGGAAATAGCCGTTTTGAGTTAAGGATTCGGCCCGCGGGCCTCGGCGCAAGTTGGTAGCAGCAGAGGCGGTGGACGAGACGGCGAAAGTGAAATGGCTGGGGGTGGGGCGGGGAGATGGCAGCCGAGGCGACACTTTGCGGTAGCGACCATCGCGGATTCACAGCTCCCGTGGCGCGGGCCAGCCGCCTCCGCCCCGACTTCTGTTCCCCTTCACCCACCCCCGGCTAAGTTCAGTGCAGAGCCGGCGTTGCAGCTGGGTCTGCAGTGACTCTGACCAGGAAGTCCTAGGATTCCAGTGCTGACTGTGGAGGATTTTCGACACTAGTTACACAGCTACTCACTCACACACACACACACACACACACACACACACACACTCGTGCACTAAACTTCCGCACATTTGACGGAACTTCCACCTCAGTTGCGAACCGGCTGAGTGGAGATACCAGGAAGGGAAATTTACCGCAACCCAGCGTGTAGATTGACACCTGATCCCGCCATCCGCCAGAGGAGGAGAACCGCCACTTCCCAGGATAAAACATTCTCTGTACTAACGCCACAATGACCATTGCAGTTCACGTACCCGAAAACATCGATCTATTAACGCCTCCACGCCCCACCCACTTCAGTGCCTCTTTGACTTCAGTCACTGCGTCTTCTGAAGTACCTACGTCTTCATTAGTTTCTCGTTCGAACTGTCCTGTTCACGTTGATTTTTGTTTCGCATAATCATCGCCTTTTTTAAATAAATTTCTTTTTCAGATTTTTTTCACCCTCAAACTACTTTTTCTTTCTATTTGTTAATTCACTACAATTCCCCTTCCATGATTTGTGTATACAATTTTCGCAATCCCCAGCAAATATTTGATTCTGTCAACACAACTTTTACACTTTCCTTTTCCTATTCATCTTTTAAGAGAAGATTATGATATATTGTTTATACTCTTAAGACATAAGAGTATTTTTCTCTTGTTTTCATTTTTGTTTCATGCTTCAATTTTCCATTGGGTCTTACGTCTTTTTATTTCAATATTTCCCATCGTCTTTGCACTTGTTCTTTCTCGTCGGTAGTTTTCTTCTCGTGGAGCTTCTCTTTACAGCTCTCTGGCGCGCCGCGGGGCTCCCGGGCCGGGCATCAAGTATTTAGCCCCGGCGGGCTCCGGTGGCCTCCGCCCACCGCCATCATCGTCCACAGAACCCGGGCCAACTTCCCCGGCGGGCTTCGCGGCCGAAACCCGCATACCCCGCCCCCGCTCCCCACCAGGATCGTTATGCCTGATCAGCGCCTCCGACGCCGGGCGCCTCTCACGACCCCAGTAATTGGCTGCCGACGGAGCCTGATCCTCAGCCGCTCGGGGAGGGGAGGGGGCGGGGCGGACGCCGCCCTTTGTCTAGCCGCCGCCGCCGCGCTGCTTGCGTCGCCTGCGGTCGCGGCTTCGTCCTCACTCTGTCTCCGACGACTGGCGTGTCCGCCTCCGCCACTTTCGTCTTAAGGGGGAAGGGGGAGTCACATAATTGAATTGACCTCGAATCGGATTAGCCGCAAATTACGCGAAGCCCGATTTTTGAATGGTGATTTTTCAATAGGTCAACGGTTTATTTTGTCCCGCAGCTAAGAAGGAATGCAGGTTACTCCAAAATTTAATGTTACCCAAATTTACGTTATTTAATAAGTATTTTTATCGCTGACAGTTTGTCACTACAATTATATTTTTGCAGAATTTTAAAGTGGTTTCACGACTTCAAATATGTATTTTTTTCGAGAGAGAAAAAAGGAATTATTTAACACTACCTCATTATCTTCATCATTAATATTTCCTTCTGTCTCAATTTCGCCTTGGAGTAAACCCTTCTCCACTTACTTTTACAACATCAGCCTCATCATTCTCTTTGCTTTCTCCACCATCTCCAGAACTCACTCCACCGTTTCTCCTTAATTAGAAGCCGCCGTGTCCTTGCTTAGAAGCCCCCGTCGTCTTCGTTGCTGTCGTCACTGTTGCCACGACCGCCGCCTCGGCCTGCCCGTCCCGAGGGGCGCTGCGGAGGCGGCAGTGCTCGATGCAAGTGAGGCTTCTGGGAATTGCCCAGAAACTCAGCCACTCAAATGCCTCGAGTTGTTACTCTCTTGATAATTAAGTGCAAACTCTAATAGGGATAATCTTACTTTAGAGTGATACAATGCGTGTGATGTGCCGCAATGTTTTGAAATTAACGTGTGGTTTCTAAATGCTCGACTGTAAAGCTCCGCAAACTCACGTGAATTTTTATATGAAATCTACTCAATTTTAATATGATGTGCAACCGTTGAAAATTATTTCATCCTGTTTCAAAAGAGAATGTTCAATAATTCTAGTACAGTGGCAGTCATCTATCATGTACAACGTAGAAAGGGAGTAATGTGATATTCGTGTCGCACACTATACTCTTTGTCGGTTGTTCAAAAATTTATTCTTTATTGAAAATCGTGGTAATTAAGACAATTGATACAACGATATGAAACTTTGTAAACCGTATATATCATTAAAAAGTTAATGTTTTAATATATATTGCTTATTATGATCACTCACTTCGGAATTCACTTCGATTATTCTACGGGCCTGTTCATCTTTCCATCCAATGTATATCTTTTTGTATATGTTCATCTTTTCATCCAAAGGCGGAAAATTACCTAAGAACCGAGGTCTCTCTTCCCTCAAAGTATGAGCGGCAAACGTTGTTAACTTGTCATCTGCATTATTGCATCACCGCGACATTTGACGCGGCACTTAAGACCAGCGAGCGCTAGTTTTCCCATTAACCGCATTATAATTAATCGTTAACTGGGCGTCATCAAGCGTAGTTACCCGGCCCCGACTCCTCCCCCGATCGCAGCCTATCAGAACGCGCTATCAACCATCCTAGCAGAGGCGGTAATCCAATTGCTGCGCGGATCTCCACCTGCGGGAAATAGGAAATAATCCTGATGAACGAAATTAACATTTCAATAGCGTCCCACCATTACCTCGTAGATTGATAGTTGATGGCTGCTCATTCCATTATCGACGCGCAAACACGGCAACGCCGCGGGCACTGCGATCACCTTCCTCTGGCGCTGCGAACGTGTTTCGTTTGGCGCCTTGTTGTTCGCTTTTAACGTTTTACAAACACGAGCGATTGAGTGCTGTGCAGTATTGAAATTTTTCAGAGTTATATTTGTTTTAACTAGTAATGTTGTGTTTCAACCTCTTCTTTTTTATATTGCGATTTTTTTTATTATTTCTCTCGGTCTTCAACTCTGTTTTAAAACTTGTACGTAAATGTCATCATTCAGAGAATTAACCACCAATTTCGATTTTTACTAAATAAATAATACATTCAAAAAAAATTGATCAATTATTATAATCAGTGGTTTTGAGAACAATTGAACCTTCAATCAATCTACCTTACTCTTCGTTTCGACATCTACTTTTCTTCACTATGTGCAGACTCACAAGTTTAATTGTAATATAAAATGTAAATTACAATGTATTCGATATATAATTCTCATAATGGCTGTGCGGACATTCAGAGTTTCAAAAAATCTCCTTTTATCGTCAGACATGTAGTGATATAAACAATAATGTAAATATCATTAGTTATCCTTAGATTTTATACCACAAAACAAAACTAGCATGTAATTCTGCTGCACCAGATCGATATACCACCATTACATTTACCATTATGTATTTCGTCTTCTTGAAAATTAATTGCGCATAATTATATAATTTTTACTAGTCATACTACTGATTCAATCTGAAAGTGGCAATACAGCAGCGTAATCACGTAATGTAATTCTTGCATCCGAAGGTGTGTGTTTCCATGTGCCTTTGAATTTGCATGAACACTCTTGAGCTGTTCGACAAAAAAAAATATTCCACTTCCCTTCCCGGACATCGCCTCCCCCCTCACTCGACCTTTCCAGAGGGCCAGTGACCGTCCTCCCGCCTCCAGCCTCACGCCCCCACCCTCACGCCCCATCCCCACGTTGCGCGCTCGGGGGCCGCTCGAGGATTATGAGATAGGAACCGGCTAAATTGAAGGCCGGCCCCACCCCGGTCCTTAGGGCAAGCGCGCCCCCGCGCCGTGTTCTGGCGTCGAGGAGGGCTGTGTCCCTGACAGCCCAATCGAGCCCTCGGTCCTCTCCCCTCGACCCTCCGCTCCCGTCCCCCCACGCCCGCCGGGGGGTCGTCTCCGGGCCGGTCACCCCCGCTGGTTAGCCGATTCCCTGGCCTGCTATCTCGCCGACGTGTCTCGACGTATTAATGGTCGAATAATTAAAAAAAGAAGGAAACAAATTTCTGGGGGATACTCTTCCTTTCCGACCGCTTCAAAAAGTTATTAGGCGGTGAGGGAGGGGGGTGAGACACAGCGTGAGGCGTACACAGAATATTATTAGCTTCACAACGGTCGTGTCACAAACGCAGGGGCCCTCCGGCGCGTGACAGTACTGCGGTCACCCCCTGCCTCGGAGGTCTTACTCTCACGTTCGGGGCTTCTAATATAACTTTGAGCGAAAGTTACCCTTTCATTTCCCCGGTTGTCACACTGTGTGATATGTGAAGGGGTACTCTCGCTTGCTATTTATATGCCGAATGCGAATCTGAATGTTTGGTACTTATCCGTACGAAAAGGGAAGTTTGATGTAATTGTGCAGCAGAACTTGTGGCGGAATCTGAATAGCGTGGAGGACGGAGAGCGCGTTTGTGGAACCTTTAGCCATGCGCATTTGCGAGACTGCGCTCTATGTGGCGGGGTAGTTTGTCTAATGCTCTGCCATCCCGAATTCTGATATTACTCGAGTTTAGAGCAAAATACGATGATGTAATAGGTCTTAAAGTGTAAAGTTTAAAACAAACTTTTAAAATTGCATGATCAATATCGCAAGAGCTGCAGTCAATCATACTTGTATATTGTGTATCAGTTCGTAATGTAAGACAGCTTAAAATAGGCAGTACATTTGTAAATGCGAAGAAGACGTATGTGAAGTTTTACTAAAAATATACCATTAGCACGAGTCAGATGTTGCTATTTGCTTTGCACTTTTAACTATTTATTACAATAATAACTTATTTATTATGCGGATGCTTGAAACTAAATGTTATAGACTTCTAGGGCATGTATGGGGAGCCGAAGGTAACTTTTTGCCAGTGAATACATAGTGGGTAATTTCATGTAATGATATTATATTCTATGGGAACTTTGCCGCTGTTTGTTAGGAAAATCATCATGCACTCGTATTTATCTTGTCACGTTCTGATGTATCAAAAAGATTTCGTTTACCTGCCCAACAACAGCACATAATGAGTTACCTATGCAAATATTACAAATGTACTTTCTTATGTGGAATTTCCAACTACATGTTTCATCTCCGACCACCTACACGCGCTAGAAGTTTGTAACATTTAGTTTTAGAATTCTTCTATACATTTAGACATGGAACATTCTTTAAAAAGAAAGGTTCCTTGATGATGAAAGTAAAACAGTGTTCTTGAGGAGCTTCATTAATTAACAAAATAAATCTGTTAAGTAGCTTGAGTAATTTCCCCACTTCGATCAATAATGTGTCAGAGTACAGTTTCTTTGACAAAGCAACGCAGTGAGGGAAAGAAAGCACAGCGAAAATTCCCTATCGCGTCATTACTGATTCTCCGTAACCCTCGCCCCATTACAAGGCATCGCGAAGCAAAGTAGCTTGTGGGGGGTAGGAGGGGCCTGCATTATGCAGAAACTTGACTTCGTGAAGGGGCCGCTGCCGCGCAGGTGAGAGGCGAGAGCGGTTTCACTGACGCTGCCACGTTGCGGTTACGGCGCGGGCGGGCGGAAACGGGGGCGGGGGCGGGGGCGGTGACAGCAGCTCCTGTCGCAGCGAAGTTGGAGGCGACGCAGGCAAGGCAGCGGCGGAGGAGAATGGTTGGGACGGTTGAGGAAGGTGACTGGTGGTCGTGGAGGCGAGGTCGTGGTTGAAACAACGACTGCCGGTGCGAAAGTTGGTGGCGATGACGAGTCTGAATACGGGGATCGATATTGCTGCGGTTCTTATGGTGGTGGGTGGTTGGTTGGTCCGAGCGCGTCAACTACCGATGTCATTAGTCTCATAAGTAGTGTATGTTTTTTCCTCGGGAGGTGGTGGTGGTCATGCGGCGGTTCTATAAGCGGGGTTTCCCTCATTCAAGTATCTCCCACCAGCGGGACACCGCCCTAGCTGGGCAAGCATTAAGCTGCAGACCGGTCTCTCGGCATGTGTGGTAGTGTAGTATATGTGAGTGTAAGGGGTGAGGATATGACAAGGAAGAGGAAGGAAAGATCGCGCGCGGTCCCGTTTGTCAGGGTATTGCTCCGGCATTCGTCTGGTGTTGATCGGAGACGCCACGGAAAACAATCTAACAGAGCGGTCGTCCTCTAGAAGTCTGCTGCAGACATTGTGGTGGTGGAAGAGGGGTGAGGATAGAGAGAGGGCGGCTAGCGGTGCGCGTGTTTGGCGGCGGGGACCGCGTCTGGCGGCAGGCGCCACTCGGTGCAGCAGCGACGTCAGCGGTCGCTCCTTGGGGGAGGCCGCGTGGAGAAAGCCCCAACCCCGCCGGGCGGCAGCGTGGCGTTGACAGGCGAGACCGCATGGACGCAGAACCCGCTGCGGGTTGATCGCTGTGGCAAGAGGGCAAGCGGGCTGGACTGTGATCCCGAACTGCTGGTACAGCCTGAGCCAATTCTAGGGGCCAGAGGGCCCGTAGTTGAAAGGAACCGCAAATCCCAATTTTATCAGGATATGCAACATAACAAAGTATTAGGGAATTGATTGAATACAGGTGGATAATGGATCAGCTGTATTTCCAATATTCTGTTTCGCATTTGATGACCACATCACAGATGGTTATTCTCTGAAATTTCATTTGTCATAGTTTCTTTTAATAATGTGTGTGCTAACAACTACAAAATTGGGTATTAAATTCAATTGTGGACAAGGAAACTCCAAATTTGGTTGATTCTGAATTAGATTAAAATTTAGTTCAACACTTTAAGGATACTGGGAAATTTTGTATTATTTATTGCAATTGTATTCTGAAATGTGTGTACACACTATCTCGAATTGTGAATGTATGCCCGTTTAATCGTTTGGAATACGATTTTCCATTATTAAAATTTCTTTTAGTTCGCTATTTCCAAGCAAAATGGAGCAATTGACTGTGACCAATGGTTAAATTTTTATAGTTTTCATTTTAGTGTGGTGTTCTCCTGTTTCATTATCTTCTCGTCTTGACCTAGAAATATTTGCAGTTATGGGCGTAAATATTTTAAATCTTAACTTCGCTTGTTATTAGACAGTTACTAGCACGATTTCAACTGTTAACCATGATTATTATCAGTATAATAACCATTAAAATAGAAAATGTTTAAAATATTTTCTTAACGAGTAATAAAAAATTCTTAAAACTTAATTCCTAACTTAATACATCAGTGATCATTAAAGTAGATTTATATCAGATGCATAATGGTGAGAAAATTTGTGCCTAAAAATGAAAATACGATCTGTTGGAAATATACATTTATATTGTAAGGTTGAAGTTTGTGAACATGTCGACAGTGTCGCCATCTGCGTCTAGTATATTATTGGAAATGTACTCTATATTGAGAGATTGAGGTTTGTGAACGCGCCGACACTGTCGTCATCTGTTTTTGGTATGTAAACGAATGATCATATTCATTCGTCCTTTTGTCTTACTGTGCAGCAATGTAGTGTTTGTAAAAGACCGTAAAAGACGTTCAATAAGTTTTTATGTATATGTATTTTGTTATAAATAAAAGTGAAATGCAGTGTAGTTCTCAAGAGTTAATTTAACATGGTAACAGAGCGTGGTTTCCGGATGCAGATGAATTGCTGAAGAGGTTATATTGGAGTTCAGCCCAGTGTCCGTCGATTCGAGGAAGTTTGCGACATGGACGACCTGAACATTCCAGCTTTTGATGGAGAGGACTACGCAAACTGGAAAACGAGGTTAACTATCTATTTGAAATTAAAAAAATGCCATGAGGTGACCACGAGGTCGAAGCGAGAAGAAGACAAGGACGTAGAATGGGAAGAACAGAACCTGAAGGCGATGCATTGCATTTTTAGTGCAATTACTAACAAGCAGCTAGAGTTCGTGAATGATAAAGTAAGTGCTTTCGAGGTTATGAAGAAGTTTGACGAGCTATACTCCAAAGAGTCAACAGCGTTGCAGATTGTCTGCAGGAACAAACTAGATGGACTCAGATTAAAGAATTACAGCGACATAAATGAATTCTTCACTGTGTTTGAGAAATACATAAACGAACTGAAGTCAGCCGGGGCCAAGGTAAGCGAAGAAGAGAAACTAAATTACATGCTCAAAACGCTGCCCGAGTCACTAAGTTATATCGGAGATCTAGTGGATGTTTTGAAGAAGGAAGACCGGACTGCGGAGTACGTGAAGGCAAAAATAAGGATGAAGAGCATCAAGGAGAACCAGGACAGTGAGGGCGTAAAATCAAATGCATTCATCTCGGAGAAGAGACCTAGTGCGAGCGGCCAAAAAGTGTGCTACGGATGTGGTAAACCAGGACACTTCAAGAGGGAATGTCGACAAACTGAGAATCATCGAGGTTCCCGGGGACGTGGCGGAAGAGCACGAGGTAACTATGGAGGTTATGTCAACCAAAGTTATGAAAATGGACATCGCGGAGGCAGAGGAGGACCACGTGGGTCCAGAGGCGGTCGCTATGGTCACGACCGATCTTACCGACAGAACGAGCAAGGAGACCGACATTACCGACAGGACGACCATGGTGGTAGGAACCGTGGAGAACAACAGTTTTATCAGAATGTAAGTGGCGCAAGCAGTTTCGTGACAGAGGTCTTCGCCAAGGAAGTAAACAGTGTAACACAGGATTCAGGTCAGATTGAAATTAATTGGTTGTTAGATAGCGGTTGTACAGATCATATAATTAATAACGAGGAATATTTTTCTAAATGCGTAACGTTAAAAGAACCGATTAATGTAAAAATCGCGAACGGAAAGATTTTAACGGCAACTAAAGTTGGTAATGTAATTAGCGATTTTTTAGTGTTTGACAGATTAGAACGAGTTGAAATGAAAAATGTATTTTACATTAAAGATCTAGATAGGAATTTAATTAGTTTTTCAAGAGTCACAGAGAAACATGATATTATTGCAAAAGGCATCAGCGCAAAAGTTTTTAGTAAAGATAGGGGTTTAATTGCAGTTGCATGGAAACAAGATAGGTTATATAAAGTGACAAGTGTGATCAACAAAGGGGAATTTAATGTAAACTTCTGCAATAAAGAAAATATGACAATAAAGGAAAAGTGGCATAGGATACTGGGGCACGTAAATTTCAATTATTTAGATAAAATTTGCAAACATCAATTAGTAGATGGAATCCCTCAAAACGTCGAGTCTGAACCTATGAAATGTAAAGTGTGCATAGAAAATAAAATGCATAATGTTCCTTTTAAAAACAACAGAAATAAGGCTAAAGAAATCCTAGAAATTGTTCACACAGATCTAAATGGGCCACATTCAACAGTAGGTATGCATGGTGAAAGATACTTTGTTTCTTTTATTGATGATTATAGTAAACTTGCACGCGTTTACACAATTAAAACTAAAGACCAATTATATGATTGTTTAGTTGGGTATGTAAATGAGGTTGAAAATCTTACTGGGAAAAGGATTAAGAAATTGCGGTGTGATAATGGAAAAGAATACATGAATAATAATATATATCAATACATCAAGGAAAAGGGGATTGTTTTAAATGCGTGCCCGCCATATGTGCATGAGTTGAATGGAACTGCTGAGAGGTTCAATAGGTCAATCATGGACATGTCAAGATGTTTATTAGCCGAAGCAAAAGTCAACAATAGGTTTTGGCCAGAAGTAGTTTGTGCTGCCGCGTATCTGAAAAATAGATGTCTTGCAAATACCGCAGAATTGAAAACTCCCTATGAAATATTTTTTGGAGAAAAGCCTAATGTCACACATTTAAAATTGTATGGAAGTAGAGTCTTTGTAAGGGTGCCAGAACAATTGAGAAAGTCAAAATGGGATAGAAAAGCAGATTTGGGAGTTCTGTTAGGTTACAGTGACGTTGGATATAGGGTACTCATAAATAATAAAATTGTTGTGGCCAGGCATGTAGAGGTTGTTGAAGAAAATATTAGATGTGTAGGTTTAAAGGATAATGGTTCCGTGAGTAAAAGATTAGATGAATCTGGGTGTGAAAATTGGGAAACTGGGTCTGAAGATAACAGCGAGGACGAAGAAAGGTTAGTCGAAATCGAATCTCCAAAAGCAGCGCTAAAGGAAAAAACAACAAGGTCGGGTAGAGTGGTTAAAACTCCACAACGCTATAGGGATGATAATACAAGTAACTTTATTTATATTAACGTATGCAGTGCAGATAGCCCGGTTAGTTTTGAGGAGGCGATTAATAGCAATGAATCGAAAAGCTGGAGTCAAGCTATGGATAGGGAAATTGAATGTTTGAAGAAAAATGACACATGGGAGTTAGTTAGTAAGCCAGAGGGCAAAGATCTTATAGATGTTAAATGGGTTTTTACTAAAAAGTTTGATAATAGGTACAAAGCAAGATTAGTTGTTAGGGGATTTCAACAAAAGGAATGTGTTGATGATATATATGCACCAGTAGCTAAAATGCAAACTTTGAAGATTTTACTGTCATACTGTTGTCATTTTGGTTTAATTATTGAACAAATGGATGTAGAAACAGCCTTTTTAAATGGCGAAATCATGTCAGAAGTTTATGTTAAACAACCCGAAGGCTACGAAGACGGCACAAATCGAGTGTGCAAATTGATGAAAGCACTGTACGGTTTACGAGAAAGTCCGAGAGCTTGGTATGAGTGTTTAGATACTTTCTTGAAAAGTTTAGGATTCCAAAGAAGTGAATATGATTATTGCCTTTATGTTTTGCGAAAAAGTAATGTCCTGATTTACTTGATAATTTTTGTTGACGACTTGCTCATTTGTTGTGTAAAGAAAAGTCGAATTAAAGAAATCAAAAATTTGTTGTCAAATAGATTTAGTATGAAAGATTTAGGTGAGGTTAAAAGTTATTTAGGAATTGATATAAATTACGAATACAAGAAAAACAAAATGAGCTTGAGTCAGGAAAATTATATTAATTCATTAGCCGAAAAATACAAGATTAAAGACTCAAAATTATATGCTACACCGATGGAAGTTAACTTGAAATTAGAACCAACTCAGGAATTGCGTAATGATATAAAGTATAGAAATTTGATTGGTGCGTTGTTATATATTAGTTCAGGAACAAGGCCAGATATCAGTTATTCTGTTAATTATTTGAGCAGGTTTCAGAATTGTTATGATGGCACACACTATAAGTATTGTCTGAGAATCTTAAAATATCTGTATTTGACAAGAAACCTGAAATTGAATTATTGTAAAAACGAAAATGCAAAAGTTCTTGATTGTTATGTAGATTCAGATTGGGCAGGTGACAATATAGATCGTAAATCTACGACAGGTTATGTGATCCGTATGTTTGACAATGTTGTATTTTGGAAGTCTCGCAAACAATCAAGTGTAACAAAAGCTTCGACGTATGCAGAGTATGTTGCGCTATCAGATGCTGTGAGTGAAGTGAAATTTCTAAAAGATGTAATGAAAATTTTTGATTTGAATTTTGATGAACCGATTGTAATGTACGAAGACATCTCAGGAGCATTGAGTATTGCTAAATATGGTAACTTTACAAAAAACTCAAAACATATTGAAGTCCATTATCATTTTGTCAACGAGTTGTATATGAATGGTTTAATTGATATAGTCAAAGTAAATACTGATGATAACATGGCAGATATTTTCACGAAAGCTTTGTGTAAAGACAAGTTTGTGTATTTTAGGAATATGATGAATATTAACTGAATTTAAGATAGTATGTATATAAATGTAAGGAGGCGTGTTGGAAATATACATTTATATTGTAAGGTTGACAGTGTCGACAGTAGTTGACATGTCGACAGTGTCGCCATCTGCGTCTAGTATATTATTGGAAATGTACTCTATATTGAGAGATTGAGGTTTGTGAACGCGCCGACACTGTCGTCATCTGTTTTTGTTATGTAAACGAATGATCATATTCATTCGTCCTTTTGTCTTACTGTGCAGCAATGTAGTGTTTGTAAAAGACCGTAAAAGACGTTCAATAAGTTTTTATGTATATGTATTTTGTTATAAATAAAAGTGAAATGCAGTGTAGTTCTCAAGAGTTAATTTAACACGATCTATAGTAGATCTAAGATATTGTTGGGGAATTCTGAACATCCAAAGAACACGAATGGTAAAATGTTTTCTATTGAATTGCATGTACCCAGTAATTTCGATCTGTTCAAGGAAATTACATTTGTGGTTACGCATTGCTGTCGATTTTATTATGCCTTCAATATTAGTTTCTTTACCTTGTTCAAAAGTTGTTCGCCGCAAGTAATCCTGCACCGCGACGCGGCGTCACACCTGAGAAATGCATGCAAAATGCGAACCCATTATTAAGATCGCATGCCTGGGCGGAATCGAGAGTCTATTAATTCGTCGCGGCACCATCTCTCAACCGCCACGCCCCCTTGGAGATAATAAAACTACCAGGTGAGAAACGAGTCGCTATAATTCAATCCCACCGAGATATCTCAATAGCCCAGCTTCGTATCGCGGCGTTTGAGGCGGGCGAACGGGCGGTTGCAGCTGCGCAACGGGCGGCACCTCGAGGTCGGGGATGCGATCGATTAGCGCTGATCGAGAGTCGCGATTGCTCTGGGCGGCGCGCGCGGCGCGGCACCGCCCACGCCATCCACCGTCGACGTCGCCGCCGCCGCCGCCGCCGCCCCATCGCCGCGCGCGGGTGGGAGAGGGGAGGGCTGCGCGCCGATAAGACAGAGTGCTGCAGCTCCGATCGGCAATCGACGACTCGCTGCACACACATACACACAATGCAGTTGCTATGCGTTCAGTCTGTTCTGTAGTCAGTAAATGTACGAAACATTGCAAGGTATCGATTGCTTTCACTACATGCCTCATAGCGGACACCCTAAAGGGCGACTTACCAGTTGTTTTCAAAATGTATGTGATGTTATTTATTGAATTAGGAAGTTAATTCATATACTTAATTCCACATCCTTGCGTTCACGAATTGGGCTGATCCCGCTCTCGTCAGGAAAGCGGGTAACAATATTTTTACGAAACTTGTGGTAAAGGAACGTCGCAATATAATTTTTGAAAATAAGAAGAATTTTTACAGGAATTTAGATTTGGAATGTTCTTATTCCAATTTTCAATAATTAAATTAAATTATTATTGAAATATTGCATATCTATGTCTATAAACTTCATACGGAATCAGTAAATATTTGCTTTTTCAGGAGCCGTAGGTTCTCAGTAGTATAAATTAAACTGTACAAAAATATTTATTTATGGGTTATTCATAAACTTTTCCTCTAAATTTAAGTACGGTATTATGCACAATAGAAACTATGCGCATAATAACGCATACGTAACTAATGCATAATAGAAACTTTTTCAACCTGTGTTCTATGGAGAGCTCAAAAGAGTTTAACATAAAGTTTTTTTCGTAAGAAGTTTTGTTTTTTACTGTCCGTTACTGCCGTTCTCTTCTATTGTGTGCTCATTCACTCTTCTGCTGGCTTACACATCCTCCCGGTAACCCCTACTACTTTTGTGTTCCCAGTATTTCACGGTATTTCCCAGAATATACCCTCTCTATTTCTACCTGCACATTTTCTTTAATTTCAGTATTTTTGCTGTCCTGGTTATTCCATCAGCAATGATACTGCGATAAAACCTAGCTATTGATAAATTGTTTTTTTAAGAATGCAAAATTCGGCCTGTGTGATTTTAAAAAGTAGAAGTAATAATATTTCTCTAAAATGATACTTTTATAAGTTGAAATGTGTTATCGTTGTCTTTACTCCTGAGCAAGATGATATCTACTACACTTGTAGAGATGGCGATTTGGCAACGGACCTCTCCATTGCCGCTCACTCTCCCCTATCCCTCACAACTCCGCTGATCGGCCTCCACCCTTGCCCTCGCCCCCCCACCTCCGTTGCTGCTGCGTTCCGATACCATCTCGGGAGTCGATGATGAATGATGGTTTTAACACAGTCGTCCCTAAACTGCAGAGCATAATAATCGGCTGCGCTCGCCGCCTCCTATTTACATATTTGGTCCATTTGTCATGTGCTGCCCGCGACGCCGCCCCCGCGCTCCGTCGCCCACTCTACCGCCCCCCCCCCGCCCCCTCAACGCCCTACTGCAACCGGATGTCCATGTTCCACGATTAGTTCGAAAGTTCGAATTCGAAGTTACTTATCTCTGGCTATATTTTAATATAAGGCTTCTGCAAAGGTAATCGTTGTTTGATACGAAGGGCATCTGTCATCAACACCATGAGACGTATTTCGAGGAGGTATGCCTTGAATAGAACCTCTGAAAAGTATAATATTTCCAGTTGTAATAATTATTGATATTATAAACTGCGATACTTATTGAACTGTACGAAATACGGTTGGGCTATTTAAAAATATTAAATTTGTACCAAAGCTGATATCTGATGGTTATAGCTGTCCTTGACCGTATACTGACCTATGTCTTCCTCTGGGGGTGCAGGGCATACTTGCAGACACACAACAATAATCATCTTCGTGATTGATGATTCAATCAAAAATACTGGAATTGCAGAAGTTAAAGTTTGCAGAGTGAAATTGTTATATGTCTTTTAATTTTGAAATAGGTATTTTCTCCCTTTGTGATGTACTAATTGTTTCATTAGATATGTATATCTGATGTCATCATTTTCTTACTACACGTGCCTCTTTCTCATGACAAAACTATATTGTGTTGGGACACATCAAATGTCGTAAAATACCTTGTTTTGGCACCTTCTTGCTGGTTACAGTACACTTCTTCGGTTTGTATACACTACGAGTCGTTGTCAAGTGTCGTAACCCGATCATTACTCACGTTTGACACAATTCCCCTCTAAGTCCCACCTGTTCATTTACCAAGGTCCATCCTCACTAAGCATCCCTCAGTTTATCTTGTTTCCACCTGTCAGGTCCGCCCTTCTCCCTCCTTAACCCTTCCGGACAGCGTCCTCGCTCTGCGCTTCTGAAACTGCCCGTCAGACCGTGCATTGTAATGCCTGCTATGTGTCACTAACTTCTCCCTTCAACAGAATTATCTGTTCCGCGCAGACAGCCATCTGCCTAACACTCATCGCATGCGAAATAAGCAAACTGGAACGATAGCTAAATACCATCTGCGTAACAAACAAAAACAATTAAGTAAATAATTTGGTTTTAATGTGTGATTTTTTTTTCAAAATAATATGATTATGCCACGGAATTCACTTAATAATACACTTAATATGTTAAATTTGGTAAAAGAAACGTTTCTGACAGCAGAAGGAGGAATTTAACTCTAACTGCAAACTTACAAATAGCTGTATGAAACTTACGAAGCGTTCTGAAGAGCAGCATTTTGAGAAAATCAGCTTAAATTCTTATCATATGTCATAATTGGATTTGAAATATCTTTCGAATGAAAAGGCTTTCAGATTCCTAGTTCTTTTAAAGGGAAGTAATAGACTGTGAGAGTTTAATACACGGACTTTTAAATTCCGACGGGAGGGTATATCAGTATATAAAAAATATTTTCATTCTTTTATTGCGTCGTATGCTCATTACACGCGATTTATTAATGAAGGTTTTCTACAAGAATAGCTTTAGTCCGGAACGTTATTATAGTGTGTTTTGGAAATCATTTAATTTACGTTCTGATTTCTTAGCAGTTTTAACACTTCCAAATTTATCTTACTTTCTTTCAATCTTTAAATTGGTTCTGCTCACAAATTGGTTGCACTTTTTCAATGTTCTGTCAGGAGAAGGATTAGTAACCAGAACAAAATGGACCATTAATAACTCAATTAAGTTTGAGAACGAAATCTTTGAGAACGAAGACTGAGTCTGTCATTTACAACTGGACGATTGATGGTGTCCAAGTGAAGGTCTCGCTTCAGTATGCGATCAGTGCCCAGCACGTTTGTTGGTGAAACTAAGAACATTCTGTGTAGTCCGTAGGGGTGACATCAATAATCCCTCTGGCCAAAACCCCTCCACTATTCTTACTCTTCCAAGTTGAAAGAATTGTTGTATGGGCGATGAAATGAGCTGCTAAGAAGTGCGACACGAGGTCTGTTATCACGAACAGTGCGCCAGATTGCAAGCAGCAGTAAACAATTATACTATTTTTACTATGTTAACTGAAGCGCGAATTTGGTCGGAATGTTGTTTTTTTTCACCTTGTAGTTACAATTACGGTAGTTTCTACAATTTTTACTTCATAGAAAATATTTGGACAAGAAAGACCCTCAATCCACGTTCACATGTCCATTGTAAATTTATTAATATCTTTGAAATCATAAATCATTCACTTTCAACACATATACAGAGAATTATATATTTCATTATTACAATGTGATAATGAAATTACATGACAAGTCATGCCATTTGAGAAAGAAGTGTTAATCACTTTATTCTAAAGACGTATGTATTAAATTTTATTTTTTGTAGTTTCTGTTTTCCAGCTGCAGAGAGTACTAAAAAACATTTAAATGTTCTTTAAATTATTCTTTAGGCACTCGGATCCTCTTCGATGCATAACTAGTGTGAGGCAAATATTCATATTCACCACACGATTCGTACTTTCGATAATAAGAACGGCGTTACCCGGTACAGTTTGGAATGGTCTTGACAACCCATACCGTCGAAAATGTATTAATTGAAATTGTTATCTTCCTCGGGTATAAAGTGGAAAAACGGTTCCACAGATTCGACATGAACTGCCGAAATCTTCTTATAGGAGGCTAGATAATACATTATTAATTGAATAAGTTCAACGATGTCTTCAAAAAATAGCGGGCTATACCTACAGCTATAAAAGGTCATGCTTTGACTTGACTCTCCAGACAGACGTATGTATTATTAAACGAAAAAGTGTGAACGTATCCGACACAGAATGGTTAAAATATTCCAGGCTAGCACTGCGCGCAAGGGACTGGGCGCTGCGTTGCCCAGTGCTGGACGCTGGATCGAGAAATGCCACACCTGTAGCAGTGCCGAGGTGCGGAGCCAGCCTTCTCACAACAGGTTTCAAACTCGCGACTCTATGAACACCGTTGTCTATCGTCATTCAGGTAGTTGAAAACACTGAATAAAATTGCTTTGTACTATGTGACAGGTTACGTGTGTTCCAGGTATCGTACGTAGACGAAAAGGCCCTATTGAATAGTTAGCTTCGGTATCTTTGTTGCCGTGGCACGACTTTCTGCACCGATCCGGGCCACAGCCTGTCGCCGCCTCCACTTCCGTGCTCAGATTCGCTGCCGTGCGCGGCGCTAGTGCCGCAACGGAACCAAAAGAAACTGCCCCAAGAATCATTTCGAGGGCGCAGCATGAAGGCGATGGAATTCGGCGCCGCTAAATGCTTCGACTGGAAACCGGACTTTCTGCGCCTTACGCTCGCGCAAGTGCATGCCATTATAATTATTATGTTATTAATATACAATATATTTGCCGCACAAGAAGCATGAAATATTATTAAATGAAATACACAATAGGTATCGGATTCGGCTGTGCTGTTATGGTCTCGGTTCGTATCGTCATCCGGTCTGCGCAGGCGACAGGGCGCAGCGCCGCGCAGGGCTGCGCGTCGGGGCGGGATTTGGCTGCGCCTGCTGGGCCGAGGCGGCGCCGCGGTTGTTCGATCGCGCTCGTAAATTACGTCAGACGAGACCACGTCGGTGTAGTTGGGTTTAACGTCAAATGAAGTGCCGAGGGAATGAAGTGCGAGTTACGCACGCGGGCGTCCTCGATACGACCCGACTGCGCCTATGCGGACCGAGTATTGCACGCGGAATAACCGATGAGGACACATAACGTTGTGATTGGTTGGCTTAGAGAAGGCCTCTCTCTCTCTCTCTCCGGTGTTAGGCAGGGCGTGCTCGTGACAGTGTTTCGCGCCCAGGGAGAACAAGTACTCATGTGTATTTTGATAAGGGTTTTCATGTGTCGACAACTGCCGTATCTAGTACGAGCAGTATCCATCAGTTATTGGATCTCGACGCTCACTGGTGCTGTATAGTTGATATCATTTGTTCCAACAAGAGAATTTCGGCGGCCAATCTTTGTATTGGATCGAGTTTTACTATTGTGGTGTACTGGTCTCTGAGGACTCTGCTGATTCGCAGTCCTCAGTCCCAAATAGAACAATTTCGTCCAGTACGATTATCGTGCTTTCGCAATGCGTATTTTAGGTTTCCATACACGTTGCATATTTGTCCAATGTAGATTTGCACCGAGTAACATAGTTATGTAGTATTGGAGTATTGGTAATAGTTACCGTAAAATTGAAATGAAAGTTCCGGCTGCCCGTCGTAAAATTTAATGTTTCTTACTTTGTTACTTTTGTCTTCGCACGGGTGTTGCAACAATAATTATCAACATGGTATTTTAAAGTTTACTATTTTAGCTTTTGTTATAAATATTCAACTGACATTGCCACTGTTACTTGCGACCAAATGTTCTGAAACCGAAATAAGGGTTACCAACCGTTCCTCCATTCTGTTCGTCTGTCCTTCTCAGCTTAGAGATCATTTCATTTCTGGATTTTGGGAGAGTCGACAGGTTCAAGCTCGTTCTGAACCTCTTTTATGCCTTCACTAGTTCATCACATGCCCAATCTTAAACTTCACCCGAGTTTTTTTTTTCCTCGCTACCGTCGTCGAAAACAGCATTTTGTGAGTGCGCGTCTTCCCACACCCGAAGCAGCGTTGCCGGGATGTCAGCCACGACGGGGCTGCGGTGTGGTTGACCTTGACCTCAGAGGTCTCTCCTTAATAAGGTTGTACGGTAAAAAACAAACACGAGCGCGCGCGCGCACAGGCACTCTCCAGATTGATTGCGTGCGGCGCGCGGAGCGGCTGTAGCTCGCCGAACACGCTGTTCGTCCCTGCAGATTGCGCGCAAACATGCGTCTGCGCCCACGCGGCCCGCTGTCGCACAGGCTGATCGCACCCGCCCGCCCGCCCACCGCATCTTTCGTACTTTCGCGCCCACCCTGCTACCCGAGGCATATCCTGCTCGCTACTTGCGTACGCAACCTGCTTGTCACAGCCCAACCTGCCTGTCCCCGCCCAATCTGCTTATCCCCGCCCATCCTGCTTGTCCCCGTCCAACCTGTTTGTATCCGCCCAACCTGCTTGTCCTCGCTCCACCTGCTTGTCCCCGTCCAACCTGCTTGTCCCCACTCAACCTGCTTGCCCCTGCCCAATCTGCTTGTCCCTGTGCAACCTCCATGTCAACGCACAACCTCCTTGTCCCTGCCCAACGTGCTTGCCTCACTCAACGTGCTTGAACACGCTCAACGTTCTTGCTTCCGCCTACCTACTCGTCCCTGCCCAATTGATTTCTTCCCCATCGTTACTTTTCTCTACCCAATATGCTTGCCCCTCAGTTCAATGCCCGCTTCATGAGATTGCTTGCTCCCAAGAGCTTGCTCACGCTTCCTCCGTATTTGCTGACTCCCCCAGCGCTAACGGACCCGACATACGCTTTCGCCCGCCTGCACATGAGTAATTCGCCCACTAAGCGGGTTTCACTGCTCAACTAACAATCCTAACAATTCGATCTTTTTGTTTTAACTTTCACGTGCTGTCGTTTACTTAAACTGAAGCCAAATACATACCCCCTCAATGTATCTGACTTCTGTTTGCTCGTTGGCGTACTTGCTTACAATCCCTTATTGCCCATGACCACAAAACACCAGGTCTATAGGCGCATTGTCACACTTTCTCCTCACCCATGTTTCCTCTACTCATGATTGGAGATAGTTAGATTTACTAAGCCACTCACTCACCCGCCGAATCTCTCCTTCCCCTATATTCGCACACTATCCGCCTGTATGCCCGGCTACCTCAGATCCCTATCCACCCTCCGCTTCAATACGCATTCCTTTCCTCTCAGCCCTCTAACCACCCACTCTCCGGTCGACACTCGGTCGTTTGCACCTTTCTCTTCTCTTGGCGCCGTGCGCTGCTGGCGCAGATATTTGCGGTTCTCAGCCAGCCTATCACATTCACTACCGCGGTGAATTTATGTCCGAAGCTACACTGATTTGGGGTTTGTGCAGGTATGTTTAGAACGCTCGGTTTTCCTTCTCGAGACTGGTTCTCGATTTTGTTTTCTTTCCTCTGGCCCCTGCGTTTTCTGAAATCTTCTTGGTTTATTCTGTAAGCATTGCTTGCCCCTATTTGTATCAGGTAAGTGTATTGAACACAATGTCAGCTAATTACTATGCTTTTCAATTAAAATAAATGAGGAAAACTGGTTAAAATGCATTTTATTGATTTGACATAATTTCTGAAAACGCCGAAGCATACTTTTTAAGTCATATGCCTAAAACACGTTAGAAATTAATGTTCAGTTTGCTATGAATCTGCATTTTCTAATTCATGATTATACAGTTCGAACCTTCCAGTGTTTGAGACTCTCATCAATTAAATTGATCCTCGTCAACAGACAGCAGTCGGGACCGCTAATGATACTTTTTGGTGTTCATTAGAGGGGTGCGACAATTAATTCTCGGCGCTAATTGTCCTTTCGCATGATGCGGCTTCCTTAGGTCGTTGATCTTTAATGTTGTTGGCGTTTAATTCCTACTGTTCAAGGGCAAGTGATATTTATGTTCAATTCAGTTTTTTTCTTCTTTTTTTCATGAGAAATATTTATGGTTAAAAGTCATGAGGTAAGAGTTTATTTATATTATAGAGAATTTATATAAAGAGAAAATGAATACATTTTAAAGAACATCGTATTATTATAGCGTTATTGCATATTTAAACGAGAGACAGCAGCTTATCTGCCTATTGCACTTCCGGTTAAAACCACTGTTTGACTTCAATCTGATCTTGAATTTATTGAAGTTTTGAGGTTCCATTAAATTAAAGTGTGCTTACATTCGTGTGAAACGTTTTTGTAAGTTTATATAAAATTTTGAGTACTTGAATATAGTAGAAATGAACTTAGTATGAATTAATGTTGTATAATGAATTTCATGTCTACCGTGATACGATACGCAAAGTAACTTTGGTATTTCTTTACGATGGTGTTTTCGCATCATATTTTTTAGCCAACAAATCGCTCCGTGTATGTGTAGTGTAAGTTTATGTAAGGGGGAGGATAGGACAAGAAAGAGAGCACGCACTGTCCGTGGTCCGTTTGGATACTGCTCCGGCATTCGCCTGGTGTTGATAGGAGAAACTATGGAAAACTACCAATAAGAGTAGCCAGCCGGTAGAATTCTCCTCCAGACAACGGCTGAATTCGACCTAGCTGACCATCTAGTGTCACGTAGAAACTCGTGATACCATCAGGACTGGAACCTAGCATCTGCAGATCAGAGGCACGGCAGTGACTTCAGTTGATGACCTGAGCGTCCTCGAGCCCCCGAACGTTCGAACGCCGAACAACGGCGACATGCCTGAGGGCGGGGGGAGAGGATGGACTGGGACGGAGATCGAAGTTGAGGAAGAGGATGGCGTGAGAACTGGCGCCGCTGTCGCCGCTCGGCTCAATGCAGGGGTCCGGCGAGAGCGGGCTGGTGAGCCAGCGCCTTGAATAGCCGGCGGGAGCCGTGCGCAAAGGGCGCCCTTGGCTTCGCTGTCGCCCCGATGCGGCGGCAGACACCCGCCTCCACCTGCGCCGTCCTCCCTCCACGGCCCGGCTTTCTGGGGCCGCCGCGCGCGTTGACCTGCTCTGCGTGCGTGAGAGGTGCGGGTGCTTGGCATCTTCTCGCTAGGCGCCACCTCCAGGTCGCGTAACATTTCTCGACTCGACTTCCTGGTCCTGGCAGTTTGCAAGCAGTCGGTAAAGGAGTTCGTGTTGTAATAGTGGCCTGCAAACTAGGAGCTCTTATCTTTTTGGTGGTCGCTCGAAAAATTGCAATTAGTCGTCACCACCAATCAATCTTACAGCACCTTCAATTGTTTATGTCAAAGCTTTACCTCCTACACAGCCAATTATTGATTGATATTTCTTCTCCAGGCAGAGTTTGATTATTCATTAAAAATACGATTACACCATTATTATGTTTTTTTCTAATCGAATAAGTTCCCTTGAACTGTTTTATCTTCTCCGTGATTACCCTCTTATTTACCGTTTCCAGCACATCTCGCCGATTCCATCGCCGCCAATTTCATAGGCGATTCTGCTTGTAATGCGTCACTCTCAAGCTTCTAGCTTGGTTACTTTACCTTTATATCACTTTGTCCACACTCAGCAATTTCCAACTCTACGCCGCTATCCACATTGATAGACTTTCCCTCCTCCCTCTCGCTCCCTGTCGTTCAGGGTCTACCGCCATTTTTGACTGAATACGCCGCAGCCACTTCTAGCATCGCAGAGTTCCACCCCCGCTGGGGCTTTGGCCGCGACTGGCTCTCGCCGTCCTTCCCAGGGCAGTGGCCGTCGCCGGGCTGCCGTCGGCCCCCAGCGCCCGCGTCCGGCGGAGTGAACGACGCGCGGACAAAGCGCGACGTCTCCGAATCGCATAAAATGCCGACGCGGACCTGTCCGCACCGGCCGGCACGCCGCGCCGCGCGGCAGCCCTGCACGCTGCCTCTTTGGCCGGAGGGCGCCAATAACCGCAGAAGGGCCGTCACAACACGGCCAGCCCCCCCCCCCCTCGGCTTCCCTTTCACGGATTTTTTTTTCTCCCCTGAGGAGAGCACCGTATGCATTTCCTTTCTATTTCCCCTTTGTGCGTCCGTCTGGCAGCAGTGCTGTCCGTCAGATCGGCCCCCCTCGTTTGTCTATTCGTTTTGTTGGTTCGCCTATTCATGCGAAGTTCACAATTCAGGAACGCCCAACAAATAAACACGTAGTTCTCGAAACAATAACAGCACCTCTCGCGGTGATGGAAGTATTTTTTTGATATTTATTTTCGACAGTTGTTAGTATTTTTACATGTATTTCTGGGTTGTTGGTTAAGCGGGTCAGGCCACAGTTTTCAATGCGACGTATGAATGTATTCAGAGTTATAGAATAAAGCGGATATTTTTAGATTTCCATTAGGGCATTACTTTGTTCCAGGACTAGTGTGTAATATTTATGCAAAAGAATATAACAAAAATTCAGAAAGTGTATCCAACAAGATGTTTTGTGATATTCCATAAATTACATTATCACATTAATCAGAGCAAATTTAAGGCATAAAATTACGCTTATTAGAGCAGTAGAGGCTGATATTTAACGCTATGATTATCTCTCATTACCTCAAAATATGATAATCATCAAAAGTTATGACGCGTTCGTATTGTGTTTTCTACCCTCTTAATATATTGTAACTGCCTGAAATGTAACATTTTTTGGGGGGAATCTAAACTTTCTTAATATTAGTTTAAACATGTTGATTATTTTTATATAAAGCCGAGGCCAGGCTTTTACCGCCCAGTACCAGAAAATACCAGTTTTATCTCCGTAATAATGACACTCGTACATCTCCGCTGATTGTTACCTTTTTTTAATACTATAAATCTCACTGAATGTAACAGATTGAATGTGATGACTGATGCTGGTATACTTTCAACTCTTTATGAACGATTTTCCGAGGTATATTATGTAAAGTGGGGTTCTTAAAAAAAGGGAAACTTAATAAAATCGTGTTAATTTACAAAAATAATGAAATGAGGGCACATACTCGTTATATGTAAGATAATGTGCGAGTAGTATAAACACTTCAAAATATTCCAAAACAGTTACAAAACGTTGTGTACCAGTATCTTCTTAGCATGTAGATTCTGTTCCATTTCGTCGGTTTGATAATATAATCCAACGTACAAGAGACATTGATCCTACAAGTTGTTGTTGGTGGTTGTGGTTTTTTGTGTTCTTGTTTTTTTTTATTTTTTGCCGTGCAGTTTTATACCCGTTTACAATTCATTATCTTCCATCCGCGTTTTTCGACGTGCCCCTCTGCACACCGGCTCGGTTCTGCAAAGTCGCGTTCGGTGGCCCATTGCCTATCTCCTTACAAGACCCTCGCCCCCCCTCACACACACACACATCACACACACACTGCCTCTTGCCACGCCCCCTGCAAGGCTTTGGCCAGTGCGCCATAGGCCCAAGGATTTGGGTTCAGCGATCACAGAGGCCCAGTGGTATCGCCGCTCTGGCGGGAAAATAGGCATACTACTCGTTCGTTGCCATTCACACCGAAGAAGGAAGTGAGGAAGAATAATAATTTTGTCTATAATGGTTAAGATATTTCTTTTCACCTCTGTTTCCTGGATTAATTAAATAATTGTATTGTGGGATACCGTTATTTCTTCCGAAGAGCAAAATTAAAGAAATTAAGAATGGAGACTGTTTCTGTATTTGTTTTAAAGATAAATAATTCCTCGTTAGAGGACATGTGCACGTGTCTATGTTCGCGTTTGTGCATTTGACTATGTGCTTGGAAAATAGTTTTCCCGTCGTTAGTCACATTCTTTGGAATAATTGTTTACTGCGTTTCCGCTTCGTTTTAACCTGCTGCGCTCAACTTTAATTAACATTGTCATTTTACGTTCTTACTTTACAAAGTAACATGACTGGCATGTTAACTGAAAGGACCTGAGTTCAAAAGGCAAAGCGAGGTGAAAAAATTGATGGATGGAAAAACTTCTACAGGTTCATGTAGTATTATGATAAGTATTAATTATCAAATATTATAATTAATATAGTTTTATTCGTGCCTTTGGGATGAGGTAGTGCTCTGCATAAAAATGCTTACGTTAATTGTAATTTGCTAATTCCAAACAAGCCTCTGAGAATAAAATTCGCGCAAAATTCTTTAAAAATGACAACTTACTATTCTGTGCTTGTAACACTGCGGTTTCCAGCGCGATGCGAGTTCTACGCACTAGACAGCAATGCCGGCATCGCCGCCGCAGCGGAAAGATAGGCAGAAACATCACAGGACCCGGTTATTGGCCTCTGTTTTCATTCATAAAGCGAGCAGAAGCGCTGCGAATTGCCTGTTTATTGCCCTGCGCGCGCAGTTTTCGCGTATGACCTCGCCGTAATTGTGCGATATTAAGATTTTAGTGGCTCGTCCACGCGCGTCTGATCGCCGACGAGTCGCCTGACTGGGACCAGAAGCGTGCAAAATGGCGTTGGCGGTCGCTTTTGGGCGCCGATGGGGACAGTCGCGTTGCGTGTCAGCCCCTCACAGCCTCTGGCAATGGCTCTTTGGACGCTAACTTGATTCGATGATTTTGAAGACGGCAAATGACACGTGTCTTCACACAACAAGAATTTATGCGAGAAAAATTGAAAGGCTTATTGAAAATTATGGCTTTTATTACTCTTTCTTATCAAAATAATTCGCATATTGAGGTGAGTTAATTCCTTTTTTTTTATATTTTCGTATATCTGTAATAAGTGTTTATTATGGTCCGTCGTATTTATTGACACGTATTTGTGTAGTTAATGGGAGAATTGTCGATCTTTAAGTACTGCAAACACTATACTAAATCTTATAAACTTAGTTCTTGTATATTAATAATGAAGTGAAAAATAGTAAAACAACTAAAACTTCTACAATCATTTTAAAAATATTTCGAACATTATTTCGTTAAGATTTGTAATTTTTAGTTTCATTTGATTTAATTTGTTTTCGTCAAAGGCAGTAAGTAAAAACTATTTATACTGAAAACTGAAGAATAATCTGCGCACGGTTTCTTGAATTCCATTACCCCCCACCTTTGTGATATATAGTTGAATGATAAATAAACGTACCAATGAAGTGTGGTTAGCAACATTTGAAAAGTATTTAGTTTTCTCTCCCGCGTGTGATTCATTGTTTCTGGCGAAATCGTTTCTCTTTGTCTTCTCTTTGAAAAGAGGTCAAATATTGCAAACCCCATTACATGAGTTTTGTTCTCTCCGAGCTGTTTTCGCCTCTTCTCTGTGCGTCGACACTTCAGGACGCGCTTGGCGTCGCCGATCTGCACGATTCCACCCGCGACTGCTGGCGCCTGGAACCGCTCGCGCCAGATACCAGCGGAATGAGGTTCACGCTGGAAATGAAAGGGCTGCACGTGAAAAAACAATTAGTATGGTGCTACTGTAAATACAGGACGCTCTTACCCTGCCCGTTCCTCGCTCCAGCCCCCGACCCTGCGTCCGCCATGCCCATTTGTGCGGCTCGCCCCGGTCCAGACCGCCACACCCTGCCCCGCCCACCCCGGCATCCCCCATCCTGCCCCAACCCGCCCCGCTCTACCCCCTCCCCGCCCAACCCTCTACGCCCTTCCCCCTCCCACTCCATCCCGCCATTACCCGCCCCCACCCAACCCCACGTCGCTTTTCCCCATTCCCCTCTACGCCTCACCCCGCCCCACCCCATCCAGCCCAGCCCGACCTAGCTCAACCCATCCCAACCCGCCCGTTCACTCACCTCCCTGCCTGTCCTCTCGCCCGTTCACCCGTTCTCTTTCTCCATTCCTCTCGCCTGTTCCGCCCGTTTCTCTCGTCCACTCTCCCCGCCCATTCACCCCACCCATTCACCCCGCCCATTCACCCCGCCCATTCACCCCGCCCATTCACCCCGCCCATTCACCCCGCCCATTCACCCCGCCCATTCACCCCGCTCAATCTCCCCCCCCCCCCCGCAGGGGGCAGTGCCCATCCGCCCTCTCGCTCGTTCCGGCGGCAGGCCTCTGGAAATCGGCAGCGTGTAGAACAAATTCCGATTGTCACGACGATGATTTTTCGCTCTGCGCTTGTCATTTCGAATTTTCTGGTTACACTTCTGCCCTTGTTCGCTCCGGGTTGTTTTCGTCGCTGTGGTTTATCTGCCCTGGTGTACCGATGTGAGTGAGGCCTATCGCTGTTTGCTTTCTGAGTTGTTTTGTGTATGTGTGTGTGTTTTGCTTTAATGGTGCATTGTTCTGGTCGTGTCGACAGATACATTGTGTGATTGTCGACGCAAATTTGGGTTACAAACGGAACTTTGTAATTCACAATTATTCATCTGTAATTACATCAAATGCAAAGAGGAGGCAAGAGAACGTGATATTTGACTGTGACCACCGCAAGCGGAAAGTAATTTGAAAAAAGAGTTCGGAATGACAAATAAGTTCAAACAGTTCGAATTTCCTGGTTAAATATAGTATTTCGGTGTAGCCTCATTATCTCTTTATGTCGTCTGCCAGGTTACCACTCGATATTAACATAAATATGGCATATAATCATTCAAAGTTAATAAGGAATTTAAGAAGTATATTTTAGGAGTAGGCATTTCGTCACGGTCTGTGTAATCTGAGAAGAACCACAAAGTTATATTTTTTTCAAAATAATATTTGTATTCTGTTGGTATCAATTAAAAAAATATGTTAGGTCTCTTGAACTGATGAAGATTAAAAAAGGAGAGAATATTGAAAATGGTCTAAAAGCTAACAAAATGAATGAGCGAATTTGAGTTTGTCTGATTGACCAGGATTCATTGTTTCTTCACTTTTTCCATTTGATAGGTTTCTTCTTCGAAAAATGTAACAACAGTAGTAATGATAGGTTTATTACAAATTAAGTAATGCTGTTGATTTATTGAGTAGCAAGCATTTTCACCAAAACTGCCGATTTGACTCGTACTCATGGCTTACATAAAAATCATTTTTCTTTTACAATAGCATTGCTACCCATAAAGATATTTCACGCATTTCTAAGAACAAATAAGCGGTCGACAACCACACATCACATTTTTCCATTTTTCTGACCGGTTCCCAACATCGTCCACGGCGGCCGCGGCTTCCCCACGCCGGTCACCCCTGCTTTATTGGATTACGGACACAGCCCTTGATTAAAGTATTTGCTGCCCTTACAGGATGGGAGGCAAGGACCTAAATACCTGGCCCGGCCCGGTCCGACCCGGCGCCCTCGCCCGACGGGGTCCAATTAAGGGCCACACTCGTAATCCGAAACGGCGGCCGGCGGGCGCGGGGTTGGCTCCGCCTTGGGGAAGGTCGCGAGGCGCGGGAGACAGTGGGGTTCCTGTTTCCCCCAACCCCCCGGGAGGGCGAGCGACTTCCGGTCGCTGACGCAGGAGTCGGATTTCGTGCTCTCTCTCTCTCTCTCTCTCTCTCTCTCTCTCTATCTCTCTCTCTCTCTCTCTCTCTCTCTCTCTCTCTCTCTCGCTCTCGCTCTCTCTCTTTCTCTATCTATCTATCTCTATCTATCTATCTATCTCTATTTCTATCTCTCTATATCTCTATGTCTATATCTCTATCTCTATATCTCTATCTCTATCTCTATTTCTCTATCTCTATCTCTCTCTATCTCTCTATCTCTCTCTCCAGTCGGAAATGGAATACATGGTTTCGAAATATGCCGTATGGAGGCTCTCATTAGGAAGCCGGCGTTACGAGGACTTGATGTAGGGTACACGATATTAAAATTTGCCGTGCTCGCGATAAGACTTAATACGTAATATTAATATTTTTCCTGTACTATCACATAAGATTGCATATGTATTTGCTGCTTTCAACAGGTTGTGGACAGTTTATACCCGTTGACTGGCACTGAACTATCCAACCCAACGAGGATTCAAATAATAAGCAATCTAGATTGTTCTGGTAACATGGACTTTGCATGTGTTGAATGTTTAAAGAAATACATTTATACATATAATACTTATTTGATCTAAACCTATTTCTTCAAAGTTAATGTTATACTCTATATAGCATCATCGACTCATTTACATGAGTCAAATTTTAGAAGTTCCGGTGAAGTTGCAACGTCTTGCATCCATTACGAGGTTTTCATGTTTTACGAATACGCGGTGGTCATTTGCACTGACGTTCTGACTCAGTCGTTCATTTAAAACAAACTTGTAGTGGATAATTTGACTTTTCATTTTAGTAATTTTTAACTATTTTTTAAATTAGGTTTTGAATAATACATTTTAGAGAAAGACTTCTTTCCTTTAGAACTGTATAAAAAGAGTGAACTTCCTCAATTTTCAGAGGGGACAGACTGCAAGAAGAACGACTTTAATTGTTCGCCCACGTAGTACAGCGCTGTCCCAAGCGACAGGGGTTCCGTGTAACTGTCAGAACCCCTTTAAGATGAATTATATCCGTCTAAACGTTCCCTGTAGAGTGTGGGTTACCCCCCAAGAAAACCTCCCCTTTCCTTCCTTCTCAACGGCTCCGCCACTGCTCTCGAAGTGGCAAACCTCTCCCCCCCCCCCGCTCTCTTCCACCCTTCCCCCCAACATTTTGCTGCGACGACTTATTCTTTCGGCCGACCGAAAACCGACTTGCTAACTTTTAATGGGCGAATGCAGTATTTAGGTTAGTGTTTAATTTTTTAAGATGGAGGAAATCGATGCCGACACGCGGCTGTTGGGAGGGGCGTGGAAGTGCGGAAGGCGAAACTTGGGCACTTTGGCCGGGAATATCTTTGCACTTTCCCAGCGCCGAATGCCGCGTGGCCCCGGGGCTGAAGCAGACCAGCTGCTCGCACGCCCGCACGCCCTCTCCCTCGCCCGTCCTCCGCCCCCGCGCTCATTCTACCTCGCCCGCCCGCCCCCTTCCTCACCCGCCCTCTCCTTCGCCCTCTCCCTCGCCGGCCCTGTCCCTCGCAAGCCCTCTCCCTCGCACGCCCTGTCCCTCGCAAGCCCTCTCCCTCGCACGCCCTGTCCCTCGCACACCCTCTCCCTCGCACGCCCTCTCCCTCGCACGCCCTCTCCCTCGCACGCCCTCTCCCTCGCACGCCCTCTCCCTCGCACGCCCTCTCCCTCGCACGCCCTCTCCCTCGCACGCCCTCCCTCGCACGCCCTCTCCCTCGCACGCCCTCTCCCTCGCACGCCCTCTCCCTCGCACGCCCTCTCCCTCGCACGCCCTCTCCCTCGCACGCCCTCTCCCTCGCACGCCCTCTCCCTCGCACGCCCTGTCCCCCGCAAGCCCTTCTCGCTCCACCGCCACCGCCCTCACGCGCCCTTCTCGAGCAGGCTCTTGCCCCTCCCACTCCACGGCGCGCACGCCGCGCTCTCAAGGGTGGCCGAGGGTCGCTGAATGCGGAGCGGTATTGTTTTGTCTCCAAGTGGTTCGCAGAGCGTCCAGTAGAATGTGGCTGTGATCGTGTGTCATAGGGAATTGTCGAAATGTGCGTTTTGTTATATTGATCCCGTGAAAGGAAGTTTCACGTTCTGTTCTTATGAGGGAGAATTCTGGAACGTGCACCCAGAGAGCATCATGATCATGTTTTGTACTTCGCTGTATAAATATATTTTTTGGTATACAAATTCAAATTGATAACATTTTTTCATAACGTATGTAATATCTGAATGTTTCAATAAATATTTTTGGAGATCGAAGAGAACCGAGTACTCAATGCTGCACGTTAATTCAAAAACCAGTAAAAGGATTTTGTTCTCTATGGATTTTGCTGGATTGAGTTGGCAAATATGTATCCTTTACATACAATTACACCGAAAGATTTGTGATAACACTATAAAACGTTCGAACTGAAGCATCATAAAAACCTTCGACTTATTTATAAATACAGAAATGAAATTTCTTTATTTCTAAACATTTTAAATCGTGTATTTTACAAACAAACATGATATGTGCAATGAAAATTTCAACAAATAAAAACGTCGTTTCATCGTGATGTGGAATGTTGCACCATAATTTTCAGCAACAGAAACTATAGATTAATTTTTTTTATAATATTTCAAAATAAGGAGCAAATTTAGATTGAGTAATACAGTTAAAATGCTATTAGAATAAACATCTATACGTGCACGTATCTCCAAATAATAAGCGAACGCATTTCGAGACAAGCCGCATTACGTTCCAAGTACATTATTTCTTTTCACTTTTTCCATAAAACGCTGAATCTGATTTAAAAGCCGTCCAGATTCTTGCTTCACAAGGAGAGGATTATTCTTCCATTACCAACGCAACACCTAAAAGGAGCTCCGATGCACAACGAGCGCCATCTGTAGGCGCGCGCCAACGCGCCACTTCCGTTTGTTCCGCGGGAGCTTTGTGCGCGTCCCGCGCAGCGTTCAGGGGGGGGGGGGGGAGGCTGAGAGCGCGTGTTCGCAAGCACTCTGCGCCGGCGGCGGCTGTCGACGGAGAGGGAGTGAAGTTCGACTCTCGCTTTGACGCGCTGCAGCCGCCGCCGCTGACGGCCTCTGTCGAAGGGTCTTCTCCTCGCCGCCCTAGACCCATCTACTGCCACTCCGAGCGCCAGCGCCACCACCACTGTCCCCACCCTCGCTCCTGCAACCCGCCACCGCCACCGCCCCGTCACGCCCCCCCCGCCACCGCCCCTCCACATCCCCCCCGCCTCCGGCCCCGCCACCGCCCATTGCAAACATCTAGTAGCCCCACTGCTCATCACTCAGTCCTCGCTTTTGACTCCGCCCAACATCTCCCCACACCCACCTCGCGCGGTATCCTCCCCGTCCTCCACACTTCCTGCTTCACCGGTCCTCGCCCATGGCTTCCTCTTATATGCCATGTCCCCCACGGTTCCCCCTCGACGCCCCGCTCCCAACAGTCCCCACCGCCTGCGCCCGCCCAAGTGTTCTCTTCTCCAACGACCTCTGCTGCCAGCCGTCGCCTCTCCAGTCATTACCTCCACTTCTTCTCAGCCCCCGCCCGCTCTGACACCTCCGACACTATAGCAGGAGCCTCTTTGTCGCAGTTCTCATAGCCCTCGCAGCCCCTGGAGTCCTGTCCCCGGCCCTCCACACCACTCGCACCGCCTCGTATCCTTTGCCCCGTTTTCCACCCGTTGTAGCCGCATCCCGCGCTACTAAAAAGCCACTCTCCCCCTCTTGCAGTTCCTCGCTACCCTTTACTCCCCGACCATACTCAACTCCCACATCGCTCTGCTCGCACCCGCTCTGCTCCCCACATGGTCTCCTCACACATACGACCCTTGACATGCCTCACCATCTGCCTGCATTGGCCTCTCAGGAATCGTACAGCCGCTCTCGTTACCTTCATCGATCTCTGCATATCGTCTGCTCTCGTTCCCCAAAAGCTCTCTGGGAACTGTTCTCCACACAGTCGCTCTTTAGTTACTCTTTGCCAAATCCCCTCCCCCAATCAGTAATGAGTATCACACCATCTCTTCTCTTTCGAGGTTCCTCCACTTTCCACTGTAGAAGTGTTTCCTTTTTTGTCCAAAGTGTCCCCTTAGTGTGCTTTGTCCAAAGTGTCCCCCTTCAGCCACACCTCCAAACGCATGCTGCTGTACAGACAGCTTTGATGAGATGGAGAAAGAAATATTAGAAAGAGCGTTAAACAAACAAATCCAGAGGACATGGTGTGGCGGATAAATTTCGTAATACAATGACAATGACAATCATTACGACAATGGAAAATTGGGGCTACAATGTAAATGGAAACCACACTAAAACGGATAGAGGGTTAGAAGCGACGAGCGTAGCCATAGTGGCAACGTGATGTCGGGGATGGAGGTGGACAGAAATCAGGGACTATGCGCCGGGGATGCTGGCTGAGACGACTTCGCCATGGTTGTGGTGAGGAAGCGTGGTGATGGCGGAGGGAACGGTGTCTGTAACGTCAGCAGGTTGGGGTGGAGATTGCGACGAAGGATGGCAGAGGTAGCGGACGCTTTGAAGGCACAGATGGAACGAACGGAGAGATAAGGATAATTGGGAATGTCAGTGTCTGCAGCAACGTCGAATTGCTCGAAATGGAGCTGCTGCAGTGGTGTATTGGTGGCAGGTGGCGGATGGGGCGACCTGAACTGACAAATATGGTGCGCTGTGGCGGCAAAAGGCGCAGCAGCGACAGAGCCTTTCCCGCAGAAAGGCCCCTCCCCCGCGCATTCGCTTTGGCCACCGCGCCCGCCGCCCCGACCACCTGCGCTTCAATGTTCTGAGTGGCATTTGCATGCCCAGCTTTGAGCCTGCGCTCAAGACTGGCGTTACGGCAAACAGGGAGGGGACACTCTATGAGAGAGGCGCGCCGGTGGCAATGATGACCGGAAGACACGACTCTGATGATTGAACGATACGATGTAAGAGATAATAGAAGAGAGGGTCACAATTATCAATGAAGCGAAGGCAGACGACATTAGAATATGTCCTATGACCTGATACTCTAATTGTAAGAAAGCCCTAAAGCCGCTAATAAAGACTTTATTATTATTATTATTATTATTATTATTATTATTATTATTATTATTATTATTATTGCTTGAAACGTGAAAAAAGTGAAAAAATGTCCTATGTATTTACGATTTTCAGAATTTTGTGTCTACATTAGAATTTTGTTTTTAGTTTAAAATTTTAGTGATAATGACTGCAAGTAAAAATTTTCAGTAATTTTATTGCACTTTTTTGTGTAATTGTTCTAGAACATTAGAATTATTTAAATAGTAATAATAATGTACGATTATCCGAAGTACTCGAAACCTGGTTGAGCGAAAAACAGCCAGTTATTTTCCAATTTCCTTTAATTCATTGTAATAAATATTTCCATGTAATTTTCCAAACGAATTATTCCCACTTACTGCATAATCTAAATGTATTCATATATCTTGACAGCGATCTGTATCCCACATTTTATTCCCTGTAGCATTTCCACAGTTTATTTATAACCTGGATAGGTTAGGACGATATCAGAACAGTAATGCTAGTAGGAATAGAATGGTAAGCACTTACGTGAGACTTCCACGTTTTTCTTTTTCCTAGCTAATCATCCTTTTCTCTGTTTCCCTACCGTGATTTAGATTTCTATGTCCTATTAGTCTATTTTATAACTTCAAAAAACATCTGTTTCACGATCATCCTTTATCCCTTCGTCATATTCGTAGAGAGGGAACGCACACTATTGAGAGTGGAAGATAATTTGGATATGACACGCGTGCTTTATTTTACTCCACATTCTTCCTCTTCTCCGTAAATTCGTGCCCCTTCTTCATCTTCTTCCTTCTGCCCTATCCCACTACCTCTCCCCTAACACGCCTAAATTTCTATTTCTTCCTGCTAGTGTCGTCATATTTCCTTTCTTTCTTTCTTTCTCTCTCTCTCTCTCTCTCTCTCTTTCTCTCTCATTCTCTCTCTCTTCCTGTCTCTCATTTGTTTTCTCTTTTACGCCGGTCCCGCTGATTCCATCTTTCTCTCTCTAGACATGGGCTGTTCTCGTAATGTAATCCCACCCGATGTAACCCTCCGTTCCTCATTCTTCATTTTCTTTGCTCATCTGCTTCCGCTTCGCCGAATCCGCGTCTCCATTACGCATATGCAGATCCTTCTCCATCACTCTCCACTTTTCTTGTTCCTCTACTCCCTCCCACTTGCTCCGCCTTCGCTGCGCCCCCTCTGTGCACACGTCGTGGCCCTCCCGTCCCCCACGCCTTCCCTCCCTCGGAGCGCCTGAAAGCGCCGTGCCCCGCCCCCGGCCCTGATGTAAGCTTACACCTGACGCCAAGTGTCCTCTTCCAAACAAGGGAACGGGAGCGTGTTACCCCGGCACGGGCGCGAACGCGAGGGAACGAAAACACCATTCAGTGGCTTCCAAACACCCTACACCTTCGACGTGTTAACACAAGTTTACAAGTTTACACAAGTGCTGCTCAGCCACCGAGACGCACTGCTCTGTGGGTCGCTTTTCAGTGGTCCCCTCATCAACGATCCTACCCGATGTAAATTAATGATGTGGAGCACAAAAGTTTATTTTCTGGCGGACACGGATCTCCTATATCGGGGTCGATTAAATTGTATCACCCAAACAGATATATGATTTCATTAAATATGTTATTCTAGTGTACAACGTCGTAAACGTTTACTATCGTTGGCCAACTGTCCGTTTAATACATATTTTCTTGGAATCATAAAAACAGTCGCATTTCATTACTCACAGAGATTTATTGATGGAAGCCCCAGAAATACTTTAATTGTTTAAACTACTTAAATTCAATTATAAGTAATCTAATAACCGAATAATAGAAATGTGTATATCTTCTGAGAATAAAAAGTAAAGATAATTCAATGGGTGTTAGACGCCACCGTCGCACCTAGATGTAGAAATGTCCTGAACGCCTTCACTGCAGGCGATCGGTTTCAATGAGTGGGAAGCGAGGCGCGCAAGCGCTCCCTCGCAGCCTCTCGCCGCCACTCGCGCTCTTCGCGCCCGCTGGGAGCGCCTCCCGGAAGCCACCGGCGGCGGCGGCGGCGGCACTTCGACCCGAGGCGAGGGTGGTCCACGCCGCGCACCGCACCGCACCGCACCGCACCGCACCGCACCGCACCGCCGCGCCGTGCCCAACGGGCTGCCACCGCTGCGCCCGCACGCCCGCACGCCCGCACGCCCTGCACGCCCGCCCCGCCAGCCCCCCCGCCCCCCCCCGCCCCCGCAGCCCGCCCGCCCCCGCCCCGCCCCCCAAACCGCCCTCTTGTCATCTCGCCCTCTCACCCTCTTGTCCGCCCTCGCCCGCCCTCTCGCCCGCCCTCTCGCCCGCCCTCTCGCCCGCCCTCTCGCCCCGCCCTCTTGTCCGCCTTCTCACCCGCTCCGCCCACCCGCCATCTCTCCCGCCCGCCCGCCCGCCCCGCCCGCCCGCCCGCCCGCCCGCCCGCCCGCCCGCCCGCCCGCCCGCCCGCCCGCCCGCCCCGCCGCTCGCCGCCCGCTCGCCTTTCACTCCTCCCCTTCCCCTCACTCTCCCCCGCCCGGCTCTCTCGCCCACACCCGCCTCCCTCTCGTCCGCCTTCTCGCCCGCTCATTACGCCCGTCTTGCACGCCCTCTCTCCCGCCTCCTTCTTTCGCCCTCTCGTCCGCATGCCTTGCCCGTTCGCCCACGCACTCCGCCCCGTCACCCGCCTCTCGTCGGCCCATGCTCTCACCCGCGTACCCCACCCCCACCCGCTCCTTTCGTCCGCCCATTCCGCCCTATGGCCTGCCTTCTCGCCCGACCCCCGCCCTCACCCCGTTCCCGCCCACCTCTGCCCTTTCGCCCGGCCTACCCACCGTTTTCCAGCCCAGTGTGCGTCGACTGGCATTGGATGTGAAGACAAGGTGTTAACGCCGCTGAAAAAAAAAGAAATATCTTTCTCACAGCAACGTTAGCATAGTTTTGTATAAAACTATATATAGTTTTGCATAATTTTGTATAAAAATAGGTCATGTTGTATTTATCTGATGCCATATTGAGTTGAATAATAAATCTCCATGTTGGTGCACCAAAACTGAAAAATCTGTTTGGGACGTTTTCTACCTGTTCGCAGCCCAGTGGTGTAGTGTGTAAACAAACATCATTCTGAGTGACAAATTCCCATAAGCCAATGTTTACGTGTCCTGCGAGTGTTTTGAAAGCATCTGAAAGCGTGTCTTGTAAAGCGACTACGTTTCTAACAAGGGTTTACTGTAACAATTGCAAAACATATAACATGCATCGTACCTCAGTTACATGTAGAGACATGTGGATGACAAAGTTATTACCTCGGCGTTTCTGCCAGCATAGGTTTTTGGGACGAGCATCACTGTGCCTCCGCATCCAAAGGATAGAGCGTATCTTCGTTGGCCTCTTATTTCCTAATACCTTCGTACCCCTTCGACTTGCGTATTATTTCGTCAACTGCAACTTCCTAAGCTTATATTATAATTTGCATAGCCTACGTACCCTCTTCCTAACACATTCAAGCGGATCGGATCATACGAATTCCCTCTCGTCCCTCTCTCACTTCCTTTCTCCTGTCATTTCTCTCCCACTCTATTTCACTCATTCACTCTCACACACTCATTCTCGTACCCACACCGCAACTCCTCGCTTCCTGCGCTGTCATTTTCCTGCCTCCCTTCTATTCCCAACATCTAGTCATCCTGCCATCTCATATCTCGCATTTTTGCCAGCTATTTTCAGATTATTCTTTCACCGGCCACGTGCTTTTCCGCCGACCTTACCGCTCGTGTAGCGTACTCCCCCGTTCGCCGCTACAGCCTCGTGCGTGCACCCTCTCCCGCCGCCGCCGTCGCCGCCGTCGCCGCCGCGTCCCCGCGCTGCGCCGCGCGCCCTCCCGCCCGCGCTCGGAACTGGGTTAATCCCTAGCGGCGACCTTGCCTGCGGCGGGCCCTCCGCCGCCGCTGGACACCCCCGGCGCGGCGCGGCGCGGCAGGCAGGGCCCGTCGGATCAATGAGCGGGATGAAGCGGCCGCCCCCGCCGCCCTCTCCAGCGCCCTCTTCACCGCCGCCCTCGCCGCCACGCTGCACCGCGCCGCGCAGCGATGGTCCAGCGGGCGGGCGCAGCGCGGCGGCGGCGGCAGCGGCAGCCTCCCGGAGCGCCGCCGCTCCTGTCATCTGTTGTTGACGCCGCGAACTAGCGGGGAGCGCGCGGCGGCGGACGGTGGCTGCCTCGGGCGGGCCCCGCCGCAACTCGCGGGAGCGCCTGGCAGCGGCGTGGGGGGTGGGTGGGCGGGTGGCGTCGCTGGAGGGTGCGCGGGAGACGCGCTCTCCTTCCAGCACTTCCCGCCCTCTTCGCCTCGCGAATCGCCACTGCTCACCGCCACTAGCCGCGGTGGAGGCGGGAAGGTGGCTTGCTGCGACGAGCATGTCAGATGTTGACAACGAAGATGAAATTATCATTTCATTTTACGCCTAGTATACCATATGACTTTCTTTATTCTGTAATTGACAAAAAAGAAAATTTTCTAATTCACAGAATGTGAAAATGTCAAAGAATATTGGTAAAAATTCTAAACTCCAACGTTTTCCAGGCAACAACCTGATCGTGTTGTTACATTTTCATTCTGTTTTTGAGTCTGAATTAAAATATCATTTAAATACCTAATTGATTTCAGCTTTAGAAAAAAATAGGTATGATAAATTAACTTTATGAGAACTTTCCATTAGTGAGTAACAGGCAATCGGTATCATACTGAAAAAAACAACAACATAATATTGTATTGTCTCTTTAGAGTATGTTAACATTAATGTAGAAGTACATCTAAAAATTATGTACTATTTTTTTAAAAATCTTGGTACTAATTGTAGTTAGAGCGGGGTCGCAGAAATAGTTCTTTACTTCATGGCAGCAGAGTACCAGCACTTCAAGCGCTGATGTTCATCGGAATCTCGCCACCTTCTGCACCATCTGTCAATGATAGTTTGACTTAAATGATGACTTAAGTCAGCATCATTTCGTCTTTAATGCATCATTGAAAAATATAAAAGAAAGTTTTTGGTCGCAAGATAGCGTGGAGAACGGTGGCAAATGGGCGTGTTAGAGAAAGCGGCAGTGGTTGCGGCGTTCATGTTAGAGTAAGACTCAAAAAAATGGAATTTGATTAATAATAATGTATCAACTGCATAGGAATGAATGGGTGTGTGTCTGTGACAGTGTTGAATGATTGCCGAATCTCAATGCATGTCAATGCAAACTGACATATTGATACGATGTTTGCTGAGCTAACAGAAATGAAATTGTCTCTCTTGCTTTCCAATAGGAATATATTTTAGAAAGCAAATTCTCGCAATTGTTGTCTTCTCTCGTGCTGTAGGTCCAGTTTTCGCTGAATTCTCTAAATTTTTGAAAATTGCAAAAGGTAAAAACAAAAAATTGGAAAACTTGTACCACTACAAATTGAAGATACTTTTGCTTAATAAAATGTCTTCTTTAAAAATAATCTTTAAATAATTTTTCTTACAATAATTTTAGTAATGAGAAAAAATTAGTAGTTTTCGCGTAGTTGTTTGTGAAGTAAAAGCAATTTTAAAAACAAGATTGTCTCAAAAACATCTCCATTTTCTGTAGATTATCTCTCAAATAGTGTGAAGTACGCTTATTAAAATGGTGCTGATTCCATTTTCGTTGAGTTCTAAATTTCTGCAAACTGCAAAAATTACAAATAATGCGAGAAAGTATGGTGTGCTGCAGCACCACTGTTTCTTTGCGTGTATTTGGGCGACGAGGAGGATAGCCGAGGTGGTGTTGGCAGTAAAAGAGGCGGCGGTGGCGTTTCTTTCCCACGGGTTGTAATTGGTTGCCGTCTGCGCAGTGGGCGTTTTTACCCTTTCGTCGCCGCCGCCGCCGCCACCGCCACCGGCGCAGCTGCCGAGTGAGACCGCGTATTTACAGACATACCCCGTCGGCCGCGGTGGCGCGCGGGCGCTCGCGCGGTCGCGCGTGGCCAACACGGCTCGTAAACGCGGCCGTTAAAGGTGTTTACGAGCGTCGGCATCGAGGCCTTATGAATGGAAGCCTACGAGCGGCCCCCGCGCACTGCCACGCGCCCCCCCCCCCCGCCCCCCACTGCGTTTTCGCTACCTCCGTCACCGACTCCGTCGCTCGCGGAACTGCCTTCCCTCCCTGGCTCCATTGCCTCTCTTACTTCTTGCATTGCCGCCCCCCCTATATCATCTTCTCCTCCCCCTCCAACATATATCCGTCACCGGCGCCGCCTCCCCCACATCTGCCACCGCCTCCCCGCCCCTACTCCCTTTCTGGCTCTGCCCTTCCCTCCGCCTTTATATCCGCCACATTTCAGCGTCCTTTCTTCCTACTCTCCCCTCTTCTTCCACCTTCTCCTCCTCCTTCACCACCACCTCATCCGCCAGCACCCCCTCCATCACCTCCCCCGCTCCAGCCCCGCCGCCAACGCATCTGCCGTAAAGCGCACCGCAAACAATGTGCTTGCCCAACGGAGTGTGTTGATTGTCTTCGGCTGTTGTGTTTTAGTAGGTCCTGCGATGGAAAGGTTGTTTATCTAATGCTCTTGTCCGGGCCGTAATAATGGAAGTGAGATGTCGTGAATGGTAACAGCTGGAGAGAGGAGGGTGAAAAGCGAAATAATGAAGACGTAAAAGAGTTTTCAGTGTGTGTGTGGGGGGGGGGGGGAGGGATTTCAAGCCGAGATTTGGATTAATATAAAATGGTATTTGTTAAATACTTCGATGCATTGGGCTGAAATGACACATGTTACACTAATTTAATATTTTTATTGTAATTTTCAAAAGTTTCCTAGATGTTCATATTCTCTTTTATTTATTGATTTTAAAAGCGTTTTCAAGTAATTTTGTTAAGTAATTATAGAAATTCAAAACTACATAGAATTGCTCTTCGTGTTTTTAATAGAAGTCTCTAGATTTTTGTTGAAAATGTGTGGTATATGTTATGCTATTTCCCGTTCAGTATTTCTTAATTATGTTGTTCCATGATTCGGATATAAAACTAAATATAATTATTCCCTTAATTATTTTATTATATTACGAGCAGGAGAATGTCTTCAAGACATGTCAGTTATTCATGTGATATTTCTGTAACGTATGTAGTAATGATGGACAACGTAATATGAAAATAGAGTACTTAAACATTGGTTCAAAAGAGGTGTTTTGAAATCTCACATGTTCTTATAAGAATTACATATTCAACATACTCTTACGACGTAAACGATTTTTCTTTTTACGAACTTAAAGGTCGGGTTAATTTCTTATGTTAATAGTATAAGAACGTCAAAATTTCCAGAAATTATGACATCGCTATTTAGGATATATATAATTTGCTATTAAGATGTTTATTCTTTTTGGACTTGATACTACTTGGATTTATACATTTCAGAATATGAGTACTGTTATTCAAGAAGAATTTCTACAACTATTTCTAATTAGTTAGTAATAATTAATCATGTTAATAATTTTCATTGAAGGCAAGCCGATCATTCGCTTCCTCTCTTGGACGTCTAGGAGGCCGAAAGTCTCTATGCACAGTTTAGTTTGATCCTTGCCTTTTTCGTCTACTTCTTATATCTCCTCTACGTCCGTCTCTTCTTCGTCTTCTTTCTCCTTTCTTTTTCCCTTTCTTTTACGTATTGTATTATCTATTGTGAGCGTTCATAATCATTTCGCAGAATTACAAGTTTCATTCTTGGTGTTCGAAACATTTCAGGAGTAAAACGTCCCACTGCTTAATGTTTTGAATTCATTCAGCCTGTCTACTATTTTACCTATTTTCTCTTCAAGGACGGTTTTCATTTTATCATATTGCCTTCTCTTCATTACTTTGAACCAATCTTTTAGTGAGGAATATCCTCCTCAATCCCCCACAATAAGAGTGGATCGTATCTAATTTTCAAATTTAGTATTCTATCATAAAAGTTTTTCCTGTTGTTAAATACTGCGCGCGAAAGACCACAACTCTTACAACAGTTAAACTTGTCTTCCGAAAACTGCACTTTATATGTGACGAAGACAAGTCAACAAAATCAATTAGCGGGTGCACCAGATGCGAGGGGAGGGGTGCGGTCAGTATGTTGCTACAGGACTTACTTTTAGCTCAAAGAGTCCCATGAAGCACAATGCATCCCATACATTTTTATTACAATTGAAACTCTTATTCTATTGTATCAAATTAACACACATGCATGGGAGTGTCTGAGCATTGATACTCAAATGTATCTTTGTATGAAACGATAGTAATAATAATAATAATAATAATAATAATAATAATAATAATAATAATAATAATAATAATAATAATAATAATAACAACAACAATAATAACAATGATGATGATGATTTAATACACAAAGTGTTTCAGTCGTGTGTTTATGAGCCGCCACACATGCAACCGACTTTTCTCTCGGCGCCCCCGCGCCCCGACGCGCACAGACTGGCGCGCGCGTTCTCTCTGCTCTCTGGCGTCCGCTGCGGCCGTGTGCGGCTGGCGGGTGGTGGGTGGCGGGAGACTGCGGCGGGGCTGTCTGCGCCGGCGGCGGCTGTGGGCGCGGTGGGGACAACCCCCAGAAGAGCGGCGCGTGGAGGTTCACACGTCTGCCGCCCGAGGGCTCTGCCTGCCCCGCGTCGCCCACACGCAGCGCCGGCCGGGCGCGGCAACACGCTTGCGAATCGGTGCGGGGAATGTGGCTTGAGAGGACTTGATAACCAAATGCCGTTGATATTAATAAGTCCCCGAGGTGGATTGTCGAAGAACAGCGGTTTACAAAAAATGTACTCATTTTAGTTTTTGGACTCCTCTGTTGGATGTGAACAATGAAATTCTTCTTTATATTTTTTAGAAATGCAAGAATATAAAAATTATTACTTATTAAAAAGCTTAGTAAATGTACTTAGCTTTACTTTCTAAGGATTATGTATTCTTAATAGATAATACTTAGTAAAATTATTTATAAACTACAGATTGAAAATAAAACTGTGTATTTTATGCGAATGTACTGGTTTAGTTATCAAAAAGCACTGCATTATTTTTACGTGATCGTGGGCATGGGACTTAAATGTCAACATTGCAATATGGTCAATCAGCATTTTGCTTGGGGAAAATCCTGTCTTTTTGTTTGCTTTTCCGGTATAAACGTTCTTCTCTTTATAGTTTAAAGTTATCAGTGTACGTTATTGTGTATACTATTGAAATTACTAGAATGGAAGATTCGTTCGTCCCGGTCTAATTGTTAGGGATTCTTTCCCTATTGTAATCGCCTCAGAAGATTGTTGGCCCTGGAAATCATATGCCATACGCAACGCTCCTTGGAGATGGAGCAAGGAGAGCAAATCTCGAAAGCTAGACGGTGGCACTTCACTGAGTGTACTTACTGTGTCAGATCATCAAAAGACTTGTTTAGTGTAATCCCAAAGGGCGTATTCTTACCGAAACAGATTGTTGACTTTATCAATCAGTAAGCGCAACGCTGTTTGCCCAAAATCGCGAAGACAAGACAATGTTTCGTGAACCCAACATACGAACATTGGATATCGTTACGGGTACACTTTCCTCAAAAAGTGAAAACGTTTTTCTTCCTGTAAGCGCACGGGGCGCTCCGATCGCCAGATTAGGCTGTGAGATCTAGCAATCGGTGATACGAACATTGGATATTGTTACGTGTACACTTTCCTCAAAACGTGAAAACATTTTCTTACTGTGATCCCAAGGGGCGTGTCCACCGCCACATCAGGCTGTGCGGTCTAGCAATCGGTGATACGAACATTGGATATCGTTACGTGTACACTGTCCTCAAAAAGTGAAAACATTTTCTTACTGTGATCCCAAGGGGCGTGTCCACCGCCACATCAGGCAAGCAGTGCGCTCCAGCAGTCGGTGAGTGCAAGGCTGTTTGCAGCGGGGGCGGCGCGTGGGGCAGGTCACAAAGGGCGCCGTTCGCGGGGGCTGGGCCCGGCCGGGCCGGGCGCGTGCCAGAGCTGGCAGGCGGGGCGGCGCGGGGCTGGGCCTGCTGCCTGCCGGCGGACGTGATTTATGTGTGTGCGCGGGCGGGGCGGCGGCATCAAAGATTGAGGCAATCGTTCAAACATATCCATTGATGGCCGACATCGGAAGTAAACATATTGGCGATTCCGCCCGCCGTAATGACCCGCCCCGGCGCTGCCTTTGTGGCAGTCCGCGCCCGGCCGCTGCCAGCGGAGTGGGACGGCTGGCGGACGGATCAGGGTGGCTCGCGAATGGAGAAGGCGCTTCGAGAACGGAGAATGGAGTACGATCGTACGATGGGCGGGGGCATATAGAAGATAAGAACGACCTAGATCAGTGGAAAGATTTCGTTACACTAGAATGAATCTAACGGTAATATCTAAATGTAAGGCAAGTATGAGTGATTGTGTAAGAAAGGTGCAAGACAGCAATAGGTAAAATCAAAAGGAAACGGAGATGTCGCAGATTGGTCATAGCACGTGTTCGTGGAAGATGAAACAGATAAATAGAATGCGCATAATGACTGTTACAGAAGGCGTAAATATTGCAACGGTAGAGAGTAGGAAAAAGAAATGAGGAGAGATAATATGTTATGTGCAGTTTATTTTTAAAAAATGTAAATAACAAGCAGTGATATTGGGTTTTTAAGTGAAGAGAGTATAGAAAAGACTGAAGGATAATGAGCCTGTAAAGGCAAAGGAGAATGTGCAGCTGATAGACTGAAGAAAACTAACCAACGAAGGAAGATCGACTACCGAAAAGAGGGCGAATATTGGTGGAAAAAGAGCGACAAAAATAATGCAAGCATTGCCGATAGTTTCTAAAAGTGCGAGCTCGCACAGTGATGGCTGAGGCAAAATGTGAGAAAGTGGGCAACGGAGAAGGTCAAGGGCACACGAAGACCGGAGGATCCAGATAGATGGATAAGGAGGGTTGGAGAGGGTGAGAACGGGAGTGCCGCCGGGGCGCAGCGGGGCGGCGCGGGGGCGGCCAGTGAGAGACGGATTGCAGCGAAACAAAGCGGCGACGTCGATGACGGATGGGGCCTCTGGGGCAGGGGTTGGGGCTGGGGCTGGGGCTAGGCCCGTGCCCGCTGGCGCCGTCGAGATTCGATCCCGTGGCTCGGGAAAGCAGGGCGGGGCGGCGGGCGGCGAAGCGGACTGATTGTATTGCGTGACGAGCCGACCTCTTGCGCCGCCGAAGGACTGTTATTTCGCCATTTGTCTTTCCTGTTTTCTTTTCTACGAGCTGGGTTCTTACTATGCTGACGCGCTCAGAAGTTTGGAGACTTGTAGAGCATTCATGTTATCGTTTCGCCTTTGATGTTTATTTCCCTGTAAAAACATGTACTCTCTACATGATTTATTTATTTCGTTTGTGAAGCATTGTGTAAGACGCTAGAATTGACGTGTAAAAATATCGAATGTAAATATTGGCATTTCTAATAGAAAAAAAAGGAACATATGTTATCAACTGAGTTTTTAAACACAGATTCATCGGAATTTATGACTTGAGTGTTTTCATCTCTAACTATAATCTCAAAAAAATGAGATTTCGAGTGTATTAATGAAAACTGAACATTCCACTGACAACATTGAATATATTAATACTAGCAATAAGCATCAAAAGACATAAATAATTGCGAAAGTTCAATGTATACTTTGTAGTTTCAATATATTAGTTTCAAACAGTGCGGCAACAGTCTCACACGCATGTTATGTCGTCCAATTTGTATCAAAAAACAAAATTCCATTGCGTCTGTTGCACAAAGCACCTGTAAAGTGTTTAATATTCGTATACGTCTATTAAAATTAATGTTAGTAACTAATATTAGTAATTACTGTAATAAACAAATGCCAGTTATTTGAATGTCTCTCGTGTGCTCGTGAACATCAGTAATTTATAAAGACCATTCGCAGAACGTTCCTCTCTCATTCAGTCTTGAAGTATATGTTTGCATGCTAGTACCTATATTACACTATTTGTGAGGATCGGATATAAGCTTTTAATTTACTTCTAAAGCTCTGTGATACATTAACTCGCATCGCCACAGTCCCCGCCTCCGACTCCAACTCCTACTCCGACTCCGATTGCTACTTCGATTCCGACGCCGACTCCGATTGCGAATCCGATTCTGACTCCGATTCCGACTCTTGATTCCGATTCTGATTTCGGCTCTGATTCCGATTCCGACTCCGACTCCCCTTCTTCTGTACCGCATTTCCCCTCCGCCTCAGCCACCGGCTCCGCGTTGGTTATCGCCTCCTCTTCTTCTGCCATCGCCTTCCCCTCGCCCTCTGCACCTCAACCGTCACCGACACCACCCCCGTCACCACAACCATTGCTATCGTCACCGCTCTCTTCCTCCCTGGGAGGGTTCCAGCGAAGAAGAGTGTGACAGCAAAACGAACACTGCGCAGCGCCGCATCCCGTGCCCATCGCATCGGTGGGAGCGTTCGGAGACGTCGCTTGGCGTCGCCAGCCGTCGCTGTCGGATGTCACGCGACGTCTGGCGAACGGTTGGGCGAGGTCGGGGCGATGGGCGGACGTCGCGAGCACCGCGTGGCGTTGACGCGCCGGACGCGACCGGCGAAACGTGGGGCGGCGAGAACGGCGCGGGCGGAGCGGGTGAACACAGGTGCGAGCGACGCGCGTTTAATATGCGCCGTCGGAGTCGGTCGCTCCGTCGCGCCCGGCTGCCCTTCGCGTCACCTCCGTGCTATTGCCGGGCGCGCTTTGTGGCGATGTGGAGTCGAGGGCAGGGAGAGGGTGATGGTGCGGACTTCGGTAGTGTAAGGGTTAGCGTATGTGACTTATAAATAAGTTTGCGGTTTCAAATCCGATCGAAGCAAATGAAGGAAAAAAATCCTTGAAACGCCTTCCTTCGGAGGGAAAGTAAAGCCGTCTGTCCAATGTTGTAAATTTACTATATATTAAAGATCTTCTGACCTGAAATAAGTCTCTGAGCTAAATTGAAAATCGCCCGTTTCGTCGCGCGAATGATACATTATATTCTCCGCTAGACGGTGAAAGGAAGGTGGCAAAATTTGCGTGATCAGTCGAAAGAGCGGGCCTGATGACACAAGTTTCGCAACGTAAAATAAGGCACAGTTGAATTGAATTCAGTTGAATTGAATTAAAGTTGGCTACTTGCGGTATTGTGAAGGTGATGCTTTCGACGCGGTTGCCTGTGGAGGTGATTGTCATGAGAACTCAAAAATGTTCTTTTATATATGATAGTATTATTAATTTATAGTTCTTTCAGCCTTTTTGCCTGGCTGGCCACCTGAGCCCCTCCTGAGCAATGGCGAGTTTGTGGGTGATGATATGGAATACGTATGATACGTGGGATATGGGCTTTACACAAGCATAATTTCAGCATTTAGGGGACGATACAAATGATCAAGAAGGATGAGAATTGCATTGGGAGAAAATATATTAAACGATTGTGGGCCTGGTAAGTAACGCGCAGACATCCGTGCAGTACAATAAGTTAACCGACAATCTGATGGATAAGCACGAAAAATAATGTAGGTATTTTAATACCCCATCGGTCGGAAATTACGGGTTTCTTTGTATGCATGGCTTATTTATTTTTGCTGCGTTAGTGTAGCTAGCGTTCCGTGCATTTTTATATGGTTTTTTCTCACATCCATTCAAAGTATATAGTCGACGCTACACAAAAATTCGCAAAAATTAAAACTTTAAAACACACTATGCGCGTTTATGAGGAATATATATTTAAAAATTAATAGGAAATAATAGTAGTATTCGAGTACAACCGATCGCGAAGTAGAAATGATAAAGTAATGAAGGCCTAAATGGCTTTTTGTAGGGAAATGATTGCAAACATTTCGGACATCTGGTGTGCTGAAATCGGTTGCAACTGAAAGTAATTTATTTCGTACATACAGTATGTTCTACTCAGGAGTGATGTTAGCAGACGCCGGACCCTCGAAGAAAAACCCGAGTTAAAATCACGTCTCTAAAAAATCCAACGTACGGAACGGAGAAGTTGCTCGTGGACTCCCCTCTTCGCCAAAGACACTAGATCGATAAGTTTCACATTATAGTGAAATAAAGTGAAAGCGGAGGAGACCCGGAAAGCTTGCGGAGCGGATTGGAACGCCAAAGCGAAGCCACCAACCGGTGCGTCGACTGCGGCGGCGACATCTGACGGCGTATTGTGACACTGCGCTCTTCCTTCCCGAAGCCGCGCGCTCCGCCTCGCCTCGCCTCGCCTCGCCACGCCCCGTCGCGCCACGCCACCCGCCGCCCAACCCCCTCCGGGGGAAGACAATATCCCGTAGGGGGCGGAGGGGATAGGGAGGGGGGGGGGTGGACGCTTGCGCGGGCGGAGGATGCTTCCTCGTGCCCGGATTAAGGCATCGGAGCGAAAAATTCCGAGGCAGACGAGAAGGCGGAGAAGATATTCTGTAAAACTCCGGGAGAATCTTCAGCAGTTGGCTGCACTGTCGCTCGGAATTGAACTCTCGCGTCCTTCGGAGGCCTGCCCCCTCCCTCCCTCACCTTCTGCCTCGCCTCCGCCCTTTTTCTCGTTATCCTTCGTCTGTGATGTTTAACTCCTATAGTCTCTGGGAAAATTGAATAGAATTCAAGAAGGTGGCGGTTGTGTGTGGGTGTATAGCTTTAGTCCTGGAGAAGTAAGTAAGAACCTGCGGGCGCCGGAGAGGGGGAAGGCGGCTGAGGGAAGACGGGATGTGAGAGGCTGAGAGGAGTGAAAAGGCGAGGTGGGGAGGGGGGCGGGGCAAAAAAGAAAACGGAGAGGAGACGGAGGCGCGGAGAATTGAAGATTTTGAAAATTAGACGCCATCTCGAGGGCGCTCGGAGTTAAGACGGAGCGAGCCGCCATTGAGTCGCGGGGAAGAAGAGGGTAGAGGACGGGGCTGGGGTGACGTCGGCAACAACAAAAGACAGACGCGGCGCGTGCAAATTATTGAGTCTGCCTGCCTTCTTCTCGTGCCCTTTCCCTTATTCCTCGGAGTCTTTCAGGTGTTTCAGAGGATCGAGAAGGTCAGTGAAGACCGGACCAGGCGAAGACGGCCTGTCCGAAAGCAACTGTTTTTTCACGGGCCCTTTGAGCTCTTATTACAGGTTGTATTGTCATCCTCCTTTATTGACTGGAGATTAGAGCTTCGTTCTCGTATTGAACTTTTTTGGTGCCGTCCAGAGAGCTTGAAAGAATCGTCCCATGAACTAGTGTTCAAGTGGGTCCTTCCTCGACGGAATGTCTTTTGCAGTCAATTTTATTAAGCAAAGCCTGTTGCACGCTCTGCCTTGCAGCGGTTTTTTTTATTTAGTCCCCGACATTTGCACGAGTATTTTTAATTAACTAACCCGTTCGTGGGAATAATATTGACTTGACGTTATCAAAGGCAATATTGAATTTCCTTCCTAATTACGTATCGCACACACTACGAAGAGTTACGACTACATATAATGCCACATAATTGTCGCAACTCGGTAACACGAGCGCGATGGAACGATTACAGAAACGTCGTGACATTCCAAACTTGTTTGCTCATTCTGTTTACGTCTATCTCTGACGTTTCCCGCAGTCCGTTCGCAGTTAAAGGTTAATTTTGTGGCGTATATACATGACGTTTTCACAACAAACAACGGTTGCAAACCTGTCATTACTGCGTACGAGATAATCTTCCCCTGAGCGAGTTCAAACGACAGTCACCGTGCTGTGCGATACGCTATCTTTCCGCGTGTTTTTTATCTATTACTTATTCAGCTCGTAACGTAAAACGTGGCCCTAGGCGGAGTCGACAGTGAGAAGCCGTATCGCCCCCTTGCGGAGGCCGCGTATCTGCTTCGCGTGAGCGTGAAGTATTGCGCGCCATATTTACGAGTCATCTACTCGTCGCGACGACAGCGTCAAGACAAGGATTAGGGAAGCCAAGAGGCGCACGCGAAGTAAGGAACTCGCGGAGGCGTGGAGAGTAGGAGAATGCACACGCCAGGAACGACAGTCCGGACGACGTGTTTACGTAAAGCTCACACGACTTAATCTGGCGGATGCCGTCCTTCCTTCTCCTTTTTTTACGATAATTGCTATATTATGCGCAGGCGTCCCGAGCGACGGGTGCGCTCTCTTTCTGTCTCTGTCGCACGCTGCTTTGAGGGTGGGTGGTGGGGGAGAGTCGGGGGTGGGGGACAAGGCGTAAACGGGCGTCGGATGGCGCGCGGGGACGCGTCGTGTCAACACAGGTTTTACGCGCGAGGCGCTGAGTGTTCGGCGCCCAGCCGCGCCTCCGCCCCCGCCTCGCCTCGCTTGCTTAACAGCCACGCCCCCTTCGCCCCGCCCTCCTCTTCCGTCGCCCATCGCCCTTCGCCCGCGCCGCGCCGTCTCGCGCCCGCCCGCCCGCCATTCTCTCCTCAGGAGCGCGCGCGCACACGCGGGTAATGCATTCGCTGTCATGTCCCGTAGATGTCTCTCCCCGCGTCCAAATTGCTCCCCAGGCCGCCCGCTCCCGCTCCGCACCACCCGCGCCGCCCCGCGCCGCCCCGCATCCGCGGCCGCCTTCGTGCAGCTCCCTCGCCCGCCCCGGTTACACTTCGCACTGCTTTCCGTATGACACCGAGCTCTTTCCACCGTTTGGCCTCTACCTCTTTTTCCATGTGCTTTGGTTCTATCTGCGTCGTTCATCTTCATCTGGCCCTTTCCCCACATCATGCATTCTTTTTCCTTTTTGTACTCTGTCCTTCTCTCTTACTCTCTTTTCATTCCTTGTCCTTTTTGTCGTCACTCTCGCGCGTTGCGTCACTTCGTTCTCATCTCTGTTTTCTCATTTTCGCCGACCTGTTCTCTTTGTCTACCCATAACCTTGCATTCATATTCGTTCAACCTTTACTCCATCCTTCTGCCCGCGTCACCAGCTGTCATTCTCCTAGTCATGCCCTTATTGTGTCTATTACATGACGATTTCGATCTCGTCATTTCCGCGTAACTTATTCAACTGGTTTTGGACACTCCAATTTTTTCCACATAACTTATTACACTTACTGTCATTTTGTTCTTGCTCTTACATGCTTATGCTGGCGCATTGTAACTTTTCAATGACTGAGTACTTACAAAGCTTTTCCTTCATTACTGCCATTGACATACTTCTCGTATTTCTATGTCATCTCCCGTCCTGTTGTGCTCGTTTCGTCACATTTCATGGCGGTAGCTATATAAAGCATGTTACGAAGGAGAGTAGGGGCAGCAGCGCTGAAAAAGAGGGGGGCCATCCAGGAAGACGCGCTAAGGCGAAGATTAGGGAAGATGGCAGATGCTGGATTTCGACAGGGGTGAGTATGTGATAACTCAGAGAGTTGACGGGGTGGGGGGGGGAAGCAACGGTCATGCTACTTAACGAGAAATGTCCATGCCATACGCGATAAAGCGCTGCGTAACCTTGGCTGCCGATCTCGTGCCCCGCGTCAGACCCTATGGGCTCTCGGGAGCTCCTAGCACCCTCCCTCCGTGTTATCGGCGAGAGGGCGTTGCGTTCGGACGAGGCAACTTGCAGACATGTCTGTCCGCAGTTGAAGTCTCTTCGGCGTGCGCTTCGCAGTCGCCGTGGAGCTTATCTTTCGCGTGTAACTTGCTGCGTCTCTGAAGCCCAAAGTTGACGCTGGCACTGGTATGTCACAAACTGCCATACTATTACGCACTATTTTGGAGCTCATGAAACACGAGATGAAGTTGTATCTAACTTTTTACCTTCTGTTTTATTGATTTCGGGTTTTAATAAGTGACACAGAGATGCTTTAAGATATAGTGATATTACATTTTTTCGTATTTTATATTTTGTGCCACAAAAAATTATTTATCATTTTTATTGAATTATAAGTTGTTGTTTTTGGCATCTAACTGTTCTAAGTAATTATTTTCAATGATTAAATCATTTTTTCTACTGACCATCTGTATACATTTAATAGAAATATGTATCTAAATTACAGACAGTTAATGTTGTAACCACTACTCCGCGTGGTCACCCCGACTCACCTGATTACTTGCTTTTTCTCCGATTCAGCGTCGCCCCGGCTGCTCCGTCGGTAGACTTCCTAGAGGGAGACATGCGTGATAGGGCTAACTCTAATGCTATCACAACATTGAAACGCATTGTTTCATTTTTCTTGAAGTGATTTTAATTATCCTTTTTCGCGGTTTCTTCCGCACTATCACCGCGTCGTTGGCGAACGCCTGCGGAACCCGAACGTCATCCAAATTGGCAGAGCCTTTTCCAGACTGGCATCTGGAATATCACATCTAAGAATATTGTTTCCTAACCCGATAATTTGCTTCGGACGAAGAGGTGCTCGCCGGGGTACAACGGGTTTCGTAGGCATCTGCAATTTTTTTTCTCTGAAGGCGTTGAATAAATTGTTTCTCGGTGGGATATATTTATAAATACTCGTATATTATGGCGATTACTGTTGAAATAATAAACAGTTTACTTAGATTTTTCCCTTCTGACTCATTTTCATTGACCCTTATATTTTCGATATTGCTTAAATGTAGTTTCTTAATTCTATAAATAACAACCAAGCAATTTTGATTTGCATAATTGTTCGGATATATCTTCAATATACAACAAAGTTTGCAAATATAATACAGTATGACGGATACAATTCTTCACAAAATATTAGTTTTTTCCTTGCACGACGTTTTAAATTTCAGCTACATTGCTATCCTGGAAGTATTTCTATTTGATTACACCCTAGTTTATATGCAATGTTCTTTTATCGAAAGGTTGCAGCTGGGCACAGCATTTTATTTCTCCACTCGCTCTATTATTTGTATTGACGTGTCTGTCAACGTGCAGATCTCTCCTGAAAATAGCGCGCCTTTGATGTGTCTCGCCCGACAAATTGCTATTGTGTGTCCGGGGCATCGAAGCGCCTCTGATGTAACTGGGCAGTTGGGCGTTTTGCGACAGGTGAACTGGAATGACCTCGTACCAGTCCGCCGAGGAAGAATTTTTCTATGAGGGACGATTTCTCCGAAAAATTCTGTTGCTTTTTATGTGTCTCGAACCGTTGAAATTAAAAACTGATGCTGTATTTACGTAAGACGTTACGTACGAGAATCTTAAGTTTTTTTGCTATTTTTTAGAATACTGAGTTATTCTAAATGTTTGAGAGAAATGGGCTTTTAATAATGCAGATACAATATGGCAAACATTTCATGATTTTTCTGTCATCTGCATAGGCCTACTACGACTAAATAATTAGTTTGTTTTCTTTTTAATTTATTTGTGGTTACGGCACTTTGATCTGAACGTTATTTTAGAAGAAAATCTGTAATATGCGTTGCACAGAGTAAATATAATTGCATCTGTTAAATGTTTCATTTTGGCAGCAAAATCTCTCACACAAGGTTTGAAAAGATTCTATATATTATTATCGTTATTGGAATGACAAAGTTTAGATAGGTTTCAGTGAAATCTAATAAAAATTGTGGCGTTTATTTATAATTTCTCGCATTTTAAATTAGTAGTATAGAGAAAATTATATAATGCTGCAACGAAAAACTGATTTTTCGGCAGAAAATTCGTAATGTAGCTCTCTGATGACGAAGAAACGGATAATTCTTTTTCCCAGATGTGGTAATATATTTCCTCTACCTCGTTGGGTACTTGGAATGACATGATCGAAAAAAATTGTTTTGCCATAAGCGTCCGTCCGCTCGTCCGTCCATCTGTAAACAATACTATAAGCTAAACCGTAAGCACATGTTTCTCCAAAACTGATATTGATCTATCTGGCCTGATGTCGCAGTACCTTGCATTTGAAAAGCATATTTTGGCTTTATCCTAGAACTATACGTAATATTGAAGAGGGTGATTTTCTTCTAAATGAAAACTGTTCTTTAAAGTTAGACCTTTTTGCTATTATTTTTCAATATAAGAGTAATTTCTGCATGCTTTCGTGAAATAAGGCTATTTTAAAAACCACATTACCTCAGAAAACGGCTCAAATAAAAAGAAATGTTTTATAAGCGTAGTGCTAAATTCACTGGATAATAAAATAATGTTATTATTTTATTGTTCAGTACACAGAATTGTCAGTTTTTGTACATCTCTCACATCGTTGATATTTGCATTACGGGAAATTTTTAATATATTATTGAATTAATTTATAAGTATTAGTATCATCATATATTTCGTGTATTAACAATGTGCTAATATTAACTTTCCTTTCCACAAATAATTATCCATGGAGGAAATGTATCTATAATTTATTTCTGAAATGGTGGAATAAGGTTAAACTCTTTCAGCATTTTCCATTCAACATGACATGATTCCTTCACAGCCTTGCTTTTCCTCCCTCTCTGCCGAGCGCTGCCATCTGGACAAGTGACGGCGCAGCAACGTCAGGAAAGCAGAAGCTGCTCACCCGGGGGTAGGGAGGGGGAATCCCCGGGCGGGAGGAGCCCGTCCACCACCCCCCTCCCTCGCACTCATGCACGCACGCGCCCCCGCACGCACACACGCAGCTAACTCGATGCGCACACGCTCTCTCCACGCGGCGCTGATTACACAAAAACACAATTACTGCGATCGGCCTGGCGAAATACAGGGCCAGTGCCGGTCCTGCTCGGGAAAATCGCGTTTCAGATTTTTTTAATAAAAAAGGGCGAGCAACTTTCCTGGTTGTGTTGCAGTTCTCGCGTCGCGTGTGCTGTTGGCAGTGCGAGAGGAAAATGAGCCGACTGCGAGTTAAGAGTAGCTGGTGGTTTCAGGTGCCAAAAAGGTGAAGCTTCTGTTCCCTACGCTTGTGTAAGCTGTACTTTCCGTAGATTGTGACGTTGAAATTGGTACCAGCAGAGAATTTTCACTGCCCTTCAATCACACACACTCACAGAGTCAGAACCATCACACTCACAGAACTCACAATTGGTTCATTTTGTAACTTAAGTGATAACTAGTGGAAGTATGTCTTGCTGCCCTGTTATGGAAAAACGAAAAGAAAAGAACTTTTTGTCCAGAAAATGTAACACTTTTTATTAGCTTTAAATATGTAAACGTTTCTCAATATTTTAATAGATTTTTCAATTCTTGAAAGCAATTTTTAAATGTATTCCAATCGACATCGTCTGAAGGACATGTGATCATAAATGGTAAAAAAAATGTTTTAAGACGTCTGGGCACATCAATTTCTGCCATAATTTTGTTTCACATTTTATAAAATGTTAAGTATAATGTTCAACTATTTAACTTACTAGCCCCACGAATATATATATATATATATATATATATATATATATATATATATATATATATATATAATTTTATTATCAATATTGAATTTTCAATTGTTAAAATAAAAATTATACATCACATAAAACATATTGTGGGCTGTACACTATTAACACTTTCTCCATAAGAAAAAATCAAATAAACACAAACTACACAAAATAAACTATACTAAATACTCATTACTTTTTAATTTTATATTAAAAATTCATTACTTTTGTTAGTATCTTTCGTTGTGCCTTTGAGTTTTTAATTCAAATTTTATACCTCTTTGTTTTGTTCGTTTTCAGTTGTTCTGATTGTGGATCTGAGAGATATGAAAGCATTTTACATGATTGATACAAATAATATTGCTGTACAAATTTAATATTTATGAAAAATCACCTACAAACACAATCTCAGCAAACTACAAAGCTAGTATACAATTCACCGCTAAGAATGAGTGTCAGAAGTTCTTGAAAGCAACTCAAATGACGGAGCGTATGTGAAAAATCAAAATATTCCGATGACGCGTGTTTTTTAATTTTATCTATCATGAGTACCATACACAAAGCGAGATAATTTTTGATAATCCAGCCTGAGTACCTCGCAATACAAACATATGTGGAATCGAGCGTACAGCTTAATAGAAACTGCCTTCGAAAGGATGGGGTAGGAAAAGTTTGTTTTGTTTAGAGTGGAAAAGCACAAAATTATTTTAAATTATATTTTCCTATAGTAATTTTTTATTTTACTGGTTGAATTTCTGAGAAGAAGAGCCCATACAGACTTTTTAATGATTTTTATAAATGTGTTTAAATTAATGAATATATAAATATATTGAGAATCCTTGAGATCTGTTTTGAAACCAGTTGCATTGTACTGTACAATTCCAAAATACAACTCATAGTATAGTTGGTTTTCCATTTGTCGAACATGAATCGAAGTGATGTATTTGCATGGGCTTGGATACATAACATTAACAAGCAGGTCATTTATAAAACATTCTTTGTATTTTATCTCACCTGTGTTACCAATTGATGCAAACTAAGCAACAGAAAACTTATTTAAAAGTCAAATCAGAATGAAGATTATGGTATATAACATAATTTTACTTCATATTTCATGAGTACGCATTTCATATTTTACTTCATTTTCGACGAGCAAATAAATTTAACTAACTAAAAGTATTTGACAAAATTTTTAAAAGATGAAAAATTATCGCCGTTAATGTCAAGAAAGCAAAGTAAAATATTAGCGTTGTCCGTGCTCCACCACCAATATTTGTGTTGTAACTTCTGTTTGCCAATTAGTAGCCTAAATACTGTATTGTAAGTTGCCCTTGCTATTACAAACGCTGATACTTCCATTGTCATGTCGCGCAAGCGCATAGTGCTCGTGCAAATAAGCCGCAGCTAGAGCGCTGCATGGTGCACTTTGACGTGAACGCTAGCGTTGACGCATAGCTAAGCATGTTATTTGAATACTTTATTCTATTTTTATGAATGCGCTATTCTGATTGAACGAGACGTGTACTGACAGAAATCTCATCAAAGGACATAATTTAGCATACGTGGTTGATACATACATATTTACTTTTCGTCGTATAGACGATTTCATCGGAAGATATCTGTTGTTTCATCGACTGTTCTCAGAAATCATTATTAATACCAGTAACAACATTTTTCGGACAGCTCCAATTGAAATATGACGTAGCTTGCTGCGGTTATTGCATATGATACCAGCGCGTTTCGAAGTTTCGGTTTAGAGAATCGCTTGTATTGGATTTTTTAAAACCTGGAATGGGATCCAGCAAGAACTATCTGCTTAGCCTTGCGTATGCATGTTTCGAAATAAAAACATGCCCATATTCTAAAAACGTTTCATGTTAGAGTTGGAGTAATTAATGTTTTCCGAACTCATGTATTATGGATTTGCGTGGGAACTAATTTTATTCGTATCGTACGCTAATTGTGCACATAGCGGGGATTTTCTTCTAATGCATTTTTGATGTTCGCATTGGTAACGGGCTAACGGTGTTGTGCGTGCACCCCCCCCCGTCCCCTCGCCACCCCACTCCTCCCCTCTCGCGCCAGTTACGCAGTGCGTGAGGCATCCCGCGTGCCCCTCCTCGCGTGCTTGCTAGATAAATCGATCTTCCATTGCGTTGCGTACGGTGGACTAAATGACGAGACCTACATACGTGACGCCGCGAGTGATCGAGTACCTGAGAAATGAACATATAGACATTACGCGCGTGAACTATGGTATTTCCACAAGGGGTTGCGTGTGTGACGTTATATATTGTGTTAGCCCTGTTTCATAAGGTGTTGCAGACGTGTTGTCGTCGTGTATCAATTGAGTTTGTCCACAAGATATCTGTCAACAACACACAGAGAAGAAAAAGATTGAATTATGTTCTGTATATTGACAATTTTGATCTAAAAACGAATTTCAGACACGATCTGAATTTTTCGCTAATAAACGAAATACGCGATACTATTAATACAATAAAATGAACTTTTATGAGTTGTTACTTGATAAGTATGGATCTGGGATATTAACTTTGAATGTAGTTCTGCTGGTTTTGGTACTTGCAAGTTTGCTGATAATTCTCATATGAAGCGAACACAAATTGCCTCAAGAAAAATATGATGTCGACGCATATTGAAGAATATATTAGCAGCAAATTATTTTTTATATTTAAGCTGATTATATAAAATCACATGGAAACGAAACGCATGTCATGTGTATGTTTCGAATATTTCTGTCTCCTAATAACTTTAGTAAGTAAAATTATCTGAAAGTTGTGTAGATTTTTCAATATTACTATTCGTTTAAAAGACGTGGTTTAAAAAATTAAATAAATTCAAATGTATGACCTTCACAAGAAAATAGTGTTTCCAATGCCTCTATTTTGTTAAATTCAAAGCTTTGTATGTTAATAAAAAATACCACACATTTAGTGAGAGATCTTATCACCAATTTTGTAAAAATCTCAATTAAATTTTCTCTTAGGGTTTAAAATGTTTCTATTTTTGAAAGTTGTGATTGTAATTTGATGTAATTGTAAGGCTCCTTACGTTATAGCCAATTAATTATGATTCTACAAATAAATTCATTTATTTATTTTGGGTCTCTTCCCGATGTTTCAGGGCAAGGGCTACTTGCTGGGTCTACATGACACAGTCATGCTGCTGTCATTGACATGTAATTTCCAATTCTATTTAGCCAAGCATGTATAGTTAATTTCTCTGTGTGAAAGGATTTTGATCCAAGGCAAAACACTATTATCATCCTAAAATGTCACGAAGAACACCAAATGAAATAAATAACTTTCATTGTAGAAAAAGTAAGATTGATGGTCTATGACATAAGAAACCCCTACAATTCTACCAAATTTTAAAAAGTTTTAAGGGACAAAAATATTAGTTTTAAATTACTTTTAAAAAATCATTTCTGTATTTGGGACCTTTTTTTAGTTCTACCGGAAGCAAATGATTAAGTTCATAGGAAACTGTATGAGTTCAAAAATAGTTCAGTCGTTAAGAATGCCCCAGCAGTCTCTTAGAAAATGTGTTCTCTTTCATTGCCACTGCTTGGGTCCGCCACCGAAGTAAACTACTCGAAATTCCTGTTCAGAAGCGTTTCTAACGACGATGTTAAGGAGGCACTTAAAGACTCTGCTTTCAGCACATTTAAAAATCGTAATGCCCCGCTCCCAGCGTACTTAAAATATTTTATGAGGAGTTCCTGTGAGTTGTTGTAAAAGCATAACATTGTAGAGAAAGAAGTATCGCCATATTTTTAGCTCTAAGAACCAGAAACTATTTTCAGAAAACTCGAAGCTCTCTATAACTCCAGCGTAAGACCTTTTCAACATGTACACACTGAGACTTCGCATATCAAGATTACTTCCAGATTTACACGTCAAAATAAAGGATAATGGATTCGTAAATGCCTTATGCCGTATTATCACGGCATACGTACGGCAAAATGAGGATATATTGCAAAACATATTGACGTGAAAGTAGTTATTTACTCATGTGTGTCCTAATATACATAGCATATTTATTTTAGGGGAAATGGATCTTATGTAAAGTGGTGGTAAGTTACTTTTGCCATCCACCATTTTCAGGTCAGAGGGATATTATCCATCATTTTCGCCATCCACCATTTTCAGGTCAGAGGGATATAAATCATTAATTTTATATTCGTTTAGGAGTGCAAATGAAGCAAATTGAAGGTCTACTAGATACTAAATTTACTGGGAGTAAATGGTCAACCAGAGTAAAAGTTGGTGAAAGATGACGGATAAATCTTAGCAAATTGAAAAATTAATATATCACAAAGATTCTTAGTTGCGTGAAAGGAAATAAAGCACGTCAAAAAGACACAGTCACGAACGCACGAAGAAAGCAGGAACGATGCCGGGGGCCGTGATGGGGAAACGAACCGCCCGGCCTCGCAGCCATCAAGGCAGGCAGAAGCGCGAGCCACGTGCGCCCGAGATGAGCAGGCCAGGGCCGGAAGGGCCGGTGTGCGTGCGAAGTCCCGAGCACGCAGTCTTCGTTGCGTCGGGTGGTTTGCTCAGCCTCACCCTTGGCGGGGCGGGCGGCGGGAGGGCGCGCGTGCCGCTGGCGGCTGTCAGTCCTCGCATTAGGAATTCCCCTTCGGCCTCCGCTCGCTGCGCCCGAACCACTCGCCCGCACAGCCTAACTGCCCGGCTTCCACACGCGCCACCGCTCGCGACACAGCTCGAGACACCGCTCGTGACTTCGCTCGTGACATCGCTCGAGCCACAACTCGAGCCACCACTCGAGCCACCACTCGAGCCACCGTGGCTCGAGAAGCTGCTCGAGCCACCGCTCGAGCCATTGCTCGAACCACCGCTCGAGCCACCGCTCGCGGCACCGCCGCTCGCGACACCGCCGCTCGCGACACCGCCGCTCGCGACACCGCCGCTCGCGACACCCCCGCTCGCGACACCGCCGCTCGCGACACCGCCGCTCGCGACACCGCCGCTCGCGACACCGCCGCTCGCGACACCGCCGCTCGCGACACCGCCGCTCGCGACACCGCTCGCGACACCGCTCGCGACACCGCTCGCGACAACGCTCGCGACCACGCTCGCGACACCGCTCGCGACACCGCTCGCGACACCGCGCGCGACACCGCGCGCGACACCGCTCGCGACACCGCTCGCGGAACTTATCGCAGAAACCCTTCTGCCACAGTTCGTGCTAGGCAACGTGCTACGTATGCATCTCTGTCTCTCTCTCTCTCTCTCTCTCTCTCTCTCTCTCTCTCTCTCTATATATATATATATATATATATATATATATATATATATATATATATATATATATATATATATAAAATGTATATCTATTGATCTGACAACCTCAAATTTCAACACAGATTTTCAATTAAGAATGAAACATAATTTGCTAACTTTTTGGTTCTTGTTTTTTAAAAAGAGTCATTAAATATAAAGAACATCTTTTATTGGGAAAATAATTGAACCTTTTGAAACATTGTTTTTTCTTTGGAGGTTTTGTACTAGTACAATCATAATACAATTTCTTTCATCAAACATATCCACAAATCCATTCACTAAAACAACCATTTCACAAACATTGTTTGTACTTTGTAAATTCTTATTGTATTATTTAATTTTTAATCTCGTTTGCTGATAAATCTCTAATTTAATCTATTTCCAACTTGGACGAAAAGAAATCACTTAAAAGAAAAAAATCAGTCTACATTCCGGACTACCACCGTTTCCTCCTCTGACGTTATCTTTTCGCTCTCGCTCCACCGCCGATGCTCACTCACACTCTTCTCCTCGGCCCTCCCGCGCCAGCGCGCCCACGTCTCGTTGCCGGCCTGCAGTATTCATCGTGATGTATTGCTGACGTAAGGATCCTTTGTTGTTTCGACCTCTGATTTCGAAATCGATAGGTCGAGCGACGTATCGACCGTGGCACTGCTGTTTGACTACGGCGGAGTGCGAGGCGTGCCGGGGGAAGGACGGCGCGGCGCGGCGCGGCGCGGCGTGGGGGACGAGACGTCTTGAGTGAGGAGGAGGACGGCTTATTGCGCGGAGGTCGCGACCCTCCGGCCGCGTGACAGCCGTCCCCTCCGAGCCTCCCAAACGGAGGGTCCCCGCCTTCGTTCTCATGCCACCTCCGAAACAATCTCTTTTTCCTTGAGATTGCATGCGCTGTCCTCGTCCCTCGATTTTTTTTTTTTCTAGGAAGACATTTGAAGATGTGCGGAGAGCATAAGTGATTAATTAACAGTTGTAAATATTATTTTCTCAATTAACGTCTTTCGCATAAATGTGAAGTTAATATACCAAGTCAAAGTTTCAAAAATGCGAGATTAAAATACAAAGTCCAAGTTTCGTAACACTTACTTTAAAGGTATAGTGCTTCGAGGAATGCAGTCAGCTCTTGATAAATTTAGCATTGTTTTTAATAATGAAATATATATTTATGTATAAACACTTCATCGAAGAGTATCGTCAATTGAACATGCAGTTTCCTCGGAAATTGATAATCAGAATTATGAAAGAATGTGAATTTACATCTAATACAGTTTTCTTCAACATATGAGTATTATTACTAGATATATTTTATTGCAACATAATCACAAAATATTAAAATGATGCTTATTTGAGTTGAAAAATAAATTCATGCTTTACTGTGTATTCCTTGAGGTAATTGGAATAAAAAAATGGGCTTGCGGCAAAACATCCGTCTGATTAGCGGTCTGTGCAACGTCTAAAACCCGTGGGTCTACGTCTAAAATCCGTTAGTAGTATTAAACAAATCAGATATTGCTCGATCGATTTGGTTTTGGGGGTACTTTACAACAAACCCCTTTTACAGGCACTTGCGGGTCCAGAGGGGGGCATGGGGGACAAGCCCCTCCCCCAGCCAAATGCCTAGAGTTTTCGTTTTATCTTCCTTTATTTGGCAAAATTGATTTAAATATTAATTCGTGTTTGAATGATGTACATATTTCAACAATAATATTGTATAGCATCGTATCTCTAGAACATAAATAATATACAATACAATAACAAATATGTATATTAATTTTAAAAAATCTACGATGAGTGAACTGAACATGTCTCAGCTCCAGTTTTCATTATATACTGAGAATTATTGAAAATAGAAAAAAAAAATTGGGCGTGCTCCACAACTACAATATTGAAGATAAAACATTCGGTTTGTTTTAATATTTTGAATAGATATAGTTAAATGCACTAAATAAGATGATATAAACGTTATTTTAATGTAACGTTTATTTTTTTTAATTTTACCGATACGTGATCAAGAAGCATAATAATATTACATTACAGTTACAAATAATGCGAGAAAGTGCGTGCTGCTTTAGCACCACTAGTTTACTACTTGAGAATACGAGATAACTCTAATTGTACGTCCCGACGTTCTTGAAAACATTTATAAACAGCTTGCTCCGAGGGACTTGTTTCTGTGTATACACAGCAGCGCCTGGGGGCCGACGTGCACTTTGATCGTCGTCCCACGCAAATCGCCTCTCTCGGCGAGAGCGTTTCCTTGGGCCACCCTCTTCGCCGACGCCGTCGCCGTCGCCGTCGCGTGACATTTCTGGGCTTTGGCAGCGTGCGCCCGCAGCACGAACGACGCCGGCGCCCTTTCGGCGTCGCCAGACGACGTCTCGACGCCGCCGCCGCCGCCTCGCCGTCACCTCCTTAACAGTTTCCTCTCGCGAGCGGGGAATCGTTTAAATAGCGCGATCTTTTGCCCCGGAGACGTGGATCGCCGATAGAATTCGCGGAATCCCATCTGCTCTTCCGCCCACGCCTACCGCGCCAGGAGCGCGACTTGCCAGACTCCGCCACGCCCACGCGGCCTCCTTCGCCTCCGCAGCCCACTGCCGCGCCAAGGTTTTTCTCCACACTCATCGTGTAGTCTTTCTGCACCCACGCCGACCTCTTCGCTCCTCACCACTTCCCTCCAGCTTCTCCCCGTCTCTGCTGCTTTCTCTTTTCTCCGTTCGCCTTTTCCTTCCTTCTTCCCGCTCATCTTCCTTCTTGTCACACTGCTCGTTTCATTCAATATTTAACTTTTGAATGCAAAATGTCTTCTATCCCTATCCGTACTCCAGTTCGTTACTTTCATCGGAATTTTAACTTTCACTTCCATCATCATTATCATTACCAATAATCGTGCTGAAACACTGGGTAGATTTGAGAGAAAAATTGTAAGAAGAACGGGATTGTTCAAAAAGGAGAAAGATGTAGGATATGACAAAATGAAGAAATCATTAACATATTAAAAGATTTATGTAGGTTAGCAAAACCTCAATGAATTTTCTGGAGAGGACGTGTGGAGAGAATGGATATTGATTTAATGCTAACAAAAATATATTTAAAAGCAAAATTATTGGAAATAGAAAACGTGAGGCCCGACGGAAAATCAATCCAAGATGTCGTAGATGACATGACGGAGATAGAAGTGACCGTATGGTGTGAGAAAATGAAGGCTGATGGAGGACGCAGCCCAGACCCATATCAGGATGTAGAGCTTTGAAGGAAAGAAGAATTTCTTTCACCAATAAAGCAATATTGATATATTTCTACGTAACACCTGCCTGTTACTACCATGTGACCTTCAAAACTAAAAGAGTTTGCTTAAACGTCCATCTCTCCTGCTTTATCATTATTCAATTTGCTTCTCTAACTGATCTCAGGTCGCCATAAAATCTTTGCAATCGACATTGAAGACACACTTCCACGCCATCAACTTCGCAATTTGGACCTCACTATCACTTCTCGCTTTTCCTCGCATTTCCTCGCCTTTGTCCGCTGTTCCACCATCATCGATTTAGCAACATCTTCAACAAATCTCCAACCAATTCAAAACTTTACCTCATCACCAACTTGCCAATACAGCCCTCACTGTCACTTATCCCATCATCTGTCCTCGATCCCCACCGCTTCGCGTCTCATCCTCGGCTCCCTATCCTCGCCCCCCCCCCCCCCCCCCGCGTCGTCTCGGGTCCCCGAGGGCGACGTAGGGCTGCTGGTTAATTGCTCGGCGCTGTCGCGGACCTCCCCGGCTCCTCCCCGCCCCGCGGTCGGGTCGCGCACTCCCCGCCCCTCGCTCTCCCCGCCTTCCCGCGACGACGCCCTAAAGGGCACCAACGGGGAGGGGGCGGAGGGGAGGACGAGGAGGAGGACTTGGGCGTGTCTTGTTCCCGGCATTTAGCAGGGAATGTCAAGGGCCCGGGGTGAGGAGGCGGTGGCAACGGAGGGGCGGGAAGGGGAGGGGAGGTGACGCAATAGCGCGGTGCTTGGGGCATGTGTTTGATTCAATGATGATGACTGCTGTGCAGGGATTCGATTGATGTGCACGATTAGCATATGGATGTCTGCACGAGTTTCCTGGTCTGATGAGCAATCTCTATTCAGTTAATGCTTGAGGTAGGGGTGAAGTTCGCAGGTTTCTTAAAATTTGTCCTTTGCTCATCACAATTTTCCTTTATGCAACTACAGATTTGTTTTTATTTTTCCATCCATTAATATTACCAATCATCTTCAAGTTTTAAAAATTCATTTTTTTTTTAAACCAACCTTCGTTAACACAGAATGATGACACAAATTTACGAATACATTTCATTCCCAGTACATTCATATATTCATTGAACACGAAGTTCACAATACAGTTGTTCGAAGAGAGACATTAAAAGCCGAGAAACAAATGTCATTTTTATTACTGACAATTCTCTTTGTAATCTATAAAACCAATAAGGTTCGAAATTGTTTCCAATCCCTGAGAATTCAAGGTACTTCGCTGCCTTTTATCCCAACACTTTTATAGATTTCGTTTCATAAAGAAACGATTTGTTTTAGTTGTGGATTTCCTAAAATATAAAATGTTAGTTAGATCATTTCGTGATGTATTTATCGAAATTATAAGCATTAGTGAAGAGTCAATAAGTTTTGAAAACTAGTTGGAAATTGGTATTGAATGATGGATTTAAGAAGTATAATTTGCTGTTTATGGGATACCGTTTACATTTCACCAGTAATGTATCAATTAATACAATATATGCAGAAGTAAGCCTTAATATATTCTTAAAATAAGAGCTGAATTTGTTTTAATAATTGTGTAGCGCAAACATCACACATTAAAAGCTAGCGCTAGTCACCCGACTCTACAGAAAATCTTTCTCCAACAAAGTCCGCTGCTTTTCACTCGAGAACAAGTGAGTGGAATAATTTGCAAGGAGATAATTATATCTGTCACTTCATCCTGTTCCTGAGTGTCGATGAAAAGGCGACTTGATTAGACAGCTACGTCTGTTGAATTAAAAAGAAGTTTGATTTTGAGATGAGGTCTCAGCCGAATCCTCGCCCTCGCTGAGGAATCCAAGTAGTGCAAACTACTTTCTCTCCTAAAAGATTCCAGGAAAAAAATCTCTTCATTCATTCATCAACTTCCATATCCAACAAAGCTAAGAACACCTTGAAGTATCTTCTCCCATCTTTCCTGATTCGCGGAAGCTCCCAAGTTTACCGTGGGGGCGTCCGAATGGAGAAATCTTACCTTGAATCGCGACGGGACATTCATTTTGATTTTATTACTCGACGTCACATTGCGCCAACGTCTCCAATCTACCCTCTCGCGGTCTTACACGCTGCCTCCCTCCGTCCCTGCTTCCTCGTGGCGTCTCTTGCTCTTGGCGCTTCCAGAAACTTGGCGGCGGCGGCGTTGGCGGCGGCACTGGCGCGCTGTCGACAAAGGCGCAGCGGCAGGCGTCTGGTTTGTCTCGGCGCTTTCAACGCGGGCCGCGGTTCGGCGCGCTCGAGCGCCGGCGTTAGGGTTCGCGCCGGCGCCGCCGCGCTTCCCAAGTTTATTTCGCCGCCTCTTGAGCGTCCTCCCCCCTGCCCCTCACCCTCCGCGAAAGAAATGAGATAGGAGAGTAATACTTGTTAAAATTTCACGGCCCGCGAGCCGTGCAAACGGAAGTGGAAGTAGCCCGCTCGCGCGACCAGTTGCAACTCCGCGGGGAGGAGTTGGTGGCGAGTGAATGCCGCCTACTTTCCCCGAGTTGAGTTCAACCGCGCGAACTCGCGTATGAATGTTGCACGCTCGTCACTAAACAAGACTGTACGGGAGTGTGGCGTTAAATCTGTCCACCCGCGCGTCGGTACATCGTAGTTGGTTTATAGTGTCATTGTCCAAACACGTCTTTTTGTGGACCCCTTTATCTATGTAGTTGCTTGTACGCCTTTAAAAATCTGTTTAAGTTACTCATCCTTCAGATTAATCGATCTTCTTCGTTCTCATCATTTCTTTTCTAATTTATTCATTATCTTCATTTCTTATTCCTCTGTACCTTCCACGGTAATATTTGGCTATCTTACAAAACGTGCTATTCTTGTTACCCGTCCTCCAATGTTTTATCTCTCATTCATATCTGTATCTCACAGTGTACTTTTCTCCCTATATTTCCACTGTAATACTTTCCATTATTCTCACAGTCGTGTATTACATTGTTCATGATGTACTGTTCCTAAAAGGTCAAAACGTACTCGTCATCCACCGCCCAGTGCATTCACATACAGTTACATCCTGCTAATGGCACCACTACTCATCCTCGTCCGCGCAGCCCCTTTCGCCGCAACCGTCCCCATTCACCCCTAAGCTCCACTCTGATTAAACCAGGAGCCGCCGCCGCCGTAGCCTGCGTCGGAGGAGGGCGCTGAAAGTCCTCCTGGAAACTTCGTCTCCCCGTCCGCGCGGCGCCACGTCACGTGACCTATTCACCGGCGAAATCTGTAAGATATTAGTTTATTTCCGAATAGCGTCGGAGGACTCGCGGACAACTTTACCGTCGCGTCCCCGAAGCGACGTCGTGGCGCCGGACTTGCTGCCGCCGCATTCGCCGCCGCCGCCGCCGCCCCCGCCGCCAGCTCCGCCTCCGCGGCCGTCGACGTCGTCAGCGACACCGGCTTTGAAGCAGGCCAGCGGGCCCCTCGGCAGATTGGCACGGGCCAGCGGACGCGTTTTTGCTTCCGTCGACGCTGCCGCCGCCGCCGCTTCTTCTACTTCTGCTTCGCCTTCCCGTACTTTTTTTCTACCCGTCTATCGGAAGGAGTAACGAGTTTGGGAGTCAAGCTCGCTCTCTTCGTTGGGTCGCCCCACGCTCTCTTTCGGAGCGGTCCATCTCATCAGCGGCCGGGCCAGCGGCGCGGCGGCCCGTTGAAAGCTTCAAGTGAGTCAGCCGGATATTAGCGCTCCGTTAGGGTGGGGCGAGGGGGCGCTTCTGTCGCCACGTGATTAGTCGGCCGGGGTCACCGCGCAGGGCGCGCGTGCTCCTTTGTGGCGACGCCGGTCGCAGGCCGCCTCAGACAGGTGGCGATGCCTGCAATTAGCCGGCGGGGCCTTTGGACGATCGGTGGACTTACGCGCCGGGACTCAACCTACCTTCCCCGTCCTCGACCTGCTGTTCTGGAGATGAGAGCGTGTGATGCTTTGGGAGGGTCCTCGCCCGGCTCTGCCTCCGCCTCCGCCTCCACCGCCACCCTCCCGTCTCTCCCCGCTATACCCTATCCCTGTTCGCGACACGAGAGGGTTCACGATTAATTTACTTTCCCTCGGGCGCCTACAATCCTTTTCTGCTTTTCTGGACCGTTCCTTTGAGTCGGTGGCCATTGATCGTGAAAAGATAATGAACTCCTAGGCCCATCCAGATGCTGCTCGATTTCCGTCTCATTTATCCCTTCGCTTTGGGTTGCGCGGGGGCTTCAAAAATTAATTCGCGGTTGTATGGCGGGCGGAGTAAGTTATAATACGTAATTGCGGCCGCCTGCAATCTCGAAAGGGTGCACCACTATTGAGTTATTAGTCAGCCGGGGTATGAGCGTGAGTAGTGAATGATGTGGCGAACAAAATGCCTTTGAGATAATTTGTTTCATTAGTATGCTCTTTCACTACTCTGTATTTTCCAGCATTTTTGTAAATTTACCTAATTTTCAGCGGAACACTAGTTCAGCTACCGCAAATTTTGGCCAATTATTATAATTTTGAACTGAAATGTCAATTCATCCTGCAGCTGTGTTCACAAAATTAACAAAGAATATTAATTACGTTCAATTATATACAATGTTGCATTTGATTAATGAACTGAAATTATAAAATTCACTGTATTAATTGATTTTAAATTTGCAATATTATTAGAATATAATAAATTAGTACTACGTTGACTGAACTGTTGAATAGTTATCATATTTTACTATACTATGATCTACAACTTTCGATAACGCTCCTCCATAACAATAACCCGGGAGAACTACTACAGATTAGGAAAAGCTTCGTATGTTCTTATAACGCATTTTTATCTTTTATAACGCAATATCATTATAAGTGTACCCCTTATCCCGAACTCTCTTTCACGTTCCAACGAGTAGTACACCAGGAGCGGTAAAATTACCTGATAAAATTTCACACCTCAACTCTCCGGGCTCTACGGCACAATTCCGGGCTTTCTCGGCACGTTTGCGCGCCGTGATGCTGCGGCGGCGAGCATCAGCGAGCACGCTTTTACCGCTTAAGTAAGCACAAGCGAGGACGCGTTCGTTGACGGCGCGGGCGCCGACTCCATTGGCGAGCGGGCCGTCACCTGGCGACGTCGCCACGCTAAGTCCTCCGTCGGGCGCTGCGACTGACACGTTTTTCCATGAAAGTTTCCTCTACGCAGTTAACCGCGCGACTCTGTATTCACAGCATCATTATCGACTTTATACGTCGATAAACATCGCTCCGTCTTCGAGAAACGCGCGCTCGCCGTGAACGGCCCTCCGCCGCCGCCGCCGCCGCCCGTTTCTGTCTTCGCCCGTCCTCCGATTCCCGTTCTACTCCTTTTCTCCCGGGCTGCCTCTCCGGGGCGAAATTTCCTTTCCCCTTTGTGTACCGTGGAGAAGGCTGCTTTCCATTATAATATGTGTACTCGGCTGTCTATACGGCCGCCGTATTCTTGTGCAAATAATTGAGAAATAACTCTTTTACTACACATTCGCCTTGAAATTGGGGCGGGCGCCTTCTTCACCGGCATAAAGAAAATGATGCGCCGCGTTTGAGAGTGGGAGGAGTCGGGAGGCCCTTGTGCGAGGAACAGCCTTCCTCTGGGCGCCTCCGAGGAGATATTTCGTAAATGAGTTGTCCCATTTTTAGAGGAAGCGGTGCTTTCTTTTGGTGGGAATTGTTCTGACATGTTTTGATCATTTTCGTTTTGCCCGTTATTTGTGTCGTGCCGTTCGCACTTCTTTACGATGTGAAGAATAATGACATTTATCAGCTCTTTGTTTTTTCAAAGTACGTACAGGCTTTTGACAGCAGAAGGTTGGTACTTTTTAGCAGAAGGAAGGTTAAGGGTTCTTATCATGAATCGCTTTTTGTTAGACTTGCATTTTTATTATTGAATGCAGAATATTTAGTGGTTGCGATCATCTTTCATGGAAAGTTATAATTCAGCCCTCACAAACTGATAGCAAATATTTGAATAGTACATAGCAAAAAATTTGTTTTGAAATATTCTCTGATATCGAATACTGAGGTTGCAATGATAGCTCATTTCATATTTAATTGGCGATTCAAATATCAGCAACTAGAAACCTTACCTCTACTCGAACTCAAACAGATGATGAAATATCATCTGTTTTGTAATGCGCATTTGATCGTGTGACGTGTACGTAGCATCGAATGGAAACAAACACCCGAATAGAAATCCCCAGAATCGAAGACAATGGAGACTCGTAACTTGCTTCAGACCAGCCATCACTTCGGACTACTTTGTATTCCAGTCATGTCTGCGACATTGGTAAAGGTTGTCACCTCCCAGACCACGCGCGCAAGCTTCCCTTTCCCCTGGGCGACAGTCGCGCGTGTACATATTGTTGCAGAAGTGGTATTTACGAGGGCGAGGGCGAGCGAGCTTCTTTCCCCGTATTTCTCCAATATTTGAGCAGCTGCGGCCCGTTTAAAATATTCCGCGGGCATAATTTTGGGGGAAATTGTATTACTCGTTCTGCGAAGAGGGAAGGTCGCGTCTCGTCACGTTCGGAGGAATTGAAGGCGAAAGGAGGACTGGCAAAAGGAGGGTGAGAGCGGGAGGGGAAGGAGGGGGTCGGGGTTTGAAGCCCGCTCCGTTCCTGTCCTCTCCCTTGCGAGGCGCCGCGACGTGCATGCCGATGGGGCGGCAGTTGATAGCGCTGCTTCGACTTCGATAATTTCCCTCTCTCTCTCTCCCTCTCTTTCTCTCTTATCTTCCTCTCTCTCTCCCTCTCTCTCTCTGGCGAGAGCGCCTCGAGCGGACCCAGGGGTGAGAGGACGTGCTTCCGTTGCTTAAGTTGACTTGCGAGAGTACTGTGGCTGTAACCGCTGTCGATATTCAGGACGTATAAAATATGGTAAATGAGGCTGAAATTTGGATGTTCTTTCAGTTCTTAAAATGTCTCCCAACGTTCAATGTATACGGTACGATGGATTGTTAACGAAGATTCTCTCTAATGGTTTAGTGCGTGTTTCGAAGTGGTTAAAATGTGTTTTTGAAATTTTTGTAATATTAGATTTTCAGTTTTTGGTAGATTTGTGTAGTTTGAAAGATTACTAATAAGATATTGAAATTATTAAATTTCGTAAGTCATTGCTAACTAAATTATTTTATTCCGACAGAATTTTCCAGCAAAATGAAATATTCAGGTAAAGACGGAAGTGTGAAATAAAACAAGACACTTCGTTTCAGGTTCTTTAATTGTCTCTGAAAGAGGAAAATGCTTCACTGGCAGAGAAAAACTTAAGTGAAAAGACATTATTTCATGTACAGAAAAGTATGTCTGTGTACAGAAAACTATGTCTTCTTACGTGAATATGTAAGAAGAAAATGAACTTCATTCACGACGCATGTAGTTGGTAGACATAAAAAAAAGGGGAGGTATTGATGAAAACATGGAAAAAATAATTTGGTGAGTTTCTTTTAGAATGGGCGGTTATTGATTTTTGAAAAAAATACGTTTATGGAACGTCGTCCCTGACAAAACGTTAAATATGAAAAACGTTAGTGCTTCGCTGCTTCTCGTTACAGTTCGAGCAACGACAGTGCATCCAATAAAAATATTCCTGCCTATGTGGACGGATACATCAAAATACTCGCCCCTCAAGTAGCCCCATCCCATTCTCAACTCGTCCTCTTCGATTGAGACACCACAACGGGGAGGGGGTGTCGCAAGGAGGAATTTATTGCCACCGACGACGCCCCCAACTTCCTGTCTCCCCCCCTCTCTCTCTTACACACACTCTCTCACACCGTGCGCCGTGCTGCGCGGCGGACGATTCTCGTCGAAGGGGCCATACGTTTCCGAAATGGAAACTGATTTTTTTCCCTCGGTTGCGCTAGATGAAAACAGCCACTCTCTCCCTCCTAAGTCAGGCTTCGGAGCAAGGGACCGCCTTGGCCGAAATGCGTCGCTCCTTTTAAGAGTATAGATTTTTATTACGCGACCACGTTGTCGGGAGGAAATAAATTAGAAGCTAATGCGGGTGTATTTTGTTCCGTTCACTTACGAGATGACGCATGCGGTAGATCGTGAGAAAAAAAAAGGCAAAAGGGACAGGAGTGGCTTGCCAAATTCGATATAGGGAATTTACTGCGTCTTTTTGAGAGTATGGATTGAATTGCCAGATACTACTTAGAGGATCTGGCGAGTGGCCCCAATAACCAGAACGCTGAAACGCCAAGTTTAAAACTGGCGCTGTTCTGGATAGAGTGCAGTTTTTTTCTTATCAATAACTTAGTTTAATAAAAAATGAATGACATTTTTGCTGTAATTAATAACGATAATATAACGACGATTTAGATCAGGATGTCTATTCTGCATCATACACGTAGTAGTCCTTCACCCTAGCATTTCATTAACGCTTAAGTCATGCGCACAATAGCAGATTCTTGAACCAACTTAGTCCAAGAAAAACATGAATTGTGCATATGAGCGTGGGTGCTTGAAAATATTAAACAAATGATTGGATCATTTTCCAATCATTGCGCGAGTTCGAGTGCACGTGCGTCATGGCAGTAGAAAGTGCTAAACGAGAGTCACCATTTCTAGACACTCTGGATGAGATGGAGCAGATCACTGAAGCACCTGTTTGCCCTGCAATTTCAAATTAATAAACAACTTACGCAAAAAAGCCCTGCATGCCCTTCTTCTCTACCTTCCCAACATCATCCTCGGCTTCTGTAAACGCAAACTCGTCACTGTAACATTTATTAAAGAATGTGGTGCAGTCTAAGAGGACAAGAAGTGGGAAAAATAGTAAGCTAAGATTGTGAAGAAAAGACAAGGTAAATGATATGTAAAATTTTCACAGTTCATCATGTGGTCCATATTTTTATTGGATAATTCTAGGAAGACGATCAGAATTGCTCGACACGGTCCTCTACTATTACTCCTCTACGCACATAGTTGATGAGCGGAACGGCCAGAGGGAGTGTAGATTAGGCCACGTTCATTGCAGGGAGAGGGGGGACGGATAAGGGGTGGCTGGGCGAGGGCGAGTCTAGTTGGTCCGTGGGCGGTCAGTCTCTGCGCGCACGTGACCTTCGCTGGCCCGGACTCCCGGACGGGGCCGATAATGTTCAGAGCCCGAGGAGGTCGGGCCAGCACGTTCGGCCCCCAGGGGGTGGGTGCTCCCCTCGGCTGTTCAGATTGCGCCGGTGAGATTATTTGCGCTCGAGGACGCGTGCGGTATCGTAGCTTCTGAATTCCGTTTTGCCGACCTCAGGCTCCACTAACTCCTATTAGTTGCGGGAAGTAATTACAAGAAATTACTCATGTTGTTTTTGCGAAACGTGCTATGGAATACAACACTCGGTAGAAACTACTACTCGTTCAAAAACGAGAAATACTATTAGATATTTTTATAGACATGTATTGAATTGTTCATACATGTTTAATATGGAAGGGCTCAGTTATTTTGCTTAATTCATATTTGACTCTTCATTGTCAATACTAATGTACAGAATTTACAGAAAAGAGGATTTGTTTCAGTCAAGAATTAGTATGCGTCAATCCTTCAACTTTCCGGGATGTAAGGCCTGCTCTTCCGCCTGACCTCTTCTGCTGATTTCCTAGAAGGGATTCATTTAGTTTGGTCGCATTCTTGTAGAAACACAGTCGCCTAAAACCACAGCGCTGTTTCTTCCTTCGCCGTTGCGGAGTCAGCCCGAGAGGGACGCCGATTGAGCTTTCGCCGGGAAAGTGCGTGGGTTGTATCCTCGGAGCCGCCCTCAAGGCGGACAGCCGGCGGCGGAGGTCGAATCCGGAGCTAGTGTGCGTCTTGGGCGCAGCCAGCTGTTGCGGCGCGGAGGCGGCGGCGGCGGCGGCGGCGACGACGAAGGACCGCTTGTGAACCAGCAGCTGAAGTTGTTGACCCGCCTAATGGAACCTCCGTGTCGACTCCCGCTGTCCGCCATCTTTTAAAAAAACCAGCGCAATCCTCTTACTTACTACACTCACCTCGAGGCCCGCATGCCAGGCAGGCCGTCTCCCTCCCGCCCGCCGACCGGCCTGTCTGCCTGCCTGCTCGCCTGTCTGCCCGGCCGGCTTTTTCGTGTGTTCCGCGCGAAGTAGAGTGACTGCGCAAAGGCGCAAACGGTGTTGGAAGGGCGACGGGAAAGGTTTCGTTGGTGGTAAGAGGATGTGGGGTGACAGGCGGCAACAGATTTGAGAAGTTAAAGATCAGCGCTGAATTTGCATTGATGGCGACTGTAAAGATTATTGGGTTGACGCTGGTGGTATATTGCAAGCTGGACGAAGATGTATTGCGACAATAAATTCATTAGCTGTTGTGTTTATTTTATTATTTTGTTACAATGGTAGCTAGCGAAACGTGATGCAATTGGTGATAGCGAATCAGCAGATTGAGGTGGTGTGTCAGCGACAAGAAATATCTGGGAGACTCGAACCATTGTAAGCACTAGTTGCCAAAGTACATTAAACTAATATACTTCGATTGAAACAAATTGATTGAAAAATGTTTTGTCGTTTCTTTTAACCCCCCCAAAAAAACGTTTATTCGGTAAAGGACGTGTGTAAAATCTTGCAGTTTGCAGAGATTTAACTAAATATAAAGATGAATATGGAGAAATGGTAGATAAGTAAATGAAACGACACAGACTAGGGACAGATTGTATGGTATTAGACACGTGAGAATACACATCATGGCTTCTTTAAATTCTATGGGTCCGCAAAAAAATACTAAATTTCATCATTCACAACGTGAAAGATGGTTTAATAGAATAAGATATAAAAAAATGAGAACAAAGTCAGTATTTATTAATAAATATTAATGTTCAATAAACACATATTCAAACATTCTTTCAATATTTCGGTCAAATGTTTTCTTTACTTATTTATGAATTCTTATATCAGATGTCCTTGCCAAACCAGGAGGCAAACGAATATAAGTTTAATGAGTACTTGGCAAAGTGGGTAATATCGCCGATGGCGACTGACTGCCGAATTGACAGCGGCCCGGTCCTCTGAAGAGGGAATAAACGTGCCGCTGCGCCCGTCCCCGTCCCCGTCCTAAATAAATGGCCTGTTCCCCGCCCATGCCCGGTCCGCGGCCCCCATACAAGAACCCCACCCTCGGGCCCGCCCGCTGTTAGCACGAGCTTCCGCAAATTGGTTTCCGAAGTCCGGCAAAAAGCCGCGGGCGCGGCGCGGACCCTCTGCCTCTCGCGGCCCCGTGCTGCGGGTTGCCTACGCCGGCCGCAGGCGCTGCTTCGCACTTCGCGTTTTCCTAGAATCCAAGATTCTGTTTTGCTTCTGCTCGTAGTCGCTCTGTATGTTTCATGCCGGTGATTAATCCTCAGATTGTTACGTATATGTGAGAAAGAGTGTCCTTTATTTGTTTAAACTAGACCAATCAAATCAACATCTAGAACGGATATATCATTATCTGGAACAATAACGGTCTTGCGATATATATTGATATATGAAACTTCTTTATATTATTTATTTTAGTTTTTACGACCAACGAGGCAACCTCTTAAGAAATTGAACATCATATGACAAAACATTTTTTATCGCAATTATTATAACAATTATTTACTTGAAATAATGAGTTTCCTTTAATAATAATATTAATAATAATAATAATAATAATAATAATAATAATAATAATAGTAATAATAATAATAATACCCATATATAACTATTTTTTTAACTAAAACGCTGCCAGTAATCTTAAAAAAAGATAATCATGAAGATAAATCCAATGATTCTCATCGTAAATTTAAGATGTGCTCTAACGACCGAAACTTGAAACGTGCTTGAAAATCGCCGATCGTAGAGTTATTTACACAGGATGGATTTCTGCTGTCTCAGAGCATTTCGGAAGTTCTATTTTGAATAAAATTTAATGGCACCGTGACTTTTGAAAGCGTCAGAAATAAACAGAGGGAAGAGATTATTTTCTCAGGGGATATTTCCGAAAGAAGAAACGCCGTTGGGTCGAGCCAGGGGCCCGGTCTTCCCTGCCACCGCCGCTGCCTTCGACATCGCCCCGGTCGCCGCGGCCCTTCCGTCGCCACCGTCACCTCCGCTGCCGCCTCCACTGTCACCGCCACCACCACCGCCACCGCCACCTCCACCGCCACCGCCACCGCCACCGCCACCGCCACCGCCACCGCCACTGCCACCGCCACCGCCACCGCCACCGCCACCGCCACCGCCACCGCCACCGCCACCGCCACCGCCACCCGCCACCCGCCACCCGCCACCCGCCACCCGCCACCCGCCACCCGCCACCCGCCACCCGCCACCCGCCACCCGCCACCCGCCACCCGCCACCAGCCACCCGCCACCCGCCACCCGCCACCCGCTACCCGCCACCCGCCACCCGCCACCCGCCACCCGCCACCCGCCACCCGCCACCCGCCACCCGCCACCCGCCACCCGCCACCGTCACCGCCACCGCCACCATCCACCACCACCACCCGCCACCGCCACCCGCCACAACCACCCACCACAACCACCCACCACCCGCCACCCGCTTCCGCCTTCACAATTGCCTTCAGTGGCGCTGTCTCCACGTCCATCGTCGCCCCCATCCCTAATTCCAAATCCCGAAGGCTGCGCCCCTCCCGTCCCCCTCCCGTCTCCGCCACCTGGGCGTGCTTGCGGAGCTCCTTGACGGATCACGGCGTCGAAACTCGAGCCCTCGCTGCCGCGGGCGTCCGGGCGCGTCGCCGGCGGGCACTTAGCCTTATTACTCGGCGATGACGGCGCCGCGGGAGGCGGCGGAACCGAGCGTCGCGACGCCGAGCGACGCGTTGCGACGGACTCTGCGCCGATGGAGAGTGCTGTGAGACAGTGGGGATAGCGAGGGCTCTCTCCTCTTGGACCCGGACCAGGATTGCAGTAATGATGCTAAGAAATGATCGCCCTCTGTTTCTGAAGGTTCTCTTGGGAAAATCGAAACGTCCCGGTGTGTCGTGATCAGTAGGTTACGTTTCTACCTCTCGTTACTGAATTCCAATTACCTCACCTGGAATTGTTTGGATAAAAGTGGACGTCTGGTTGGTGACGTTATAGGTCTCCCGTTTCTCAGATTCCCCATTGCCCGTTGCTTCTTTCTCTCTTCCTACCCGTTCTTCCCATCATTGTTAGCAACTACTCATTCTGCAAGTTGGATGTTTCATTGATATAAGCTGGATGGCGGAAACCCGAACGACATATGAGAATACGAAGAGTTTAACCAATGATATATATTTTCTCCTATAGTATAGGAAAACTTAGGGCGCTCGTAGTAACTTTTTTAGGTCTCCTTACTTTTCAGTTTCGCGTTCCCAGCCCTTTCATACTTTTCTATACAATAGCAACCATCAGACTTTCGCGTCTATGTCTTAGGAGGTGAATACGCAGTCGTAGACACGAGCTAGAGAATGTATAATGCGAAAGGGATTTGACTGAATAAATATTGTCTCCAATATAATGCAGACGATTTCTTTTGGGTTTGCTGTATATCACACACGAGACAACGACTGTGCATGTAGTAACGATGTTCGATAACGTTCATCATTGTCATGGTTGGGGAATTGGTTCGATGATTGGGCGATTGTGTGGGTGGAGCGGTTGATGCGTGGGCGATATAACGATTGATGAAATTGTCTGCGGCGGTACATAAGAAGATAGATGTAAGACCCTGTGAGAATCATTTTCAGTGGAGGAACTCTTGAAAGAACTCTAAAAAGATGGCCAGCCATATTTTTCTTCTCCTACTCGGCCTTTCGATTTCCTTCTTATTTTCAAATCGTAGCGCGCAGCCTGATGATAGCAAGTAAAAGTAGAGCTGAACGACACTCAGAGTAAATGTGACGCTTCAGCACGATAAAATGAATAAATAACACAATGACATCGTGATAGACGTGACGATACATGTGATGAAGCAATATGCGATATAAAAACTCTTAGTGATTTTGAGACGTTAGTGTTGCTAGAGATAATTAATGAACATTAAAAAAAAATTAATACTACCAACAATTCTTCAAAATTGAAAACAATACACAGTTGCCAGCAACCGAATGTGTCACACAAACCAACGATATAACTCCTAACTATTTCTTTCTCACCAACATTGCCGTTGAAACTTCTAGTAGTCCCCATGCAACCGCTGGCAGCGGCTGAGAGGTAACGTTATTGACGGCCGCAGGGGACCGCCCGAGTCGCTCTGGCGGCGGCGGCGGCGGCGGCGGCGGAGACTTCGATAGCTCGATAATGCGCGCGATAACTGCATCAGGCGGAAGGCTGCCAAAGAGGAGGCGCTGGCGGTCGAGGGGGAGGGGGGGCGGAGGGGAAGGTTTCATCCCGCGCGATGCCAGGCACGCGTCGGCGCCGCCGCCTCACGCCTCTTTGCATATAATTGGATCTTGCGGCGCGACCGCTCTCGCGGCCTGCGGAGGAGCCGGAGGTGGCGGCGACGAATGAACGGAGGGCGAGAAGGCGGAGTCGAAGACGACGTTGGAGACGAAGGGTTTCGAGAAGAAGAATATTTCGTAAGGGAAGGGCTGTGAAGAAGAATGCGGTGGCGTTAGAACGGAATAATGTGTGCGGACAGTCACGGTTAAGTAGGGATTCTCTTAGAAAATAAAATATCGGAGGAGTTAAGGTGCACAATGTACCCTCTTTTACGATATGCAGTATCTCCCAATACGCTGTTCTCATGATAATTTTTTTTTCATTATTGATATGTAATTACTGTTCAGTTATTGTTCTTGAATATTACTGTTACGTGATTCTTAGTACGTCAAGGTTTTCCCCAACCTTCTTAGGGCGCTCACCAGTGACGCGTTGTAATTCCTGTCTGTATCATTGTCATGCACGCATTTAAATTAGTGAAACGTTTTCAATCGAAAAGGAATTAATTGTCCAAATAAATGTGTACAAATTTATTTGGCCACAAATTGCGTCAGTAAGTTATTTAAGTAACCCCTACAATTAGCTCATTGTGAATAAAAATATTATGATTAATAATAATAGCAATAATAATAATTCCACGAAATGAGGTGAAAATACGTAAATCTGAAAATTGTCGATTACTATCAATAATATAGCATATTTTTTTATAACACCATGCACGTCCAGTGTCGTTTCAGTATAGATTTCAACGCCACCTAATTGCCCATCCAGGACTCATCTCCTGGCGCTTCTAAGATCTCTTCCTTCATTCGTTTTCATTTATCTTCTTCCCTTCTCCGATTATTTTTCCGCATCTTTTGCACCCATCCTTTTTCTTTTCTTTTATTTTCTATCCTTGTCTTTCCTTAATTGTTTTCTTTTCTTTTCCACTTCGCTCGGGTGTCCTCCTTGATCCTTTCTCACTCTCGTCTTTCCGTCGGGGCCGGGTCGGGACGAAAATTACATTAGCTCCTCTCGTTGCTCTGCCGTGTTCGACGTGCACGCTCAAAAGTCACGCGATGCAGCTGCGATGCGCTAAAAGAAATTTCCTTGTTTGCTCCTCGCTTTTTGTGCGTCTCGTGTTATAACTTATAAAATATCTGTCTTCGAATTCTCAATATAAAAATTATGTAGCGTTTGCATTTGTTCCAACAAACACTGATAAACGTAATTTTTTATGTGTATTCACTAAGTATATTAAACGTTTTGTTTATTGAAGTACCATCACAATTATAATAATCATATATACGTCTGTCCAGAGTATAGTCGCAAGTGAACATTTCATTTTATATTGCGTCTGTCTTCTGCAGAGATATCTTCTTCCATTGACGTCTTTGTTTTCAAATGTCCAGTTCGTCTCCTACCACGTCCATCCCTAATCTACCCTTCTAGTTTTCCTTGAATTATTATTTCCATTTAATGGAGATTATCTCTCAATTTTTTTGCCAAAGGTTCCGGTTTTCTCTTTGTGATATATATTTTTGATTCCGTGATTCTATTATTCTCTCGAGAACTCTTTCGACACTTACAGCAATGCAAGATGATAAAGAAACAAAAAAATCTCAATAGCTCTGAAGAAATTTCCTTCTTTCTTCGCAGTTGCGTTTTTCTGTGAGGTGTCGTCCCATCCTTATCTACGGGCGACAGAGGGGGAAAACCGCCCGCTTATTCCTCATCGTTAAAGGTCGCGTCCGCAGTGAGGGTGATTTCGCTTATTTAAGAAGCAGAAATATCGCCATTTCACCGGCGACCCGTGTCGTCCCCCCTGTTGAACACTCGCGCTCGTAAACCGACACTGGCTGTCCCGCGTTTCGCGCCCGACAGACGTTCGTCCTTAATTTAATTTTTTTGGTCATTAAACACTAAAAGGGGGGAGGGGGTCTCCTGGTCGGCAACCCTCTTAGAGAATTATTAAAGAACGCGGTAGGTTTGCGAGAGTGGTTTTGAAATTTCCCCGGCGCCGTCGTGGCGATGTGCTCGGTGCGAGGGGGCGGGGCGGAGGCTTACGTGGAGAGCGAAAGTGCGTGTGGGGTGGGCGGGACGCCCGCCCGCCTGCCCGCCCGCCCGCGCGGGCCAACGCGGGCCCACGCAAACGCGCGTGCCGACGCGGCCCGCACGCGTCTTCGGGGATTCCCCGTGGGTCACCGCCACCTGTCGATGGGTCGAACGCGCGCTCGCGAGTTGGCCAACTCCCCCCTTTAGTTGGGTTGCTAGATAAAAAGGTTTCGTAGAGTTTGAGGAGTTATTTGGTTATTATTTAGGAATGAGATTCGACGGCGGGAGAAGCAGAAATGATAGGTTGTCAGATGTACACAAGTCAACGAGCTGTGCCTTTGAAATAAAATTTGCTTTCTTTAATTTTTTAACATCAAAAATGGTGGAAACTATATGTGTCTTAAAAGGGAGGACTATATTCTGTTAATGTTTTATTCAGCTTTGGAATACTGCCCTACGTTCTTACATGATGTCTTTCGTAAAGATAATGCGTTTGTGAACTATGGGATGCCTAAATAGGTATTATGCTAGCCAGAGCAGACAGTAATAAAGGTGGAAAATATTGATTATTCTCTGACTCGCGCCGAAGCAGTACTTTCACCATAATACGCATGTTTATATTTTTGCTTTGAAAGTTCCATTAAAAAATAAATCTTTGAATGTTGCGCAGGAGAATGACTCAGAAAAGTAGCATATCGTCTTGCATAGCAAATAGTCTACAATACAAAGATAATTATACTTTTTATTGTTATAACCATGGTATTAATATAAAGAAGTAATCTTGACAAATACAAACATTTCTGAATCAACGCGGGTCAGGTGCAATGAGTGGCCCATCAGATATGAGTGCTCAAAACTCAGCAATGTTTACCTCATAAATGGCTGTTATTCCCCTTTCCAAAACCGTGAAAAAGTCGAGGGTGTGTTCGAATTTTAAAAACCCATATTTGGCTTCACCACAACACTAAGCACTATCAAGTGCACACAGCGCTCGTATTCGATATCTCGATTTGTTGCGATAGGATAACTTGGGAGGAAATCGTAAACCAATAACGCCCTTATTTCGTTTATTTCCCTTTGTGGGGCGTTAGCACGTTATTTCAACCGGTTGCGCGAAACCGGAAACGATGAGGGGGTGAGAAAACAGCGCGGGGCGTGGAGTGCCGAGGGACGGGGGAGGGCGGCGAGAACGGCTCGCCATTATCGTGAAAGCTCGTTTGCCTGCATCCACCACCGCAGCAGCCGCCGCCGCCGCCGCCGCCGCCACCGCGGCGGTTTCCAGCAAGCGAGTGCCGCATCACAGCGACTGACAACCTCACTGTTCCGCGGCGGGGGAGTAGTGAGGATCGGTGAGAGGCGTAGGCCTGGGGGCCGGGGGCGACAGCGAGGACGAGGGGCGCGTAGCTAGAGGGCCGCCCAGAGGATCGCGTCCGCGTGAGGGTGTCGAGGACCTTGGGAGAGCCACGGGAATAAAACGATCCCTGCTCCTCGTCCCGCCGCACCCCGCTCCGCCCCGTCCCGACCCGTCCTCATCCCGTCCCCGCGACGACGCGAGTCGCCCTCCCTGCCGCCAGGGGCGCTGATGTAATTACCGCGCTGCTATTGGTGCATTACGGCGCCATTAAGACGCGGCGCGACCGGCGGGGCTTTTAGCGAGTGGCGCGCTAAAACGCGACGAAAAAATTCCCGCTCCCCCGCGCCCGCCCGCTGGACCGCCCTCGCCAAGGGGTGGGCCGGCTGCGACGCAATGGCCGAGGCGGGAGCGGAAGTGTTGCTGGCTGTGCGGATGTGTGTGGGTGGCTTCGGTTGAGGTCGTGGCGCATGTGGGAGATGGAGCGATGGCGTGTGGGGGTGGCGGGAAAAGGGAGAGCTTACGGTTGGAAGGGAGTGAGGGCAATGGAACGCGGTGACAGTGGCGATGGCAGTGAAGGAGAGACCCCAGAAGCTTGAAGTGCTGGAGCGTGGTTCAAGTCAAAGCGACAGCATTGGTCGCTGTGAAGCAAACCAGTGGCGGAAGTGGTGACTACAGTCGTTGGCTCTCCGTTCCCCATCCCAATGCAACACTCGTCTCAGTTTGACGTCGCTGATGCCTTCCCTCAGTACAATTTTATAAAATAATGATCAACTTAGTTCCACGACGAGTTCAGACTTCATAATGCGTCTATAAAAGTACCACAATTCTTGAAGTTGGAAATTCATCGTTCCTCCCTTGGTTTAGGTATTTGCAAGTCGAGACGTTTCCTAACTTCCTTCCCTTAATCTACCCCCCTTTCCTCCCCCTCGTCTCTCCTTTTCCCCCTCGATATTAATGAACTTATCACTACACTGGATATGTGAAACAGAGTAATACTGTATTTCATGGCTGATGTCTGCTACCTTTCTTTTGTACCTGTCTCCAATCTCTTGCGAATGTTTTATTTTTATCTTTCTTTATAACATTTTCTGACGTCCTGAGTTCATTATCTTTTTTCCCTATTGATTATTCAGGTCAAACTCTAAACGTTCCATACTGTCCCATCTCTTTCTCTATACTTCTCTCATCTTTACTTTTTGCATTTTATATTAATTTTTCTTATTACGTTTATTCCTTTCGTTTCTTCTTTTTTTCCGTCTTCATCGTTTCCGCAGCCCAACTCCAAGAGCAGCAAGCAGAGCAACGCATATATTTGGTTCGGGCTTGCTCTGCCCCCGCGCCTGCGAAAACTGTGTAATTGCGCCGAAACGCAATACGGATCATTAAACACGGCATCGCGTTAGCAGAGCTTCCTGTCGGAAAAGTGAATGTATGGAACGCAATGAGTTCAAACAGCGGAAACAATCCGTCCGCATTCCACTGCCAACATTTTGATTGCGCCGCTGCGCAGCCGGGATCGAACAGTGACGCCTGCGAGCTTCGGGCCGGACGGGGCGATATCCCCGCTCAGCTACCCCGCTTTCCCCTGCCATTGCCTTCGTTGTCATAAGGTCGTTTTACTAGAGTTGTAACAATAGCATTGGATTTTGGAACACATTTACACTTTTTGTCAGATGATGCAAATGAATGATGTTTTTCTGCCCTCATAAGTTACACTAGGCAATGGATATCGATGTTTTAAGATTCAAATTATTTACTTTCCGAGTAGTAGAGCATATAAACTAAATCAAGAACCGAAGGAATCAAAATGTCACTAATCATACAAATTCTTAGTTTTCAAGAAGTGTGCAATATTTTATACAATACCGCATATATTCTAAAAATTGTTTTTCTATAGTATACTAACCTTAGGACTATTTATAATTCTTATGTAATGAGTGTGTAGAACTGTAATGGTTTAGCAAAGATTGCAAAGATAGTCTTAAACATCACATAGTTTGTTTTCGTGCATCAAGGCTATTTTCATCTCACCGTTATTGTCTTGGTTCTCTTTTGAAAATTTAAATCTTAACATTGTATTGTCATTCGAGAAAGTAATTTTAATGTGGTTGACAGCAGGTCGTCAGATTTTACTTAATGACGAAGATCCCTTGTTGAAACGATATGAGCTCGTTTAACGAGAGCTAGAAATCGATCGCACTGAACTTATGACGACATTCCGGAGAGTCGTGGCTCTCCTCTAACGAAGGCCGTGTTCGTGCTCCCTCCGTACGGGCCCCGCCTCAGACGCCGCGCGGGAGGTTAGCGCAATTAGATGGACAGGGGAGGCTTTATTGAATTGTGCCCCCTGGCGACCGGCGACTGACTGCGGGGGAAGAAGACCCGCAGTGTCGCCTCTGTTCGGCATTTCTTTTGTACCAATGTCAGATCTTCAACTTCGCGTTTCTATAATACTCATATGTTTCATTTGATTTCGTGTCATTCTTATGTAATGAGATCTCTTTTACCAAACACGGCCGGCACTGCAGACCCCGCGCCGCCACACAATTTTCGATAAATCAGCTTCTCAAGAACAATGCTGTACACACGAACGTTGAAATATGTGGTAAAACCGTTGCTAACTTTGAAATCGTGAATCGTCGGTCCGTACGAATTTTGTCGACACCATGAACCACATCTTTAGAAATCAGAGATAGTCGACATTGCCCTGAGAAAGCCTGCGATATGTCAGGCGAAATGTCGGCCTCTCAGCCAACGACGCGCAGTCTCCCGGAGAGCCAAGAATTTATAGCAACACGTCCTAAATAACGTGCGTCAGTAGTTATTAGTTACTAGTTCTGAAAATAAAAATTAAACAATTTGGTTATTTTTTAGGTTTTTCAGAAATTATATAGAAACTCGAGAACACTTTGACCGCTATTCAGAACACTTACAATATTACAGTTTTTCTAACTTTTGCCCACAGCTCTCTTTTTGCTTTTGAATTTATGTTTGTGATATTTTTGAGTTTTTGCGAAACTTCGCAATTTTTCGAGAACTCTAGAACTCTTTGTTCACGACTCAGAACTCTCAAAATATGTAGAATTTTCATAATTCACCCCGCCAAATTCAAAAACCTCGCATATCCTCCATCAACCCAAGCCACCTCTGCAATCTCCACTGCTCCTATCCTCATCACCTCCACAGCCTTAGATTCCACCATCACAACCACCAACGTAATATCCACTGCTCCTACTTCACCACCGTCAGCTTCGCTGACTCCCCCCCCCCCCCACAATCTCCTCCACCGCCGCCGCTTTGGCCACAGTCACCACCATCGCCACCGCCACCGCCACCGCCACTTCCGCCGCCACCGCTGGTAGCCGAGCGCCTCCCAGCTGCCATTACCAGTGTCCAGAGCGGACGACGCCCCTTCTGAGCGGCCTCCGAAAACAAACACCGCGGTTTGCGGCTGGGCGCGGGCCGCGGCGGGGGCGGGGGGCGGCGGCGGTAAGCCGATTTATCGGCGTCTGCTCCGCCCCCAGAGGGGGCCATCAATTCCCTCCCCGTCCCTAGGGGTCAGCCGCCCTCGGCCACACCGCACCGCACCGCCCCGCACCGCGCCGCCCCCCCCCCCCCCGCGGTGTTTTCTCGTTCTCTGTCGAAACGAAACTCTCCGGGAAAGACTTCTGCCGCGGTCGTCGTCCGCGTTGGGTTGTTCGGCTCCGAGCCCCGGGCCGCTATTTGTTTTGGGGGAATGCATTTGCGTGTGTTTTTTTCCTTGGCAAAGGAGGACGAAATCAGTGCTTCACGTGACACTTGAGAAAAACACACATGGTCTTCTGTGCTTAGAAACAGTTTTGATCTACCAGTTTCCGATCTTCATGGTAAATTGATTAAAACTGTGAAGAACCGAGAGAGATCTCTGCGCATGGGCTATGGCGAGCAAACCATTTTCTTGTAGGATGTGTGTACTTGTTTTTGTAGCTTTATGTTTACCGTGTATGAAAATAGTTAATAATTCTTCGAATCTAATACATTGAAATCTCATGTTCAGTGTTTCAGATTAAATGAGTGCGTGGTGTTTGAATTCAGTTAATGTGGGCTTTAACGACGGCTTCGTTGCAAGAATGTTTATCGATAATTGCGGAAGTTAAATAGAAATTGGTGAATGATAAATTCTGCCTTGGATGAAAAAAGAATGGTTATTGTGAAATGAAGGAAATAAGTGTGGAAGAGTATCGTAAATTGTGAATTCAGAAATATTGTCGACAGGAAAGGGAACAGATTTTGACAGCAAAACTGTGACGGCCGAAGTGGAGCATTGTTATAGTGACTAATTTTAGTGAACGTGAGAACGCAAATAAGATTGTTAAAGTATAAGAAACATCGCTACACTGTGGGAACAGGAAATATTTATCTTGGGCAACCCTTCACTGGAGGTAGCTCGGTTCCTGTTGCGTGAGCAATGACATTTCCCAACTGACGGAAATACTTGTGAGTTGACGGAGGCAACACCGATACACTTTCAGGAAGCAGACAACATATCTGTGACACCGCACTTGACGCCAAATCATCGCCATCTCAAAGTCCCCGCTGTCATCGCCACCTCACCTGCCACCGCCAACACACCACATCCGCCGCCATCGCTATCCCCATCCCATCCTACTAGCAAGAGCCACCGCCACTGACATCGCCACCGCCATCACCATTCTCTTCCCCATCCCCAACCTACCCTTGTCGCCAACGTCGGCACCGCCTCCTCCGCCACCACCACCGCCGCGTTCGGAACAGCTTCCACCTCCTCCGTCTTCGCCACCGCCGCCCCAGGTCTTCGGTTCGTGCCATCTCCACTGCCGCCGGCGCCACCGGCCCCCTGGTGAGACAGCCGCGCCGGTACTGCGCCCTCCACGCCTTCCGCCGCCGAGGGCGCTGCTGCCGCCGCCGCCGCCGCCGCCGTGCCGGCGCTTGCGATGTTGGAAAGGTGAAAGGAGGAACCAGGGCGGAAACGGTCCGCTCCCCCGCTTACGAAGGCGACGCGGCGTCGCGACTCTCGAGTCCTCACAGCCCCCACGGGAGCGCAGCATCGTCGCCGGCGCCCTTTCCGCGCCGAGGCAGCCTCTCGGGAGACGCCGTGTTGGGCGGGCGGGGCGGAGCGGGGCGGGGAGCGTAGCGGCGGGGCGGGAACCGGCGCGGCGGGGCGGGAAAGGAAGGGAAGGGAAGGGGCGGGGCGTGTAGGGTGGACGTGTAGGGTTGGGAAAGCGGCCGAGAGCTGCAGATTTGCGTCGCGCGTGGTTGCCGACTAGAGGGCCGCACCGAGAACGACCGTTTCTCGAGTCCCTTCACTTAATATTTGACTACTCTGTTGAATCACAGAAACAACGCAGTTTCTTATCAATTCTCGCGTGTGTAATTCATCAGGTGTACTCTACGTACACCGATGCTATGTAAAAAACTATGTTCATTTCCTGCATTCCCTTTATAATTGACGTGTTTTCCGATAAATGGATATTTCTTTACATTTACTGTCACTTTAACGCACATGTGAGTGAACCCATTATTCTTGTAGTAGTTCCATTTTATACAGCATTTCGATTAATGTGTTCCGTCTGTCCATTTTCCAATTTCCTTACGACTATCTTACATCTTATCTTTTTTACATCGTGATACCTCACAGATGTAAGGGTGTATTTTCGAGTACCTGCCCAATACAGCACGCTACTTTTATTACGCATATCTTTAAGCCAGTTGAGGAGATGCGCCCTTTGTGTATCTCCGCCCCCTCCTTTCCTGCAAGAAAAAGATGCGGTGGCATCTCCCCTTCCGTGCCCGGGTTCTTCCCATAAAATCTCTGCCCTCTCGGCGGTGAAAGTGAAAAATAAAAGAACCCGGCGGCGGGGGCGGGCGGCTCGACAGGTGTACGCGCGGGGGAAGGAGCGACGAGGCGGGGACTGGCGTCGTAAACCGCACTGTAAACGCGTGCTGGCACCCCATTGCGAGGTCGCCGACACCTCCGCCTCCACCGCCCTCACACCCCCTCATTCGAAACCCACGCTGCTGCCCGCTCCTTCTGACCACTCACCTCCCATCCGACCTCTACACCTAGACCTGCCGTCCCCTCAACCCTGCCTCACATCTGTTCTTTTCTGGTATTCCCCACCTGCGGCCTATACTATCTGCTGTTCTTTTCACCTCCATTAAATTTCGTCTCCTCTGTCTTACCCACATAACTGTCCCTACCTATTATAATATACCTATGTCTTCCCTTTGCCGAGTTACCACCGTGAAATGCTTGTCACCTCCGCTGCCTCCCACGTTTGCAACGTCCCCGTTCCCCCTTTCGGCGTCCACGAGGTGTCCTCACCTTCAGCCACCAGATTCATTCAACGCCGACACCGGAGAGAATTATAAGCACGTATATATTTTTGTCTTCCCCTCTCGTCTCCCTTTTTGGCGTTGCTCCGTTTTACGAGTCTTTTAAGTTTTCCTCTTTTAATTAGTTTAGTTAATTAATAGAGGCTGTAGATGCTGTATGGAGATACCTCACGAGGGTGAGAGTCGGAAGGGTTAAGATGTTGCAGCGTTTTGATAAATCAGCCCTCATTAACACGAGGGGGGCCCGCCACCTCCTTGGTCGTGTCTCCGTTTAAAAAGAAAACCGTCTTCTCTCTCTCAGACGTCGCGCCCTGCCCCGCCCTTCCCCCCCTCCACCCCCCTTTTCGCGAAGCGGCGGGCGCGAGGTTCTGCGGGGGCGGCGAGGCGGATGAAGGAGCGGTTCGTAAATTGTGAGGCGCCTCCCCCCCCCCCCGCGCCCGCTTCGCCCCGCCCCGGCCGCGCCTGCACAGTGGGGGAAACTGAAATTGTAAACGAGCATACGAGCTTCTATTTACTCTCAGAGGAGAACCATGGTCGTGTGGTTGAAATACAACCTTTAAATTCTTCTTGACGTTCTTATTTTTTTTCTCGTAATCTTTTATTTTTCTTTCTTCGTTTCTTTTATTCTTTATCTTTTTCTTACCTTCTTTTTTTCATTCTTTTACACCTTTTTGACGCATTATTATTAATATTATTGTTTTTGTAATATCACTTTTATTACTATTATTATTATTGTCACTATTATTATCACTATTATTATTATTATTATTATTATTTTTATTATTTCTATCTTCTTTATCGTATTTGGCGTCTAGGCCTCTAATGAACAATGCGTGAGTAATTCACACTGAGACATTTCTACTAAAAATTGCAGAAACGTATTCATTGAACATTCATAATTTGTCGTTGGATTTCTGGGAAGAAGGAAACCAGTTTGAAGAAAACATTTGCAATTTTAATTTAAATAGAAATGAATCTATTTAAAATTAAAAATTGGTTCGTAAGCTTAGGAAATATTATTTTCATTGCCCATTCGCAGAAAATGCGTATAGTTTGATGCGTACCGACCACTGTGCAACTTCTTGAACGCCGCCACCCTTTCTTCCTGCTCTGCCTTCGGTGCGCGTCCGTCTGTCAGATTGCGCGAGTTTAATTAACTTATGTTCCCCCTTCCGCCCGCGCGGCCGCCTCAGAACAAATATTCTTATTGAATGAAATGTGCCCGTCGCGCGGCGCGGCGCGATCTGCGGCGGCGGGGCGCCTCGCATCCAGGGCGATCCTCTTCTCTCCTGTGAGATCTGTCTGGCGCGAGCACAAAACGGAGGAGGTGGGCGCTCCTTCTGTTAGCGGTACAAAGCGACAGGCGCCGAGAAGGAAGGAGAAGTTTCCAGAGGGTGGAATACCGGGCGGAGAAGAAAGACACAACGGCTTTTCAGCCACATGGGAGAGAGAGAGTGGATCTCAAGCCGAAATGATGTCGTTGTAACTGTTGGCTCGGAGTAATTGAGTGAGTGATGGAGAGATTGATAACTTCATCAAACGTGTTTAGTAGAGGAGAAATTCGGTCTGTAAATAACTTATAATCGACAATATTTCTCGGTTTATATTTGGTGTTATTTCCAGCAAAACAAAAAGTCGGAGCCACAGAACAGGAAAATACCGCAACATACCAGTTCTCCCAATAATTTTTTATTTTTGTGGGAATTAATCTCACCACCGAAATGTTTGCTTTTCATTACTCCGAATTTGAATGATGGAGAGGTGGTTAAGAGTTCAAAAGTGCGCTTTCCAGCTAGTAAATGTTACAGATATTTTCTTATCTTTTCTAGTCGTGTTTCAGTGTCATCAAGCATTTAGGCATTTCTTAGCAGATGATATTAGTACTCATGGTTCGACTAAGTGATGATCAGATACTAGCCCTCTTTTATCCATTACCTTCACTTACACTTACACTGACATGCACTACACTACTATACTACACATGTAGGGCGGTCAGTCGGGAGCTTAGAGCTTGTCCCATCTGGGAAAGTCCCTGTTGGGGGAGATACCTGGAAAGAAAATCTCAGTAAGTCGTTGTATAGGACGGCTCCGAACTAGCGTGAGAAAAACATCCGTGGTAAGTCATGCATTAAAATAACGTTTCTAATAACCTTGGCTGTGGACGTGTCCGGGAACGTCAATCTATTAATTTGAGAGATATCTCTGGCTTTAAAACTGGTTTTCTGTAAAATGTGAGATGTTCAAAATAAAAGACACAGCTCGGAAAGTTTGATATTATTATTTGTGTATTCGAACGTTATATATTATACATGTATTTATATAGTGTAACTACGTTTTTCTCACTAGAATGGAACCTTCTTGTTTTCTATTACTCTTCTTCTCCCTTTACTCTGTTTTTAAGTTGTCACGAAAGTTAACAAAAGAGGTAGATGTACATATTTTCGCGATCAGAACCAGAACCACAATATTTCTAACTTAAGTGTATGGTAATGTGACCTGATGGTTTCAAATATTGCTGGGTCTAATTTCCAATTAATTTTATTTGTTTAAGAAATGTTCGTAATTGAACATTCATTTGTAGCATAACAGACTAACATTAAGACCGTTAGGGACTATGGCACTCCCCTGTTATGAGAGCTGTATATCATTATCCCTGTAAAAAAGTTTCCGTTTGAGGATACGCAATGTTTCGTTATATTTTAAATTAAAGAATCTATGTTTCAAGTAACGTCGCACAGGGGTTAAAGTGATTCAAAAAGAAAAACCTTCAGTGTTCGTCTCCCTTAAATTACAAACAAGTTTACCCCTGAAGGGGCTACCCCATCCGGCGTTCCGACGGTATCGGGTCGTAATTCACTTGTTTTCCGTTCATTAAAAGCCGTGAGCTTAGCTCGAAATTATTTCGTTATTTGGATTTATGCGCATAATTTAGCGCCCAGTATTGTGATTAAAAACTGTGAGGGAAGGCGAAAAGTTTTGATTGCACAAATCTTGATCGGTTTTCGAGGAGAGAAACAAGTTTACGTTCGAAATGAAGATCGTAAATTAGGCAGCAAATTTGTTTGATGTTTATGGGGAGAAAATCTGCCGACGGCTTCGCATCGGAAGAAGCGGTCGCAGCCCAGGTGCGGCGACGAAGTCCGTCCAGCCCTCGGAGGAGATACCGACCGCGGGTAAATATGTGCTCCCTATGGCTTACGCGTTTACGACGCATCCTATCACAAGAGCCGAGTGTATACTTGGCCGCGCAGGCAAGTGGTTTCAATGGTTCATCATAGTTACTTTGGAAGTATCAGCCATATAAATATCTAGGCAAAAAACCCTAATGCATACTCACTTGAACATAATATTCCCATGAAGATACTCTCTACGAAGTCCTTAAAAAGTTTCGCCCCTTCCGGCGAAGTTGTCCAGGAGTGCTTCTCTGTTCTTCGTCCATAAAAGTTTGCACAGTCACAAATTTTATGAGCTCCTTTTTCTTCTGCTTCTTCGCGCATCTGCCCCGCTCTCTTTCGCCTCCTCCCTCAGAATCTCTCTTAGTTCCTGTCTCTGTGTCTTGTGCGCGGCCTCGAAACACAACGCGGAGTTTGTTGGCAACAGTGTCGGACGCGCGTTTTTCCCTCGACGCGCTAATTTCCGCACGGGGGTGGGGGTGGCGAGCGAGCGAAGCACGCCGTAAGATGGCGGCGGGCGTCGCGCCTGTCATGACCATCTGCATGTCGTGATGGATCGAGGAGGCTGGGTGCTTGCGATCGGAGTTCTTGCGGCCACGGCCCCGGGGGCGAAGGGGCTGTTAATTACACTTCGGTTTTTCCCCCCTCTGCGCCTTCCATGTTCCTTGGACTCCCACCTTTTCGCCTTCTCGCTACTCCCTTCCCCGCCGCCAGAGACCCTCGGAAGGGGCGTGTCTGCGGTTATTGTTTAAGTTTTCGCTAAACGTCGTCGGCTGGCGCGCGCATATTTCCCCCCTGAGAAAGTTCCGACCGACGCGGCGCCGCGAAAGAATGGGTGTCGTCGTTAAGATGATCAAAACACCCCCTGTGTTGTGCTGTCGCCTTGTGTACTTTACTTAGGAATATGGCTTTGTTGTCGTTTTAGTGTTCTTTGCTAAAACCACACCGCGTGTTTTGAAGTACTTAAGAATTCTCTTCGAACTTGGAAAGTTTCCAGACGTCCCCTAATTATTGCTAGCTCTTGCCATGCTAAACCTGGTGGCAAGAGCGTATTTATTTTGGTTTTCTTTTTGTTATATGAGAAGAGGCAGTATTTTTTCTTCGGGCGCTTCAGACTAAAGAATTGAAATTTTAGAATGGTATTTTTTTCTTGGAGCTTGAAGCTGTTTTTCAATACCCAGTTGCATGTCATTACACACTTTTCGTATATTTTTATAGATACAGTGCCTGCGTATATCTAAAGAAGAATTGTATGTTCATTACAACTGAATTTTCATTTTCTAACAGCTAAGAGTGTCTCTGAAGAATATCTGTATATTTTCTAATTTCTTGAATTTTTGCACTTGTTAAATTTGTTGTGCATTTAGTTTTTCTGAAAAACGTAAATTTAGTAGTATTAATTTTGGATCAAATTTGTACAGTATTTGTAAAAAAATTGCAGAATTTTGATAATTTATAATGCATTCAGTTTGTTCTGTAGAATTATTTTATTCCGATTCAATCATACAACCGTATGTAACTCATAAAATCCGTTTTGTCCTCAGAAATCGTCATGCGGCTGGCACAGCGCTGTTGATTGGAAGAAGCAGCCTGATCTGAGTTAATTGCTTTGAGGTGAGTCAAATAGCCATCCATTCGAATGCATTACACTGATTATCTCAGTATTTTCCTAGTTTTGCATATCGTTATATGTTTATTTTGACCTGAGCATAATTTTAACATTTTCTTATCATATTTATAAAGTATATTTTAGATTAAATGTAATTAATAATAGCCAATAATATATTATTGCATTTTTAAACTTAATATATTTCCTGAGTTTTACATTTCAAAAATCTTGTTGACTTGATTTTTAAGAACATTTTTATTATTTTATCTTTACATGTTTTATAATCTTTCATAATTTTTTATGGTGTGGATTTTGAAAAGAAAAATATTAAGTAACTAGATTGAGAGAGAACAATTATATCTCAAAAATATAATTCAGAATACCGACAAAGACTTGGTATTAGATGAATATTCTGATGTTTCTAATTGAAAAGCTTCTATTAAGTGTCTCCCAATATTGTTGTGTGTGGTGTTTGTATAGATATTTTGTTGCATCTCTTTCGTTATTAATCATAATATGGGATCTGCAGAGCCGATATTTTAACCCAGTCAATTCGCGTTATATACCACCTGATGTGAGTCTTTTCAAACCAACATTGAAATTACTTGCAAATAATGTAATAATCTCTGTTTTGCTCCGTTACATCGAATTTCGTATCTTCAGTAGGGAGCACAGGAGGTCTCGCCATGGCGCTGAAACGTTCCCTCTGCGCTTGTTACCGCGTGGCGCCGAGTCGAAGCTGTCGAACGAGGAGCGCCGGCCGCATTGCGCCTGTCTGCCGTTCGACACCAAACGTTCGGGGCGACGTGACGGTAGCGCGTCGCAAATCGGAAGAATTAATTTAAATCCGGCGACAATTTTACGCCTCTGCTGACGCTAAACTGCTCCATAATCTGCAGCGCCGAACGCCCAGCGACACCCCCGCCGTAAACAGAACGAGAAACGAACGTTGGTGTCCGCCCGCCCGCCCACCCGCCCCCTCGCCCGAACGCCCACCTCCACCCCCACGCCCGAACGCCTGTCCGCCCGCCCGCTCGTTTGCCCGCCCACTCGCTTTCCCACCCTGTCGCCCGCCCGCCCGCGTGAGAGGGATAGGGATTTAGCAAATAAACAAACGAATGAAGTGAACAAGAGGCGGTGTTGCGCGGAGGGCAGCGCGCGAGCGGCGCTACCGACGCCCGTTGCCGCCGCCACCGCCGCCGTCGGCAGCGGTCGCGCGCCGATCAGCATTTGTCCAGAGTGATTGATGCCGCTCCGGTAATTACCTGGAGCCACGCTGGCAGCGCCACTGCGCGGTCGACGCCCGCGCTGGGCCGCCGCCGCCGCCGCCGCCGCCGCCGCCGCCGCGTCGGGGCTACGAGCGAGGGCTCTCCGCGGGCGCAGCGCTGTAATGCGGCGATCGGAGCGTTTTGGGGCGGAGTCGCTCGAGGAATGCCAATTTGTGTGCGCGGAGATTATTTGTCTATTAATGGGCCGGGGACCTGCAGCTCGCGCAATCTGGGTTTGGGCCGAAACTATGGATTTGTTTTGCCGATTACAGTGGGAATATTGAAGCAAAATTTTCAATTTTCAAGAAAATTAGTGCATTATGAGTAATCAGTAGGAATTATATTCAACTGTACCATATAATGACAAAATGAAGTTTGACTATGTATTTGAGATTGGCATTCAGACCTACAACTAGTACGTCAATATTTGATGTAATTTAGCTCTGTTGTATAATTATGCTAGACTTCAATTGACTGCAAATTACGAAGATTTTTGCTAGTATTATTAAATATATTTTAAATTAAAAATACGTTTTTCTAACGAAATAATTAGTTAATATTTCATGAAACAAATTTGAAACTGTATTCGGTGTCTTTTGAAAGACTTCCAAATTGAAGGCATCTTAAACGTTGGAGAAACGATAATGTGCCTTCTGTTTAAAATTTAATTGATTATTTAATTTTTAATTTTTAAATATCTGTTTAAGGTTTTATTGATTATTGGGTAAATAGACTGAATGCAGTAAATAGACCATTTCTCCATTTCTTTTAAAAGAAGAGCATGGATATATACTCATGTGAATAAATCGAATTTACTTTTATGTCCATCAAATATATCATGAAGTATAAAAATAATCAACACTTTTGGAGCACTTATATACAATATTTTTAATTAAATACCTTTAATTATAAATGTATATTTGATTTACTTTTAAACTTACTGATTGATTTGATTGATTATGGGATTTGTATAAGCATAATTACTTGAATATTTCACGACAACTAGTTTAAATGCCTTTTTGTATGTTATTAACTCCTAATATATTAATACTTACTGTAAGTATATTAATATCCTAGCATTCTCTTGTACGTTTATTCTCATTGTTGGAATGAAATTATTCCGATCACATATTTCCGAAACTATGATGAGTCTGAACTTTTTACATCCTTTACGTAAAAGTGAGAAAATTTGGTGTACATGGGAATACCGATATATGGAAACATTCTAACTCATTCGGAATTGGGGAAACTGTTTCTCTTTTGTATGCATTCTATTTCAAACCGTTTAACGAGGAAAAGAGATTTTAGTGAAGAGAAATAGTTCACACACCTACAGTTGTTTCTGTTAGAGCAATTTTCAGTTAAAAAGTACTGTTCTCTCAGAGTAGTTCTATGTGAAACTGTCCTTCGCCTTTTTGCATTTTAATTGCTTATCTTTCTGTTTAGGAAGGAAACTGAATTGTGTCATCCTTTCCATTTCTTTTGAAAATGTCTGAGGCCATTTCCGTGGAATTCATTGGGCGGAAAATAACGAAACAAATGGAAAGTCCACCTTTCCGCGGAAACACGATGCAGACGCGGGCAGGCGTCATTCTGCAAAATTCCGCTAGTGTTATAATTTTCAATCAAGGTCTCGCGCCCGGGGTGGGCCAGCGCTCGCACGCACGAGGGCTCCTGTTTACGATGCATGGGATCCTGATTCGATTTGCGTCGGCGAGGCCGAGAATTAATACCCCCTCTCGCCCCCTCACCACCCCCGCCGGTCCCGCCCTTCCCCCTCCCCCCTCCCGGGCTCCGCCCCTGGTGCAACCCGCGCGTTGCAAATCAGTGAAATGGAATACGTGGCTATGTTGTTACACCGCTCGGCGAGAAGACGCCCCCAGGAGGGCACGGATTCACGTGTCCCCACGGCGGACCCCCCTCCCCCGTCTTCCTCCCCCCTCACGGAATCGTACTCGCCCCTCCGTCAGGGTGTCCTCCCCCCTCCTCTGCCCGTCTCGGGATCGTTATTGAATTTCGATTTACGTGCGTGGGGACATTTTTGAATTGAATTACCCGCACCCGCGGTGTGAACGGGTGAATAGGCGGTACGGGGGGTTGGGCCCCTCGGCCTTACAATGAGCATTATCCTGCTAATTCTGGCTGGCGACTGCCCCAATCGCTTCCCTATCCCGCCTCCCACCCCCACCCCCCGCGTTTCGAGTATCGCCCCGTGAGGTGAAATACGACGGCCATCAGCTGTAAATTATTAAAAGGGTATTTAAATTTTGGTTTATGCCGTTCAGGTATGGCCGGCATTTTCAATGATACCCGTACATCATAAACTGTCGGAAAAGGGGTGATTATTTAATTAATGTGGCGTACATGCACGGTTCGCTTATCAATGCAGAATGGTAGGGGGGAAGTATTATCTGGATTTTTTTTTCATCCGCTATAATTTTTCGAATGTTGGGGAGTTATAGGCTTTCGTATATCTCTGTCGGTCTGACGGGATATTTTTTACTAATGTTGCGTTAGCTGTAACTTATCGTTCAGTCATTTGAGCTATTCCAAAGATTTTATGGAGAAAAAAATTCGATTGGCGAGCTTTGAAATCTCCAGGGGCGACTGCTGGTAAATCACTACGACAAAGTTTTCTATAATTCTGAGAGAGTAATTACTGTGCTCGGGGATCGGTCCCTGAATATTCATGCGAGATATGTCATGTATTAATTTTGGAGTATTATTGACATTTCATGAATGCTATATTGCTAATTGATAACACTAAAACTATTACATGACAATTGCCCATTAATTTTAGCTAAAGTTTTGTTGGGATTAATATCTATAAGGAAAAAAAGGAAATTATGTTCATTTTTCTTTCGAGAAATTACCATTAATATAAGATTCTTCTTTACTTTTTTCAGTCTTACAAATGTGTACTTTCATAAGGAAAATGTTTGTGATCACGTATACATCATAAGGGACACAAATATAAATATATGCCCCTAACATATTTAATACCATTGTCTAGCCATTGCTTGATAAGGAATTGTTCTATAAATATATGGTTTAAAAACCTTAGACACATTTATTGTGATCTTGACTTAATAGACTTTGGTTACCATTTCCAACCGTAATCATAGCTTCCGCTACTTCTATCTTTATCATTGTTGATTTTATCACACTTCGCATCATCATCATGATCTCATCTACCGACCTTTCACGTATATTTAATCATGATTTTCCCACCAAGATCATTGTTACAGTCACAATTTTCTTTTTGCCAGCATCAATACTCCATCGCGACGTAGCTTCCTACATTCAAAACTGCGCTTCAACATTACGTTCATTCTGCCAGAAACCTCGACCATTATAGCTTCGCGGTACATCCTTCGTATCACCTCCATCGGCCCTACTGCCAACTCCTTCATCCACCGCAACGGAACTTCAGCGGAATCGATTTTCCCTCGAACGGCGCCACCTGCTGCCGCCTTCGCCGCCGCCTCAACCCCCGCCCCCGCCGCTCGCAGATGTCACCCGCCATCATCTCTGCCCCCACACCGCCCGCCAACGACCACCCGCGGCGTCCTGTGTAGGGGCGGCGAAGGCTAGTAAGGTCGGTGTCGACGTAGGGGTTCCACAAGGGCGATGTACGGATCGCCGTGGAGGCGGGGCGTGGAGGTGCCGAAGTGGCGGTGCGCGAACGACGCGGGGATTGCAAGGAGGCGGAGCGGGGCGGGACGCAGCAGGGCCGGGCCGAGCCACACTGTTCCGCCCCTTAATAGACGTTCCCCTTTAACGCGTGGCCGTATTTCATCGGCACAAAGCTTAACCCAGTTCGCGCTCCTAACGCGCCCGTATTTCCGCCGCCGGCGCCGCCACGTAAAGCCGTTACGGCCGTGACGCGGCTGTGACGTCACGCCGGGTTTACGTGGGCAGTTATTCCAGACATAACCCCCGCGGGCGGCCGCGGTTCACCCGCCCCCCTCCCCGGTCCTGTTTTGCCGGAGGCACCGCGCAGTCGGTGAAGACGCGAAAGCTTTGGGGGAGGATGCTGCTTGATGGCAGCTTTAAGTGTTCCCTGCAATCGTCGTCTAATGCAAAGCCCGAGATTTTCAATCGCCGGACGTCAAGCTGTTGCAAAGACGACAAAGTATTCTGTCTCAAAAATAACGTTTTTAGAAATTGAATCTCGTCCATAGATTTTTCAGTCTATATTCTACGTTGACTCCTGAACATCCTGAACATGTTAGATTTAAAGACTGTTTTTATGAGTTAATATTTAATGGATTAAGAGCTGTTGAAAAAATGACATGATGTCCTTCAGATCTAGGTTGAATTAATTGTGGAGACGTTTTTCATTTGAATCATATTATTTAATCTCGTGAGTAGTTTTGAATGGTTTTTCCTTCAGGTAGGTTAAGACTTTTCAGTCATCGACATTGCATCAAATAAATTCAATTTTAATATTACACGACATCGCGTTTCCATGCCAACCCACGTGCCTGACGCGAATATAATCATATTCGTGGAGGGCGACACAGTATACACGCTCTCCGTGAAACTCGAACTGTGGTGTGTTGGCTCCCCTGCCTTCATTAGACAGCCTGAGCGGCCCGCCCTCCCGCGCGCTGCCAGTGAGGCACGCTGTGCGCCGCGGAGAGGAACGTGCGAGTACCCGGGGCGCGTGGGCGGGCACACGAGCGGAACCGCCCGCGAGGGGCGAAACCGCCCGCGCAGCTCAAACCGCCCGCACTTCACAGTGGGTCGACTGAAAATCGGCCGGCCATCCTCATCGCCTTCCGCCCGTCCCTCTGTACGATGGTCTGACCGGTCGCTCGCCCGATCGCCCGCCCAATCGCTCGCCCAATCGCTCGCCCGATCGCTCGCCCGATCGCTCGCCCGATCGCTCGCCCGATCGCCCACCCAATCGTCCTCCCGATCGCCCTCCTGCTCTTCCGCCCGCTAGCACAGTCGGTCTGCCCGTCCGTCCAATCGCCCCATTGCCAGTTTACCCCCTAGCCCGATCACCCCATCGCCCGATCGCACCATCGTCCCATCGACCAATCGCCCCATCTCCCGACCGCCCTATCGCCCAATCACCCTCTTTCGGGAAGTATTAGACGTCCCACCTTAGCTTCCGAGCACTGCACATTTGAGACGTCTGTTTTCATTCAAGAGTTTAACTTTCCACTGAAGGTTGAAATCGGAAACGATTGTTGTTCGAAATGTCGACTTCGAAATTTCCGGGTCGCATTTGCGAAGTACGTGTTTATCGGGGCCCCTATCTGCGAGCTCGTTCCGTCTTTTTCTAAGCCCTTTATGGGAACCTGTTTTTCCCCATGCGTGTTCCTTCTGCCATTCGGCCCAGTATGCGCCTCCCCCGCGTCACGTGACGGCGCCTGCATCTCGAAGCGCGCGTCCGCTCCCGTGTTCACGCGTTTATTGCCCCGATCGCCGGCGCGAGGGCGGCTGGGCAGCGGCGTTGAGGACGGAGTAGGGAGAGGCACGGCTGTGAGGACTGGGGGAGGCGGTGATGCAGGTAGCGGCCGAAATGTTGGGTGGAGACGTGAGGGGGAGAGAGGGGCGAAAGTAGATGGCGCGGAAAGAGGGCAGAAATGGCAATGAAGAAAGAGGAAAGGGCTAGTGATAGATAGGGTGGCACCGGTGTGAAAAAACGCAATGCATCCGTTGTTCATACCAAAACACAAAAAGTAGCGGTTCGGACAATTGTGTCTGATGACGGTGATGTCAAGCATGCTGATAAAACTAAGAATGTTAGGGAATTCGGATTATTTGATTAGAAGGATGTGGATGTGGAAGGATGAAACATGATGAAGGGAAATAGCTGAGCGGTAAGTTAAATTTGTATGCCAGCAGAATAGAGAATGTACACAACAGCTTGTCGTTGGAATGCTATATGTGCGAAAAAGCGACAAGATTGCAAATAAGAACATTGATCGCAAGAGCGGAGATATAAACGAGGAAAGGACCGTGTGATTGTGCGGATGTGTATAGGTAGACCGTTGACGAACTCGAGAGCAATGTGAATGATAAGCAAGTCTTGAAATATAATTGGAAAGCGAATGATGCTAAAAACAACGCTTATGAAAGAACATGGATTAAGTAGGAGGAAGATGACAGACGTTTAAGCTGATTAACAAGCGATTGAAATTGGTCAATAAGTGACGATGAAAATTGGTTTGGTATTGACTTGCCTAACCGGAACATAGCGGTACCGCAGGAGGGAGGCGAAATACTTCGCTGCCAATAACAGTTACGGAGGAGCGGAAAAGCTGAGGAAGCTGTAACAAGGCTATGGCATAGATTAATGAACTATGAACCTCCTTAGTGTATGTCTATAGCACACCAACCATGATTATAGTTGGCGGAGGCACAAAACACTGCGGACAGTTGCGGGGTGGATGTACGATTAAGGACGCGGGTCGCAGAACCTGGGTGACGGTGGAAGCAGACGACTTGTGGCGCAGCATCTGAATGAGCACGAGGGGAGGTAGCTCCGGAGGGAAGTAACGCGATGGCGTCGGAGGCAATAGACAGTTCCGAGACGAGAGCAAGGAAGAGGAGTCAGCTACGCAACCAGACAGCAAACCAATGGGGTTACGTTGCGGGTGATGGAGGCAATAGGATTCAGAGGCGGTTGTGGGGCGAGACTAGGGTACCGGAGGAAGCACAGAGCACGCTATTACACAACCGGGAGCGATGGAGGCAGTAGGATCCAGAGGTCCACTACTACGCAAGCAATAGGATCCTGCGGCAGTAACAAGGCGAGCGCAAGGAAGAGGGGCCGCTCTACTACGCCACCAGGAACGGGGTGAGCGGCGCGGTGGGGGTGAGGGGGCTGTGGAGGCGGCATCGCCCTCGCAGGTATCTCCAAGGGACGGTGGGCGGGGTGCGTTCCGCCCCCTCTGACACGCGCGTTCTGCTCGCTGCGTACAAACGAGGGCGGGCGGTGCGTACGGCGGGCCCCACCTGCCGGCCCCTCACCCCTTGCCCGCGCCGCCCTTCCCGCGAGCATTAAATGATGGCTCCCCGCGGCCACGCGCCGGCGCCCACGGGCTTCGCACTGTGGCGCCCGCCCCTGCAGCACGTGGGCAAAACCAATACTGGGAGGTTGCGGGGACGTCGCGGGTTGCCGTTGTTCGGCCGCTTTCAGGCTTTGGCCACTATAAAACTTAGGAGATAGTGAATTATAAATGGGGGATTTTATCGGGCGCATGTAGTTTGCTGTCGCTTTTCATGTTCCGAATAAGTACGTTTACAGTAAGTACCATACAGTAAGATGAACGGGTTCGTGCTTACGCGGAGTTCGATCCGAGAACAGTGTTTGGTGCACAGAGAGATTATTGGGGATTAAAAAACTCATAAAAATGTGTCATGGACAAAAAATATTGGAGTAATTATAAGTTCCTAGTCTTATCGTTTCCCATAAAAATAAGTAGACACTAAACTTTTGTTGCAGTTTATACTATGGCAAAAGGAAATTCATGAAATATTATTAGGTATTTTTTTCCTATTGTTACATTACTTCTTTTCATGCCCAATGTATCAATAATAAATTCACTGTATTAATTTTAGTATGTATATTTATGTAATACATTCCTTGCGAAAATGATGAGGATTTAATTTTTGTAAATTTCAAACAATGCAAGGGATCTGAAAGTGGTCGCATTGTAATTTCTTATTACAGATCTGCCATTGAGTTCTTATAAATTTCTAAATGAGATGTGAATTCCATATCTCGCATCTAGCAATCTCGATACGTGTCATTTTTCAAACAATGTAGATGAACATGAGTAAGAACAGTGTATTGCACCATTTTGAACTCGCTGCAGCAAGCGAGATATTTCGACCAGTGTTAATCCAGTGTCTTGATTTTTGCCCAAACGGTTTGTCGTCAACATCCACCGTCTAGCACTTGCCGTGCGCGTGAGGCGGTGGGGGGGGGGGCATATTCAGTCTTTGCTTTCCGACTCTTTTTATCGTTTTACAAGCACGACATAAAATGGTGATTTTTTTTCTCCTGCTCCTTCCGGCCGATGCCGTTGTACGAGGGAGCGGTTCGGGAGATTGAAATAAATGCAAATGCAAACATCAGCGCAGTCGGGTGTGTTTAAGCAATCCATATAAAACAGTTAAAACGGAATGAGGATGATTATGAATCGAGAAAGCTAGGGGAAAGGGAACTGGGATGTCATGGGGCTCTAGCGAGCATTTGCATCGTCGCGGGAACCCTGCACGCGTTCCGTGTTGGCCTGCGTTTGGATTCAAACTGCTTGAATTCCTTCGTGAGGTGATTGTTGATGTCTCAGTCGGGGAACGCTAACAGGAAAGAACATTTGGAATTCTAAACCGTTTCATCTTCGCCTCATCATTGATCTTTTCATATATCCATAAACGGTATTTTTATTTGCTTGGTATTACAGTTTAACATAATATAATTGAGTGTATTTCTATGTCTTCTCTCAGCGAGTGTCTTCTGTGGCGTATGTTGAGAAGAAATTATGACATCCAAAAATCTGAGAGAATTTTTTTTAAGTTGTAGGAACTACAATCTATCTAAACATTATTTTTTGATGTTGAGTTGATGTTGAGTCTGCTTATTGTTGAATTCTGACTGATCCTCTAGCAGGTATACTTTATACAAAATAATTAACCTTAGTGGACAAGAAAAGGCTTACGCGTGTGTATAGAATTCTATTTGACAGTGAACACTCGCAGAGAATGTCGCTTACAAAATATATAAATATTGTTCTTCAGTATTGACATGTGCGTTAGTCAGTGCACATTGGCAGAGTGTGGTATATAAATGGTAACGAACTATTCATCTATCAATTTGATGATCTGCTAAATAAACACGAGCACGATATTTTTTTTTAATTCTTAATTAGTATGTTTTGAATTGAATTTGAAGGGGAAGTCGTTATCAATGATGTTCTCTTCAATATTCTCTCCTATCTTTGAATAATTTACCAATAAAATTCCTGTAAAACAAAGAAAATATCCTAAAGGTAGTTTCGAAAATAGTTACGAATGCCTCTATTTCTTCGTGGCAAAAATGAATGATTGAGATGAATAATAATGCAACAATGCTAATAAATTGTTCGTTGTTTCCATATGTGTATGTGGATGGAATTCAATAAATAAATAGCACCACAAAAAAATAAACTGAAAACGATACAAAAAAGAAAGAAAACTCCGAAGGAATGGAAAAGTTGAGAATGAAATTTCCTCCAGAACAGAGGAGCGGATCACAACAGGCGAGAATAAAGCGCGCGCGGGAGAACACGTGATCCGTAGGTCTCTTGCGCTCGTGGGAGTCAGCACCCCTCGCCACAGCGCTTCCTCCGGCAGTACGCGAGGGGGGCGGCTGCGACTCCATTACGCGGAGGTGGGGCGGGGGACGGGGCGTGCGCCTCGACGCGCGATTGAAAATGAAGTTCTTAGCGCCGCCCGGGCGCGGCGCGGGGCGACGCGGCGGAGGGAGACCCTGCGACACAAAAGAGCGCAAGTGAATCACGGCGTTTCGCGCCTCGCCGGTCAGCGACGCCGGCGCACGGCGCGGCACGGCGCGGCGCCTGGCGGAGGGGCGCGAGGCGGAGTCGTCGAGGAGGACTGGGAACCAGCCGGTGAGGGGTGATGAAGCGCTGGCGGTTGCTGATTTCAGAGGTGGTGAGTGATGGATGTGAGTGAACGGGAGAATGCTCAGAGTGTCGTAGAGGGAAATGCGAACAAACTCTACAATCCTTTGAGAGTTTGTGGAAGAGTGTTTCACTATTCCGTACCAGCCAATCCTGTAAATGTCTGGGCACTTGCTGGGGTAAGGAGGTGAAGGGGATGAACCAGGAGAAGACGTACTGTTTAGAGCATGACCAGGTAAAAAAGACCACCCAAGCAATCGATCAGCTGGATCTACTCTGATCTGTCGTAGATCAAAAATGAATTTAGGATATGTCGTCAGCTGTCCACACTGGAAGACGATGTACTGATGATTGAGATAATGTTTAAAGTGGCCCAATCAGTGTCTGCTTACAGCAGTGGAGATGGTGCAGGCAAAAAAATTTAAAGAATGCAATGGTGCAATATGAAACATTACATATTGAAAGTAAAAAATCAAACAATATGACGAAGACAGAGATGACGTAATAGCGTGACCTTGCAAACACAGAATGCGAGCACTTAACAGTTTTTTGGATAGTGAACTAGACTGTGTAAGAAATGTATCGCGTAGGGAAGGACACGAAATGAAATGCAAAAGTCGTTGTTAGCTAAGTGATGAGAACCGAAACTCAAATGACGTCGACGATGCTTTCAAAGCTGCCGCTTGAAGAAGACGCTGGTGGCTGACAAAGGAATCGTTGGAGGCGTTACGGTAAGGACTGTAACTCGGTTACGGCGGAAAGTAAAACGGCGATGACGGTGCCCTCAGTGACGAGGAGACCCTCCGCACCGGCGGCGGCGGAATCGACGGCTCCGGCGGCGGCGAGGGGCGCCCTTCCCCTCCGGCGATATTCAATCCGCGGGACTTTACGATTTTTCAAGGGGGAGTATTCAACCCCGCCAAGTAATAACTAATAGGGGGCGGCGGGGGCGGCGGCGCGACGGAGGGCGCGAGTCCTAATCCTCGCGGGGTATTGGATCGAATCCCTCGAAAATTGCGTTATCGCGGGGCCTCGATCGCGCGGCCATAATCCCTGCTGGGGCGCGGCGCGGCGCGGCGACGGCCGAGGCCGTGGGAGGAGCAACACCTGCCGTTTCTGCGTCCTCCCTCCGCGTTTTCGCTCTCCCCTCTTTCCCCACGGCAGGTAATAAGATCACTGGCCGCGCTGACTCACCCGCTGAGTATCGCTGCCTGAGCTATAACCCTTGCGATTTTGCGTTATTTCCCATTTTCGCCGCGCGGGAATCGGTTCCCAGCGCTGAGGTGACCTCAATCCGCTCAGCAGATTTCGTGCGCGAGTGGCCGATGATGATTTTTCTCCTGTCCGGGAACACGATTTATTGTTTCATTTAATGTTCCTAGAGGATCAGGGCGTAAAAAAATGTGCAGGGGATTCTTTTTCCTCTAGAAATAATGGGCTTTAAAGCGAAGATAAATCGCACGGGACACACGACTACTTTGTGATGTATTTATACCGATCTTTATGAGTGAAGGGTTGCACAATCATCATATCAAAAAGAGACTCACGCTCATGAATATCGTTTGACGAATTTTTGAGCAGCAACATCTCAAATTGTAATTTACGACTGCGGGCGATGTTATGAATTTAGATGACTGCGAGAAACACACTTTATCGATTTCGTGGGAAACGCAAAATGATTTATGTGGAGCGCGAGGGGAGAGAGAGATGCTGTGGAGAGTGTACGCCGTCAATCCGATCACAGCACCACCATCACCACCATCAGCGCGCCATCACCTCCCTGCTTCTGCCGCGGCTTTGTCGCCCGTAGTGATGTACCGGACAGAATAACTTCCCTCCAAGTTGCATGATGGAACCTGATGGCGTCCATAGTCATTCACACAACAAAAAATGCTGAACGTTTGTAAATACAATTTTTCTTCTAGATGGTTTTGTGAATTCTTCCGCATTTGATTTAATAACTCTCGTTTTTTTGCGTCTGTGCAGTAATTATATTTATTCACCAATATTTGCCCCCAAAAGACAGCTTTTGTGGAATTCAACAGCAAACAGAGCAGCTTCTGGAACTAAATAGTTGCGATATAAATATTAATACATACGTGTTATATTTTTATTACAGTCGTTTAATTGCGTGTTCTATCGTAATTATTTCCTTTCCGACATCACAACGATTATTTATGTGAAAAACGCATCGACTATATCCCTTTTGTTGCTATTCATCCTTGAAAATGCTTAGCATCATTTGTCTCGGAGTAGATCAATATTCTTATTATATATGCTTATCTCATAACGGTGAAATAGACGCAACTGATGTAATTCCTACCGCTAAAATACTTCATTATCAAACTCGCATTCACAGCTGCAACTTCAAACAGGATTCCTGTTTCACCGATTCAATCGTCATTACTAGACTAGGATTTATTTAACCACGCACTTGACGTAAATCAGCTGTTTCATCCAATCGGTAACTTGAACGTCCCCGTAGTGACATCACTGTAGCGACATATAAGCTCCCGATTTGATGAAACCGCAACAGCTGATTTACGTCAAGTGCACAACTAAATAAATCGTACTACAGGAGATTAATATTTAGCGAGTCATAAACCAAGTTAATTCATACTGTCACAATGTCATCACAACACACTTCATTCTTGTCCGCAGTTCTTTTCCACCTCCGGCACTATCTGACCTTCACTGACACGACGCTTTCGCCACATCCTCTTCACCTTATCGGCCTCCACGACTTCCGTCCCCTCGACCGAAGGTGTCCACCCACACCCACCCTCTCCCACGGGACTCCAAAGTCAGGATGTGTCATCGCGTCCCCCAGGACACAGGGAATATTAAACCACGCCGGGAGTAACGGCTTTTTTTCCCTCGAACGCGGGGTGAGCACAGACGTAATAACTAATAAGCCCTCTGCGCCTCCCTGAGGGCGGGGGCTTTCTGAGGAGGAAGGAAGGGTGGCTCGCGGGGTCGGGACCGCGGAGGCGGCGGCGGTGGCGGCGGCGGCGGCGGCGAAGACTTCGACGGAGGCGGCGGCGGCGGCTTAAGCCCAATCGTAAATTCATACAAGACGCCGCCACCGCCTCCGCCACCCCAACCAGTGGCGATGCAGTCCGCGAGCGGACCCCGCTCCCCGCACGCAAATGTACCTTGAAATAAGTCGGTGTTTCCGGTCCCCCGTGCGCGCGGGGAGCGGCGCCAGGCGACGGATGGGGACGGGGCGAGGCGCGGGGAACGGGGGAGTCGGGAAAGCGGGGGGCGCGCCGCACCGGGAAATGGGAGGCGAGGGAGGCACCTCACCCGGAACGGTTTCTAAATGGTTATGATATCATATAGGGCGCCGCCTCGCACCGCGCCGCCATCTTCGGAACCACTTTTCTCTTCGGTTTCCACCCCTCGAGGCGGCGAGCGGGGAGGTAACGGGAGAGATAGAGAAAGAGCGTCGCTCAAGGCGTAGGCTAGTAGTGTCCACGCGATATCAACTGCAGTATGTGATAAATACTTGTCTATTCGGGAGACGCCGCGTCCTAGGCACAGATGCCAACGTTTCGGCCGCCATTTGCGACCTTCCTCAGGGCGAAATGCGGTCGCAGAATGGCGGCAGAATCGTCGGCACCTGTGTCTAGGACTCGGTGTCTTCCGGATACGTAGATAATTACTCCCTACGGTCGCGGAAGCCTACACTGGCATTAAGGGGATCGGATGATTTGTGATGTAGCACGACGTCCGATGTCCCAAATCGTTTAAAGCAACGCACGCGTTTTAGATATACAGCGCATTAATTCTAATTTTTTGTACAGTACAATACTCTCTTACAGATTTTCTGAAGGATGTCGCTTCTTTCTGCCGGTTTCGTCCGAACTTAGACTATTTAATTAGGCAGTTTATAGGATTATGGTAGTTTTATATTTAACCGTGCAAAACTCATTTAGTAATAGTAATTTCAGTGCGTGATCTGGGCTGTCCGGGTGACGCCGCGTCGAAGGCTGTGTTGCCGACGTTTCGACCAGCCCTGAGGAAGACCACGACAAGATGGTCCAAACTTCGGCAACACAGCCTTGGACGCGGCGTCACCCGGGCAGCCCAGATCACGCACATGACTCTGGCCGCGGAAGCCTACGACTTCAATAGTAATTTCACTATGGGGAAATTTTCCACATTCTTAATTTTTGTGTATGCCGAAGTACCAAAACTCTGTAGCCGCCAAGCACCCAATACAATAATTTTGTTGTGGAGCATCCTGTGTAAGATGTAGAATCGAATGATGTTAAATGTCAAAGCGTGGTTGAGAGCGTTTCAGAGCGAGAGTACTGAATTTGTCAACATTTTTGGAAGCTAATATTAACACAGAATTGGCATGAAAAGACTGCTGTAAGAGTTTCTGCGAAAAGCGAAGCCAGAGATGCTGTTTGCCGCGATTTCATCTTTAGTGACAGCAGTCAGAACCCCGGCGACGTCGGTGCGTCCCCAGGGTAGCGCCAGCGAGGCCGTCGTGGGGGGGAGGCAGAGCACACGGCAGTGGCTGCGGCGTAGCGGTGAAAGCTGTTAGGCTGCGACCTTGGAGGCCACCTTGTTAACCCTCCCTCCCGCCCACCCGAGAGAAATATCGGGAGGCGGAAGTGGCGGAGCGGGGCGCAACGCGGCGCGGCGCGCAGCCGAGCCGAGCCGGGCGGAGCGGAGCGGAGCGCGCGTCAAGGGGCGGGCTGGCGACTGCTCTGGAAGCACTCTGGAGGCGCCGCCGCCGGGCAAGTGGTTTACGAGCAAGGTTGCCGCCGCCACCGCCGCCGCCGCCGCCGCCGCCGCCGCCGCCACCACCACTTCCCACTCAGCCACAGCTCTCTCACCACCCTCCCCCGCACCCCCGCTGTGACAGTCGACTCCATTTCGCCGACACCCCCAGTTCACCTCGGCGCCTCCACTGCGGCTGGATATTCTCAGGGTCACTGACCTCTGTCTTTAATGGCGTCTCTTTATTATTACTGCCTATTATCGTGTTATTGACGGTGTTTCTTTATAATAGGATTTCAATAAGATATACGAGGATAAATCGGTATTAATAAGATATTCTTAAAATATGTGATATTAATATGGTAGTAATATTAATAGTAATAAAATGTATGTATTTAAAACACTAAGCGTTTTACCTTACAAAAAAATTTGAGCTTTCTACTCTACCGCTTATCGCTTGCGCTTTTTAACTGGTTTTGCAGTAAAAACTAAATTCTAATAATGTATTAAAAATAACGGAAACAACGTTTATCTACAAGCATTTATTCATCACATCATTTTCAGCTAGTTATTTATTAGTTTTATTGTTTTCTTATTGTTGATATTATTAAAATAGTTAATTAATTTAACTATTAGGGCCTCTGCGAATATTCTGTGTTTTTATATCATTGTTTTAAAGTGAAAACAGCTTCGAATTGCAAACCAAACTTTCTACGTAGAGGACGACCTCTCCAATATATACATTCGTGTCGGCGAGTGACAAATAATTGTAAACCTACATCGGTTGGTGTGGCTTGCAGGGCTAATTGAGGTACATCGCGGCCTTGATCGCCGTGAGCGCTGACGTAAATCATGATTCAGAATAGAGTACTAAAATGTCAGTGAGTGTTCACCTGCTCTAACAAGACTGACAAAGACATTAATCACGTAAGTAAAATGGCATATTTATACGAAGGAAAATATCGCTACACGGTTAGTGAGGGGTGTTATGATTTTACAACAAAAAACTAATATTTCGGAGAGCAAGTATTTGAAATATACGCAATCCTTTTAATTGTTACAATTAGGATTTGTTCTGTATTATTTTGTTGCGTTTCCAAACAACGAAAACTCGTTATTGGATCGTCCTATTTGGTTTCGTTGCACGTCCTTGGGTGTTCCACGCTTGTTCTTGGTGCCGTGTGGTGGCGCGGGAGCTGGCTGGATCGACGCGGCAGAACAAAGCGCCCTACCGCCCTTGGCGGCGCCGGGGGCGTGCGCGTTAATGGCAGCGAATGCCACGGCCGCCTCTGGGGCCGTGGCTGCGGTGCAGTCCGCGCTCTGCTTGCGTCCTGTTCTCTCTCGGGAGTGGCCCCGCGAGCAGACACCTGCTCAGTGGCTGTTCTCCTTGCGCCACTCTGCACGCCCCACGGAACTATTGATCATTTGCGACCTTTTCCTGGATTCAATTTATTTTTATTTTACAAAAAAATTGTTTTTTTTTAATTTAATTTGGGTATTTGTGATGAATTTCAAGACGTTTTACGTTTTGCACTCATCATTGTTGTGAGAACGTACGAATAGTTGGGACTATATAAGTGGGAGATAATGTTTTATAAAGCATATCTTTCTGTTCGTTATTTGGGGGGGAAGCGGAAGGTCAAAAAAGAGTCGCATTAATTGTGGCAAATTGATAAAAATTATTGTGATTGAACTGGTACTAAACGCAAATTTAATCTTATCGGAAACTCGGATATGATATGAGAGTAGTAGAGAATATGTCATCAAAAAGAGCGAATCGTCAAATTTTAAAAATTGATAACAACCTTTTTTACAAAAATAATAATGTATAAGTAAGGTCACCGACAATGGGAATGAACCAGGATCGGAGGCCGCGATTTCAACGCAGAGCTGGCCTGTGTATCATCCCGCAGCGTTGGCAGCAGCGCTTCACAGGCAGGTTCATAAAGTATAAAAATGATGTTTTTAGAGTATTGTGCTATGAACAACATCGCCGGGTTATTTGTGACTTTTGATCGATTTTATAAACTTTTCATGTGTATAGGTTAATTAAACAAATATGCAGATAACAAGACTGGATAAAATAAGAAACGAAGTGGTGTAGGAAAGAGCTAGGGTTCAAACAACCATAACCAGAAGACTAGAAAATAAAGCTCTTCAATGGTATGGACATGTCTAGAGGATGCGAAATGAGAGATGGCCAAATTTAAATTGGATACCTATAAGAAGACGTAGAAGTGGTAGACCTGGTTTAACCTGGAAGACATATATACATGAAGTAATAGACGAGAAAGGATTGGAAGAGGGTCAATGGGAGGACCGAGAATTATGGAAAACAGCAATCTCTAAGGGGTAGAAACGGTCGAAGAAGAAGAAGAACAAATATGTAATGTTTACATTAGTTTCCTATAAGTTAAAACCAACAATAATGTATGACGACAAATGAAAATTCTAGAATTTTCTTTAAAATCAAAATCTGCCTTTCAATTCTCGTGGTTGAGACGATCTTATACCGAAATATTGTCACGTATGGCACGGGCACCCCTCCCCCATCAGGGAACAAGTTGGGCGTGCTGGCGGTGGGGAGGGGCGGTTTCGGCCGCGGGCCTCGTGGCGGCTGCCGGTGCCCCTCCGGGCCGCGCCCCCGCTGACATCGTTAGTTAGACACACAAAGAAATGACCGTGTCCGCCGGGGCCGCTTTTGTCGTCGCGGTGCGGCCGCGATCGGTGCCGGGGAGGCGGGAGGCGGGGGGAGGGGGGCCGCGAAAGTAACGGGGACAAAGTCTCCCCCGCCCCCACGCAGCGCCGGGGGGTTGTCGCGGGCGCAGGTAGCGGAAGGCGTGGTATGCGGGTGCGGGCGGCCCGTCGCGCCGCGCCGCTTCGGGAACAGGGAAGCCAGCCCCCGTCCCGCCCCGGTGCCTGCCAAACCGCCACTTGTTAGTTCAGTTGTTCCTCTGCTGGCGTCACTGGTGGAGGCTCTCTTTCGGTGTAGTTCGTTGTTGCAGTGGTTGTTCGTTTCAGTGTATGTGGTGTGCGTGTGTGTGTGTTAATTATAAGTGAAATGTTCGAGATAGGATTGGCACTTCAATTCGGTAGGTTCATAGGTATTAATTTAAATTCCTACTTTCACTCTGTTTTAAGTACTTACTTACCATAGTTCCTACGCTGGACGTTTTCCGTATTTCTGAAATGCTGGTCTTATAAGAAAGTCATTTATAGATCCTATTTCTACTTAGGTTGTGATTGTGAAGGTATATGTTGCGCTTCCATGTGGTGGGGGTTTCACTTCAATATTTGAAAGTGTCTTCGTAGAATCTTAACAGCTTATAGTTAGTAGAGTTAATAAATAATATTGGTTTTGCGAATATAACTTTTCGTTTTATAGATGAAAATTAGTAATCCTAAATTCAAACTTTTATACGAGAGAATTGATCATTTTTAATTAATATTTTATTCAATGGATATGCGATGTCCTTTATTTTTTATCCATAACAATTCTTCCCCTACTACAGTATGATATGGTGCACAATTACATCTCTTGATTTTGAAAGAAATTGTTAGTGCGAACCAGGAATACTTATAATGAATGTAACTCCACGTAAGTTAACTAGTTCTAGTTCTGGAACTAAATTTGGAATTCATTATCTTAATCGCAAGAGGAAAATCTGTTTAAAAGTTAACTGAATAGTTTAGTGCTAACATTGTAATCTTAGTTGCTTTGATGTGGGAACTACCAACGTAAATTATAATCTGGAAAGCGGCCTCCTAGTTGGGTTGAAACGTTAAATCGTAGTATAAACAGTCATGGAGGTGCAGAAATATGTGTACTGTATGACACAACAATAAACGTAAATTTTGTTTGCGCTCACACTGTTGTACATGTTTTGACCCAGTAGAATAAACGATGGCTTCAAGAATTCAACAATTGTAATTGTTATGGAAATTTCATTGGACGAAACTAACTCGTTCGAAACGTTTCTGCTAACAGCGCAATTACGTTCACTTGAGCGAGCATTCGTTCGAACCGTGTCATTGCATCAGAGAACACGTCTGTAAGCGTCTTCCGGCGACGACGGACTCTGCGGTCTCGAGGCCCGACCTCCAGGGACTTCCCTAACACAATTTAACCTCGCGCCGGAAAAGCTCGTGGCCCTCTTGCAACTCAGATTTAGTTCTGCAGCAGAATTAACAGTTCGATGGTTTTCAGTAACGCTGTTTAGCCACATAGCAGCACAACTCGCGGGGATGTTTGTAATTCAATTTAACTCCGCAATGGCGCTGCCACACTTCGGCGTCGGCGGTGGCGGCAGCGCGGGAAGGCGGTGCAGGGGGTTTGGGAGGGAGGAGAACTACACACACCCGTCTGCTTGGCTGCGGCAGCATAGCTCTGTTTCGTGTGTCGGATCAACAGCAACTGTCCGTTTTGGGTGCGCCTTGCAAGCGCATGGACGCGGTCCCATCTACAGCCTGCGAACTCTAGCGTGATTTTACCGACTAGAGTTTCTCTACTGAAGCAGATATGTGCATATTTCTGTAGCAACATTTTAATTTTCGTTCAGTGAGATATTTTATTTATTCATTCATTTTTCACTTACCATAATTATTTATTCGTTTTTTAAATATTTCTCTGTTCGGGAGAGCAAACTTCAGAAACACTTTTGGAGTTTTATGGGTCAAACAGTAAATACTTTTCTTTGAAACGTTAAACTGTTTTTTATTACAATGTTAAAATGCAAAATTGTTAAGAAAGGCGTCAGAAAAAGTTCGAAATTTTCACTGAGTGCATCACATTTGAACCTTCAACCAGTGCTTTCGAAACATTCTGTGAGACCCCTGTTAATTCCGCGCATGTTCTCGTTCCTAGTGGTCGTGTATTGGCATCTGATACATTTGCAGTGGTCGTTACACTTAATTCTTCACTGCCTACTAAATTTTGCAGTAGCGAATTACGTTCACGAGAAACCATAAATCGTCCACATTAGCATTCACCCCATTAAAGCTGCTCGTACGTTGGACGGCGCGAAAATGTACATATAAGGATCCTTTTCTCTCAGCGTATATGTTTATGTTTGTATTGCGGAGTTGCATTACTTGAATCGAATGTAATACATTGATAAATGTATGCGGGTTTGTTTTTGAAAAATTGTTAGCAACGTAATGTAATGTACACAAACGTAGTTAAGATTATACACAATATTTAACATTTCTAATATCATCTTGTAATTTTAGCTAAGAACAATATTAATTTTAGGAATTTTAAAATGATTTTTATGTCTAGTTAATTTGGTAATACCCAGGGATTGATTTCTGGCGGAACACGATGGAACGGCGTTCCGGTACCTCGGAAATATATCATTAAATTATATTATAAATAAACAGCGATTCCTATGAAATTAATAATTAATTTGGAACACGTTCCAGTACCTAAACTTTTATAAATCAAGCACTGGTAATATCTATAGGGTATTTACGAAGCTTTAATCTAGTGAGTTATGCAAGTTGAATAAATTTTTACGAGAATGGATTATTTCGAATTAATGAATGAGTAGCTACTTACATACTGATTTAATTATTGATGAACACTGATAATCATGGCTCTTACTAGTGACAGTAGCACACTGAGCACGAAAATAAACTTATAGAAAAAAACAAAAAAAGAACTGGAGTTCTAGTAAAATATCTCAGAATGGAACGTCGTGGACTTGCCGCAGACCTAAAGAGAACTTCTTTGAGCACATAATCACTTCTCGTCGTGGAAACACAACCATTGCGGTTGGCAAAGCAGAGTGGCCTCCATTGTGAGAGCCAGCAAACAATCGGCTGTGGCCGACGCTGGCGCCGCTCCAAAAGTGGGAGCATCGCTCGCCCGGACATCCCCGTATGGCTGCTTTGATGGAGAGAGTCTGGCACACGCACCCCCCCTCCCCTCCCCCCCCTCGCCCCCACGATCCGCCAATGCTACAGCTCGAAACTTTTCTTGGATGTTATAGATGTACTGTGTAGAAAACGACCTCGATATGTACGGTTCGTCTTTCGAGGTGTATGTTGTACGTTGTGCCAACTGCCTACTGCGACCAATTTAGCGCCATGCGAATAGTAATTATGTAAGTGTGATGAAATCATGCTCTTATGAAGTTATAAAATATAAAATCAAATATGATGGATTACAGTGAAGATATATCGTTTGTGGGCTAAAACTAAAAAAATAGGTGTTGAGATAAATGAGTTTGAAGTTCTCACCTCGTACACAGCATTCTTGCATTCATACTCTGACTTTTGTTGGTAGAATACTGTACTATAAGATAACCTGCTGATGCTACTGGAAGGTATACCAATCTGCAATTCTGGAGCCATTCTGCATTTACTGAATATTCCACGAGCGATATGTTGTGTTTCAATATAGAGGAAGTGAGCAGTTTTCAATTTTTCGGTGTAATAATAGACATTGATTTCTTTTCTTTGAAAACTCCACTGCTTAGAAATGGTGAATCAGTTATATTTTACTTTTCAAGGAATTTTTGTGATAGCTACATCGTCATCTTGACCTCACTTTTACTCTCGTCGATGGACTAAGATGTCAATTTGAGATCAAAGATTCAGACACTTATGTAACGTCTCAGGAAAATGTTAGTTTCTTTTACTATGTAGTTTTTTATGCAAAAATTACACGTTGTATTCAACGATTCTCAATCAGGGCTTCTTCATGATAGTTTCAGAATCAAGTCAGAAACAATAATAAAATGTTACAAAACGTATAGAAAATTTCTTACAAACCTTTAAATGATGATATTAAATGTTAATATAGTGCCCACGTGGTGCTATTGAAAACTCTCCAAATTGTACATGAAGTTTTGTATGTTTGTATGATTGTTATGTTCTACAATATATTTATTTCTTCAACTCATTTTAATATTTGTTTATAGAGCAAAATATTAATATGTATATTTTCAAAATGCTCATCTACATATAATTTTCATTTAATGGTTTTTACAATATCACATCATTTCGATCAAGTTTTAAAACAATTGTCAGTTACGAAAATATTTTATATACAAAAATCACCTTTATTTTTATCATGATCGGAGGGACGGTTTTCATGATAACCTGCATTCCCTCTCCTGTCCTTCCTAAAGCAGGTTCTCTCCCTTTCATCACCCTTTCCCTTGCCAGGAGTCGCCAAGTTGTTCCCAGCGCGAGTTATGACTTGTTTTCGCGTATTCACCTCCCCCTTTCCTAATTAAGTTAGTGGTTTGAACTCACGATATATTTTTGTGGTAACTTTCGAACACGTTGCCCAACTATGACATTAATTGTCGGATATACCTCCGGTGCGGAAAAGTTATCTTCTTCCCGTGGCAACAAATTCTGCTAATGAATCCGGCGACGTTAATAAGTAAGAAATACTACTTCAATCCTGTGCCAAGAGCTACGACTGCATTTTAGAGGAAGAAACCACTACCACACTAGCGATGCCCCTGTAGCAACAGCGGTGGTACCTTCTGTGTGGAGGTCCATCATCGACAACTCTCGTAACATTGTTCTGTAGTTTATGTTCTCTGTGTACTCGTGTAATAACTTGAGTTTTAGCAGATTGGGACGAATTTTTGACACAATAATTCATTTTTTTACTTAAAAAGAATTTTACTGTTCAAAAGTTTCTGTTTTTGTTTTTTTTGAAAAAAGGCAAGTATCCTTGTTAGATATTTCAACATTCAAGTCATGTTTCAACTGTAACATTAATCCCTTGTCTTAGCAGTTATGTTAAAAAATAAGGGTGGAGCTGCAATCACTCACCCACTGGATTCCTCGCCTCACTGTTTACATTAAACCGGTGCCTGTCCGTTTCAGCTCATCGAAAAGTACATAATCACGCGCCAAAGTTTTAGTGATATACAGAGGAGGTTGCTGGAGTATTTTTCTGAAGGTGTAGCAGGCCTGGTCCATATAAAGCTGCTATGAACTATCCCCCAACGGAATTCCCTTCGAATAAGGAACGTTTCGACATCCAAATGTCAAAATTTATGAGAAGACCATTCCACTGTCTGACACCTCACTGCTTTTCTGTTGTGGTAAGAATCGCGCCCGTAATCTGATATGGTTTATCGAGTAAATCTCGCTCATTAGATACTACAATGAGTCAGATCTGCGTCGATTATATTAATTTTCCCTTTACATGATTTACATTTAATATATATATTTTTGCAATAATTATAATCAATGCACTTGAAATTTGGATGACTGAATAGCTGAGAATAACAGAACATGGTATATTTTTCTCCTAAATTTCGAGAGTTTTATGTTCTGCCCGACCAGTTTAATTTCATCTGATTTTTATACGTCCACATTTGTATCTATTTTTAAATTTGCATTTTTTGTGGATAATTCGTTGCAAAATGCGCATTTCATATTTTCCAAAGAACAAACAAATAAATTTATGAATCGACAGGTCTACGCTGTGTTTGCTCTCTACGTACAAACTACTGCTTCTGCAAAATGGAAGGAAAAAATCGGGCTTCATACCACGGCCCATTAGTGGCGTTCAATACGTGCGCGAACGCGATCAAATATACATTGAAACGGAGAGGCAAACACCCGCGTCGTTAGTTGAAATGGAACTACAGCGGGGGAGGGGCCTGTTATCGAAGCACGGCAACGGCATATGAGGGAAGGGAAGCTCGAATCGGCATAGAAATGGTGGAGAATTGTGTGGCGCGATCGCGAAAGTGACCATGTGGCTGTGTGCTGCTGTAAACAATAATATAGTAGCTTACATTTTATATAGTTTGGCATGTCAGTTAACATTGAACACGGCAAAATCCCGCGCTTAATGGGTCAGTAAGTAATTTAGTCTTCCCTTTTACGATTAGCAGGTCCTGGTAACAGGTAACATAGACAAGAGTCTTCAGATATGGTAGAAAGGTGTGTGTTGAAGAGTAGTCTCTTTTAATTCTATAAAAAAGCATATTAAGTACTGCGTATGTATAGGTATTTTATGCAACATTTTTTTTAAAACCTGGAAATGAACGTACCCTTATTAACATTGCGTATCATGCACTAGACTTACACCTTCTGAATGAAAATTTAAATTATATTTTCGTTTTTATATCAGAAAATAAGTAGCAATTCAATCATTTAAAATCTGGAAAGACATGGTTCAAGTCCACACTTCTTAACTTTCCACCCTTCAATTGTGTGTCGCTCTTGCGTGTCTTATTTTCAGTACAAATTGTCATTCCACCTGTTTACCTGATCTGTTTGCCAGCCGTTTTTCACTAACTTATGTCTCTGCCCGCCCCTCTGTCTGCCATTGGGCATTTCTTCGAGCAACTGTCTGGCTCTCCACTTCTGAAACTGTCTCATTCTGTCTGTCGGCAATCTCCCCTATATGTCGGTCTGCCTGACTACCTGCCTCTCCCTCTTTCTCTCCCTCCTCCCTCCCTCTCCCTATTTCTCCTACTTCGCTCTTCCTTTCTGTTCCTTACTCGCCCAGTTCGCCTTGCACCCTCTCCAACCAGAGCCATACAGAGCACTGAGCGCAGGAACGTCTGCCGCCGGCGCAGCGCAGCGCGGTGCGGCGACGAGAGGGGGCGTGTCTGCAATTCCACGCGATTGCAAATGGCCAATTACGGCCGTGATTAGCTTAAATTCTCAGGCCTCCTCCGCCGTGCCCGCACCGCTTCCGGCGCTGCTGGTCGTTGGCTCCCCCCCCGCCCCCACTCTGTCCCCGTTCCGTCCCCGCTCCGCCCCCGCGCCGCTCCGCTCTTCTCCGGGCGCCGCGCAGCTCTGAGTCGTTTCTGCGGAGTTGGGCCCCCTCCTGCCCTGCTCGCCCTTTCAGAGGACTGCGCCTAACCGGCGACCGCAGCGCTTTGGACTTGCCGTGGAGGGCCGACCAACGAGGTGTCGCTCAAAGCTTATCGCACTTCGGTGGTTCTGTGCCGTTCTGTTGAAGGGGTTTGTTGTTGAAAAAATATCTTCGTTTTGTAGTTTGCGATGCTTGTTGAATTAATAGTTGCTTGAAAAGTATCGTTTTCGAATACGTGTTAAGATAAAGGAAAGCTTTAATGATAAATGATAGTTTTGGTTTTTACAACTCCGTGTGGTTTGTAAGGTGAAGGAACAGTAGGAAAATAAACGTGTAAGAAAGAGAAATTCTAAAACGCTTGTAAAACACCATGCACACTTGTTTGATTCAGTTTCTATTTGTGATTCTCAAAAATAAAATCAACTGAAGGAAAAATGATATGTCTTGACATTTATTGTTGATGAACTGTCAGTCAATTTATTTTGTATAATCGCATGATATTATCCATATTGTATGGTTTTGCAACCTTTTTCGCTTCTGTTTATACAGCATAGAGAAAATATAATAATAATAATAATAATAATAATAATAATAATAATAATAATAATAATAATAATAATAATGCCTTTAATTAATGGCCAGGCTCAGGCCATAGGGCCTGCTCTTCCACGTAACCACTGAATTTACATACAATAAAACTGTAATGCTGCAGGGAAGGGGAAAAAAACTTGCAAATTTTAGACAAAAAACTCGTTTTACCGGAACCTGGTAACGAAAAAGAGGTTAAATCGTGTTCTTATATGTGTAGTAAGTTCCTATGTGTAGTACTTCCTCCAACACGTTGTTTACAGAATCTATGTTTTGTGGGTTCTTGATATCGAAAAAACCATTGACGTCAAAACGATTTGTTTTTCCGCGTCTTTCTGCAAATAAGATAATGATTTTTTTAATGAAATCTGTTCCTAAAAACAGTACTTGAAATAAGCTCATCTCCAATGTTTCGATAATACGCGTAGGTTTGCGTATTTTTTGTTAAATTTAATCTGTTCTAAAAATCATTACTGTTTTTGCAAATTTTCGAATAATGGGTAGTTTGCTACTCTCAGATGGTAAATGCATTTGCTAGTCTCAGATGATTGTGGATTTGACAAAGCTGCAAATCGCGCAGAGAATTCCTTGTCATTGTTAGGAGATTCTGAGAATTCTTTTGCATTGTTGGGAAATGTTACAGCTTTATGAAACGCATTTTAGTGTTGAATTTGTGCTGGTATGTCAACTTCAGAAGAAATATTTTTTGCAGATAAAGTTCTATAATTTTCAACGAGTTTTCCAGGTGATGACTGATATACTCGTATGTGAATGCGGAGAGCAATTGCGACATAATATTGCGTTACCGTTACCAAGGGCGAGAAAGTACATGCTGTTTTGGTTCCGTTGATTTAACGTATGGAACCAAATGAATAAGTTCCAGGAGTCCGGAAATTCTTGGAATATAATTTACAAATATATTAATATATAATTCTCTGTATTAATAACATAGAAATTCAAATAGCCCATTCTTCTTCGTCTAGTTGTTTTGTTATTCTTCTTTTTTCTTCTTCTTCTTCTCATTATTATTATTATTATTATTATTATTATTATTATTATTATTATTATTATTATTATTATTATTGGTCTTTTCTTAAAATAGAGGTGTGCGCTTATTGTAGCTAGTAGTTGAGTTATTATTATTATTATAGTAGTTGAGTTGCTCTAAAAGCGCTTGTGCTGGTTTCGTGCGTTGCAGTGCGCGCGGGCGCCGCGGCCGGGGTCGGGGCCGAGATGGGCGGTGCGCGCGGGTCGCGCCACGCGGGGCTGGCGGCGCTGCTGGTTCTGCTGCTGGCGCCGCGCCTGCTGTCGGGCGCGCTGCTGCACCTGGCGGCCGCCGTGGAGAAGCTCGACCAAGGTAAGCAGGCGACTTCTATGTTTGATCCTTGCACCTTTCTGCAGCAACTAAAAGAGAGAGGCGTTGTCTTTGGCTACGGTATTGTTTATTGAAATAGGAGCTTTCGATGGCTTACCCATCACCAGTTTGCGAGTTTATATATATACATATTTGAATGGTATGTTTTTTATTTACTGAACTCCCCGATATTACAAATTAAAATTTCAGCGATTTTCTCTGTTTTACAACAATGATGAAATATGTGAAAGAACTGAAACCCTTTACATGAAAAGTTGAAAATGTTTGGAACAACAGAAAAAATGGTCGAGAGTAGAGTTCTTGTAGGCCTTGTAAGCTGCTTCTGGCATCTCCCGTATCTGCGATACTTATCTTTGAGATACATCACAATTTACGTTCTTTTTCAAGCCATTCTTTACTCCTCTGCTACCTTTAATCTTTTCCTTTCTCCCCACAACTCAAATCCGGTGTGGATCAGGGCCCGATTCTTTAAATACCGCGCATTCCTGGGAGATCGAACGCGAGCAGATATTTCGTTGTCTCAGTGGACAGCGCCCCGGCGCGGCGAGGTCGCGTGGCTGCCAGGCGGTGGCGGCAGGCGCAGATTCTGCCGGGCGATGGCGACGACCTGGCGGTTCAGGCGGCGGTGATTCAGGATGGAGTGGGCCGGGAGAAGCATGGGGGGGGGGGCAGTGGGACGGAGCGAGACTGGAGGGATGGGACGGTGTGCAGGAGCAGGACGGAGTGGAGCGGGGTGAGACAGGGTGTGAGGTTGCGCGGGAGGTAGTGGGGCAGAGGCGAACGAGACGAGACGGCGCGGGGTGTGGCAGGGCTAGGCGAGGCTAGGCGGAGTGGGGTTCTCTGGGGGCGGGGAGTGGCACGAGGAGGCGCGGGTTGAGGTAGTGCGGGACGGAGTGGCGTCCGAGGGCTTGGCGTGGATCGGGACGGGGTGGCGCGGAACGGGTGGCACGGGCGGGGTCGCGTGGGGTGGGTGGAGCGTGGCTGGGTTGTGCCAGGCGGCTTGGTGCGGGAGGGGCGTGGCAGGGTGGAGGTTGGCGTGGGAAAGGGGAGTAGTGTAGGGTGAGGCGAGGCGTGGCGTGGGGCGTGGCGATGGGCGAGCGGACTCGCGGGCGGCGCGAGGCGCAGGCAATATAAATTAATTGCGACCGCGCGGCGTGGGCGGCGACGGCGGCGGCGGAGGCGGCGGAGGCGGAGCGAGCGCGATTAATGCTGCGCGCGTGGAGATGCGTGCGGCGAGCGTAATTGCGCGCACAGGGTGTTCCCGCGCAGCGGCAGCGCTCGCCGCCGACACTGACGCCGTCTGCCGTTCGCCTGCGTTTTCGAGAGGCTCCCGATAGCTTTCTTAGTTCGGAATAAAAGATACTGTGTCTATTGATACTATAAACGCGAATGTATTACTCTTTTTGGTGTCGTGATCGCGCATATTTTCACTCTTCCTGTACCTTCGGTACCACGCAGATGTTTGCAAGAAACTGTGAATTGCTTTCTCTCACCTTTTTCTAAGCCTTTTAAATAATTTGAGTTCGATGTGCGTTTCACAGGATTTAATGTTATTTTTGTGACAATCTTGATAACGAATGCTGGATTTACGGTCGCATCTGGCGTTAACATCGTGTAATGCTTCTAGATATACTTTTTAATCTTGGAATAGAGTTTTGCATTTAAGTGAAACTCAGTTGAAATGAAAGAGAGGGAGTGCCAAAGCTAGAATGAGTATCGCATTTTTAAAGGTTTATTTTGAGTAGTTTTTGTTAGTTTGCGATGTGATTTGCCTCTGTGACCGTAAGCATATGCTCTTATTTATCCTCAGAGCAGTCGTTGTTCATGAGTCGTCTAGATCAGTTTTGGATGAAACACTTTGCTACGGAGGTTTCTTCTCTAGAAAATGTGAGTGAGCAAAGGCCTTACCTCTGTCCTTTTCACACTACTGTATTCGTAAAAAAAGGGACCTTTTAGGGTTCTAGAGAAATTATTATTATTTAAACATTTCAGAATTTTTCAGATTCCATTTACGATCGCTCTGAGAATGAGACTCGTGTATCTATAGAATGTGAAATTTTTACATGTTGTAAATTTCTCTCTGCTGGATAAATATAATTCAATAAAATTAACATTTCTCACTGACGCCTCTCAAGGTTCGAGACCTTGTATTTTATTCGTGGTTGGCTACTGCTCAAGAAGTGTATCATGCGAGTATTGTTTGAAGTATGCTCATGTCTTCCTTTCTGTGTTGCTAGAACTGCGCCTCCCCAGTAACTCGACGAAAATAATAACGTGGCTGCAGAAGTGTACGTCACATTTCTAGGAAAAACATACTATTGTAATTTGAATGTCTTGTCATATTACAAATGCAAATTTTAGTTTATGTTGCGACATGTATTTTTCCGAAGGATAAATTCAGAAGTGTTATTTCGCCATAGAACGTGGGGGTGGGGGGACTTTCATTTACGTTCATATCGTGTAGGAAATTCGTAAATGAAGGCAACCACGCGAAAGTGCGATGCAAATTCGTTTGTAGAAGCACATTATTCGAACCCAGATTGCGCCTTGGCTGCTTTCCGAAACGTGCCTTAGCCTGCGCGATCCTGCGGAGCAATGCGGGTTGCCGACCCGCAGGGGCTGAAGGGGGCACTGGAGATCGGGGCTCGAGGCGAGCCGACCCACTCAAGATAAAAGATCCCTAAATCTCGTCTGGGTTCGCGTAAAGTAAACAAGCCGACGAAATCTTCGAGATAGCAACATTCCGTCTTGGTGTGTATTTGCATGTAATCCTCTTATGCAAACCGTGTTGTCCACCAGAAGTCGGCGCAGATTTCCTTATCTGGGCAGTCGCCTCGCGAGTAGAGGAAGCTCGAGCCGTAGCCGCCACCGTCGCCGCCGCATGCACTAGTCGTAGTGGGGGGTGCGAGAGGGCGCGCATACATATGTATGGCGGACCGGACATATCTCCGGATTATAAGTCACGCGTTTTCTCGCTCCCTTGCCCCGCGAGCGCCGGTTGGGCGGGGGGCCGCGGGCGGGAGCAGAGCTACAGGCGGCGGTTGGCGACACTGCAGGCGGAGACGCGGTGGGCAGCGAGAGTGCGAGGGTGGGCATTGAAACCGTGCCTGAAGCGGTGGCGGGAGGGCTTGGGGCAGTATTGTGAAGATTTGGAACCGAAGTCTGCGTGAAGAGTGTGTCGTAAGCGAGAGGTGGTTCAGCATGTGGTTGTGGCATGGTTGACTTCCTACATCAACTACGCATTCCTTTCGCAAAGCTTCACTATCCACAATTGGCGTTATCATTCCGATTTCTTGGTCACGAACTCTGCCTCACAGAGCGGAGGGCTGGGCGAGCGTAGCTAGGCGACTAGGGAGCATCCACTGCATGAAGGCATGAATGCGCAAGCCAACTCCCTCGCCTACGCCAACAATGCAATAGACTTTCGAAGGGGTCTGTAGGAGCAGATGAGATACTGAGATAATGATGAACGTGTAGGACCGAAAATGTAATAGATTGGACGATGAAAATAAAACTGCTCCAGAAGAGAATATTTGGTAATAGAGAGTAACTTATTGTCCTGCTCAAAGGTGATACTGTAACGTTATTAACTTGACTGACCCTGCCACGGGAAGACTGCTATATCGGATGAGACGAAATCAACTTAATAGAAATATCTTGAGTGATTGATTAGGCATAATATGTAGTTTAATATTGACATAAGTACAATAGGTCGATCATGACACCATTTAACTGTTCTGGAATTAAAACAGCACAAAGTGTAAATAATTTTTCTGATTGATATTTTCTTCTTAAGACATATTACGAGATATAATAAGTCAATTATATTACTCGAAATTAAGTTTATAATGTACTGTCTACGAATGAAAGGCATTAAGAAATTGTGATATAAGATTTGATGCGTTGAAATGTACAAAAAGTTACCAATCTCATTTCTCTTACGGTATGTTTTATTTGCCTCTCCCAGTGGTTATTAAAAGGGATCCTTTTTTTCTTTTTGTGGGTGTTTTCATCATATTCATGGCAGTTATTCTCCTTACTATCAAAAAGAGCTTTTACAACGAAACTTCTTTACTACGAAAGAACTCAAAATGACTCATTCGAAAAGCTACTTTGTCCGCCCGGCCAAGCTGGCACGAGTGCGCGGATCGCAGCGCTGTTTGTCCAGGACCTCGGCCGCCGCCGCAGCCGCCGCCGCATCCCGGACGAGTGTGCGTGCGGCCTGCGCCCCCGCGGGGACGCCGAGTCCTGGACTCCTCGTCCACGCTGTCGCTGCCCGGCGGGCGGGCCATAAAGTAGTCGCTTCGAGGAAGAAGCCAGCAATTACCGGGCCTCGGACTCGTGCGGAGGGATATTTTAATTTCCCGGTACATTTAGTATCGGGGAGAGCGCTCCGCGCCGGCGGGTCCGCGGCCTCTCGGACATAACTCATAACGCGCCGTCCGGGCAGCGTGCACACATTAGCCACCCTCCGCGCTCTGGTCTCTGTCTGCGCTGTTGCGAGCCGGCGGCCGCGCGATGCGGCGCGGGGTGCGTGCCTTTGTGGCGCTCTCTGTGATATATTGCAGAATCGCTCTCTCATTTGTGTTCTTGGATGTTTCAGTAGCAGACGTACAAAATGCATGCGTAATGTTACTCTTTCCGTCGCTTCTTTTATTAAAGAAATGAGAATTGGTCGTAGAATTTTCATTTGGGGGGTTGCGATTTCCATGCGTACTCGGAAGGCCTGAATACAAAGACATTTTGCGAATGTGCGCTTTTAGTTGTCATTTTCATGTTAGTTAAACCTTGATCTTATATATTTTTCTTATAAAAATGGTATGTCCTGTCTGTTTTCTAGGGTCAATTATTTTAAAAGTAATATTTAAAATATCACACATTTTAGCAGGATGTTTATGACCTTTGAAATATAGACATTTTTTCTCTGGCTCCAAAAACGTCATAAACTATTTGAGTGTTGTAATTTTTGTATTTCAGGCGACAGTAGAGAGACTGTTTCCGACAACTTATAAAAGTAATGACAAAAAAGCTTATGAAAACGGAAACAATCTCTTCTATGCGCTAAGAATGTTTTGTATATTACATGTATAAGGAAAGTTCCACACAAAACCCCGCAAGTGTTCTCCAGGAGAGGTTACCATCTTTCAATGCTGCTTCAAATATAATATATATCTTAAATTTTGAGATGAAAACAAAAACAGATTGGGAAAGGAAACGTCGAGACATACATGCATCCGGCAACACTCGTTCTCCTACAACATTCGTCAGTATCGTACTCCCCTTAGAAACGAGACATCCTAAACATCGAGAGCATAGAGCATGAGTACTTGTCTCGTAATACACAATGTCTCTTAGGACGTAATCGAAAAAATTAGATTTTTTGGGCTCGTATTAAATTTTTATTTAGGAATTTATTAAATTTTTTGAGGATATCACCACTTCTTATTACGAGTTATCATAAACGTGTGAAGATAGGATTCAGACTGAAGCTATTTCCTTTTTTGTTACAATAATGTTTTGAGGGAGGAACGTTTGCACGTTTCCATCTAGAATTATTTACACTATAAGCAAAAAATAATGAACAATAAAGTCAGTACACGTTGTTCATAAAATGAATCTCTCTGCTATTTTAATTATTTCTACGCAATATCTTATCAAGAGTTATAACTTGTTCAAAGAATTTTTGTAGAAACTTTCAAGTAGGAGAAAGAACTTCCTTCTTGTGGCATTGCCTCAATGTTACCTATCTCCAATCGCTCCAATCTTCATGGGAGACGTTTCCAGTTTTTACCTTCCGTTTGTTTCGCAAAGGGAAGAAGACTCCATTTTCATTAGGAACTCATTTTCTTCTGAGCTAATTAGCGCCCCACGTTCAGCATTTCTATCAGTGGCTTCACTGGAGATCTGTGGCGAAGAGGAGCGGAAAACTATTTATTTCTCATTTATTCTTCTTTTTCATTTTTGCCTCGGAAATTAAAAGTTCGGAATCGCTCCGAAAGCATGGTATGGCTAAAAATATTCCTGAAATGGTATTCTCATGAAATTGTCCGTTATTTGATGTTCCCGTGTAACTGAATATTTGTTGTAGTATAACGAACTTTTTGTATGTTTTCTACACGGTAGTTGAAAAAGAATATTCTGCTTCGTTCTGTCACTTGCCTTACACTTCATAAAATATTATTCCCTCACTTTGTCTTCTTGATTTAGCTAATATGAAAATTCTGACAAAAAAAAGTATCAAGAAAGATAAATTCCTTGGCTAGATGTCAATAGTTTTTTTTTAATCGAAAACGAAAATTTAGAAATCATTATCGCAATTAAGACAGAAGTTACATATTAATTGTGTTACAAAATAATAGTAGTATCGTGGTTTATCACTTAAGTTTTTTCTTCAGCTCAAAAACAATGAACAATTATGTAGGCCTACATTGAAAATTTGTATTTATTTTTTCAAATATTAATTTTCTATTTACAGAAGCCATCAACACGTTTTAAATGCGGAATACGTAACGACAGCTCTAGTATTCATCCAAAATAAAGAGTAGAGACATTTCGTTGTTAGATTGACATGACCATCATGTTGAAAAATTTTAATTATGCTTTAGATCTGTTCCCGAATATTTATGTAGCACCTTCATGCTATTTTTCCTTCTTGTTTTTCGCTGCTACCCATTGCTCCATCGCTCCATTGCAGAGGTGTGCGAGTGCAGTGAGAAATGCTCATCCTCTATGCCAACTCGCCGGCTATCTCGGATTGTATTCCAACGACACGAACCACGAACAAAAAAAGAGGACTTTTAAAAACGCGTCGTATTTATTACGTGACACCACACATCCGCAACCTGCTCTCACGCAGACACATCTCGAAAATTTATCGCCATTTGTTGGCAGCCGAGTGTTAGAAAAGAGGAACATAATTTGTGAACGTTAGAAAGGTCATTCTCTGCCCCATCCTGCCCGAGTCTCATCCACCGATCTCAGCCCCACGGCCAGGGAAGGTGTTGGCGAGAGGGAGGGACAGGGAGAGGAGCATTTGGAGAATGAAGGGGGGGGGGAATCTGGGGGTATGATCGGGAGAACGGGAGGAGGGGAGCTCCGGAGGAGGAAAGGGTTACGGACGGAGGGAAATGGAGGTGGAAAAGTCGTCTGCTCGGTTCAGTAAGTTTCACGCCGTTCCATGCGTCTGTTAGTCACAGATGAAAAGTCTTCGGGCCGGCGCCACGGGAATTGCAGCGCGCGCGGGCCGACGATTTATCTCGGTTGGTAGCCCTGCCCGTCGCGCGACCATTTCCTGCCCGCTTGGCTCCTGCGGTGCGGCAGGAGACAGAGGTGGAACGGATAACGTTGATTTTTTTTTTTTTTTTTGTTCCGCGCGTTCAGCGGATTTCCGGTTCAACGCGTCCGGAACCAGACATGCTCGACAAGCCGTTTTTTTATTTCCTTACGGGAAATTTTTAATTTTCTGTGGGCTCCCGCGGGGCTGTACATCACGACTGCACGCGATGAGGAATCGCCGAATTCGAGAAATTAAATTAAGATTTCATTGGGAGCTGAGCCTCTTGCTCTGCCGCACGCTCGATTTTTTTGCTCTGATTGCTCTTTCTTGGAATGTAACCCTCGTGTACTTACCAGGACATTTTAGGGAACCGATGTGAATTTATTTGTGAATTATTTTAGCTTTTGTACAGTTCATAAAAAGAACAAATTTAGGTGTATTCGTAGAAAGGTACGAAGTAATATGTACACATACGCTTCGTATAATTTGCAACAATTACTAGTTAAATAAAACTTAGTGTCTTCTCGGCGTGGTAAATAGATACTTTTTTATTTTACCTACAATCACTTTTAATCATAGTTAATTAAAAATATTGATAAAAATAGTTGTCTCATTTACCATAAAGTCGCATGAAGCTCATTTTATTGGTAATTACTAACTTTACCATCCCCTCTTAGTGACCTCTATCAGTTAGTTACCTCGTTCATTCTAAATGCAGAAGATATAGCATATCAGATCGATTAGTATTCGAAATCGATGTTCATTACGGCACCTCGCAATCAGGGGCCGGCCGGAGACCCAAGAGTATCGTTCACCTGGGCGACCCGCAGCCCGAAGCAGTAGGCCGTGACCGCAGGAGCGGTGCGGGGCGGGGCGGGGCGGCGGCGGAGGCGTCCGGGGCACCGAGGGCGTCCCTCGGGTTCGGGCGACCCGGCTATCAATCAATTACGGTCCATTATCGAAGGCGCGTAATTAAAAACGATGGCGGAGCGGCCTCAAGACCCGCGCCGCAACCGACCCATAACTCTCACTTACCGCAATTAAGCTCGCCCCCGCTGCGCAAGAGTTTTTACTTTGCATGCGCACTCTGCGCAGCCCTGGGATGTCCCCGCCCCCCCCCCGGCCATCGGTCAGCGGCGCCAGGCGGGCGGCAGGGCAGTAGGGTTGCAGCACTGCGGTGCTATCGCCGTTATTGGGAATGCCATCATCGCCCTTCTTGCCACCGATACACACATCTCGTCGCTGTTCAGTCGCGTATTAGCGTATTCTTATTAGTCGTGATAACGTCCTACTGCTTAACGTAATGTTGATGCCTCGTGTTCGCAACTGACCCAACGCAATCTGCACTCTGTTACCAATATTTTGGAGCACTCGTCTTTACGAAGTTGCCTTCCCATTTGTGGGCACTGAGAACTTTCCAATTTGTGGGCACTGAGTTACGGATCCAGAACCGGAAGTAATGACATGACCGCCAGTGGCACTGTGCTCTCATTTACTGACGAAGTATTTCTCTCGGCTCTTCGCGAAGTCCTGTGTCCTCATTTATTAGAGTAAACGTAGTCGTAAACTAGACTATTTCGTAGAGAACACCCTTGAATGGACGCACTTTATTTCCTCGACGAACTGTCTCCGCCTTCGCTTCCTTCTGCGTACTTCATTAAAAAGTACATCTCAGTTAGTTTGGGAATAAAAGCAACTAAATTAGTTTCTGTTCTTTTCATTAATAGCTTGAGATTTAGCGAAAGGTTTTCAGCGGGGTCTCGGGCGACCCGACTGCGTGGAATTTTGCGGAACGGAGGCGAAACACGGTCGCAAATAAAAACCCACGCGTCTCCAATTTCCTCGCTAAAAGAATTACATTTTAATTTCCTCGGCGCTCCGTTCTCGAGAGGAAGCTCTTCGCGCAGCGGCGCGGCGCGGCGCGGCGGGGAGCCGACCTTCGGAGGAGATGGTCTGGTCAGTCTCCGAGGGAATTGGAAAAACAAGGCGCAGAGAACAAGCAGCGTTCGAGACGTAATGGAAGCGCTCTTCAGAATCTTTTCATTATCTCCGCTTCGCCGCACTGCGCGCCGCCGTCGCCGCCGCCGCCGCCGCCAGCGAAGCCGTCGAGTGGTTTCCGGAGAGGTTCGCCGGTTTAACACCGTGCTGCGCCTCTAGCCCAAGCGCGCAGAAGGACTGCATGGATGGATGGATAAGTGAGTGCATGATAGTTAATAAATGAATGAAATAAAGAAGTGTAAATGTATTGAGAGAAAGAGATTGAATGAGACTTTGGGCGAATGAATGAAATGAGAGACTGATTGAATGAATTAATGAATTAATGAATGAAAAATGAGGTATTGAATGATGAGAGGTTGAATGGATGGACCCGAGAATGAGAGATTTTGTGATGGAAATAATAAATAAAACCTATTGTGACCTTTTAGTATATTTTAAATATGGAGAGCGTATTTTTTTAACTGCATGTGGCGCGCTAAAACGCTTGAGACTATACTGGCATATCACGTTTTAGATTAGTTACAACCACACTTCACCTGAAGTCTCTTTCGCACCTGCAAAGTGGAGCGCAGCGATAGCAAATGCTCGGAGCAGAACTCACTTTCTGAGGCTTCCGGGAAAGCTCTTCATTCACAAAAAATAAGAATAATATTCAAGATTAAAAGTAAAACTGTATAAAGTAAATATGAAACGTTTGCATTACTCTTTCCTCGTTTTCCGATTACTTTGAGCACTGTTCATTGTTATAACCTTTAGAATTGTCAGGGCATCACTTTCAACGATGGTTTTTTAGACGTTAAAGGAAGGAACTACTTTTTTTTTACTGATTAAATGATATTTTCTTTCATCGTTTCAATAAAATGTAACATTAATTGTTTTCCAGTTCCTTCTTGTTTCATTCATTCCCTCATTATCTTTCAAATATTTTGCATTTGGCCGTAACACTTTCATTTTGTGGAATTAGGCGCCTTTCGGCCCGTTTGCGCGAAGAGTGCGCCGACCCCTTGCGTCGGCCATGTCGTCGTGGCGGGTTGTGCCGGCCGCCGCCGCGGGCGCTCGCGACGCCGGCGCGCGCGCGCGCGCGCGCTGTGCCGGCGCGCAGACCGCTCATTGCTCAAACATTACATCTACATTGGAGATGGGCCGGCGCGGCGCGCCTTCTCCGCTGCGCCGCGTTTTCTGCTCTTTCGACCGCGGCCGAGGCTCGTCCCTCCGCCCCGACCTCCGCGGCGCCGCCGCCGCCGCGTAATCGCCTTTCTGTTTCTCGAGGAAGGCCGTCCCGCTCTCTTGCTGACCCGCGATCCGCATTGTTTCGCAGCTCCCGGCGGCTGATGCAGTTAGTACTTTGTCACTCGACACTTCGTCGTAGTACTTAGTCATCGCCTCCCTTTGCAATACGTGAGGTAGCAAGTCGATACTGCCGTTTCTTCTCTGCACAATAGCTGCATTTTAGCTTTCTTGCCGTTCTATCCGTAGTTTTAGTTGCTTTCCTAAAATCAATATCATCCCCCTCCCTTTTGCTCGATCATCGCATTTTTCACAAGAACCCCTTCAACGCAATCTGCCTATCGATCCTTTTTCTCTGATTGTCGGACGCCCCTTTCACGGGCCCCCGCCATTCCCAGTTCTCACTTTCTCAAAGGCTTTTGTCTTGCTTCTAGGCCTCTCATACATTTCAAACCACCTCTGCCTCCTCTCACTCCACCCCTCCCCCTCCTCTCCCTGTCCTTGTTCGTCCTCCCCCTCCTGCCGTATTCCTCGCTAGGCTTCTGGACGTCTGACCCTGGGGCCGCTCTTTCGCGACTCCTCCGCCTTAAGCGATGTTGAATATTGGATCGTTCCCACTTTTCCGGTGACCGCTCCGGTTCGCATTGTTGCCCTGTGGCGCTGGCGGCGGCGGCGGCGGCGTCGTCGTCGTCGGCGGCGGCGGCGGCGGCGGCGTCATCTGTAAGCGGTTGCTTCGAGGCTCCGTCGAGCTGTTCTCGGAGGTTAAGAGCTCGGAGACCGGAGTCAACGCTCCGCGGAGAGGGCCTTTGCCTCGAGTGGATTGCCCCGTCGCTCTCGTAGATTTCGACGCGTTGGCGAGCCGTCGCTTTGGCAATTGACTCGTAGGGTTCGTTGCGCCCGAGGAATGTTGTCTGGCTTACAATTTAACGCCCTTTTTCGTTTAAAGTCTGTGGTTTCCCGAAGAAGTTTAAATTGTGGTGTCCCTCTGAATACGAGTTCAAAGCCACTCTCTTTTAGACGACTGTTGATGAGATGGATTTCGTTATCATCTACTGCCTCATTGCAAAAGTTGTACTAAGGTCGATGTTATTTAGCTGCCTTTTAATATCGCATCGTGTGAAACGTTGAGATATAGTAATATTAAGAACACTCTTGCTTTACTTGAATTAAATAATGAAAATGACAGATGAAAAATCTAATTCAAAGCTTTAATGAAATAGTCGAAACATCAGCAGCAGCTTTTCATTATTCTCCGCTTGAAGGGTAATTGTGCACTCACATTATCCTTATAAACCATTCTTGCATATTCTTCATCCGGTAATTCCGTTTTCCGCTGATTTATCCGATAAAATCGCGTAGTTACGACAACATTGCATTGCATTAAAACCCGACAGGGAGAATTACGTTATCCCGAGAGCCAACAAGTCGGGGTGGATCGCTCTGTGGCCTATTGAAAACCTCGTGTGTAACTAGGGTTATGGGTGCATCCCCTGGCTGTTTGCACTGCGTGGCTACTTCGGTTACGGCCCCGCAAGGAAAGCTCAACCAGCGCCATTTTTGCCCGGCGCGCGCCTGAGCAAAGCTTTCTTGTTAATTAATTGCTCCTGCGCTCCCCCTGCTACCTTGCAGCTTCGAAGCCGTGATGACGCTGCATCTACGAACGCTCCCGCCACCCCAACACCGGCCACGCCCCCTCACCTGCCGATGGCACTGCCCCACTCCCGCGAACCCTGGGGCCACACTTGCTTTGTTCTATACAGTACTATTCCTGGGGCTTTTTCGGTTCCCAGCGTTTAATGACGATTGGGAGTTTGGAAGTGGCAATCAAGAATGTAGGCAGTTAAAAAAGGGAGTGTAAATGCTTTATTTTATTTGAAGATACTGTACATAATACATTTTAAATAATGTGATAAATATCATATAATTATTGTTACACACTTAAATTTAAGACGAATTGCTTTTGCCGTACGTGCCATTTTCAACTGACACCGCTTCCGAGAGGCTTTTCAACTGACACTGCTATCTATTGGAGTTTGCGAATACTGACCATTTCAGAAACATCTTTTAGAGTGCGCGTTTAGAAATTTCAAAAGATGAAGAAAATAACGTGGATCATTTCGAATTGATGTTATAAAAATTGAATATCTCCACATTGAGAGGGTGAAAGGTGTTAATATGTATAGGAATCTGCGCGATAAACACCCGAAGGCATATTTAGAAGAAATACAATTCAGAAAAAATACAAACAATCGCTAGTGGTAAAAGAAAATACAGATATGGTTCGAGGGTAAAATCATTACAGCCATTGCGGGACTTCTGGTATTGCACTTACTATGTACTATTACGACCATTACCAACTACCAAACCTATGACGATCCCCACCACCACCACCATTATCGTCAACAGCAATCAGGTGTATCCTGCTCCCGGCCACCCTCTCTACTGCCGTCAATATTAGGAACTCCTACCACTTTTTCATTATTATTCCTTCAGTATTATACTACTGCTTTTGGCAGTTTACATCCACTTGCCCTTAGATATGATCATCTCACCGTTATTTCAGTAAAAGTTAATGCGACCACCGCTGTAAACGCGGTTCGACCGTAGACAATCATCGCCATTACGCTTCCAGACATTATTACTTCATTGCGAAGAACAATTTTAAGAACGAAACTCGCTAACCAGAAGACCACAGTTCGTATCGTCGCCCAATTATACTTTCCTCCCTATGTTGAACTTTTAATTATTATCCTGCCATTTCAAGCAATATCAGTGACAGCTCAACCCACTTGCTCTGTCCGCCCCTTTAACCTCAACTTCGCGGCTGCTATCTTGATCTACTTCGCCATTGTGGTCACTACCACCGCCATCAACGTCACTACCATCTCTCCTCCGCTTGAGCCTCCGTAACTGATGATTATGATAATGCAATGTTTACCCCTGCGGACGGAGCGTTCGAAGCCGGCTCGCTCGGCTGCCGGATCCACCTCGCCATCACCGCACCGCTCCCCTCCCCCTCGTCCCCTCCCGTGCTCCACGACCAGATCAAGCAGGAGCGGGGAACGCGGTGAGGCCGACCGGCGTACCTCCCCCTTCCCCGCCTTTCCATTAACTGATTGCAGCGCAGGCAATAAGTGGCCGCGATCGGGCGATCTCAAATCTCATTAACAAACACCAGCCCGATTGTTCTGGAATGTTTTCTTCTGTACACAGCGCCCCCACCCCGAACCTCCCGCCCCCTTCCCCGTGGCCACCGGAGGTCGTTAGCCTCGCGACGACAGCCCGATTCTCGGGGCCGCGCTGTTTGGATTGAATCACATTAAGAATGTCCACAGATGGGCGGGTGGGCGGGCGAGGCGGGGCAGTAGGGACGTCCCACGCCATCCCCCATCTGTAAATACACTAACGAAAATATGATACGGCTCGGCCGTCCTGCCTGGGATTAATTGAAATACGAGCGCGCGTCCGCTGTACGCTCGGTCGCCGCGCGGCCGGCCCGCTACTGGCTCGATCGCGCCCCCGCCCGCCCGCCCGCGCGCGGGCTAAGCGGCCGCTATAAATGAGTTTCGCCGTGTCACGCAATATGACGTAGTAGATAATCTGCATCCGTAATGTCTTCGGCTCGTTGCGGCCGTGTTGGACACTGATGGGAATCGACGGCGTCCATAACGGTTGCGAGGCGCGAAAAAAAGGGACGCGGGCCACCGGACGGCGCGGCGCTGAGCGGAGCGGCGGTTTGGACGCGCGCTGTCCGTGCGTGGGGGTGGGGAGGTTCCAACCAGCCGCGATCGTGTGTCGTTGCGGGTGTATCGCTCCATCGGCGTGGCGGAGGTGGGGGATAAGCGGCGAGAGGCAGGCAGGCGGCGAGAGAGCCATGATTGCGGGCCACGGCTTTTATCGAGAGAGCTTTTCGATCGAATTGTGATGTCGAGCCCCCACCCTCCCAAGTCGATTGGACCGGCGTAGTTGACGGCCAATGAAATAAGTGAGTATTAGGCCAAATATCGCGCAACGCTGACAGCAAGATTAATGCGGCTTTCTTTGGCTGCAGAAAACACAGGCGTTTGTTCGCGGCGTTTCTGTTGAGCCTGTACTTGAGTAGAGCTGTATTCAGGCCTCATGAATTTGCCTGCTTTGAAGTCTCGTTTGTGGAATACACAATGCAGGAATGCATAACGGGTCGGAAATATTTGTTGTGTCTTTTAGAACTGCTATTCTCAAGCACCGAGAGGCTCTTTTCTTTGTGCAAGTCGGCATATTGCCATTTTGCATCGAATGCAAAGACTTGCCAACAACCGCCATCGAATAGAAGCAGTCTTTTGGTCGACTTTGCTTGTTTTCCTTAACGGGTGAGAGTACGCTTTTGATGCCGTAGCTTAAAAATAGCGATCCCCCTTAGAGCGCTTCTTGCGAGCGAACTAACTGACCCATGATAATCGACTACAAAGGCGAAGAGGTTCATAAATCAGCCGAGGCGAGGAGTTCATAATCATAATGGTGGCTCGTTACGTGAATATATAGTATCTCCTGCGCAAGTTCTGCGGAGGGATTTCCAGTGAGCGGGTGGCGGCGAGGAGCGCTAGGGGTGGGCCGAGCTGGGACCCGCTGAAGTCGGCCCGAAAGAGGCATCACCGAAAAGTCCGCCCCGCTGCGCCGGTCATCTCTGCCGCCAGGTCCACTTCGCCCCGCCCCTATCCCCGCCGCCGTACCTGCTTCGTCCGCTCCCGTGTCCCCGCCGACGTCCCCGCCACCGTCCAAGCCGCTGCCCCCGCCGCCGTCCCCGCTGCCATCCCTGCCGCCATCCCCGCCGCCATCCCCGCCGCCATCCCCGCCGCCATCCCCGCCGCCATCCCCGCCGCCATCCCCGCTGCTGTCCCCGCCGCAACTCCCGTCACCGCCGTCGCTCCCGCCGCCGCTCCCGCTGCTTTCCCCACCACCATCCGTCACCGTCCCCGCACTCGGCCCCATCCCGTCCCGGCCCCATCCCGTCCCGGCCCCATCCCGTCCCGGCCCCATCCCGTCCCGGCCCCATCCCGTCCCGGCCCCATCCCGTCCCGGCCCCATCCCGTCCCGGCCCCATCCCGTCCCAGCCCCACGTCCCTCCATGTTGCCACCGTTCCCAGCGCAATATCCACAGCCCCCGCATCACCACCCCTCCCACTGCCCGCAGACTTCACCGGCCTTCCCGACGCCGCCGTCGCCGCCACCGCCCGCGCTCGCAACCGGGCACGTCCGCGCTCACCCTTCGCGGTGACTTATCGTAAACGCGCTGCCGGGGGCGCCGGGCCAGGGACGGGGGCGGCGGTGGCGGCGATGGGGCGAGGCGCGGAGGCGGCGTGCTAACTTCTCTAACCAGTCGCAAATGGAATTTTCGATGCGGCCGTGCCTCCTCTCCTCGCCCTCCCTCGCCCCTTCCCCCCGCGTTCGCCCTGCCCGGGCCCGGCGGGGCGCAGGGAGCGTGCTCGAACGTCGTCGAGAGTCGTAGACCGCTTTCTTGTGGATTCTACGTGACGATCCTACATTGTAAGGCAGTTCTCAGAGGTTTCGGAACTAACCTGTAAGTGAAGTGTTTCTTTCTTATTGCGTTATTCATTATTAATATTTCTGTCCATTTGATATTTAAGGAACAACCTAATTTTAAAAATATAAAAAAATATATTATTGATCCTTCAATGGGTTTTTAAAATTCAACCTTTTACGTGAAAGTAGACGTTTTATATATTGCTTAAAGTTTATTTAAATTACAAATTTTCAGGACAAAATAGGTAGTAAGTTGCTTATAAGTTATTAAAAAAGTAATTTCGGTAAGGAAGTATTTATTAATTTTGTATTTATCAGAAGTAGTACTTGTAAAGTGTTGATTAGAGGAATTCTTTCGATGCCTAATTCAAAAGCATCATTGTAATCTTTTGTTTCCATTTGAAAGATGATACTTTGAGCCTCGTGCAATCAACACGTTTACGTGAATGTACACCTTTTGTAGTTTGAACTCCTTGTAAGAGTGTCGTGTCTCTGTCCCGAACGGCATCGAGTTAACGTCTCTCCTTCTGTCTCCCCAACCCCACGCGGCCTGCCGACGCCTCGCCTTCGCCTAGCCTCTCGGGAACTCGCCGACAAGAGCCGGGAGGCTTTCCAGGCCGAGCACGCGTGCAGGGGGCAGGCCCGTGACCCCGGGTCGAGGTAATCTCTTTTAATTTCCTGCTGCGCCGCGGCGCCGGCGTCCGGGGCGGGGAAAAGGGGGCGGGGCCGGCGAGGAGGGAAGCGAGGGCGGGGAAAGAGCGGACGCAGGGAATGAGGCGGGTGTGGGTCCCAAAGGCTGCGAATGCTATCGCACGCGTGTACCAGAGGCGATGGGGGTGGCGAGATTTGGAAATACGGAGTCGTTGCCAGTAGTGGTGAGAGTGGTGGCGATGGTCAGGGAAGCGGAACCACATGCTGGGATAATAGTCGAGATTATAATTGTGAATGTGGAACAGAGCTAATGGGATGAGATCTGTGGGTTCTGTCACATTAACTCTGCATGTGACGTAAGTGGTGTTAACTGTTGTGTTAGCGAGATGGGAGATGTGGCATGGGTGATGAAAGACCTTCATAATAATAATAATGAATACAGAATGAAAGTCGCGTGTAAATTTGTAGAACTAACCATGATGCCCTACTTAATTAAGAAAATGACACTATATTTTATTGGAACTACGTGCATGCTATTTAATTCTGGTAGCTGGGATGGTAGCAATGAAAATGCTGTAATTGGATGTTATTTCGTAAACGTTTATATCAATGTGGTATGTATGCAAATGACAGTTCAGTAATTGTAGAGTTGTGATGGAGATGGTGAATATACTGCGGAGGTCGTGACGTCGCTCTTGTAGACACTAGGAAATGGTTTTCAGGGTGCCATGAAACCCATATAATTGTGTCTTAAATAGCATATAATATTTCATCCTGAACTATCCACTTGCTGATAAGCGTGAACACTGCACAAAATAGAAAACAAGGATCAACGCGTTCGACTATAATTGTGCATTTATTTCTTTTCCCCATTCGAATGGTCACACACACACACACACACACACACACAAACCTGCAAGGTGGAAATAAAATAATTTTATGACATCGATCGTAGGCCGGTGACGTCTGAATGCGGGGAATGGAGAATTCGACCAACATCGACGTCGACGTTGTACGAGTACGAATACGTCAACCTGGGTCATCAACCAAGGTCATTTGTGTCTGACTAAAAACAATATAGTGTTGAATAACAGATTCCATCATGGAATTCTTAACCTCTGTATTATCTGCTATTGTCTGCAAAATAGTGATATAATGACGATTTGTTTTCAAGATAACACTGGACTGTCACTTGACTGGACTGGACTGGAATGTCGCTGAAACCCTGACCTTATATTGTTTTAGCTTAGTTAAATAGATTTGAAAAAGTCTAAGTTTCCGTAGTTCATCATGTTAAATTTGTAAAAAGCTACGTGCTTATTATTCTGGCTTTCGTCACCAAAGTGTTAGAATCCGTAAACTCTAGAGAAGTAGTTCGGAAAAAATTCAGTACTAGAAAGTCTAGAAAAGTGTGGGACTATTTAAATGTCCAACATCTATAGTTTAGCAATATTTAAGCTTATAACAATAACTTTTAACCTCAAGGTAGATTTCCTGGAATCTAAGAACCGCCTTTTGATACGAAATTCTGAATCGAGAGCAGTCGGGCACGAAATAGAGACAATGAAGTGACGGAGCGAAGCGGGCAAGGTAGACTGGCACAGCATAGAGGCTTCATCGCGACGCTGCCCTCCCTGGCAGCGCACGGCGTCGGTGACCGCGTGGGAGGTGGCGCGGGTTGCCACTCGACTCGGCGCGCGCGCGGGGCGAGCAGGCGGGCGAGGGCGCGCTAGCAAATGGTGCGGAAAGCACGGCCACCCCGTCGCGCCGCCGCCGCCGCCGAGCAATCCCGCGCGGAATGTTGGCTGCCCTGAAATACTGCTAATTACTGCGGCGCACGTGCGGTGCCGCCCCGAGGCGTCCGCCTAGGCGCACGCGGCACGCGCCGCCGTTTCACTGTTCGCGGGCGGCGGCGGCGGTGGTCAGCAGGCCGAAGGTGTTGATCGCATGGGAAGGGAGGGTGAGGAAGGCAATGAAATACAGGGTCGATGCATAGGAATTGGAGGAACTATTGTTGTGGAAACGAAGTTACGTCAAATGGCTTATTTCTGAAACATATATTTGAGAATTTTTTTTCTTTCTACACCGGAGACCATCAACCACTGAAAAATTAGAAATCAAAATCGCTGTAAGAAATATTCGCCACACTTTACGCCAGCGTACACAATGTGTTGCACAACTTATATAGAGAGTTTATTTTTTTGTTTATTTTTTAAATAATTTCCGACAATATGGGTTGGAGTAATGAGAGCGAAGAAGTTATCTCATGAAAAGATTACATTATTGGATGCCATGTGGGAAATAGTTGCTTTTTTTCGTTTTTTTTTTTTTCAATTCTAATAGTGTGTGAAACATTACGAAGCGTGCGCAAAGCATTGCGAAACGTGTACGTAAAGATGCGTGTCGTGTCGACCAACGATGGATCTAACGTGTGAAAAAATAACGTACGGAATATATGGTGAAATTATTCGCGCACTTGTGACTTAACATACTGTTTTAAAGTATAACGAAGCATTCCGTCAGTTGCCATCCTCTTTGAGTTGTTACTTTTGACAAAACTACACTCGATACTTCTACTCTCTCGTCGCCTCAAACTCCTCCTCCGTCTCCTCCACCTCGGCGCTCTGCGTTTCATTCGCACATCCACGCCATCGGCCTCCCTCGCCTCCATCCTGTAACAACACCTCGTATGCCTTATTCCGCCGCCCCTGCCTGCTCCACCTTCACCCCCTTCACCGCCTTCACCCTCGTCGTCACCGCCGACTCCCGCACCGCTCTCCCCTCGCGGCCCACGCGGGTGTCAGCGCGCCGTCAGGCGGCCGCCGTAGATGGACGCTTTATGTCCGCGCGGGGCGGCGCCTGCCGTGCCAGCAGGCGGGGTGCTCCCGGTGGACGGCGGCGACGGCGGCGCGAGTGGAGAAGGTTGTCGCGGGCTCGTCCGGCCAAGGGGAGCGGCGAGAGCTGTCGCCGCCGTTATAAAAATGTGAAGAGCGCGCTGTCCTAGAGATGACTCATCACGCAGGATCGCTTTATTAAAAGGATGAGCCCGGGCGCTCGCCGCTGTCGTCGTTGCCGTCGTCGCCATGTTAACGTCGCAGCGTAGGAACCCCTCGCGGTTGCTGCCGCTTCTCGTAGCTTGCTTGCCTCGTAACTGCTGAATCAGTTCCTGCCATTTTCTAACCAGCAGCATCCTGATGGTGCTTCTCTACTTCTTTTGTGGTACAGCGATCGCTCTGCTGTGGCGCTACTTCGCGCAACATGGGAATGAATATGTCTCGTCTAGCTCAGTTTTTGTTTCTTTAACATCCTGTCAGTTTTTTCATTGGTTGGGTCCTCTATGAACTGGCCGATTTTTACTGCCTTCGTTTTGTATTTACGTTGTTGAGGCTGCTGATTGATCCAATATTAATGTACAGGAGGGATGAAAAAGTTCATAACTAGAATATTGAGTATTCAGTATTTAAGGGTAATCGTCGCATATTTTTATTTTTCTTATACTGACGTTTCTTAACATTATTTTTGTCCGATTCAGAGACACCTATACAAAACACAAATTGATGAAATTTTGCTTGTGCAAAAAAATATTACAATTAATTTTAGAAATTACCTAATGTGAATAGTTTAGAATTATACTTTTTTACTTCAATTGAGAAGAACGTAAATCTGAATAAAATAATTATCAATTTAATATATTTTGAACTTAATCTACATAATATAAGACAAAATAACTGTTTCTGTTTACCTTATATGAACAGGACTATACTTCATGTTAAAACGTAAGTGGAGATAGACAATAGTTGTTGTCTCATGTTGCCACCGTAAAAATTATAAGCACACATGTGAAAGACAATTATAAACGTATTAATATTTCAAGGGAATTCCTATCATCATGTGCTAATGTGGTAAGGAAATAAATAAATGACTTAAATAATTAAAAATGGCAACATATGGATGTATAAAAGACTTAAATTCGTAAAAGAATTCGTAAAATGAAAAGAATGGCATTCAATGAAATTGGTTAAATGTAAGTTGTAATTGAGAGTATTATCAAGAATTGAAGTAAAGATAAACAAATGGAAGTGAAGTACAAAAAGGAATAAATACAGACAAATTCGAATGAGTAAAAGAACACAATTATTGGATTAAGCGTTTTTAGACAAGGTGTATGTTATTTCTGTCTGTCCTGAAATTCATGGTATGTTTTCCTGACTTATATCATTTCAGACACATTTAATTTCCAATCATTTTTTTATAATGACAGAAACGTCAAAATTAATGAAATGAGGTTCAATCCTGTAGGTACGAGAGAAGTGCAAATGTACTTTTCTCGTACCCACAGGATTGTAGGACAGAAAAGTAACATCAAACTCAACCCTTCTAAACTGAAGGGTTGAGTTTGATGTTACTTTTCTGCCCGTGTTTCATCATCTTTGCTAAAGGCTTTCTCTTAATTACCTTATTGTTAATCTCAGTTGCATTTGTCATCTCTGTCGCCAATTATCGTCATGATTATTTCCACCTGTCTCCACTACAACTGTTATGCTACGTTCGTCTCTACCTCACACTCAGAGCGTTTTTTATATTCCTTGTTTAGGTTCACATCGCTCGTTTCAGTCTTCATTTCTACTTCATTTCGGTTCTGCTGACAGCTCATTGTGTAATCTCTTAACGAGATGACGGTGCGACTCTGAGTATGCGAGACGAAACGTGGCTGCCCATTTCCTCTCTTCACGCACCAATTCTTTCCGTGACAGCAAAGTCTGTCTCTGCTGACAGTGAGGACGCCAGATGTCTAATGTGTCGTCGGGAGATAGCCAAGATTGCCAGGATAACATTTACCATAAAAATTTAGACATTTGAAATCCTTCATAAGTCCGAGAAGAAAGGTACTCCCTCTTAAAATTTTAAAAGGTACTGTACACTAATGTACGCAACGTGTTCAGAACACCATCTTAGTGAATATTGGAAGAAATTTGGTTACCTTTTACTTGCGTCATATTTTTTGGGAATTGTGCAAGAAATACCCTGAAATGTCAAGTTAGGTCTGTAATTGCACATATTTTCATTTTTCTTTTACTGACGTTTCTTCAAATTATTTTTGAGCGATGATGGAATTTTGCTTATGTGAACACTTGGCAAAAAAACTAGTACAACTATGATAATATTTCAACCAGTGGGTGTCTGGAGGAGGAACGATTCATATTCAGTACTCTTTTCGTGAAACTTTTACCTTTGATGAGAACTCAATATGGTGATGTATATGCGGTAGTTTCCTAGATATACCTTAGATATCATCTGTTCCTTCGTGGTATGAGTTCTTGTGTAAATAATGATTAATTTACTGCTGTGGAGTTCGACGCAGAAAACATGTGAATAGGCCCACCAGTGATTTCTTTATTCACGCGAAGTTATAAAGTTAATATCATGATATCTTTGGGTACTTCAAAGTACCAGTGATTGAAATTTTAATTTTCCTTCTCTGATTGTCTCATAGCAATTCGATAGTAGCTGCTGTCCTTCACAATGCTGGATAAAAAAAAAATGAAATTGGAATGGCAAAATTTCGATATTAGTCTCTTTCTGTACATTAAAGTGTCTTATTTAAGGTGAAAACACAGGGTAATTTATGGGGAAACACCTATTTTAACTCCTAGCCACTGAACTGGCTGTGATGGACAATGGCGCCTGCCGGCGTGGACTGTTGCTGAACAACGGCACCCGCCGCTTCGGCTGAAAACTACTCCCGAATGTTAGAACCCGTTTTGACGATAGTTTCTTGAGACTTGTTCCCTTTGCCAAGAACTGGCATAGACCTTTGTCACCTTTTGCTTTAGTACTTAGACAAAAATATTTGAAATTAGTTTTTTCTAATTTTCACCAGACAGTAATTCTTACTTTGTTATTGTTTTAAAAAGCTTGGCGCACATGCCTAAAATATTTTGGCCTAAATTATTTCGAGATGTACATGACGATGTACGAATCACTTACCTTATTGTTTCCTTGATATACAATTTGTCTGTCGTGAGAAATAAATTTCGTAAATGACGTAAGGGTACATCCTTCTCATTATTAGCATCTGAAAATTGTCTAATTTCAGATCGTATTGAAATATTTCAGGGAAAAACGTTTTTTATCTCTACTTTTCGCTGGACCTTGTTTCGGACCTCGGGTCTCAAAACCGAATCATCATCATCACTTTTCATTCTAAGGATTATTCACTGTGAAAAGAATTTAATAGTAAAAAGATTTTGGAAGTAGTAAATGTATAGAACTCCATAATGGACATACTATTTCGTAAAACACTGTGGTGCGATTTATAAATACAACCTGCTAAGCAATATTTTTGGAAGTGGAGACTTGAGAAACCGCAGACGTGGTTGAGGACATTTCGGTTTGTACTTACGTGGCAAAGCAGTGGGCGCTTCCAAGAGAAGTTGCTGCAGACACCGGTGCTGCGCCCCGAGGGGCGTTGTTGGGGAGGAGGTGGCGAGCCGTGGGCGTCAGCCGCCGGGGGGCGGGGCCGTGCGGGGCGGGGTGGGGGAGGGGAGAGACGGCGTTCCGCCGCACTCAGCGCCGGCGGCGGAAGCGGCAGTGGCAGTGGCGGCGGCGGCGGCGGCCGAAGCGCTTCGGGACAAAGGCAGCAGAGCACGCTGGCGGCGACAATTAGGCGCGGCGACGTGGCGGGGGCGGAAGCGACGGCGGCGACGTGGCGGGGGGCGGGGCAGAGGGTGGTGGTGGCGCGCCGGGAGAGAACGTCCTCAATGGCACCGCCGCCTGCGCCGACTCGCGCGGCAAAAAACTCGAAGCCTCTCCCGCCAACTGCGAAGACGAATGTCTCCGTGTTGAGTGGCCCATTTCGCGGCGGCTGACGCCTGCATAAATGTTAATTTGAGGGAGCTTAAGGCGTACAATACAGTGTCTCCATTTGCAGAGGGCCTGAGGAGGCGAGTGCGATGGCGTGGTGGGGGGAGTGAATGAAGGCGGCGGTTGCGGGAGAAATGGCATTCACGGTGACCTTGAAGGATTTGGAAGTATAGGAATTGGTGAAGTAATCGCTCGAGACGCAGAAAATGACATTGATTGTTGATACGATGTCGAAGACGAAGATGCCAGAGTGCTGCATCTTTGGTGGATGGTCAATTAATTGGGCTTAGAAACAATGGTACGTGTAATGTAGGTGATGTCTGGAAATGAATTATGTTTATGCAATAGTTCATCTCAAAGCAGAATTTAATATTATAATTTAGTTGCTGAGAATAGAAGGACAGAATTCTTAATTTCATACTTGTATTTAAGCTGAAGAGAGATGTGTTTTTCTCCATATATTTTTGTAGAATTATACATTTGTTCTAAATTCCTTTTCATGTTCAAAGGAAAACATGACTTGCTTCGTACTCCGTTGTTTTCTGGCAATGTTGTTTTCATTATTCTTTCTGTAATATTTTTGAGACTTCTAAGGAAACAAAAATTGAAAATTTCATTTTCAATTAATATTTCAAAAATGTGATGTCCATTTATTTTAGTAGCATTATATTGTTTACAATATTAGTGAAGTAATGTATGGTCTGTAAACATACAATATACTCTGAAAGTAATAAAAAATGATCTAATAAACTAAAATATTAATATTTAATGGATCCATGACTAGCCCGTCCTCACATTAGTAAGCACTTGGTGTGACTAATATATTCTCGCAACTTTTTCTTCACCTCTTTAGGTCAACAATTAACAATTTTTACAAAAACAAATAAACAAACAACTTTAAAGTGAGTTCTGTGACCTCGCACTGATTGCAGATTGCACGCCTGGTGGACTTGCTGCGGAAATTTACATATGAAGAGACGTCATTCAATTGTTTCATCTCCAGCCCAAAAGTGTCAGTACACTACGAAATCCGTGGTCATTCAACTCAGTATCGCACAGTAATACAAATTAAGTATTTTCCCGTGTTTCAGAATAATTCCCTTATATTGTGGCAACCCGTCAGTCATTCGTGTAGAGCGGGCTTGCATCTGTTTTTGTTTCGCGTTAACCACATGCCGCTTGCTTATCTTGACTCTACGCTGCTTCTCGCTAATTCTGCTTTTTAAGACTCATTCCTCTTCGATTAAAAATAGATGAGAGTATTTTTAATAACGATTGATACTCTTAGATAAACAAATGTAAGTAAAAAAGGGATTACATATTTGCGTATATTGTGTCAATACGTAATGAATGCATTTCGGATTTTTATTCACAATTATCTCTATCTATCTATTTAGCGGTTTTTTACAGCCTTGGCTGTTTTCTGCACCCCAATTTCCATGCCTCTTTATCCCATACATCGTTTTCTTCCATTTCTCTTTTTTCCATGGCTTCAGTTATTGCCATGTTCCACGTTCTTCTCGGCCTTCCCCTGTATCTTCTTCGATTTGGTATCCACTCCCAAACTTTTTGAGGAAGTCTATCCGATTCCAACCTTCTCATATGTCCATACCATTTTAGTTGTCTCATTTCGATTGTATCGTTCAAGGTTGTTTGCACTTTCATTTTATTTCTTATTTCATCATTTCTTATTTTATCTAACAGAGAAAGTTTACATCTTCGCCGGAACATCATTTCTGTTGATTGAAATTTGTCTTTCAATTTTTTTGATAGTGTCCAGACTTCTGCCCCATAGAGGGACATTCACAATTAACAGTGATAAATCTATAATATTTTGTTGTTTAAAGAAGAATTTGAACTGTTTAAAGAAGAATTTAAACTGTTTAAACTGTTTAATTTGAACTGTTTAAAGAATTTGAACTATTCTTTAAGATGGTCCTTCTTTAGAAGCATAAGTGGTTTTAAGGAATGTTTATTATGGCAATATTACTGCTACATTTTAACATTTAGAAAGAGCTACGTTCTTTAGTTCATTAACGTGTATTAATTTGTTCCCTCGTCTCTCTCGGGATTTAAAAGTTTCAATCTTGTCTATTATTAATCTCTGGCGTAATACGCATTTGGTCTCGTTCTCACTCCATTGCGCAGGATGATATTAAAGTTGTTTCATCAAGGCGCGTTCACCCTGCAATTAGGTGCCGTTGAGTGGTGTACAGGCGATTGCAGAATTTCGCAAATTGCATAAAATTTTATTGCGCTTGCGGAGCCGGGGAACTGCGTCTGGGAGCAAAGGCGCAGCAGGGAGGCTGAGCTGTTGCGGTTTTGCGGTTTTCTTGCGGCAACGACCCCCGTCACTGCGGTTTTCATTACGTCGTCGGTTCATTTTGTGGTTGCGGCACACACACCTGCAGAGAACGTAAAATCCGGCGTTCTCTTAAACAAAAGACGAGCGCGTTCCGCCGGGAAACGTGAGGATAGCCGCCGCCGGCGCCTCCATCGCCGTCTCCATCGCTGCCGTTACCGTTCCAGTCGCTGACGCTGGCGGCCGCAGTGTCAATGCAGCCGCCAGTAATCGACTCTTAACCGTCTTTGTTTTACCGATAATTTACAGAAACGGCGTGATTATCTGCACTGGCATATTCACGGATACAAGTGCCACTGTTTACATACCACATACCGCATTACTGTTTACATACAAGTGCCACTGTTTACCGTCAACGACTCGGCTGCCTTTTGTCATTTTCAAATAACGTCCCCGTAGTAATAGCTTCAAACACGTTCATTCGCCATCTGTCACCATTATTCTATCCTCTGCCCATGTCATTTCTCTAATTTCCTGTCAGATGCATCGTTGCTTATATGAGCTGCTGTAATTTTCAATTGCCTTCACCTAAACACTTCCAATCAACAACATGCTCTCTACTGCCATCACCAACGCATCCATCTAATTCCAATCCACGCATGACGATTCGTATCTCTACCGACTCACGCGTCGTCACTATCGCTATCTCCTCATCATTCTCCCTTTCCACTTGTTTCATTGATCTCACCTTCAGCACACGTCGGTACCTCGCTTGCACGCGCCTTATCACCGCTGACGTCACCGACTGTCACCGCCACCGTATTTTCCTATTGCACCTATCGCTCGTGCTCTTGCGGCCAGAGCTTCAGCTGCTCTTAATGTGTGAGTGCACCCACCAGCTGCACCGTGCTTCTCAGCCTGCGACCTAGCGCGGCCACCCGTCCACCGCCACCCGCGCCGCCAGCACCACCGACGCCACCGTCGCTCTATAAAGGTCTTAAACCCGCAGAACGCCGCGTGTCTCTCCCGAGCGAGCGTCTTCGGGCACATTGTCTGGAACTAATTTTGGCGCAGCGGCCGGGAAGTTTAATTTTAACGCTTTTTACCGCATTGTTTTAAAGTTCCCAAGGTGAATTTAATTTCGAGACTCGATTAAGGAGCGGGTCGTCCTATTTTCTTCAGACGCGGCTGCTAGTCGAGTTTTCTCAAGTTGCCGGAAATTTTGTGGAGATGTTTTGTTGTCAGGAAGGGGATTCTCGGCTGTGCTGAAGACCATCTAGCTTACACGAGCATTTTCATATTCACCCCCCGCCGTGAAAAACAGGTTATGAAGTCCTTGTGCATAGGTAATATGTGGGGAAGCCAGCGCACTAAATCCACCTCGCCTGCACTTTAATATTTTACGTTCGTAAATTGATTTTTCCCGTTTGACATCCGACCATTTGGCATTTTAGTTCCAATATTTACGCGTTTTCATTGATGATATCCATTAAATATAGAGGATCTTTCTCTTTCATTTCAATCTGACTGCGATATGAAATTATCTCTTCTAATGATGGTAATGCGCTATGTAACATCATCTGCTACAGGGTTTCAACTCTTTTTCCTCGCATACTGTAAGCTGAAATATCAAAATTGAATGTAACATGTAATATACATATGGTTTGAAGAAGAGGTGATTTGTTATCAAAAGGAATTTCGTGAATAGTTCTATTTTGTGTGTGGAACATATCTGTGAAAATAATATTGTGCGAAACTAGAAATCTTATATTCTCTGCGAGTAACTTCGCTTCGCAACTTGGAGAGCAATATTGTCGTAGACGTCATGAAAAGTTGGACAGTAATAGTCACACTAGGTGGTTTTGAGCCAGTTTAACGTACGTCTTAATTTTCAAAATACTTTCATGCGAAGCAAAGTGGTTGTGAAACTGATACTAGAATCTCATAAGACATAATTTCTTAGTTTCATCATTTACTTGAATTTGTTCACATACATTTCTCTGGCATAATTGGGTGTGTATCACGTGTGCCACAATTGTTTATTTTTTAAGCGCGATATTAAAATCGGCATTGATTCTTTACAGTTTATTTTCCCCGTTTTTCATTGATGATATTTTAAACAAGCCTGTGTGGTATGAATCATGTACCATAAGCGGCTTGGCGATTTCTCATACCTTCAATATATAAATCATTGGCTTAAGAAATGATTTAAATTTAATTTTTCATTTCCGTCTTCTGCCAGAGTCAAACCTGACACACTTCCTTTTGCAGCAGAGCTCAGATGTGCTGAATACCTTCATGAGCGGTTCGATTGAGAAGTACACAATCCTCGATGTGTCATTTTCATCTTAAGCCGAGATTAACCCTGCAACCTTAAATTTGCGAGGACTAAACCGTTCTTCGAGAGACCTTGTGTTGTCTGCCCATTCACGCCATCTTCTTCGCTAGTCCGCTCCCAACCGACCTTGCTCTTCCTTGCCCTGCGCCTTTCACCCTTCTCTCGCAGCCCTTCAGAATGTAAAACGGCTTCGCTTAGTGTCGGCGCATTGCATCTCTCAGTCTGCCTCTCTCTCTCTTTCTCTCCCTCCCCGCTCTATCGCCACACTCGCTTCGACGTCCCTTTCCCCCTTCCCATCCACCCTCCCGGAGTTAGCTGCCAAGCGCGCGCAGCGGTTTTATGAATTTTTGATGAAACCTCAACCCACGTGACAAAAATCACTCAACATTGATAATTTTTATCCCCAGCCTCCTTTCATTGTGGGACATGTGTTTTTGCGCCGGTCCGGTCTTTGTCCGATATTCCAATGGCTAATCCAGGGCCAAAATAATGAAGGCAAAAATCATATTCGCACAATGGTTTTTAACGCTCTCCAGCGCTGTGAATTCAAGCTGCGCGGTGCGCTCGGCTGACGGACGGAATATTGAGAGGCGGCCGCTGCGTAGAGGCCGCCCGCATTTGTAGCTGCCGCGCGTGTGGTATTCGTTCCCCCTCATTCTGACGCTTTTGCCATCCTCCCACTCCCTGTTCCTCTCTTCCTCTCCACATTTTTTTCTTCCTTTTTCGTTGTTTTTTTTTCTTTCATTCTGCAGCAATCTATTTCAGTGCAGTAGAATGAGAATATGCTATTTAGAGGAACACTTACACCGTGTAAAGCAAATAAGAACCTGATCCCCCCCCCCCCACCCAGTTATTTATTTTCAGCTATCCAAGCCAAGATATTGAGAATGTGTGCTGTGAATTTGATTTTCATATTTCGAGTTTCAATTAAATATTTTTTGCAATATTTTAAGGCACATACATTCAATTACTGGTCATTTTCATTTAATGTTTATTACTAATATTAAATAAATATTGAATTTTCAATTATGAATTTTAATAATGGATGAGTTTAATATGGAACGAATTTAATTGTCTGCTATTTATTTAATAATTTTAGTGAAACCTCTCATAAATACCGAAATGAAACAAAATGAAACAAATTATAAAGAACGTATACATTTTATTAGTTTGGGTACTTATATTTCAAACATTATTAAAAATCGTAGATAGAACTAATTTGCATCCATGAAAACATTCACTATTTTTCTCGAGAAATATTAGAAGCGGAATATGTACTTGTATGTATTTCTTACAATTCTTTATTAAATAAATATAAATCGCAAAAAGTATCACTAAATGTTAAATTCAAATTAAAATAATTGAGTTCTTTTCATGACAAGAAAAGGAGCACTTGGTACTCCAACAAGGCGAATAAGATTTGGTCACTTGTAGAGTAAAAATGTACCTTTCCCTTGGAATATAAAATGTTTGGTTACATTTTAGTACTCTAGAGGGTGAACTCTAGTGTATGCTTTATATTAATGAAATGAATTTCGATGTAACCATTACTACCCTGGTCTCAGAACGACTCAATACAGATAAACAGCAGAGCCTGTTATGCGACGTTATTTTAGTCTTACAGTTCCAGTCGTACAAAATTCCCCCATGAATTGTAAATCAAATGACATATAATGTCCGTTTCACTATAGTAAATCTACATAATTAAACACATTCACACAAATCTGTATTTTTATTTCTAAATGAATAGCTGGTCCTTTCCGCGCAGTGGATCATTTATTGGAAATAATTATTGTCAAGTTTCAGTTGATGGACCAGAAACTCGCACGCTTTATGTGTTGCCAAGCTTTCTGACGTACGGTTGGAATCTCTCGGAAACGTGAACGCCCCTATGAGAACGATGACGCGGCGAATGTCGCCGCTGCGCACCCTGCGGCGCGCTCTAATCCGCCCGCGAAATCTACCGCCGAGCGACGGGCGTTCGCGCCTACTTAGACTCGCGATCGGAAGCGCCACTCGTCTGCTCCCGCGGAAGTTCCGGGCGGTCACGTGACCCCCGTCGCATCCGGCAACGCAGCGCGGCGCGGCGTGGCGGCCGCGGCGTTAGTCACGCGAAGGCCCCCCGAGACGCCCCCTCCCCGCGCCGTCCCCTCGTGTGCGTCGCTCGAAGATGCCGCATCACGTCCTGAGTCAGGACGCGAGGGAGAGGGTTGCACCACGCCGTTCCTACAGCTGCCGGAGCAAGGAACGAACCTACGCCGCTTCTGTTCGGAGGTGACGACGAGTCAACGGGGAAGAAATGCAGAGGTTTGGTCAGCATAGAAAATCAATAAAATCAGCCTTATATTCTTCTATTTTTCCCATTCATATTTCGTTTCCAATTCAAATGATGGTAAAGTATCGCAAGTTTTTGAACGACAGGATCTTGGTGAAACCTTATTATATGTTGATCTTTTAAAATATATAAAAAATCAATTATGGGATAATTTCAAAACTAATAAACACCTCTCTTTTTTTTATTTTTGTTGCAAGCATATTGACTCACTAAGTTTATAAAGCACATACGTGTAATATTTTTATTAATTATTGTCTTCTTTTTAATGAATAATATCACCCCAATTTAAATAGCATACGTGGACCTTTTTAACAGAGTGTAAACAGGCAAAAACATTATTGCAAACTTATTAGTATTATTTTTATTAATAGTATTACTATTATTATAATAATGATTAATAATATAAATATTTATCATTATTATTACTAAAATTTTTATTACAAAAATGGAGGACGCTGTAGAATAGTGCTTCGAACCCAGTACGAGGATGCCTAGTGAAGGGGCCGTGATTTATTCAGCAACGCTTCCCCTCCCGGCGGGGGGGGGGGGGCGTGCCGTAAATCCCGCGATTACCTGCGGAGGACGGGCCGTGTGAAATGTGGCAACGCGGTAGGCCGCCCTGTCGCCGCCGCGGTCGCGCTCCGTGATTTGGACGCGCGCGCGCGAGTAGGCCCGCCAGCGCGCGAGGCACTAGCGATGCGCGCCGAATTGCCACCGCCCGTTGACGCCGCCACTCCACCCACAAGCGCTACTTCCCCCCACCCCCACCCCCGCCCCCGAGCGGAAGCGTACGCAGTGTAAAAGCTCGCGGTCTCTGGTCGTAGCGTGACGAAACCGAACAGCGACATCGAAGTATGCAGTTTTTCCGGCCGTGATTCCTAAATATAGTTATTCCGGAGTAACGCCCTTGAATGTCAGAAGAGAGAAAAAAGTAGTGGAAATGCGTGCCAGCCGAAACTTATCCTCCTCTTAGTATTATTACTCAACATCAATTCAGTTTTTAAAGAAACTACATGGCATTATTTAAAGATCGAAAATTGAGAAGAACATCTCAAGCTTCAAAATTAAGGTGTAGAACAGATTCGAAAAGTAATTGGACATTTGCAATTTTCAAAATTTTTGTTCTTTTAAGAAAAATCGGAAGTACACTATATTTATTATATCACTTTATTCTATTCGAGGGGGGGAATGTATAGTCAGTTTCCAGAAGGAAATAGAAAGTATCACTAGTTCTACACATAAAGTATCACCAAATGTTAAAATATCTTCATGATCTCCGGAACCGCCTTCCTAATTCTTACTACTGACGAATTTACAAAGTTTCAGCTCGAAAAATTCTTGCCTGTCAGAGTAATGCGTGACCTATACTTTCATATCCATCCATCCATCCATCTATCCAGAAATATATACATACATACATAACATGCATGCATACATGGACACACACATCTTGTATGTCCTTGTGACCTGCGTCTATCTTAACCATCTTTGGATCAGTACTAATAGTCTTAATCGTTTGTGCGAAGTTGCAACTCCAAAGAATCTTAAACACTGATTTTACGATCGACAATTCTAGATCTTTTATTGAGATGATGCTAATATTATTCTTCGTACTATACTATAGTAAGAAGAATTGGTTAAACAATAAAAAACTTGGATTGTTTAAATTAGTTGGAGTGCAACGCACCTACACCTAAAACTTTCAACACATTGTCGAATCATGGATAACTGAAACGTATCCGATCTCAACGCGCCCCCTACACGAAGTCATCCGCTACCTGGGTTGCGCGCCTAGTTTTGTCGTTGACAGCCGCCATTTTTAATTCTCTTAAAAGTTATTTTTGCGATTCAACAAACGTATTATTTTTCTTCATGATTGCTGCTTCAAGAGTGCTGTCTTTAGTATAGAATTAGAAAAGAACATAATGATTATCATGAATTCGTTTTAAAGTGTTGCTTGAACAAATTGTCTCATGACACCGTATAAGTGTAGTTTTAATTTGCCCTTCTTAAGTAGTATTACAAGAAGTCCAGGTGTAACGATTTGCCAAAGGCAGATAAATTGGCTTCCCCCTAATACTCCTAATTGCTTTGAATTATACACACCTTGTTTAAAGTATCACTTTTATACGGCACTTTTACCTTGTGTTTCGGCATCTCTACGCTTGGAGAACTTTCTAACTTCACACCTCGCTCCTCACTGTGGTTTTCGCATTAAGTATTCATTCCACGAATTCGTATGCCTACATTTGCCATGATGGTCTCCATTTCTTATATGTACCGATAACCTCATATGAAATTGTAAGCGAGTGTGCTCTTAGCATTAGAACCGGGTCTTCAGATACAGGAACTGGGACACGCTAAGTGCTGCTCTGAAGTGGAAAATTTATTTACTCTCATAAATAACGCATGCAGCGGGCGGAGGTCTCACAGGCATGAAAAATTTCTTATTGATTCTCCATACACACAGACAGGAATGTGGTCTCACCGCCCGCAGAGCTACTTGAACAGGGTGTCCACGAAGTTGCGTGTATGCGAGATAGACTCCGATCATTTATGATTTTCCAAAAATACTCTCTTTTAATTATGCATTTACTTGGTAGTTACGAACGATAACGAATTGACTTCATAAATAATTTCTGATCTTGAAATATTATAAACTGAATGGTAGACTATACCAGATTTTATTACTGCCATTAATTTCCAAAATAGTAAATTAGACTTTTAGTACAACGTCTTTTGAAATATAATCTTCAGGGAGATAACCAAATGAATTCGCTTACTAATTTAAAACTAAAATTCTCCGAAGATTTTATTTTTAAACTTATAAAGACGATAATATGTTTTCCAAATTTGTAGCCAAATAAATGCTTTATTTGCCATGATTTAACTAAAAGTACGATTTGAAAATTGTTACCACAATCGTATTCGACCAATATTGAATTTAATTCACACGTAAATAAATTGTGTCACATTGAGGGCATTTAAAACAAAACAATATTTTATGTTCAACTCTTTGAACTCGGGAGACATTTTTACACAAGCTGCACTTTGTTGCAACATAATCCAAACAAAACGAATCGTTTGGAATGCAATTCGCGTTTTGATTGCGCGGCGGCGGCGCCGCGGTGGGTCACGCGTGCGTGGAGCGTTGCAATAATACCCTCCTAATTTTCGTCGAAAAGTGTGAATGTGCATTTGACAGGTCGTGCGCCCGCCCGCCTGCACGCTGCCCCCCTGCCGCCCCCCAGCCCGCCCCCCTACGCGTCGTCGGCGAATCCCCGTGCTTCGGTCGCCTGGCTCCCTCGTGCACGCGCTCTTCAAAAGCCCTGACGACCTCATATTGTTTGAGGTTTCGTTTTATTTCCGCGGTATTTGGTCACAATATCTGGTCTAATTAACAATCGTAATAATCTGTCCCTTTATTGCACATTTGCGTTACGAATAAATTAATAATAACCAGTGTTTGATATTTGATTTAAATGGAAGCTACCCACAGAACTATTCAGTATGTCAGTTGATTTACCTTGTGCAGATCAGAGCAAAGAGTCGGTATGTAATTACGCTGTGTACGGTGTAGGGTTATCTATATGGGTAGATTTTTAATTTGTCGGGACGTTTATATGCTCGTTTACTGGTTCTCGGAAAATAGGTGAATGTATCTGACCGCAACTGCGCTGATGCTCTGTGGCGATCGCGATATTAAAAACGCTTTTTCATATTGAGATCGATGCTGTGGTTGAATTCACACGCAATATGTAGGTTTGTGCGAGTTTTGTAATACTTTATGAAACGCGTAAGTGTGTTTTGAATGCAGTCACCCTACTTATATAGGCTAGCTCTTAATCATGAGCACATGTGTTAAAATTCACATTTATTCTCTTCTTGGCTGAGATTGAGGCCGAGTATTCGAACAGTTGATTGAATTTCTTTGTTTATAATGTAGAAATAATTTCAAAAATACCTTTTCCATTATCTCCATTGTATCGTTGTTGGCTTTGCTTATGATACACAGACATTATTTTCTTCATAATATGTAGTTTGAAGGAACGGTTTCAACAAAATCAACTGAAAAAGTATGAGGGTAGCATAGAGAACTCAATTAAATATTTTCATTTTTCATTCAAACTCGTTTCATTGTTTTTATATTTTCTCGAGTTTCTGGGTATGTAACAAAATCATAGACACCTTCCACATCGTCGGAGGCTTCATAGTTGTTGCTTTTTTTCTCAATTTTGGCGGGCAATGAAAATTAGTAATATAGATTAAGGTTATGTAATATGCTTAACAATATATTTTCTGCTCTCTATGTAACCTTCCCCACGGATTTCTCAGATTTTGGACTGGAATAAACAAATGCTCTTGTGAATATCCCTGTTGTGAAATTATGGCATGACGGAAGACCGCTGGTCGACGAGTGAAGAGAGGGCGGATGGAGGAATAGTGAGTGAGAGTGTGGATGAAGAAGGGGAGGGAGAATAAGGTGTGTAGTGAGCGGTGGCCGTGGCTGGAACTGGTTAAAGAGGTGGCGTGCGGGTGGCAGCAGGGCCCTGGGAATGAGCGGGGTAGAGCGTAGCGGTGTGGGGCGAGGCGAGGCGGAGCGGTGTGATATGGGACAGGGTGTTATGACCAGAAAACAACAAAGATAAACACGGTTTCTCACTACGTGTTTTATTCCACAGTCCAAAAGAGCAAGTCAATTTACAATAGCCAAGTTCTAACAGAATTCCAGGAGAGAGTCCAAATACGTAGCTAAATCACCAAATATCCGTAGGGCAGTCCAGAGTTCGTAAGCACTTCGACGTATCAACTATTCACAATGTCACTCTCTAATCACTTGCAGGCGCTCGCTTCCAACTGCCTCTTGCTGGCCCGAGCGGCTCTTTTATAGCTCGCTCGCGGCGAAGGATCGCTGGCCAACCCGGTGATAGGGGTGGGTTCTCGCGCGCCGCTGTCTGCTCGGGCGTGACGGTACTGCCGCGCTGTCGGACAGCGCACTCTCTTGAGCAGTATCGGTACCGTCGACCGGCGGCAACTTTAAGGGAGCCTGTTCGGCCACGGCACCCTCCGCGCCCAAATGCGTTGCGTATGGCGCAAAACGCACTGAACGAGTAACCCTCCTGGGCCGGAGTTCCGTCCTGGTCGAACAGGCGGGTTCTCTGCTGCTGCTGGTGGCTGCTTCCTCCCGTGTGTCAGCTGCAACTGTTGGTGTCCCAACGGCCGTGCGCTCCTGTGGGACATAAATTATTTCCCTCATCACTTTTCTGCGGAATTCCTCGGGTGATATCCAAGGCCTGTTGTCTACTTGACTTTCGTTAGTACGAGGTCTGATCTGCCCCTGGTGGCGTGTGACCAGCCTTTCTAAGGTTCGTACCGCATAAACTCTGCTGCCTCGAATTTCTTGTATTATCCCGGGCACCCATGCTGGTTCTTTCTTAAGTGACTGAATATATACCTTGTCACCTACCTTTGTATTTTGGTCTAATACCTCCAGCTGTATGCGGGTCGCTAGGGCTGAGCAGTGACAGTAGGGTCCGGGGCTGCCTGCCGTGGAGCACTTCAGCTGGGCTCTTGCCTGTTGAGCCTGGCAGGACCCGGTATGTTGCCAGGCCCCTTAATAGAGCTCGGGACTTTGGCGTCCCCGCTGCCCGCGCTTTCCCCATGGCAGTTTTGAAGGTTCGTACGAACCTCTCCGCCTCTCCATTAGACTGTGGGTGGAAAGGCGGTGCACAGATGTGATGTATGCCGTTGCTCGCACAGAATTTTGCGAATTCTTGGGACGAAAACTGCGGACCATTGTCTGAAATCAATACCACAGGTAGACCCTCTGTCACAAAAATCCTCTCCAGCATCTCTACGGTCTGCGTAGATGTGGTGCTCCCCATTTCAACTACATACGGGTAGTTTGATTTCGCGTCCACTACTACCAACCACATAGACCCCCAAAAGGGGCCGGCGAAATCCACGTGGACCCTTTCCCACGGTTCTGTCGGCTCCGGCCAAGGTCTCAGGTCTTTGGGGGGGGGCACTTTGGTTGAGCTGGCAAGCCTCACATCTCTTTAGCATTTGTACAATGTCGTTATTCATACCCGGCCACATACAGTGCCGCCTCGCCAGCTGCTTCGTACGAACTATCCCCCAATGTCCCTGGTGTAACAATTTAAGCACTGTCTGTCTGAGGCTCTTGGGTATAATTACTTTTGTGAACTCTTCGCCCTCCAACAATAGAACTCCAGCTTTGCATGACAATCTGTCTTGTTTGCTATACCATCTGGCGTTGCTTCTTAATCTTCGCGTTGGCCACCCTTCTCTGATGAAGCGCCGAACCTGGTTCAACTCTGGGTCCTTGTCCGTCTCTCTTGCTATAGTCCTAGCCTCTAATGGGAAATCTGCTAGGTTTCCTAGATCCTCCAGGTCTAGCTGGAGGCACTCCTCTTCAGACGCGTCGAAAACTGGGTCTGGGCCGGCGGGTAATCTAGATAACGCGTCCGCGTTCGCGTGTTGCGACGTGCTTCTATAGTGGATCTGATAGTCGTAATCTGCAAGAAACAACGCCCACCTCTGCAACTTCTTGGCTGTGGATTCTGGGATCTTCTTCCCTGGGTGAAAAAGTTGCACCAGAGGTTTATGGTCCGTAATGATGTGAAATTTGGTCCCGTAAAGGAACTCGTTGAATTTTTTCACCGCAAAAATGATTGCCAACGCTTCCTTCTCTACCTGGGAGTAATTTCTCTGATGTTTGTTTAAAGTTTTCGACATAAAAGCGATTGGCCTCTCGATCCCTTTTCCATCTTTTTGGGATAACACCGCTCCCAGACCGTAGTCTGAGGCATCTGCCGCCACAGTTGTGATCCTTCCCGGGACAAAATGATTAAGTCTTACCGTGCGTAGTAACTCTTGCTTTAAACTGTTCCAAGCTTTGTTGCAATCTTCCGACCATACAAATTTGACCCCTTTCTTTCTCAGGTGGTTTAAAGGAGCTGCTATTGTCGAAAAGTTTCTAATAAACTTATTGTAGTAGTTAACTTTGCCTAAAAAAGCTTGCAGCTGTTTTAGATCCGTTGGCGGAGGCATCTGAATAATGGCTTGTACATGCTGCTGGGTAGGGGCTATCCCCGTGCTGTCCAACACGTGCCCCAGAAAAACTACTTTCTCTTTGAAAAATTCGCATTTCTCCTGATTTACCTTAAAACCCCTGTCTCGCAACACTAAACAATTTTCTCAAGTTTTGTGTATGGTCTTCTAGGCTGCGTCCTGTGACGATGATATCATCTAGATAATTGCAGCAACCATCCAGGCCCGAGGTAATTTGCTCTAGACAGCGCTGGAAGATTGCTGCCGCTGAGTTTACCCCAAAAGGTAATCTGTTATAGCTAAATAGACCGAGCGGAGTGTTGATTACCAGTACTTCCTTGGCCGCGGGATCCAACGGTATTTGTAGGTAAGCATCCCTAAGGTCTATTTTAGAAAACTGTTGTCCGCCTGATAGTTTGTAGAAAAGATCTTCCGGCTTGGGAATCGGATATTGCTCCACTTCTACTTGTTGGTTCACCGTGCTTTTGAAGTCGCCACACAACCTAATCTTCCCGTTCGATTTTTTCACTAGAACCAAAGGCGTGGCCCACTGGCTCACTGTTACTGGCGTAATCACCCCTTCTTTCTGCAGCCGTGTTAATTCTTCTTTGACTTTGTCTCTAAGTGCCCATGGCACCGGTCTCGCTTTGTAAAAGCGAGGCTTATGTCCCTCTTTAAGCTGGATCTTAGCCTGAAATCCCTTGCATTCTCCCAACCCGGGCGAGAACACCTCCGCGAATTCTGAAACTAAATCTTTGATGACGTGCACCTCATCCTGGTCTGATATCTGATTCACCTCGTCTACGACTCCAAATCCCAGTTTATCAAAGGAGTCTAACCCCAGGATGTTCGTTACGTCATACCGGTCGACCACTAATAATTCTATGACTGCCTGCTTGCTCTTGTATGAAGCTTGCACGCGCACACTCCCTAACACTTTAATAGGCGTCTTCCCGAAACTGGTCAATCTTTTTTGTACTTTAGCGTAACCGGGAGACCCTAAAAGGCGGTACGTGTTTAGATTGATCAGCGTAACCGGTGCTCCCGTATCTAACAGGAAATCTACTGGTTGACTGCCTAATTTAATTCGCACCGTTAATTTTTTCTGCCCCTCTCCACTAATGACCTCACTAACCATGGCTACCTCCATGTCTTCTTCGTGCCTTGCGCTTCGTGCCGCATGTCGTTTTTGTTCACAGACTTCTTGGATGTGGCCCATTCTCTTGCAGTAAAAGCATTGCGCTTCCCTGAACCTGCACTCGGCTCTACTGTGATACTTCCCGCAACCTTTACAAGATTTCTTTGCCTTGAAAATGTTCGTACTTCTCGTTTTCCTTGAGTCGCCCCACTTTGCCGACTTTGCCCCTATCTGATTATTTTGTCTACCTTTCCTCGCTTCACTTCTTTTCTCTCGCGCCGTTCTCGTACTGACACTACTACTTAAACTGTTAATACTGTCAGAGCTGCTGCCTTTCACTGAATTGTTATCGGTAACGCTACACACGCATGATCCGGCCGTGATTTGGCGGGCTGTCTCACGCGTGGTCTCGTAAGTCTTGCACAGGGTTTTAATTTCCTCCAATGACGGATCTCCGTTTTGCAAAGCTAAAAACCGAATTTTGTCCTCCGGCGTGTGCAAGACCACCATATCTCTGATGAGTGTTTCAGCGTATGATGTCTCTCCTTCTGATGGCGGGCATTTGAAATGACACTGCCGCGCCAAGCCAGCTAATTCCGTGATCCACTCGCAGTGCGACTGACCTTCGCTTTTCCGGCACTGGAAAAATTTATACCGGGCTGCCAGTACATGCGGCGTTTTGTTAAAATAAGTGTCTAATTTGCTTTTAATTTCTTCCCAACTCCAATCAGTTGAGTCTCTTTCTGGGAGTAGTTTTCCCAACAAACTCGTCACTTTGTTCCCAACACAACTTAGAAAGAACGCTTTTTTTGTTTTTGCGTCACCTACCTGGTGACATAATAAGTGTTGTTCAAAACTCTCTAGGTACTCTGACCACTCCTCCGAGTCGGGCTGGAAGCAGTGAAATTGGGGCGGGGGGCGTCTGTTGATAGCTTCCAACAGAATCGCCAGCTGCTGCGCCTGCGCCTCTGCTTGCTGCCGCTGCGCCTCATCTTGCTGCCGTAGCTGCTGCGCGAATGCCTCCTGTTGCAGCTGCATCTGCTGCTGCAGTAGTGTTAGCATTTGCACTAACGGGTCGCCGGCTTCCATTCTAGTTTTCCTCGTCGCCAAGTTGTTATGACCAGAAAACAACAAAGATAAACACGGTTTCTCACTACGTGTTTTATTCCACAGTCCAAAAGAGCAAGTCAATTTACAATAGCCAAGTTCTAACAGAATTCCAGGAGAGAGTCCAAATACGTCGCTAAATCACCAAATATCCGTAGGGCAGTCCAGAGTTCGTAAGCACTTCGACGTATCAACTATTCACAATGTCACTCTCTAATCACTTGCAGGCGCTCGCTTCCAACTGCCTCTTGCTGGCCCGAGCGGCTCTTTTATAGCTCGCTCGCGGCGAAGGATCGCTGGCCAACCCGGTGATAGGGGTGGGTTCTCGCGCGCCGCTGTCTGCTCGGGCGTGACGGTACTGCCGCGCTGTCGGACAGCGCACTCTCTTGAGCAGTATCGGTACCGTCGACCGGCGGCAACTTTAAGGGAGCCTGTTCGGCCACGGCACAGGGCAATGCCCGGCGATGTGGAGCGGGACGGCGCGTTGTGAGCGCATTGGGGCAGGGCTGTGTGAGGTGGAAGAAGAAGCGGGGGCGGAGCGGTGAGAGGCAAGGCAGGGCGATGTGGAGCGGTTTAAATGTGGGGCAAGGCGGGGCCGGGGGGGGCCGGGCGGGGCCGGGCGGGGCCGGGCGGGGCGGGGCCGGGCGGGGCCGGGCGGGGACGGGCGGGGCCGGGCGGGGCCGGGCTGGGCCGGGCTGGGCCGGGCGGGGCCGGGCGGGGCCGGGCGGGGCCGGGCGGGGAAAGGTGGAGCGGGATAGAGCGGAACAGAGCGGGGTGCGGGGTGTTGCGAGGCGGGACAGAGCGGGCGGGTCGCGGCGTGGAGTGTCTCCGTCTGCGGGCAGGCGGTCACCGCAGGCGCTCCGCCGCGCTCGCTCATTAGCCCGGAGATAGGATCGGGTCGCCCGAGGTGCCTGGCGCCCTCGGCCCCGCTCCCCGCTCCCCGCCCGCGTCCCGTCAGCCTTATCAACAGCTCGTTAATCCGCCGCCTGAGCTGCCTTCTCCGCCGTGCCCGTCGGCCACGCCGCCGTCCCCGCCCTCCCCGCCCTCGCCCTCGCAAGCGCCCACCTTCGCTGCGCTCTTTTCAGCCCCTGTGGCGCCAGTGTCGCCGCAGCCTTCCTTTGCTCTATGATCTATATATAGCGTAGGGTAGTTTGTAGCCCATATTTCTTCTTCCTATTAATAAATGCATCATCTGGTCCACTTCCGCGTCCGTTTTCCTTCCTTGAGGATTAATCTTTCTTCGATATGAAGTTACAACCGGCGTTCACATGCTTCCCGTACACGAAAAGCTCCACATATCCCGTCTGAACACTAATTCGTTGTGGTGGTTAGATATACTAACAGTGGGTGGTCAATGAAGTCGAAAATGTTAGTTGTTTTTATCTGCATTTCACTGTAAACATTTACAAACACGTATTAACTTCGTAAAAAGATAAAAACTGTAAATGACACGTGTACATTAATTGTCTAAATTTCATATATTGCCAGTAAATTGAAAATATGCAAATTAAAGCAAAAGTTTATTCAATCCGCCCATTTTGTTTGCTCACATGACTGCAGTTATCATTAGCTTTTTGAAATATATTGTGTGAGTATACGTGGTAGTAACAATTGTGTATACAAACCAAGTATAGTTTGTAATACCTGCTGTATATTATTTTGAATTGATACAATATTTAACACTAGGAATGGGTAGATGTGGCTTAAAAAGTAAAAAGGAAAAAATTAACTTCATAAAAGGTGCTTAAATGAAATCGTGAAATTGCACGAGATGTAATACATCTTTTCAATATCTCTTCAAAATAAGAAATATAACAGGAAGATTGTGCCACAAAGTGTCACAACTGTAAAACAAATTCTCAATATAACTTTGAATATCAATACTTGTGGGAGAGGATACGTACTCTAACCTTCGCACAACAAATACACGCTTTTTTTCACGTTAAAGTGCTTTAAACAAAGCATGTAGAGAAATATGTAATTAAATATATCTGAGAATCATGTTTTCTTCCGTAACAGTAATATTTCCTTCATGAATAATCTCTTCTACCCGAAAGGAAATGAAATGTCCACATCACTGGTCATCCACGTAGAAAATAAAATTTCTTGTAGACTTATTTTGGACTATGTCAATCACAATTCGTAAATATTTCGTACGTTTCATATATATTTCAGTTTAGAATATTCTGATTCACTAGAATAATGTTTTGCGTAAAGTAGAAGGCTTCCTGAATTCTTATTTTCGATATTGTTGTAGGGTTCCTGTTTCATGGAAACGATTACAGATTAAGTGCTGCAGCTGTTGTCAGGGTTTAAGTCAATGACTGAGGAAATATAAATTATGTCTCCTGAGATTTAGAAACACTGCTTTTGATACGGCACTATTCGGGCAGACCACAAAAATGTTATACTGGTCACTAACCTTCGTTGACCCCGCTTCTATCCATCGTACCGACTACTTAGCGCATATTGTGGGATAAATTAGCGAAAATGTGGAGGCTCGTGTTCTCGCAAGGGATTCGCGCGAGTCTTTTTTGTCCCCTCCACAGTAACTCTGTGGAGAAGGGGAATTTATTCTCCTTAAATTTCGTACATTATACTGCTGCCTAGTGGCTTAAGCAGCTAGAGGAGGGGCTTTTTCTTACAGCTAAGTTTCCATTCGCGCGAGTCTTGCGCGCGCGGTTTGGGCAGGCCCTCGGAGGTAGCGATCGACTTGACAGCCGCCTTCCGACGGAGGGGTTCATAAGACGCGAGGAAATGAGCTTCGATTCGCATCTGCGCGGACCCAATCACGGGAGAGAGACTCTGGTCGTCGAAGACGCTGACGAGCGGATAGCGGGTCCATCTAAATTAACATCTACAGCTGTCGACTGGATGAGTGTTTTGTGACGTGGCGGCGGGGCGTGCCACATCCGGCGGCGAAGGGGAAGAGAACAGGAAGTGTGCGGCGCAGGAAATTGTTTTGGCGACCCGTCGGGGGCTTGGAAATAAGGCGAATACGGGAGGAGAGGAAGATACCCGAACTGAGGAGGAGGACATAAGCAACTTTCAGGTTTTCAAGGCTTACAAATAGCTTTACCGACGATTTTTCACCGCAATATTTCCGACATCGCTCTGTCAACAATCCACGAATAAAAAATGTTTTGCTTTCGTTTTAACTTCTGACATACGCATATATATATATATATATATATATATATATATATATATATATATATATATTGTAACACTCCCGGTCGTCTCGTGAGAGAACGCCCGGTAAGCGGCCCTGAAATAGCTCAGTCGGTGATGGAAGGAATTGTTAACAAATACTGGTAACATAAAAGAAACACTTTGATCACTGGTAAAATCACTTTTATTCCTGGGCAAAATAATTTAAAATGCCCCAGGGAAGTTACACATGTAAATAGAATCAGAAATCTGAAAATTAGGTGGACAGATAAGAAGATGAAAAGTTGGTAGCCAGTGTAAAGCTTAGAAATTAGGAAGACTTATAATTAGCATCACAATGGTAACAAATATTACAGATCAGTGTGTCATAGCGCGACACCGCATTACAGGATTTTCGCAGGGATGAATACCCTGAATTATATTGCCTTGATAAAGTTTCTTTTTGTGGGCCCGAAACGGGCGCGTTGCCGTCGAGGGGAGGCGGCGGCAACCTTCGCAGAGGGCGCGGCCGGGGTGATGTCCTTGTGCCCACCCAGGCACGCCCGTCAGCTGGTCAGCCGTCTGAAGGCGTCACCCAAAGAGGCGGCGGCGCGGCCGAGGGGAGGCGGCGGCACGGCCGAGGGTGCGGCGTTGTAACGGCGCCTGGCAGTCTGGTTGAGCTCGGGGTCGGCCAGCAGTCACTCTCGATTTCAAGAGCGTAGTAACCAGTCACGGATTCTTCTGATACTCGTGATTATTCACAATTGCAACTTTGGAAAGTCTAGAAATCCTGCAGCGACACATTCGCTTCACTTTGCAACTGATTCCCGCTTCAGAGAATTTTCTCTGCCCACGTTACTCTGCTCTATTACAATAGCCCACACCGAAGTTTTTCTAAGTCCATCAGAGGCGAACTTGCCTCTGGTCGGTGAATAGCTCTCCCTCCCAGAGAAGTTTCTCTCCCGACTGCCCTGCTTTGAATGCCAATTTTATAAGTCAAATCTTATTAGGTTAACTTTTACCCCCCACTCGTTTTCTCGCATGTTCTGGCTCCTTAAGATAGTTGCGCCGCTATTGGCCGAAAGAAATGGCGCATTACGTTATTTCGACCAATAGTGACAGGGGTAGTGAATGGAGTTCCGACTCTTTGCATAACTGTGAGCGTCCAGAATTTTCTTTGCCCTTCTAGAACATGCTCGCACAAGACGGGCGTTGTCCGTGAAAGAATTTGTCGATTTCGGATTCACTGGATGTCGATTTCAAAAGCGATCTAGAAGGTTCGCGCAGGTGGCCATGCGAACACGTGCTCCACAGTAAATCTGTCGACGACTGATCCTTTAACGACTTTCTTAATGTGCCGGAGGCGGAGACGGCTGTCAGATAAGCAGGGTTGCGCGCGTGAGGCCATGTCGCAATCTGTTCCCAGTAGAACTCATGGTGGCCGAGTCTGTTTGTTTAATTTAATTTTCCTGGCATGAAGAAATCGGTATCGCCACAATATATATATATATATATATATATATATATATATATATATATATATATATATATATATATATATATATATATATATATATATATATATATTCGGGAGGCGCGGGTTCATTTCCCATATCGGTCATCCAGACCGGAGTTTTCGTGTGTTCCATCGGTCATCCAGGCGAATGCTGGGGTAGTTCTACTGAAAGGCCACGACCCCGAAACCGGCGTCGCTAGTCGAATTCGTTAACTAAATGAAATACCGAAGGTTAAGGGAATTCGAGACATCGCGGGTTGCTTTTTGGGTGTCCGAATAGAAATCCCGAGGCCTAGTAATAGAGTGCCAATTGCACTTTACGGAACGTATAATGGTTATATACAAATATAAAATATATATGTAAGTTCTTGGTTCTCATAGAATATACACCATTTCCTGAATTGAAAATGTTATTCAATCTGTCTTTGAACCCTGTGCTTTTATTCTTTCATTAAATGTTCAAGTGCGATTAGAAAACACACATTTGTTTTTGATCTAAAAATCTGAAACTCGCGCGAGTGTTTTATAAAATGCTGCGAAAGATTTCATGTAGTTCCAACACTTATTTCTTCTGGATGCCGGTGAAAGTTGATTGAAATGTTTTTTCTATGCATAACGTTTTGAGTGCCTCTTGATGACATAGCCAAGAAAGTTGAATTTTCCTTCGCCGCATCCAAAGCGTCCCTCATGCGAGTGTAGGCGACACAAGGTGCGCCGCACCGCTTGCTAATTTCTCGGCACTGATTCGCGCGCTCTCAAGCGCCGCTTTTCGTGGGCGGCGAGGGCTGCGCTGTACGGGGCGGGGGCGGCCGTGTCGACGGGCCGTTACGCCCGCCGCGGGAGAGCAGTCCGCGAAGGAACAAATAGAGGCGTGTCACCCAACATTGTAACCCTCGCCAGGGGCGCGCGCCGCTCTATTTGCGGGCCGTCACGCGCGCCGCCGCTCGGCACGCGACGTCCCCCACCCCCACCCCCACCCCTCACCGCCGGCCGCCATCTTGGAGAGCGTTCGTTTCGCGCTAACGAAAACCTAGATATGTTTGACGAGAAGAAATGAAGACACTACAGAAACACATGCTCGAACATGTTTCTTTTTAACCACTACCTCTTCTTTGTAGCAATGATTAACACTTATTAATATTCCCTCCAAGAAGATCGATTTTGAACCATTTCATAAAATAAAGTGTATTTATTAAAAATAGGATGAACTTTCTGTGAATTTTAAAAACAATTTTTCAAATTTAATCACAAGATGTAGTGTTGGTTAAGTTGAATATTTGTTTATAAGGTGAAATAAATAATATATTCGTGAACACAAAAATATGCCTGATTATTTATCAATCATAGCCTGCCCTTTGTTGTGTCTGTTTTGGAAACTCCATCCCCTCAAAGCGTACGTATTTTTTTTAATCACTTCAACTCCGGCATCTGTGTTTGATTACGTTTCGAATCTGAACGAAATCTGAACGAAAACATTTTTGTTTTGTTTCGTTTTCAAATGTTACAAAAAAGTACTCTTCGTTATGCAACGAAAGGATAATTATATTCTAGTAATTTTTTTTGCCTTTGTAAATTCACTTCATAAAAAGGAAATTTTTAATTGATAATTCGGAAGGAACATCGATACGAACACTATTTACGCCATCGTGTACGATTTAATTATTTTACATGCCCCAATGTAATTAAATTGAGAATAATATAATTATTAAACATTGTGATGGTTTAATTAAAATATAGAGTGTTCTACGTTGCGAGTTATTTATATTTCTCAATGTCACAGATTTATTTATCTACTCATTTATTTAATACTTCTTCACAAAATACAATAAATGCAGAAACATTCACAGATATTTATATTTCGCATTTGAATGTTGATATTTACTTGTGAAGCTTGTTTTATTCTTCTTTTTCTTCTTCTCCCTCAAGCATTAGACCGGTTGGTCCGTTGCGCCTCCTTGATCTAACCATGCTTGTTTTATTAATAATATTAAATATAAGTTTTAATGATATGAAATGAAAAACATACAAAATGTTTAGAAACTGCTTGAGGGGTAATCACAACTGCTTAATAACACTGGAAACAGAACAGCTTTAAAGATAATAAGAATATTAAAGGTGATTAAACATTTATATTTACATTAATGCAGTATAGTACTAGTTATTCATTTATTAAGGTCAGAGTGTAAAATTCGATTTCGTGACGAAAATTAATTGGTTGATATTTTTAAAAACCATTTTTTAAAATGTTTTCATCGCGTATATCGGACTACGTTTCCTTTGGTAACATAATTCGCTGGTGACATTGGCAGTTCGGAGTACGGCGTCTGGCCGATATCCGGGCGTGCAGCCGTCTTCGTGGACGGGCGCAGGGTTTCCCCTCGGGTCTGTCAACGGCACCTTATCAGAAGGCAGCCGTCGCTCTGGTGCAGGGGGCGAGGGCAAAAAACTTGGCACTCTCTCTCAGTTCTTTGAAAGTTTAATGATGTCACTTGTTTTTACTGAGCCGCGCACGAGCCGAGGGGCTTCGCTGCCACCTTCGTTTTCGCTTGCGATCTCCCCTCCCCCCCTGCCTCCCCTTCCCACCCCCTTCCCCAATCCAGGCTTCTCCATCACCTCCGTCGCGTACGTGGCTCCTGCTGATAGCGTTGCAGCCATTGTACGCGGCGATCTCTGTCCGTGTCCTCCCGTCACCCAGTTCACAGAATTTCGTCTCGCAAGTTTCCCACTTCGTTCTCCCGTCATTTTCACCGGGACACCGATTTTCCAGCCCGCAATCGTGCTCTTCATTCCTGTATTGCCTGTATTGCTTCAGTGCCCCTCGTTACTCGGTAGATCCGCCATATTCGGCGGTATTGTCCTTTTATAAGTCGACATTGCTAGTCGTTTGCTGTTGATTCCGGATAAAAATAGTATAAAGAGTGCTGATAGTTTTTTTTCTATAATACACTCCGTGCCATTCCCAATCTATCTCATTCGTCTTTTACTATCCTATTCTGATATCCCACACTTTTTGTAGCTGTCCGTTTGTTATTCCTTTCCTGATTTCTTAACAATCACCCACTTTCTTCTTAACTATCTCCCACCTTCCCTCCGACACTTCTAACTCCTAATCCTACTTTTAACGCCTCGTTCGTTCCTCCTGCTACCTCTCACGCCCGGCGTAGTCCAGGCCCCTCTTCGTATTAACGCCTAACCCCATCGCATCAGTCGCTCGCGCGGCGCCATCGCCTTTCGCCATTCCTCGCCACTCCCGCCTGCATTCACACAGCCGCCTTCGTCTCCCTTCTGCCCTCGTCCCCCCCCCCCAGGTCCGTCCCACAGCCCGCGGTCACCCCGCGAATGAGCCCGCGCGGCGCGGAGCTTAAGCCCACTTAAGGCGGCGCTAAGTGAGGGCTCTTCCGAACCGCACTGGAAGTTATCTAATTATACTTCCCTTCCCGCGCGGATCAGACGCGGATAGCTGGGATTTTCTTTATTACGACGCGCCTGACTGAAAAATTATATTTCTATTTTACCGAGATATAAAGTTTCAGATAACCGGATGATGCAGATCTCCCGAGAAAATATTTATGGCGGAAGAATATGAAATTTGGGCGAAGTCTGCCACCTGTTTTTAAAGTGAGTCTTAGCGGCATTTCTTGGGATTATGTGGTCCTCTTTATAAATACGAGGGGAAAAGGGGTAATTTAATTTCTTTCTCCAGCTAATGTTTTCGAAGTTTTAAGGTGTTTTTTTAATGGATTTTGGCTTTGAACACAATAGTGGTTTTGACGGCAAAGAATTTTCAGCAGTGATTTTGGCGTGTGAAAGTTTTTGGTAACCATTGCACAAAAATTAATTTCATATTATGCACGGCTACTTCGAGAATGTTTAATAAATGACCATTGCAGAGTACTCCAATATCACTCGCAATATTGCTGGTTGAATTAGCCATGTGGTTTGATAATTGGTTCTCGATGGGCGTCATTACCTGTGTTCGGGAACCTGAAATGCGTCTGTTTGAGCACGGGCTATGTGAGATGCCCATTTGAACACATGCCTTTTGTGCAATCCATGTCGAGTGCTATTGTCACTGCTTCCCTATTAATTAGGTCACATCGCAACGTATCGAATATTGTTTCGCTATGTACTCTGTACGACATACTACTGTGATACACAAGTATCAATTAAGTTGCAAGTACCATATAACCTCCGAGTTCTCTTATTTTCACATTACCAAACATTATGAATGACTCCTAATTGTAAGTTGTAATGGTTTTCTAAAATATGTATATTATATTTCATTGTTTTCTCATTGAAATTACGCTCTTAATAGAACAATTGTGAGATTGACAATTAAGCGTTGACTTGGTGGCAGATATTTTGTCTCGTTGAGATCATGTGACATTTTAAGTGAATTTCACGGGAATTCAGCTACTTTTCATTCAAATTTTAATTGAAATGTTAAGTTACACGTAATGACGTTTGGGTGTTATTCTGATATTTACTACAATGTTAGTGGCGAACTAGTGGCAGCAGTACGAATGCTGCTGATATCAGCTGATGAGGCAGAATGATATCAGCTGTCTCTTGAAAAGTGACGTGTTGTGTGTGATAATTCAATCTCTACACACAGTATGAGAATAGTCAGAATAACATGATCCAATATTGGTATTTTCAGTCAATATCGAAACTGTTTCTCTATTTTTGCATTTCTTTTCAGTTTCTTGGTATCTAAGGAAATCATAGACACTTTTCACGTATCCCGAGGCTGAGTAGTTTTCTTTCAATTTCAACGCGCATTGGAATTAAGTAATTTAGATTTCGATTCAAATAACTCAAAATACGATTGAAATTACGCTTTCTGTGCTATTATCATTTGAGATGTTAAAGGAATTATAACTTACAGGTGAGATGTTAAAGAAATTACAAATCTTACTAACGAAGATGTTAAAAATGTAAGTACGTATTTATTGATATAATATTACATACGTATTTATTGGTATATATTATAATACTCTTTGTAGACGACAGAAACGTATCCAGAGGCTGAGTAGTTTAATTTAATTATTTAATGGCATGAAGATAAGATCATTAGAAGAGAGATTAAGCCTAATCCATAACAGTGAATTTGTTTTTATATAATTATGTAATGTATTCTTAATGTCGCTTGCGCGTTAAAGTAATTTCCTTTACATGAAAATAATAATGAGGTAGTGATTATTTTACTCGTTTTCTATTAGAAAGTGAAAAACATTTAAAATGACATTTTACGAATGTTCTATTGAATTTATGGAAATAATATTTCTTTGAATGAATTATTATGGAAGGCCACGGGAACTATGCCAGCATTGATCATAAACATAGCATGTCGCTGAAGGAAGTGCAAATGCATTTTTAGTGACGCGGGCGGAAGTGCACTCAAGACGACGACGCCGTGAAGAGCGGCCCATTCAGGCACACAATGCAATGAGGCCGCGGCCTGTGTGTCAAGGTCGCATCTGCGCCGCTTGCTGGGACCTGGTCGTAGGAGCGCGAGGCGGTCCCGTACCCGGTCGTCGGAAGTGGAGCGAAGGCAGAGGCGGTCACGGAACTAGAAGCAGGGGTGGAGACGGAAGCATGTTCCGCTCAGGGTGAATGGATCGGAGGGTGGGATGGGGACGAGAATGGAGCTGACTATGGGTGGCGAGGGGGGGGGGGGTCTGGGCGGAGGTGAGGTGGCAATGGTGACGCAATCTGCGGCGAGGCGCGGCGAAGAGATCGAGTCGGGACGGGGTGTCGCAGCTGCAGCGGGGCGGTGACTGTCTGATCGAGGACTGCGCGGATGCGCGCCGGCGGACGGGAAGGCGGGGTGGCGGGGACGGCGTGGGACGCGCGGTGCGGAGGCAGCGGAGACGGAGGAGGCGGGCGAGGGCGGCGGCGCCCTCAATGGCGGCATTTGAGCGACAATCGGCTCGGGCGCCGGTCGGCGGATCGCCGGCAATTAGGGCGGTGAATGCGGGCGCGCGCGGCTTAGCGGCCTCGTTAGCCGGCGGCCCTTGTTCGAGCCCCGGCATGGCCGGCCGGATGCAGCCCTATTGTGCGCCCGCCTCCGCTCGCCTGCTTGCGCGTTCGCCAGTTCTCGCTCGACGGTTCTCCACGCGTGCCTTGCGCTCCGCCCCCGCACCGCACTTCGGACTCGGCGCGTGACGTGTACTTGGATTTATTTATACGTGCATTTGAAGTAAATCGGCTGTTGACGCTTTCATCCAGTTGGGAGCTTGGACGGTATATATATATATATATATATATATATATATATATATATATATATATATATATTGAAACCCAGAATATGTGTTTCATTACACTAATTAAATCATTAGTGTAAGAAACCAATTGCTATTTTGAACTGCGCGGTGCGCGCGCTGAGCGCGGCGCGCCGGGGCCGGCGAGCAACCGCTGCCACCGCCGACGGTGCCTCCGCCGCCGGGAGGCTAGCGTGTGAATTTCGGTTGGAACTGGGCACCGCGCACGTGCAAAAGTTCGTTACGAGAATCGCGGACGAGAGCCGTTGGCAGAGCGCTGACGAGAGAGACGTTAGCGGAGCGCCGACGAGTGCGGACGTGCGACGAAAGCTCGCGAGTAATGCAAGGACGCAGACGACACGCGATGTCACTGTGGAAACATTAGAAACTGTAGTGTAGTATAAATGTAAATAGGACATTGAAAATATTAGCAAAGTAACATATTAGTGTTGGTAGAATAATTGATCACGCTCCTAATAGTTGGTGTAGTGGAATTGTCATGGTAATTGTGTGGTACGGAACTGAGTACTGTGCGCGTGATCAGCGCGGGTTGAATAATTAAACCCACCAACGGACAGTGATTCGAGGAAGGTGCGAAGCCGAGGTATCAAGACCCTGGTCGGGGAAGGATTGCTGGAGCATCAGCCGTGGACGACTACCACGCCATCCGCTGCTGACGGCCCGCAGCAGTAGCAGAGGTCGACAATCCTGTCGGCACGAGCGGTTCTACGAACATCCTAGATACTCGTTCGGGGCCCCGCAGGTATGAGAAATGCATTTCACTCTTAATCTTGGTACCAAGGCAGAGTGTAAAAACGTTGTCTGATTATGTAAATGACAAATTTGATTTAAAATAAATCTTGTTTATAATTGTATTTCAATTTATGATTAACCACCCCAACGTTGCACCAACTTATCCAGGGACCCATTCACGTAAAAGATACCCTCTCTTAGTGTTGTATTGCAGTGAAGATACCCGGCACCACCAGGTATGTCACAGCTGGCGCCCGAACAAGTGGAAAACGTATAGTTAAGAAATGTGGCCTTAGGAAAGTTGGTGAAATGTTGGAAAATAATGTACATGTAATTGATGTATAGTAATGCAGGGTATAGATGAGAAGCAGGCAGTGCAAAGTGTATTATTATAGAGTACAAAAAAAAATAATAACAATACATGTGTTAGCAAAAACATGCACAAGTCAAGTAAGCATAATGAAATGTTGATAATTACAAAAATGTTGTTGCGTAATTAATTGCGGGCTGACATAGGCAATTATTTGTGAGCATCCAATATATAGTTAATATTTTAGTTACTGAGGTTATGAAGGCTATACACGTACATGCTACAAATAATATAATGTAATAGAATTCCAAATTTTGTAAGACATATTAATAATATTTGAACTGCTTGGCAATTTTTTATAACATGGAAATCAAAGAAATGGGGAAGCAGTAATAATTCTTATGAGAATATAAAGGTGGTTAATAGTGTTGTACAAATTATGCACAAAATTGTTTTTTGCTGGGAACACTCACTCAGGAGTGCATTATATATTGGTGATGGTAAAGTTTGGGGAATTTAATAGAAAAGATACCAGGTTGGGAAATATATAGCAGTATTGTGAATGTATATTGTGAATATTTATGTGATACTATTGAGGAAAATTCAGGGAGAAGATATGACATGTAAATGTGAGTGATGATTATGTACATAATATAGCAATAAGTGCGTTGAAAAGTAATTTCAATTAATAAGGGATTTATTATAATTTGAAAGCATTTTTGTGTAATAGTATTAATGAGTCTATTAGCAGTGTATATGTGTTTCAATGGTAATAATATTATGTATTGTAAGGATTATGTTTATGCATTGGTAGGTGAGTGGAAATGTATATGGCTATTGAATTAGTGTTATTGTGTTTTGGTGGTGAGTGAGGGTTGTCCGTCATTAGTTAGCAATTGAAATAGGTGTGAATTAATCCATTCACGAAGGATACAGTGTTGTGGCGGATATAGTTACTTCATAGGATAACGGTGATATCGTTGGTAGGTGAGGCAAGTGGAAAATTTGTGCGGTATTTTAGTGTAGTGAGAATCGATCGGACAGCTCAAAGCAACAGAATGGAGGCGCAAAATGTAGTGCTGGACCGGGAAGAAAAGGCGGATGAAGTAGGGGAAATAGATGTAGGAATCGATAACAGCAGGTCATCGGAAAGTAGGGATAGTGGTATTGGAAGTCGGTTGGATGATACGTCAGGGGACAGCTTCAATAAAGATGTACAAGTCACATCAACCCCAATGAACCAGGCAGTAGGAAATCCAAATCGGGGGGGTGGAGAAGATAATAATTCAGGTATTATGCAGATGTTGATGAAGATGTTCGAACAACAGAGCATGAAGATAGAGGAGCAGATTGGGAAGTCAGCTGAAGAACGGGACAGGAAGGCAGAAGAACAGAATAGGAAGATATTAGAAGAACTGAATAAGAAATCAGAAGAACAGAAAATATTTACAGAGGAACAGATTGGGAAGTTGGCAGAAGAACAGAATAGGAAATTAGATGAAATAGGGGGGCGAATAGGACGCATTGAAGAACAACTTGAACTGACGAAGAGCGAGATGACCAAAATCGCGGAGCGGGTGGAAATTCATGAGCAATGGACTGCCGAAGAATTAGGGAAACAAAAAAAAGAGCTCGAATCTCAAGTAATTAGTCTGGGGGGGGATTTGAAGAATAAGTTATTCCAACAGTTAGATGATAAAACCGCTAAGCAGGACGAGAAAATTGAAAGGATGCAGTTAGTAGTCAAGGAAGAAATGCAGGAGAATAAGCGGGAATGCGAAGAGAAGGTTGTGTTACTACGAACAGAGATTGAACAAATAAAAGAATGCAAGGCATCCCCAATTGCAGCAAGCGGGACGGTACCATTTACCCCTCCAAGATCACTAAAATTTTCAGGAGACGGGAAAGAAAATCCATGTATATTTATGAAGGCAGCAGAACGACATCTAGATGTTATCAATACTTCGGAAAGGTGTAAAATACAATTATTATATTTAATGTTAGAAGGCAACGCAAGGATATGGGCCGATACATTTGATAAATTTCCCGAATCAGTAAAGGCATTTAAAGATCGATTCCTTGAGCGGTATTGGAATGAGGAAATTCAAATTAATTTTAAAATCAGCTTAATGAATAATCATTACAACCAGTCAATGGGAAGTTTGCGGGAATACGCAACAAGGCGTATTATGGAATACAAAACGCTATCCCCACCGATGAGCGATCAGGAAATAATATGTGTACTGACGAGACAGTTCCCAGTTACGGTGCAGAATCTTTTACGTAGTGTGCAGCACACCGACCTGGAAAGATTCCAGAATGTGTTAGGAGGGTACGACTTGACATTTGCAGGCGTACCAACGAACAGAAATGAAGGGAATGTTAATATGATTAGATCGGAACGTAACCAGGGGCAAGGGAATGATAGGAGCAACGATGACCAGAGAAACCAACGCGGAAGAGGGGGAGACGGATGGAGACCAGAGCCGGGGAACCAGAGACCGGACTGGAACAGATTTAATTCAAACCGTACGGAGACGCGAGGCGGGGGCGGGAATGCACCCGACCGATTAGCACAGCCTAGCACAAGTAGTGATCAAGGACACTATTTAAACTAATAGAGTCCGCGGTGATAGGTGGCCCCATTGCGGACGCGGAAATCGATGACGTAAACGCGGTCTCCATAAACGCTATGCAGCCGGTAACCTACGATACCCAACCGTGGCGGAGATGTAAGAACTCAGCGGTCAGAATCAGGAAATGTCCCACGATATCGATAGAATGTGAAGGTATAATTAAAGAAGCTTTAGTGGATACAGGGTGCACGACTACAGTAGTATCAGAAGAAATGTATGAGGAGTTAAAAGCAACAGGAAAAGAAGTAATGTGTTTGCCTATGAATAGGGCGTATGTGATTGGGGCAACTCAGAAGAAGTCAAGCCCCATCACAAAACAAATCATGTTTCAAGCCAGGATTGGCAACCAAGTATACGAGATAGTGGCCCTGGTAGTCAAAAAATTATTGTATTCGGTAATCATAGGGACGGATTTTCTGGTCGATCACAGAGCAAATATAGATCTAGAACGGCAGGTGGTAGAACTGGGGAGCCAGGCGGTAGGATTTGACCTGGGGATGGACGAAGAATACGAAGCGTGTACGGGCGTAATGGCAGAAGATTCAGTAGAAGAACAGCTGAGGCAGCAAACGGAGAAGCAGATTGAGAAGGTTACGGAAGAACAGAGTAAAGAATTAGGTAAACAGAAAAGATCCGAGGAGGAACAGAATAGGAAGGCGGAGGAACGGAATAGAAAACTAATAGAAGAACAGAACGGGAAGGTGGTTGAAGAACAGATTAAGAAGCCGGCAGAAGAAATGAGAAGAATCACAGAAGAACGGAATAGGAAGCTCATCGAAATATGCGAAAAACCATATGGGAAAGCGGAGGAACTGGATAGGAAAGATGAGGTGCTAAAATTTCAATCATGTCATCAAGTAGATGCTAGGGTAGCGGTAACAGATAGAAATGAGGGGATGACGAACCAAATCCATGAAGAAGTCAAGACAGCGGAGGGCAAAACGGTGGAGGTCCAAATCGAGACCGAGGAGGATGTTTATAAAGTGAAAGTGAAAACGGAAGAATTGAAGTTAATAATGGAAGAAGAAATGGAAATGAAAATAGAAGAAATGGAGCGTATAATAGAAGAAGAAATCGTGGAAAATATACAAGGGTGCGAAGAGAAAAGAGGACAAGAAGAGTTTAAACAGGAAGAAGACGGGAAAATGTCGCCAAGTGTCAAGTATGGGGTGACACCAATTATGCCTCCAAAGTCGATGAAATATCTGGGAGATGGGACGGAAAACCCTAGGGTAGTTCTGCGAGCAGAAGAACGGCACCTAGCATCAAACAACATATTGGAAGGATACAAGATCCAGTTATTACACCCAATGTTAGAAGAGAACGCCAGGACATGGGCAGAGAATTTTGGTATATTTCCGAAATTTTTGAAGGAAGTTGAAAACAAGATTTCTGTACGAAAGCGGAATGAAGAAACCCAAATAAACATCAAGAGCGACCAGAGGAATAGCCATCACAACTACATCACGGGAAGTCGTAGTGAATACAGAACGAAGAGCGTTATGGAGCCAAAAACATTATTTGCTCCTATAAAATATCAAGGAATTATTTTCATGTCAACGCGACAGTATCCTGTCACCGTGCAAAGCCTACTGAGCAGAGCAGATCATACCGATTTAGGAAAGGGTTTGAAGATATTGGAGGGGTACAACTTTATGTCTGCAGACGCCCCAACGAATGGGAGTGAAGGAGATGTAGGCAGGTCAAGATTGGAGCGAAGTCAGGGGCGAGGGAAGAGTGATGGTATGGTCAACCATTGGTACAAACGTAGAAGAGGTCGCAGCTGGAAATGGGATGATACTTACCAAGATGTGTTCAACACGCTGGAAGCTATGTCCTACAAACTGTGACTTGGGAAATCAATGTCAGCAAAATGGGGATGAACTGTCGCACAAGAGACAAGACATAGTAGGACATTACAAGCTTCAAATCGGAACCCTGGTTCAACATGGATGGAAAATAGTGATGTGTAAATAAGTGCAAGATTAGTGTTAATATAAGTAATCACATGTTAATTCGATTTTAGGTTATAAGAGTATATAGGGCGTTGAGCAATATGCAAACGAATGCAACCATCGGCAGTGACGATGTTACTAGTGTGAATTTTTCCAGAAGTGAAAAAATTCAAAAAAAGAAAGGGGGGGGTGATGAAACCCAGAATATGTGTTTCATTACACTAATTAAATCATTAGTGTAAGAAACCAATTGCTATTTTGAACTGCGCGGTGCGCGCGCTGAGCGCGGCGCGCCGGGGCCGGCGAGCAACCGCTGCCACCGCCGACGGTGCCTCCGCCGCCGGGAGGCTAGCGTGTGAATTTCGGTTGGAACTGGGCACCGCGCACGTGCAAAAGTTCGTTACGAGAATCGCGGACGAGAGCCGTTGGCAGAGCGCTGACGAGAGAGACGTTAGCGGAGCGCCGACGAGTGCGGACGTGCGACGAAAGCTCGCGAGTAATGCAAGGACGCAGACGACACGCGATGTCACTGTGGAAACATTAGAAACTGTAGTGTAGTATAAATGTAAATAGGACATTGAAAATATTAGCAAAGTAACATATTAGTGTTGGTAGAATAATTGATCACGCTCCTAATAGTTGGTGTAGTGGAATTGTCATGGTAATTGTGTGGTACGGAACTGAGTACTGTGCGCGTGATCAGCGCGGGTTGAATAATTAAACCCACCAACGGACAGTGATTCGAGGAAGGTGCGAAGCCGAGGTATCAAGACCCTGGTCGGGGAAGGATTGCTGGAGCATCAGCCGTGGACGACTACCACGCCATCCGCTGCTGACGGCCCGCAGCAGTAGCAGAGGTCGACAATCCTGTCGGCACGAGCGGTTCTACGAACATCCTAGATACTCGTTCGGGGCCCCGCAGGTATGAGAAATGCATTTCACTCTTAATCTTGGTACCAAGGCAGAGTGTAAAAACGTTGTCTGATTATGTAAATGACAAATTTGATTTAAAATAAATCTTGTTTATAATTGTATTTCAATTTATGATTAACCACCCCAACGTTGCACCAACTTATCCAGGGACCCATTCACGTAAAAGATACCCTCTCTTAGTGTTGTATTGCAGTGAAGATACCCGGCACCACCAGGTATGTCACAATATATATATATATATATACCGTCCAAGCCATATATATATATATATATATATATATATATACATATATATATATGTATATACATATATATACATATATATATGTATATATATACATATATATATATATACATATATATATATGTATATATATATATATATACCGTCAACACTCTATTTACTTCAAACGCTCGTATAAAGAAATCGTACTACACGCGCTCCTCAGAGTCAGCCAGCGCTGTTTGCAGCTCTCCGCTGTTTTGCTTGCTCAATGAATACTTGGATGGATGAACTCCCCCCAGATGTTTAAATTTGGTGTTCGTCGACTTTTACTTCTCTGCCCTCGTATGTATCTAACTGTTTCATCTCGGAATTGCCTCTTCACTCTCTTACCAGTTGTTGGTTTCTTTTACTTTCTTATTTCTTGACCTTTTCATTTCCTCTCCATCGTAATTTGCATGTTTTTCTCTCTTGTTTCTCATGAAGTATAGTACCAACAGGCCGTTCTTTTTATTCATTTCCCCATATTACTTGACTTTGGCCTCGTTTTTTACATACCTGCTATCTTAGTCCACTTCTTGATTGGCTGTATCTCTCTCTTCTTGTTTCGCTGTTGTTTTTTGCCTGACTCTCTCCTTCCTACCCTTCCTCATGTTCATATAACGTGCTTGTCCCATTGTATTCTTTCTTAGTTTCTAACTTGCTTTTTCTTACTTATCATCGTCGGTTCTGTTATTCCTTATTCTATCTCTTCGTCTATTTTCTTAATCTATTTTTCCTCTATATGTTTATGTTATTTTTCTTTGTTTTAGTTTATAATACTACCTTAGCTTTCACATTTGCTGTGGAAGATATATTATTCTTCTCTTCTTAAACCAGTTTCCTTCATTCAAATCTATTCGTTTTAATACTGCTCAAAAGTAACTCTTCTTCTACAACTTTGTTTCACTCATTAATTCGTAAATTCTCGTCTTTTCTTCCGTGCAGATCTCCCGGACGTTCTGTTATTCTTTTTAAAAAATATCTCAAATGAATTACCAGTGTAATATTTTGAAAACGCCACTAAAGTTAATTTATTACTGTAATAGAATAAATATTTTATAACAGTATGTCAATCGGCATGAATATTACGAGAATAAGGGCAACTTCTGATACTGTGAATACAATGTTCCAACAAAACGCAGATACCATGCTGACAGTGGATTGCACCATTACGTGGACCTTCCATGTAACCGTCAAGCGGGTATCTTCCTATGGAGTTGCCGTGATCTCTGTCTCGCGCTCGCTCGCTGCGTCTCTTGCCCGCGCCTTCGTTGCTCGAGGCTGCTCGCTCCCTCGTTCGTGCTCTTTCGCCGCGTCGCGTCGTCCGCCCGCGCCGCCGCATGCACGCTCGCCAGCACGCTCGCCAGCACGCTCGCGCACCCGCCACGCGCATTTATCGGTTGATCCCGTTTATAGCCTTTAGCCCGCGCTAGCTCTCCGGCATTTACCTAACGTCCCTTGATGGAGACTTACTGCATTCTCCCTATAGTCATGTAGGGCAATTGTACTATTCAGAGAGAGACTCCCGCTCCGGATTGCGGTCTAAATAGTCAATTGGGACGATGCGATAGGACCGAATTATGGTCTTTAGGATGAATGATACACCAATACCTATGTCAGAGTACGGAGATAAAATGAATGAAGTAGTGAATTCCATTGAATTTGTAAATTTTATTTAGAAATAAAGCAATAGGAATCCGAAACCAACCAGCGAATAACAGTTTCTTATACAGAAATAATTAGTTATTGATAATAATTAATGATTTCAATTTGCCCAATATATATGTCTCTGTGCATAATTTGATAAATGGTGAATCAAGTGAAAGATCTCTCGGTAACATTTTAGCATTACACAATTTATCAAGGAATAATGTACTAAATGTGATTTATTTCATTTAATTTTACTTAATAAAATAAGTTATTAAATGTGTATAAGATATTTTTTAGTATTGCTTGCTGTTATGATACTGATTTTTTGAAAATTCTTGTTTTCTGTTGATGTTTATTGGTGTGTTATTTTCTATTAATTTGTTTCGTATGTTCTCTTTGAACCACCTTAATTTTCATTTTTATTTGTGAAGTTTAAAAAAATATTAGTTCAGTTTTTATAATCTGCCTTTTTATTGGTATCTATTATGTTTTGTGTAATTACTGCTGATATTGGAGATTTTCTCTATGGCGGGTAAATAAATAAAATTGGTTCAAGAACTTCGTCAGAAATAAGTGCTACTAATTTTCTATGTTTAATAAACATTTGGGAGTTCTCAAAGTCTTTTCGAGTTCTTTCTCTCTGAAAGCAACTTCCTGATGTATTTTGAGGATATTTTATTAAATTCACTAACTGGCAAATGAAGTTGTCTTTAAGAGCTCGTAATATATCTGTGTAACAAATATTAACGCTCATTATGACAATTTGGATTATTAAATCCTATTTTATTTCTGAAAAGTTTAAGAAATCCAAGTTATCTTCTTCTGCAAAAACTTAAAAAAATGAAGTTCTCAAGTTCCATGAAATTTCCGATTATTTGAGAAATCAACGTTTAATATTGAAAGAACGGTTCTGATACATATCGAGCCAGCTTGGTTGAAGGCGGACGACCCTCAGAGAGCCACATTCCACCTCCACAGCGCCATCCGTTTCCAATCGACCCCACTTCCCCGCGGTTATCGCTGGGGCTTTTGATGTTGAAATATGGCCAAGTTTTTCAGATGTCCAAGCAAATATTGTGCGTTTCGATGTGTACGTTGGTGGAGGCGGCTGCGGCGGCGTCTCCACGCCGCCTGCCATCGTCGTCGAGCGGGATGATTGCGTATCATAGTCGATACATCTTGGGTCGCGGGCGCTGGGGTGGGTACAAAGAGAAACAAAGTTGAGGAAGATTGAAATTCCCCACATTTCCCGCTCCCAGGAGGGGTGGATGCGCTGCTTGCGGCGGAGGCGGCGCGGCGCGGCGCGGCGCGGCGGGGGAAGAAGACGACCTGTGTCGTTAGACAAACAAAGGGGAGGTCATCCCTCTCTCATGCGTCGACACACACGCATTCACCAACACGCGCGCACACAAATGATTCTGTGTGTTTTTCTCTATTCGGCTCTCCATATCTCTCGGAGAGTTATCAGTTTCATTGGAGGTCAAGGCAATATATCATTCCATCTTCCTGGCGTTCCGATTCCTTGAAAAGGAATATAGCGTCGGGATTTGAATCTCAATTTATAACTGTCGGCGTTAATAATTCCAAAGTACTTAGTCGTCTAACGATTCTTAACAAATGCCATTTGTAACGGTTAAAAATGAAATACTATATATTATTCGAAGATATGTTCACGTTTTTGTTGGTACATTTTGTGCTTACACTTTTATAATCAATAACTGACTTTTATTGTTTTACATTGGTTGACATGTGTGCTGGATATAATAATAATGATAGTAATGTTATTAAAGGAAGAAAAATAGGGTTGCTTCGACAATATCAAGGAAAATAACTTACACCGGTTCAGGGGGAACGATACGTTATCATAATTTTATCACAATATATGTATACAGTATATGTGACTATTGCATTTCGTGTTTTGCACATAATATTTATAGTTGTCTGAGAAAATATTATCTTCAGATTTTTTGTGCACCAGGCGTCACGACGTTATGTCAACTGCCAGTGATCTACACACGTTAGTGTTCTACACATGCATATGGTTCTCCTACGCATTAATAGATAAGTTTGTTAAACAGACCAGCTCACCTATCACTCACAGAATGGAAGGCCGACACTCTTTCAGAAGAAGCAAATCAGTTTGAAGCATTTCTTTGTACTTCATGTTTTGAAGACTCATTTTACTCATCAAAAATCGAGAGATAATTGAAAATCAGTTATGCAAATATCTTACTTCAGTAAAGACTTTTATTGTCGATATCAGTTTTCGATGACACGTAAACCCATACACGGAATGGTCAAACTGTTCAGACGCCGCAAAGTGCAACTCATCACCTGAAAACAAAGGAAACCAGTTGCAGCTCGAAAATGGCGTATGCCAGCCTCAGCCCTTCTTCATCTTTCGCTTTTAAAAATATGTTTAAATAATAATTGGAGAGCAGCGAGAAACGATACAAAAATGTGCATGTACCTTCTTGCCTAAAAACATTCGTTAGTTTTATCGTGAAAATATCCCCCAAAAATGTCATCGCTGCCACTCTCAAATACTTCTGAAGTGCTTTTGCTTGCATTCTTTAAACAAAGCTCTAGACCTTTCATTTTGTATTAATTCTTTTAATCGTCGCGTCGTATATTATAAATATACAGTACCTTCTCTGCTACAAACTTGTTGAGTCTATCTTCATTAGATCAGGAGAATAGGTCCGTCATGAGGTCTGACACATCTGTAACTTAGAAACATTTTTACTGGTTTACATTGCAATAACTATTAATTGTTGTTATATCCGAATCCTATGGCTCTATTCACACACACGAAGTACGCGCAGTTGCACTGCAACATCAGTAGAACTTCGTACGCAGAGTAGAGCGCCCATCGCTCGCAGCGGGCGAGACGGACGCACTTTCGCAAAACACGCCCACCGGTCCCTCGCGTTTCTTGCTAGCGGCGGCGGCGGCGGCGGCGGCGGCGGCGGCAGAGGCGAGCAGAGCAACACAGGGCGCGTGAGGGGCGTAATGAGGCTGCGCGGAGCGGCGGCGGTGGTGGCGGCGGCGGTGGCGGCGGCGGCGGCGGCGGCGGCGGCGGCGGCGGCGGCGGCGGCGGCGGCGGCGGCGGCGGCGGCGGCGGCGGTGGCGGTGGTGGCGACGAGGGCGGGGTCGAGACGGCGGCAGTAGTTTACGAGCTTGGATTTCTATTAAGTTGCGGCCGCTCGCCCTCGTAAATAACCATTACCCGCCGTGCAAAACACAACACAACACAACACAACACCGGTGCGATGCTTGGAGCGACGGAGGCGGCGGTGTGAGGGGAAGGTGCAGGCGCCGGAGGTGGTGACGACGTAAGGTCCTAGCGCGATGGGGTGATGGCGTTGGTGGAACCGAATGTAATAAAACGTTATACGTGTAGTCGTGAATTAGGCGCGTCAATTCGAGGTCCAAGAAGAGGCATACTGGGAGTGTTGGTAGTTCAGCTGTGCGTTGAGAACATGTTGCAGATGGTTTTATAACACATGCTGCACTGTAGAGAGCACTGCAACCTATCATCTATTAGAAGTCTAGGTGACTTTTGACAAAGATATTACAGAGGTTTGTTATTTTAAAAAAATGTTTGAGTAGTGTGTTGTTATAGAATGAATGTATCAGGGTCAATATAATGTAAGGAGTGACAAAGTAATCGATAACAGTGGCGTTTCTGATGAAGTTAGTGTTGTAGTTGCTCCCTTCATGAACTGGTGGCCCTGACGAAAGTGACTGAAAACGACGTCTGATAGTTGAACACCGGGGGATGTAACACTATTGATTACAATAATGGCAATGTAATGAGACGACGTTTGGTCTCGTTGAAGGTGGGGATGCATACTTTTAAGTAACTTCTCTCTAAGAAGGCGATTTATTGTAAAAATGTGAATGAGTGGAGATAGCGTCGATGGGAGATGGTCCTGCCAATTTACTGGAATACTTCTGAGCATACGGTGGTAGTCACCTCTGTAGTCACGATGCAGCAGTAAAAATGACGAGTAAAGATGAGCTGAGGGGAAGTGGATAGCTACGACAGACGAAGTGAATCTACAGCGGATTCTACTATACAGTGACCCTACTATACTCGTCTTTTGTAATTGTATAGTCGATGTCAGGCCATGCCCACGCTTGTGAGAAGTTTCCTAGATCAGTGAGATGTGCAAAATATGGATAGGTGATCAGCCCACCGTTCGTCCTAAAGATGGTTAAGGAAACAGGAAAGGAAAGGAATGATCCAACCCAGTCTCTGGCCCGTTTTCTAAGGTGACGCTTCGGTTTCGTACGCCTGGAAGCTATCACGGAAACCCACTAATCAGAACAGTCGGCTTGCAACTCGGATTCCGACAGGTGCCACAAGATAGTCGAGTTTAAACACCATGCAAATCTCCGGCATTTGGCGGGCATTTGGCGGCTACGCCACATCCCAATCATAGATATGCTCGTGTTATCAGGCGATGTCGTCGCAAAGCTTGCGTGCGGCGATGGTGTAAAGGTCATCGTACCGGACTGTTGTACCCAATTTGACGGGTTTAAACGTGGATTTTTAAGGGCGAAAAAGTCCTTCGTACGCCTTCCTTCGGAGGGGAAGTAAGCCGGCTGTTCCATGTTAGTAGATTTACTTGCATGTAAAAGATCCTCAAGCCTAAATGGCGCCTCTGAGCTAAATTCAAATCGCTTATTTCTCGCCCAAGAAATACCTCCTTTCTCCGCTAGTTGGTGAAAGGAGCGTAGCGAAATTTGCGACGGAAGAGCAGACCTCATGGCCTGAGTCTCGCCAGGTAAAATAAAGCATTAATTCAGTTCAAAGCTTGCCAATATGGGCGTTGGTACGGCCATTGATGTTGGTCGCGTAAATGTACCGATGTCACCTAAACCAGTACTGTACTTGGATTTAAACATAACGGCACTTCAAAGTCACGGTGCTAGAAGGAGAGAGGAATAATGCCATACTATTGGGAGGTCGAATACCAAAAATTAAGTTGTAACGAAGCTCCCGATGGGATGACAGTGCCACCTCTCCATCCAAATCGTGACCTTCAAGTGACACTATGTTTAAATCGGAGTTTAAGAAGACGAGAAACGGGGATTGAAACAGTGAATTGCACAGCGATCAACTAGAGTCAGTTAAAGTAATTGACGCTCTTGATTTTGAATGTGGTGTTTCTATTTGGGAAGCAAAGAATGCTTTCAGGGATTCCCAAGCGAACTGTTCAGTGGCTTACGTCAGGAGTGACTGTGACTGGCGCACTCCGCCTCGGGATAACCACTCCCCGCCAGCTAAGCAGGAGCGCGCGGAGGGAGGTGATTCCGCGTGGGGCCAAGGAAGGCCGCGCGTTGCGGAGACAGTTTCTTGCGGGCTGCGCTCCCCGACACGTGTTCCCCCGCGGTCCGCGTAGCGCCGGCCGTCCTCCCTCCGCCCCCGCGTCCGCCGCCGCAAAAACGAGGCGTTTTAAACGCACGCGCTCCGTTGGTCGGTTACGGAGGCGGTCGCCGCCTTCGCGGAGAGGAGGGGAGGGGAGGGGAGGGGAGGGGAGGCGTGATTAGTGGCGATTCGCCCGGCGCGCCGCGCGGGGGCGCTTTTTGCCGCATTTGCTGCGTTGCTCGCCGGTGTCGTTTGCTGTGTGTGCGCGTGGCAGAGTGCGATTTACGCCTCTTCCCGTGCGTATTGCCGTTTTATGGACTGTTTTTTGTGCACAATGTGTGCGTGTGTATGTGTGTAGGTGGTGATTGTGCTAGTGTGTGATTCAAAAAAAATAAATAGAAATTCTTGTTTCATAACTTAATGGCAGTTATCGACCTTGTTTTTCTTAAGAAAAGTTTCAAGGTTTTCATTCCATTCACGCTGATAAGATATTCTTCTTCTTCTCCTTCTTCTTCTTCTTCTTCTTCTTCTTCTTATTATTATTATTATTATTATTATTATTATTATTATTATTTTGCTCTCGAATACACCGACTTGGACCACGCGTGCATGGACCCTGCATTTACCGGGGCTCACATTATTTCGTTGGCAGGAGCATGTCATTTTATCATGGGATCAACATTTAGCTAAATCCGATTTTCATCCCCCAGAGTTGTTAGCCCTGGGGGTATGGAAGATGAAATGATGATGATGATAGTGAGGGGTGAAAGGACACAGACATACACAAACACCCAGACTCGAGGCGGGACTGGAATTCGCCATCTTCTGGTCCGAGACCGCTACGGCAAAACTTCCTTAGTGGTTTCGATCATCTACTTACTATTATTATTATTATTATTATTATTATTATTATTATTATTATTATTATTATTATTATTATTATTATTCACTTTATTCTTGTAGTAATTAGTGGGAGAGTATCGCTCAACACCTTGATACCACTTTCACATTTTATAACTGTTCTTTTCTTTCCCAGTATGTAATTCCAGAAATGTTTCTGTTGATAAATTAATTTATGGGAACATTATTTGGTTTTATCATTGCTTCAATTGCGAGTTGAAATTTGTTATGATAAAAATAATATACGAGCAATGATAATACTATGATTTTCTCGAAAGCAAGGAACTTTTCTGTTCCATCGCTTGTATTTAAATAATCAAACCTATGTTTCAAAGGTTCTGACTAGGATTCCAGAAACATTGTAAGTCCGTCTCGGCGTAAGCCATGTATCGACAAAGTCGCGTCTGTCTTTAACGGTGGGGCGGTTGCACTGTAGTAATTGATGAATGTTTGATGTTCTTTCCACGAAGACGCGCCCTCCCCAAAGGTACGTTCTTGTGTTAACCCCCGAGGCCTTGTGGGGGCGTATCGCTTAAGACGCCTCTCAAGGCGAAGCGGGCGAGGCGGACGGCGGGAGTGGGGGCTCGAAGATGCGCTCGGGCACGGGCTGGAGGAGAGAAAGCGGCCGGGTGGTGAAGGGCGGTGAGAGGTGAGAGACTTGGGGGGGGGGGAGAGGCCCGGGTTGGGGGTGTCCCTCGGCGCGGGCTTACCTGTCGGAGGGCGCGCGGCAGGCCTCGGGGATTACCCTCCCGCAGGCTGGCCAACCTCCTGCGAGGCGACCCGCAGGGACGCCAACTTGTAAGCCGCGTGTGCCTCGGATAATCCCCTCCTTTGCGCCGTCCGTTCCGCAGGCGCCGCCGCCGCTGCCGCCTCTGATCACTTGAGGTCGCGCTCTCCCTGGAGTCTGCCGCAAGTAGGAAGCCCACTGATATTGGGGATGTTGCTGTACTTTACTCCCTCGCTTGCCTTCTTTCGCGGTTCAACCGCGAGTGTCTTCAATGGAGTATTTCATTCTCATGCTATCTTTTCTGCCGCAGTTTCCCTTGCGATTCCCTCGTGGCACACACTCACACACACACACACACATTCACACACGTCGCACACAATAGCATCAAGACACACCTCCCCTCTTGTATTCTCGTGCTTTATTTAACAGAGTTAGTCTAGCTTCATCTTCATCTTAGTGCTATCTTGTGTTACTTGTGAAGTTATATCATACTGAACTCTTTAGTAAGTTGCATTAAAATGATGTGTGCGAATAATTAATTCCCATTAATACCAAATGTGAAACTTGTTTCGTAATTTGCTTGAAACATAATTTATGGTAAGTGCTATACAGAAACGAATTTCCAAAAAATTTGATGAAAATAAAAGATTTGCTCCTTTCAGTGTTTCCCCCAAAGGGTCCAAAAATATACATAAAGAATTAACAACGTATAATCAGAGAGATTCGCAGTTCATTTTTATACCTTTGTTTACATGTGCTGTGGTGCTTAAAATACGAACCCAGGCTCCTTATACGTGCGTGATGTAGGAGAACAGATTACTTCGAGTTAAAATACGTGACAGGCGGCGAAGCAATTCTGTTTGCACTACCATAGGCGCGCCCATAATGACGATAAACGCGATACACCATATATAACCCAGGCGGTTTCCGCTGTTGAACTTCGCCACGGGAAGACTCAGAGTTTCGGAGCGGCGCGGACGATATACGACTCGTGAACTGACCCGCGCCTCGTAGCTCACAAACCATTCTGAGAAGCGCATAAAGTTAACAGCGCTCTGTGATGTACAAGATTGTGTTTCAAGTTTCAAGCCCGAACATTTTCTTTCTGCTCCGAGTCCAGTTTTTAGTGCGTGATGAAAGAGAGATGCTTTTGCCGTCACTCCCTATGTTGATGTCTCTTTCACTGAAAGAGCCATTCTTTTCTTGTCCAGACATCGTTATTAGAATCTGATCTAAACGCCTCTGGTCTTTACGCGACAACGGAGTATTCTGTATTTTTGCAATGGAGCCGTTATTGTCACCATGAAGACGAGGCTTTGAGACGCTGTGTTATCCAGCGATCTCTTTCTCTTGCTCTCCTGTTGCTCCCTGTCTCGCTCTCATAATATTCATCATGAACATCAGGGATTGTTCTTACTGCCACAGCCACAGCGTAGTACATTTGCGGTTTTTTTTTACGTGCTACTACTATAGCCACTTTGACGAATCACAGATTCACCCACTACATGCTATCTACTTCTATCGTATGCCAATTACTCTGCTCACTCCTGCGATCTTCGTGTTTCACCTCGAGAGTCTTCACGTGTCTGGTTCACCACCCTTTCTTCCTAGCCGTCTCTCTCACCTCCTCCAAATCGCCTACACATTCGTTTCGCCTCCTTCCTGCTACCTTCCCTGCATCCGCCGCCGCCGCCACCACTACCGCCTTCTCTGCTGCTGCCGCCCGCCGCAGGGGCCGCGAATCTCCCTCCTGCAGCCAATTACCCGCGATTTACTCTTATATTGAGCTGTCTCGTAAACCACACTCCGATATTAAAGTTCCCTACAATTTTTATGAGTTAATTCGCCGCGTGAACTAAACAGCGGAATAAATGTCACTCGGGCGCGTGGTGCGGACCGGTCAGACGTAAATATCGGCTCGCCCCGTGATTAGGATTTAACAAAATGGATGAGAGTCTCAATTTGGAAACCTCCCCGGACTTCCTTGGAATATCAATTATGGCGGGGCGGAGCGGGCGCTGACCTCTGGCGGGCGGGCCTCCAATTACGGGGTGGAGATATACCGCCCCGTTGGAGCGTAAATCATAACCAGGTAGACCCTTCCTCCCGCACGGGTTGCGCCGCCCTTCCGCCCACCCGAAGCCGCCCTCCCGTCCCCTTCCTCCCCGCCCTTCCTCTCCCGCGCCCACCCACCCACCCACCCACCCACCCACCCGCCTGCTTTCCAAGACCCCGGAGGCGGCGGCGGAGAAGGCGGTGGAAGAGGAGGCGCAGGCGGAGGTGGCGGGGTTGCTCTTGGGTCCGTTCAATCCAGTACCTTCCCGCTCCACACTCTGCCTGCCTGCCCGCCCGCCTCGCCCGCCCCGCCCGCCCCGCCCGCCGAGGCCGGCCTGCGGGGGATTAGCATAAGTAAATCAGAGGCCTCGCTCGCCCGATCTCACATAATTAAATACTGGCGCTCGGTTAGTCGGCCGAGCGCCACGCCCCCTCCTGCGGGCTCCTCGGCCTCCGTCCACCCTCCGGAGAGCCTTTTCGAAGGCGTCAGTCTGCCGCGGCGTCCGTTCTAATAAAAACATACCTTAGTCTGAGATGTTAAAAAGGAAGCCGCGTTGGAGTGTGTTTGATTGTAAGGATTACCGATTTTCAAGTCTGACCTTTCAGTATTTTCGTCCAAACATTTTTGTTATAATATTAGTTGGGATGTTTAACGCGACTGTCTTTCTTGATTGCAACAAAAAGGTGTCCCTAGAAATTAACTGATCATTCGCAGTGTCTCATAATGGTCCATGAGAGTCACATGATCCCGTAAACGAGGGTCTTATTCGATATAATGTAATTGTACTATTTGAACTTGTCAGGTTGGTAATTATGGAAAAGAAGACTGTGTTGCTGAGTAAGATCGTTATTCAGTTTCGAAAACAAATTTTGTTTTACAGTTTTAATTTTTCACGAGAAATTACCAGATAAAATACTGTGATTTAGTATACACAACAAATATTAAGTAGGTATTTAATATTAAATATGAAAATAATATTACTTTTCAATTTAGTTGCACATATTGAAAGACGTGGCTTTGTGAGAAGGTAAATTAAGCCTAGCATTATATAACGCTGAATGCGTCTGTGCGTTCAACCTCCTACCCTATATCTCGTACAGTTCTTCTGTTTCAACCATAAAAAAAATACGAGCTAGTTGTGAAACGTAGCACCATGCGTTGATACGAGCGAAGTGGCGTTTCCCCATAGAAATTGAGGCAGAGTGGTCACACCAGAAAGGTCAGGTGGGGAAAGAAGATTGGATGATTACTTTACTTGATGGTATGTCGGTTAATGCAGTATCTGTTGTACTTCTTTGATTTTTGGAGATATTTCCGGAGCACGTATGTATTGCACTCATAATAAGCTGCTTTCCTGCTTTCATGATTTTCGTTTCGACTCTGAAAAAAAAAAGGAAAAAATAAAAAAATAAAAAATAAAGAGATAAAAACAAATAAAATGTGGAATATTTTATTAGAACTAGGTAAGATCTATGTAATATATCTAAAAATGTGTGATGTGATTACGATTTAAATAAAACGTTTTTTTATTTAATATCATTCTTTCAGACAAAGAGAAAAATTCCAGATAAAAAGTACGCAGTATGAATCGTAGCGCCTTCGTACGATCAGATTCCAACCAGTGGGTAATTTATCCTTAAAAGTAGGTCATTTTAACTCCCAAAATCATCAACATAATTATAAAATAAGTGTAATTAAAGTTACTTGCTCGGAAATATTGTTACAAATCCTCACAAAGTAGCAATCTATAGACAACGAAGAACATCAGTTCCTCTGTTCCCCGGGAATAAGCACTCGGTCATTCCCCGCCCATGTCGGGGGTCGCGTCGATAAATCCAAGATTATTATTTCGAAACGCCTTGCCTGCCGGCGGCTTGCTTTCGTAACCGACGGTGTTCTCTCCGCCGCATGGTGCCATGCAGCCAGACCCCGCTCACTGCATGGCTCGTCCCGTGCGCAGGTCCCTTTAATTTCGTAATAGGGAATAAATTTGAGAAGAACCGCCATTATCGACTATATTAATCTGGTCATACCGGTTTTTTCGATGTTTATGAACACTGTATGTCTCCAGAGGAACTTCCGAAATACATAATATTTCTTAATTGAGATTTTTTTATCTCTTTGTGGCCGCAGCAGATGTTTTTATAGAATGATCTCTCTCTCTCTCTCTCTCTCTCTCTCTCTCTCTCTCTCTCTCTCTCTCCTCACTTCTCTTTTTCCTCTCTCTCTTTCTCCTCTCATTCTCCTTCTCTCTCCTCTCTCTCTTTCTCCTCTTCTCATTCACTCTCTTTCTCTTCTCTCCCTCTTTCTCCTCTCTTTCTATCTCTCACCCTCTCCCCATTTGCCTCTGTCTTTTCTTTCTCGCTTTTAGGGATGTGGTATTTCCAACTTTCATAGAACTTTAGATTTAATTTTTATGCGGTTTCGAATAATTTCTCGTCCATGTTTTTGTGTTTATTGCTTTGGTTTAGTTTTGATGAATTCATCTAGCTGTGTTTGATTTCGCGATTTGAATTTTAAATATTTATTTAGCCGCATTTGCAAGAGCTACATTAAATGCATACATTATTTTATTGACCCGAATTTCTCTATTAATCATAAAGAATTTCGGAAAACATGTAGGTCTCGTGCGAGTATAAAATAAGCCACGCCCTTTGTGCCTTTTTTGTTCGCACTGCGTGACACAATATTATGGAAAATTTAATATAAAATTAGCATATGATTATATTTCTTTCTTCATTTTTAGTTTCAACATTCACATTGTTTTATGCAACTATTGGTACTAAGAAACTCATATTAAGTACCGATTTTTTTGACAGAGTGATAGGTTTCATGGAACTCTGTTACCACAAACGTGTTTTTTGATCCTGTACGTAATAGACATCTTCTTTTATAGTTCAAATTTAAATTTTTGGTTCTTATTACCAAAAATGTGTTTTCTTTCTTAAAATGTTCTTTTGGTAGTCTGAACAGAAATAGCGTCCGCTAAGCTCCTAACCCCATGTACCCGCTTTCTCCAAAATGGATATTCCCAGATCGATATAGCTGATGTCACGTATCCTCAGATGGAGATAATTTGAGGAGAGTACCAGCCGTGAAAACGCTGAGATTTTCGGATTCCTAAAAATGCTTCCATACCTTTTAGTTTTCTTTTCAGAAATAGTTCTCAAATGTAGTTTTAAAAACATAGCACAGATAAAATTTTCGATAAAATCACTGAAATAAAGAAAATTGTAAAAAGTTTCATTTTTTGGGTCCCCTCCCTTTCTAAAGATATATATTTTTTCTTAATGAAATCTGCTCTTGATAATTAAATCGACAATATTTTGGAAAATATGAAAAGTTTTTTTGCGCAACTTTGTGCAAAATCATGGTAATTATCAAAATACGTAAACAATATTTTCTCTGGTTCATGTCGAACTCTTTAGGGAAATTTGTCAAGCGTCTTGTTAAACTTTTTAATTTTATTGTTTTTCATATTTTTAGATAGAATCAACCGAAAAAAATTGTCATTATCTTTGTCCAATGTTACTAAAACTAAATCCGCTCCTTTTTTTGTACTCCAGCTTCCAGGACCACAGAATTTATTCTTATTCTAAATCTTAATCCCTAACTGAGTTTTGGCGGCCAAATACAAATAGAGTTGTTATGTGACATTTTTTATAAATGATATTCAGAATGCAAAAATATATAGCATTATCTTTTAAAAGTGGCTAATCCCTTTGCCGTGCATGCCGCAATCACATGCTGAAAACACTCCATCCCACTACAGGACGATTCCATTTCTCAGGACGATCACCGTCGCAGACGCGTTAGATTTCTAGCTTCTCACGTTTTGCTCACCATTATCTCATTTGCAGTGATTGGGATTGTAGCCAGTAATGGGCGTCGGTCTTAATCGAAGAGTGATCATTATTTCGACCTCGTCACCGGGAAAGAGGGAAAAGCGAGAAGGAGAGTGGGAAACAAGAGAGAGTGAAGAATGAAGAAAACGAATTGAAGAAGACCAAGAGAAGGAATAAGAGAGGGGGAGAGAGAAAAAGAGAGGGGAGGAGAAATGATAGGGAGTGAGAGAAAACGAGAGGGGAGGGAGAAAAAGAGAGGGGTAGAGAGAAAAAGAGAGGGAGCAAATAGAGAAGAAAGGGAGAGAGAGAAGAGAAGGCAAACAAGAAAGGAAGAGCTGAGCGACTCCACCGCCGTGGCCTTGAGCGCTACCTGCCCGATCGGAAGCGGAAGATGTACTACCGCCGCGCGCGCTGTGCCTTGAATGCCAAGTAATGAGCGGCGTCGCGCCGCCCGCCCGCCCGCCCGCCCGCCCGCCCGCCCGCCCGCCCGCCCGCCCCTACCGCTCGCCCGCCCGCGCGAACCCGCGAGCGCTTATTGTTTACGAGCGCTTTTCATCGCACGCCGTTTTGTTCTGGCACCGACCGATGATTTATTCCCCGTCGCCGGCTCACTTAATCATTATTCCTGTGTGGGACGCCGCCGCCGCCGCCGCTGCTCTTCACCTCGCGCAGCATGCAGGCAGCGACCGCGCCGCGAGTTATGGACCTGAACGCGAGGCAAAGGGACCCAGCGGTCTTTCCAGAACTTTCTGTGTTAGCGAATGATTAAGTAATAAGTAATTTTTTTTAAATATTGCATCAAAGTTTAGTATGTGTCATATGGTTGCGAATTTTTACTTCCTCGCCCGTACAAACAAACTGTGTTAGTAGAGCAGAAAGTTATGTAATCGTGCGCCGGAAACGGCAAATTTTTGGTAGCAAAACACTCAATGCCGGGTCGTTTCTTTTCTATAGGCAGTTATTTGTAGTGCTCCAATCCCAAATCAGTTTAATTCCAAACCAAATTCTGAAGAATTAACTTTTATTATGTATACCAGTTCGTGTATTAAAATATAATGGGACGATGGGGATGTACAATAGATTCGTCACTGACCATTAGTTGATTCTACGTTTGCTCATTGCCAGATGATTTGCTGCATTGAAAGTTTACTTACTGTGAGATTTAAGCTCATTTCATGGAAGTTCCTGAAGTTTTAACAGTGCGTCTATCTCACTCTCTAAATACAGGGCTTGAAAATTTACTACCAGTTCGGAGATTCTAACTCACTTTTAATCGGAAGTGAAGAGGATCTTGAAAAGAACTTGAGTGCATCGTATTGTTGGTTTAGGTTGACTTTGAGTTTTTTGTCTTTCCAAGAAGGCACTTTATGAAACGCCCGAAAAACGAGCCTGCTGTCACAAGTTGCTGACAGCCGATTATTATCGATCTTAAATCGACTCGAGTGCCTCACGAGAGGGCTGGATTTTGGATAAGAATCTTGAGATTACGTTTTGAAAGTTCTTTTTCAATGTACTCTTTTACATGGAGTTCGAAATGGCAGTGCTAAATGGTGAGGTGGGTTACATATTTCACAAACCTACCGTGTTCGGTATTTATTGTAATGCGTACATCCTATTTTCAGAGTGACGGAGGAAGTAATGGTAACGAATGGTACTTCGTTCAGCAATTTGAAATTTCCCAATAATTCTCAAAACATTGAAACGTGTAATTTTACGAAAATTAAAATTACTTTATTAAAAGTAAATTTGAGAAGAAATGAGGATATCCATCTTCTTTAATTATATTTATAAGTAATGCTTTGCTAGTGTGCTCATTTAAACATTTTTGATTTAAAATAATTTTCTTTGCATGATAGTCAAATGTTTATTTTCAATTCCCCTACATATTTATCTGTGTTACTCTTGTACGAATGGTGAAAACTGTTTCACACATAGACGTAGAATTTAAATCAAGACGGATTTCCGACGACTTATTGGAATATCTTAACGTCCCTGATGAAATTAATTGTTTTATTTCGTTGCTTTCATTTTGGTTGGAAAGATACGGTTTGATGAGTTCGTTAGGTGATTTACGACAAGAGGACAATCCTGAATTTGAATGTCTACCATTAGCTCTCGAAACGCACAGGAAAGATATGCAGTATCTTTCATCGAAGCAATGGCGTTCTAGCGGCACCTCAAGGCACACTCGCGTGGCGACACGCGCCTGTTTGTCGACATTGTCATTATCCGTTTCTTGGAATCGTCCCCTATCGCGACGGCGCGGCGCGGCGCGGCGAGGGTCAGACACCGCTGCGTGGCTGGGGCAGGCAGGTCGAAGCGTGGTCGTGCCGGGCCGGTTGTCGCCCTGCGGGGACAGAAAAAGGCAAGCGGGGGCGGAGTTGGAGGCGGACGAGGGGAAAGGGACGAATGGACGGAAGTGACTGGAGGGTAGGCAGGGGCGGCGTCGGGCAGGTGGCGGGTAGGACGGGAAGATTGAGACGTGGGTGGAGAGGTAAGCGCGGAGACTAGCGGCCGTAGGTATGGGGGACGAACGCCCGGGAGTGAGGGCAGGTGGTGGTGAGCACGGGGAGACTGGGGCGGGAGCTCTGGCGGGCGCAGGGCCGTGCAGGCAAAGTGCACACGTATACGCTGCGAGGGGGAGGGGCCGGGCGGGTTGTCGCCCTGCGTGGGCGTGGGCGGGGCGGGGGCGTCGCCGTGCGTGCGGGGCAGGGGAGGCGCGGGCGACCGCGGCTGCGTGCGGCGCCGAGTTGTCGCAGCGGCGGCGCGCCGCCCCCGTGTTTGCCCAGCACACACACACCCGCCCGCACTCCTCAGCTAGACGCGACGTCCTCCGCCGCTGCGCCCCCGCCGCCTGCCCTGCCTTACTGCGCTCACTGTGGGGAAGGCAGGGCGATGAATGCGTCTGGCGCACTCGTACTTTCAGACATTACCTGTCTATGTACTTGTAGCGCGAAAACTCACTTCTCAAAATTAGTCACGTGTTGCTTGATTTCATTTCACTATGTTCTCTTGACAAAGTTCCGCAGATGACATTAATTACTGCAATGTCTAAGTTAATATTCAAAATCACAAATTAGAGTTTAACTATTAATTTTTCACATTTTTCTTTTGTACCGTGTGTCCCGAGAGTAATTTTTTCACTCTCTCAAACTCGCGTAAAAACAAAGAATCTCACATTTCCTTTTTTCACAAGGATCCTATTTTTTTCTATTTCTTGTCGTGAAAAGAGACCTGCTCTTTCTGATCGGTATTGTATTCTGGTTAATTTTTCTAAATACTAAAGTTGCAGCGCAGAATTGTGAATACAGGTTTTACACCATTTGTCTTAATTATTCATTGATAACATCCTAACTGCTCCACCATAAAATAAAAAATTTACGGCAAAAATGTTGAATTCAAAAAAATATTTGATTATTTACCAATACCAGTCGACTGTTCCTTTTGCCATGTAGCTACTGAGTCTTTGGTTGTCGGTTTGCTCCTTGCTCCTGAGCAGACTGAGAAGCGCAAAGAAACGCGACCGGCGGCGAAGAACCCCACGCGTGCGCTGTTCGTCTGGAGGACCCCCTGTCCCACCCTCTCCCGGCACTGACGCCACATCCACCAACCACAGTCGACGACAGGAATTTCGACACTGGATAGCTAGGTCTACTTCAGCCGCTGTCTGGAGGTAAATTCTAGCGGTCGGCTGCTCTGATCGGAATTTTCCCGTGCTTTCTCCGAACGACACTAGGCGCATGCCGAAGTCCATTGTCCAGTGGCGTACCAAACGGGCCACGGACCGCGCGCGATCTTTCCTTCCCATTCCTTCTTCTGTCCTACCCTTTCCTCCGTGATACCGTTTGGGAGCTTAGAGCTTGTCCCGGCTGGGGCGGTGCCCCGCTGGTGGGAGATACCTGATTAGAGAAAAACCCCCGTTAGCCGTCTGTATATCGGCCGCCGTATCTCACCATCTAGCGGGGAATAATCGCCGCCACCTCCAGCGATGAAACATGCTCCATACTACCGGGGCTAATAACCTTAGCTGTTGGCGTGCCCGGTATCACTAATCAATCAGTCGCCTTCTCCACCACCACTCCACTTCGCCAACCGGCCGCCCTACCGCCCCGCCGTTCCATCGCCTCGCTGCCCTCCACCCCCGCCCTCCCCGCCGTTCCTTCCGCCTCAGCCTTTTCGCCGCCCCCCGAAGAAGCGCGTCTTGCCATACAGCCGCCGTCTGCACTCGCATACACAGTCGCACATAAATGCAAGCCTACGCGGCGCGGCTTAAGACGCCCGCCGGGGGGCGCGGCCGGCGAGGGAGCGCGGGCGGGGGGAGTTCGAAGGGGCGGACGCCGGAGAAAGGAAGCCGCGCGGAGAGAATAAAAAATATCCGCGAGGTCGCGTGGTTGCGGGAGAGACTGGTGGAGCCGACGACGAGGGTGCCCAGGGCACTACAAAGGCGTTGGGTGGACGGAGTTGTAGGGAAAATGGGAAGGAAGTATTGAAATTAAAGAAGAGAGAAAAGCGAAGAAAGTGCGCGAAGGAACTAGCTACTCACTGAGATACAAGAATATGTAGATAACTTTAAATCATATGAACATATTGAAGAAATTATGAATCGTTATTCTCGCACAAAAATCCAGAAGGACGCAGTTTGTGTCATCTGCTTTGCGACATTTGTGTTGAGATCTCAAAATCACGGCATTGTATGTTGAGAGTCAATATTTACAAAATATTTCTTGCATTTGTAATGAGAAAGACTTCTTTTTGACATTAAAAAGGGAAGCAGCAGTGGATTATGTAACCGAGAGATAAAATCTATGTGTAGTAAAATTTATACATAAATGATAATATACGTAATATAACGTTGTTGTTTGTTTTTTTGTAAATTGGCAAAGCGTGCAAACAGATATTGTTTATTGGCGGGGGGATTGGTGTTGGCGATTACGAAAGGAGATGAAATTATTGACATTTGACGGTCAGAAAGCATTTTAATGATGCTATCCTCGCCTGGCGACTGCCTTCCGAGCTGGACGTCCGACGCATCACTCGTGTGAGAAGGGCAAGGGAACGCGCGAACGCAGGCAGGGCACCGCCGCCGTGCATTAAGGTTTTCCCCCACGTCCTCCTCTCGTTCCTCTTGCATCCCCCGCGCGCGTTCAAGCCGGGTCTTTCGGTCGCGTCGCCGAGAATATCGACGCGGGCGGGGGAGGGGGGGGGGGCAGGGCGTATTCGTGATCCGGCGCGCGCCCGCCGTCCATCCCGCCGGATATCCGCCGCGCCCCCTCGAAATGGAGCGCTTTGTGCGTTGTTTTGCCGTCTTTTCGGGAATCCGCGACGACGGCAGGACGGCCCGACGACGCTGCGTCTCACACGGCACGCGCGCCTCTTTTGTTTGCCTTTCCCCGCTCCGCGCGACAGGGCGAATGCCGCACGCCGAGTGAAGACTGTGTGCAAAAGGATGCTCGAGACGAGGGAGACTATCCTTTGGTTTGAATCGATGTGGTGAAGACGTCCCTAATGCGATGCAGCTTATTGTACTGCTCCTTATTTTACTGATTCGTCGTTAGTCTTCTGCTTTTATAAGTGAACTAAAGCTTTTCCCAGTTTTCGCCTTGAACGTCATACTGTGCATTCATTTTTATAACGTTTCATTACTGTCAAACGTGAACGTCGAATCGTCGTTTTTGGTTACTGTTTCCATGTTCGGTAATGATGATAAATAAATGTCTGTATGGGTGGCGAGGCTTGATTTCACTTAGCCTTTGCAGTTTTACATTTATATAATTGCATAAAGGACATTTCTGTTTTCGTTTTTTTATAATTTTGTTATTTAATGAGTTCCCAAAACCTCTTCACTATAATAGATGGTAATACATCTGGCAATATCTGTAATTTCCATTTTGCATGAAGAGCCTCGTAGAAACCTTGACACCACTAATATTGTGACGCAAACTGGTGCCTGAACCTCATTGATTGAAATCGGATACAATGCGTAATAGCTCGCCCATGTCTTTTGATCGTGATACGAGACTTATTTAGCAACCCCAGTAGTTATATTATTTCCACATACATTAATACGAAATCATGTAAGCTACGAAACAACTATTCTAATACCCCCTTATAATCTATAATAAGGTAAATGATTTAAACGAAAGGAAATAAGACTACATATTTTCAACTCATCCACACACCAAATATCAGGACTAATTCCGAGCATTTCCTCGGTCGATATAAAAATTAGTGAAATAAAATATCTGGCGCCACGTGCCAAGTTGGGGGCCATTAATCGCTGTTTATCTGGTGTGCGAATGCAATTGTTTCTGTGGACGCGGTTATTGGCCATGAACGCATTATCGCGGCGCGCGAGGCGGAAACGGCGTCCGCGAGGGGCGCGAGGGGCGCGTGGGGGGCGCGGCGCACGGCGGCCGCGGCGCAACCGCCAATCGCCGGTGGTCTCGCGCCGGGTGCCGCGGCGCGGACGCCACTTCGCCGCCTCTTTGCGCGGTCGCCCCGCGCCGCGCGCCACGCTCACCGGGCCGCTGCCGTAACTGCATTCTAGGCTACGCCTGATTTGTGGAATTGGCGGGAGCTGTCACATGTAATGCAAGAGATCGGTTCATGGCAACAGAACGACTTATTTTACTATAAAGAGAAAAGAGGTTTTACAGGTGGGTGTTGGCTTTGCAGCGGTTATCCATGCGCAATAGACGCTTAGTCTGTGGCCATGAGGAAGGCGTGAGAGGTGATAGCTGGTACCCAAGCGACCAGTTAGGCAGGAGAGCATGTTGCTAGGCGGACTGATAGACAGGCGGACATGTAGAGAGATGGCAGATAGAGAGGCGGGCAGGTAGAGAAGCGGGGAGGTAGAGAGGTAAGCAGGAAGAGAGGCGGGCAGGCAGACAGGCAGGCATGTAGACAGCCGGCCAGGTTGACAGGCAGGGAGGTAGATAGGCGGGCAGGTAGAGAGGCGGATAGATAGAGAGGCGGGCACGCAACCAGGCGGGCAGGTAGACTGGCGGGCAGTAGACTGGCGTGCAGTAGATAGGTGAGCTGTAGAGAGTCGGGGAGGTAGAGAAGCGAGCAAGTTGACAGGCCGGAAAGTGGAGAGGTGGACAGATAGAGAGACGGACAGGTAGACAGGCAGGCATTGAGACAGAAAATCAGGTAGACCGATGTGGCGGTCGCTCGTGCTCGCGCCAAAGCGCATCTCATCAGTGGTCGATCCCAGAGGCACCCGGGCTGACGGAGGCTTTGGCAAATGGCGGCAGCAGTGGCAGGCTGGCCGATGCAGCGCAGCGATCACTCGCGCTCTTCGCCAAGCGGTTGCTGTCAGGTGAAACGTTTCCTGAAACCCCGGGAACCATTGGCTGACGCGCTCAGGCTCATAAGGGAATCGCGGATTGGCCAAAGTCTACGCCAGGTGAGCTCCGTGTAAGGCGGAAACGAGCGATGCTCAGATTCGTTTGCCTTCTCCTTGGGAGCTCATCCGCCTTCTTTGACCGTTCCGCCACACGGACACCGCGTGCGCACGCTCCCTCAGCGCCCTGCCCTTACGTTTGATTCGTCACACTTTTCTCATTCGCTTATTTCATGATATCTCACTCCCTCTCCACACTTTTCGTATATCATTTCGGCCATTTCGCACTTGACCACCTACCGACTCGTCTTTCGCCACCGCCCCACTGGTCCTTCTCCATGTCTACTTATCGTTCACGCCCCGTACGTTCTTCGCTCTCTTCAGCAATCTTCTCCTCCACAATTCGTCTCTTCTTGTGTTTTACCTCCCTCGGCCTTTGACTCTTGTTCTCGATCCTCATTTGCCATCCCTATTGCTGTTCTGCATTTCACCCTCTTCCGATTCACTCTCCTCACCGTCATACTCTCGCTTTCTTCGCTCTCTACATACTGTTTCTTTGCCATTTTGTTCACTTTCTTCCAATATATTCCTTTCTTCCCTCTGTCCCTCTCTATCTACCTCTATTTCTATCTATCTGTCTATCTATCTGTCTTCAGATGACTCAGTTCAGCAGTTGCCGTTCCTGTACGCTTAACCATTTAACCATTTGCCACCCTTATCGCCACCAAAACCAATCCCATCCATTTGAACCACCGAAACTACTGGCGCTCACCATGCGCCTCACAGTTGCTCATCTCGCACTATAATCGCTTCTGTTTGCCGGTGAAACGCAATGAATCTGCCCCTGCGTCGGTTCGCCTCTCCGCAACCTCCCATCCCCGCAACTCCTAGCCGCGCCCCTGGACGGGCAACCCCTAGCCGTCCTCCCCCCCCCCCCCCCTAGACGGGCTACCGCGCGCCGGTCGGTCCCCTCCGTGGCGCGGGGTGGCTCTCCGGCATTCGGCAGCGCGATTGCCCGCCGCGCTGCAATCAGCGCTGCTGCGCCCCGGCAGAGGGCGCGGCAGGCCAGCGAGCAGGGAAGGTGGGCTGGACGGCTATGCATGCAAGCAATCTCCGTATCGCAGCCCAGCACCGCTTTTGCAGAGCCAAGAGCGGAGCGGTAGCAACTGATTATTACCATCGACGTGAGAAGAGTTTTCAGATTTTGCTGCTGTAGTTGACGCCTTCTTCTTACTGTTGTGTTTTGGTGATCCTTTATGGGTAAACGCTTTTCCCATCATATCAACAGTTTAGATATAGAAGCAACATTTAGGTTATTATAATTATTATTATTATGATTATTATAATTATTATGATTATTATAATTATTATGATTATCATAATTATTATGATTATTATAATTATTATAATAATTATTAATATTAATGTTAGTGTATTCTGCCACCAAGTTCTCACACTTGATTGCAGAATTAGCAATAAATCTACTTTAATCTAAATTATGATAGTTGTGTTTCAACAAATCTGACATAAATTGCGTATTTCTTTATATTTTGTAAAGCCATTTAGCGGAGCCCCAAATTCTTTAGGTTACATCTGATTAAGACGTGCAGCATTCCTAAAGCAACACATTAACTTTCCGGAATATTCCCACAATATCTCCTATAACTATGAAGCTTATTTTTTTCTATTTGCATATTTTTGATGTGGCGTATAAAAATCTCGTTTCCTTAAACAAAAACTTTATTAACGTATTTTAAGAGGTTTTGTCTATAATTTATCTCCGATTTATTAGTAAAAATTGTTTATTTTGTACATTTCATTTAGTTTTCTAGTATAATTCTTGCTTTGTAGAAATATTCGCGGAAAAGTATTTAGCGTCACAGCTTCACTTTATAAGAAAATTTAATTTTCGTCCAAGACGCTGCACTTCGTCTCACGGGTGGCTTCAAGATTTGACGTGCATTGCTTATTTCCCCGCGGTTTGCCTCCTCCCTCCTCCTAGCGTCCTCCAGGCCGGCGCTGCAGAGCGGGAGGATCCCCAGCCTCCTGTCTCGCGACTGCCACTCCTCCGGCGGAGGTGGAGGAGGAGGAGGAGGCTGCCTGCGCGGAGCTCCGCCGCCTCCGGAGGCACTTTTCTGCAAAGTTCCGAGACGCAGCAGCTCGACGTTTCGTTCTCGCCCTGGCGGCGGCGACGGCGGCGTTGTCTTCTCTGCAGCCGCAGTCGTTGTCAGGCGCAACCGCTGCGCGTCATAAGCAACTCGAGCTGGAGGAGGCGGCCCTGGAAGAGGGGCGCGGCAGGGCGGGACGGGGCCGGGCCGGAAGGCGCGTCGCTAGGGACCTCGTGAGCGGCTAATTGCCTGCGCGAGACGGCGGCGAAGGGGTGATGGCGGTGGAGGACCTTGCGGTATGCGCGGCGTGGGTGGGTGTGGAATTGGCGATGGGAATGACGGCACTGAAGTTAATGCTTCGTATACGGGTATGAGGTAAGCCCTGATAGGATTTCTCGGTGTTGATGATGATGGCAAAAAAGAAGACAGGAAGATGTCGGAACGGTGATGGCAAACCCCGCGGGACGAAGGCGGCGGCGGCGGCAAAAAAGTGGTGGTGACGGAGTGGTGATGGCGGCTGCGTGCTAGCCTCAGGGTGCGGTGACACCTGCGGGACCCTCCCCTCTCCTTCCCCTCCGCCGGTACAAGCCGGCGCGTCGTCTCCGCGTCTACCCCAACCTCCCTCCTCCCGCCGACCTCCCAGCCGCTGGCGGTTTCATTACAAAGGAAATTTGTGTCAAGCCTGGCTGACGTGAGGACACGCCGCGCCAGGACACGGATAATCCATTTAAGGACTCGCCCGCTAAGTAAATGTCGCCGTGGCGGAGGAGCCGGCGATGCGACGAGGCGGCGAGGCGGTAAGGGGGCAAGGCGGGGGCTGAGGTGAATCCCAGGCTTGGGGTCGAGGGCGTAGGTGAGCGTGGCGTAAGATGTGATAGGCGGTTGACGTGATATGTACAACGACGGCACCCAACGTGATGAGAATTCGATCGTCAGTGAAGAACAGTGTGGATGCGAACACGCTGATTGATGCAAAGTGACCGTTTTGGGTGGTAAGGGAATTGTGCATTCTCATTTCGAATCGACGTATGAAGGCGATATTTATGCCCGTCATATTTTCTGGTGTTTTGTACTTATGGCTTATCGCTTTTCTATTCCGTCGCATATTACAGTGAGTGATTTTTTAGTGAAGAAAATAATCTTAGTTGACATGGTTTCTGATAAGATTTAAGTGACTAATGCATTTTCACTTATTCCTATTTGGGCCTAATGCCACGAACCAATTTTTTCTGCAGAATCCGAAATAAGTCCGAAAAAATGTTCATTTCCAACTATGGATATTCCCGCAATCGATGTGAGAAAAGTGTAAATAAGAATATAAAGAAAATAATTATTGTGACTTGAATGTAACGGGAAACTTATTTTGCTAAAACGTTGGATTTTTATCTGTATTTAAAGGATAAAATACATAAAAGTGTAATATAAATAAAATAACATGAAGAGGTACGTGAACAAAAAAAACCTATTACATCTCTTGTTACCTGTTCCATACCCAGAGGAGAGAAGCACTTCTTCAACAAACTGCAGCAATCCGTTACTCACTAAAAGTGCCTGGTTGAACATGAAAGCACTGTGACTCGCCCATTACGTCCGTCAATCCTTCTTCGCCCGCGGCGCGCCTTGCGTCGCACACTGCGACCGATGCGTCCCGGGGGGCGCCGATGGATCACTCGCGCGGCGCGCGACCGCTCGCCCTCCTCCGCCCCTCGCGTTAATTAACGACTAAAATATTCGAGTGCGCGGCCCGCTAAGGGCTCTCCGGAGAGCGCGCGCAGGTTGGCAATCTTGCTAATGCCGATCGGCGCGGAGACAGAAGAGCAACGCGTCGCGGGCGCCGGGCTGCGCTCACGCATTTGTCGCGGTGCTTCAGCGTGCGCACGCGTTTGCCGTGGATCGGGGCCCGCGCGTGGGCCGGTGGGGGTGAGGGTGGGGATTACGTGGCGCTGTCTGCCTGTCGCCCGCTGAGCCGCGCGGACGCACGCCCGGTCGGTATGCGCCGATGGGTTCCCGGGAACGCAGTCGCCGCCGAACGGTGCTGGTGATGGAAGTGGTAGCGGGCGAGAGGTGGGAGATGGGAAACGATTAAGTTAATGATATCTCACGATTTTCTTCGAATTTTCCGCACGTATGCATATGGAACTAAACAGATTATAGGGATACTTTCAAATGCTGCATTTTTTCGAATGAAAAAGAAAGACGGATTATCCGTGTGGTGTATTATCAACGCATTGCAAAAACCGGCAATTTCTGGCACTGAGTGAGAAATGTTTGAGGTTTAAGTTTTGGCAATCATGTTTAAGTGGTATGGTGAGAAAAGCTAATTGTTCCAACTAACATTTTGGTGAATTTATTTTAAATTCTAACGGCAGTAGACGTGCCAACGTATTACGTATTCGATGCGGTTGGAAAACTCGTAAAGTTGGCAGAGAAGAGCGAAGTAGTGACAGGATAACTCAAGAAAAATTAAGGGAGCAACTAAACGGTACTAAAAATTATCTAAAGCAACTGACAGTGCTGTCCATGTTTGTGGTAGTTTTACAAGCACCAACAACTCCGACATAACTGCACCACCGCGCCGGATAAACCACTTACGCGGTTGCAACAACGACAATTTACAATGGCAACGCGTAAGAGGTGAAGCGTACGTATTCTAAGTTCGACGAGAGCGCGTTACATTACGATTTCCTCGCTCTTCCCCCTTTTCCCAGTGCAAAGCGTCGCGCGCCGCGTTGGGCGGCACTTGTGGCGGCGCTGGCGTGTTGTCATCACAAGCGGATTTCACGTCCTGGAAGTTAGCAGGACCATTTCATCCAATCACAAAACTGCATAGTACATAATTTGCCGCTTTTTTGCCGTTCTTAAGATGTGGGAAAAAAAAATTTGCCGCGGGTCATTTTCTCAAAAAAATCTGTGGTCCTGCTAACTTCCAATGGAAGTTAGCAGGACCACACCTCTAAATCAGCTACTATTGTAAGTATATACCCAAAATTATACTCCAAATTTGCCGCTTTTTATTTACAAACGATTAGTGAAAAAATCAAACTGATATCTCAATTCCTTTAAAAAATATTGCCAAAAAACCAAAAAATAAAAGATGCGCTACTTTTGCAAGCGCCGTCGAAGAAGAAAAGACACATCCGCTGGCATTCATCCGCCGTAGCAATTCATACTCAACGCCAAAATGCCGCAAACACGGGCTAAACATAATCAGTAATCAAAACTTTTGCCGCGGACCGGTTATATTCAATTACCTGGGTTCGAATCCCAGAGTTTGCCTCATACAACAGCTCTGCGAAATTTAAAATGCCCGCTCCTCCTAAACTAACAGCCATAACAATTCATACTCTGCGCCAAAATTTGCCGTAATTAAGTGCTTAATATAAACTATAATAAAAAAATTTGCCGCGGACCGGTTAATTTCAATTACGCGGGTTCGAATCCCGCAATGCCCCTGTAAGGAACGTCCGGCGCAGGTAATGAAGACCATACCTCCTGAACATGCAGCCATAACAACTCATAATCGGCACCAAACTTTGACGCAATCAAGTACTAATTACAATCCGTAACAAAAGAATATTCTCCGGACCAGTTAGACTATTGTATAGGGGTTCGAATCCCAGATCTCGCCTTCCTACGAGAGCCCTGAACACGTGAAGAAGTCCGAAAGTTAAGAAGCCCGTTTCTACTAAACTATCAGCCCTAACAATTCATACTCTACGTCAAACTTTGAAGCAAACAAGTACTAAATACAATCGGTAACAAAAAAATTTGCCGCGGGCCGGTTAGATTATATTATCTAGGTTCGAATCCCAGATTTCGCCCTCTTACATGAGCTCTGCGAAAGTTAAGAAGCCCGTTCCTCCTAAACTATCGGCAATAACAATTCATACTCTACGTCTCAATTTGATGCAAACAAGTATTCAATAAAATCTGTAACAAAAAAATTTGCCGCGGACCGGTTAGATTATATTATCCCGGTTCGAATCCCTGATTTCGCCCTCTTACATGAGCTCTGCGAATGTTAAGAAGCCCGTTCCTCCTAAACTATCGGCAATAACAATTCATACTCGACGTCTTAATTTGATGCAAACAAGTATTCAATAAAATCTGTAACAAAAAAATTTGCCGCGGACCGGTTAGATTATATTATCCCGGTTCGAATCCCAGATTTCGCCCTCTTACATGAGCTCTGCGAAAGTTTAGAAGACCGTTCCTCCTAAACTATCGGCAATAACAATTCATACTCTACGTCTTAATTTGATGCAATCAAGTATTCAATAAAATCTGTAACAAAAAAATTTGCCGCGGACCGGTTAGATTATATTATCCCGGTTCGAATCCCAGATTTCGCCCTCTTACATGAGCTCTGCGAAAGTTAAGAAGCCCGTTCCTCCTAAACTATCGGCAATAACAATTCATACTCTACGTCTTAATTCGATGCAAACAAGTATTCAATAAAATCTGTAACAAAAAAATTTGCCGCGGACCGCTTAGATTATATTATCCCGGTTCGAATCCCACATTTCGCCCTCTTACATGAGCTCTGCTAATGTTAAGAAGCCCGTTCCTCCTAAACTATCGGCAATAACAATTCATACTCTACGACTTAATTTGATGCAAACAAGTATTCAATAAAATCTGTAACAAAAAAATTTGCCGCGGACCGGTTAGATTATATTATCCCGGTTCGAATCCCAGATTTCGCCCTCTTACATGAGCTCTGCGAATGTTAAGAAGCCCGTTCCTCCTAAACTATCGGCAATAACAATTCATACTCTACAACTTAATTTGATGCAAACAAGTATTCAATAAAATCAGTAACAAAAAAATTTGCCGCGGACCGGTTAGATTATATTATCCCGGTTCGAATCCCAGATTTCGCCCTCTTACATGAGCTCTGCGAATGTTAAGAAGCCCGTTCCTCCTAAACTATCGGCAATAACAATTCATACTCTACGTCTTAATTTGATGCAAACAAGTATTCAATAAAATCTGTAACAAAAACATTTGCCGCGGTCCGTTTAGATTAGGTTATCCCGGTTTGAATCCCAGATTTCGCACTCTCACAAGATCTCTGGGTAAGTTAAGAACCCCAAACCTCCTAAACCAACCACCATAACAATTCAAACTTTGCGCCAAAATGTGCCGTACACAAATGCCTACTATAAAATGTAATAAAAAAAATTGCCACGGACCGATTAGTTTCAATAACGCACTTTCGAATATCAGAATGTCCTTTGAAGGAAAACCCGGCGGAAATTATGAAGACCGTACCTTCTAAACCATTAGCCCTAACAATTCATACTCTGCGCCAATATTTGATGCAATCAAGTATTAAATGATGTCTGTAATAAAAAAAATTGCCGCGACCGGTATATTACCCGAGTACGAATCCCAGATTTCGCCCTTTTACAAAATCATTGCGAAATTTAAGAAGCCCGTTCCTCCTAAACTATCAGCCATAACAATTCTTTACGCCACAATTTGCAGTAAATTATTGCTAAATATAATCTGTAATAATAAAAGTGCTTCGACACTTTTAAGTTTCGATTACCCGGGTTCGAATCGTAGAATTCTTTTTTTCAAAATGATCTTATTTGAATATTTCTTTTTGATGAACACATTTGTTTAAGAAAAAAATATCCTCATAATTGTGCGATTGTACGAATTGTAAGATACCGAACAAATTTTTCAATTTTCGAGAAAACAGTGTGTTCAACGAAAATGGGATCTGAACTAATCATACAAGCACATGCATACAGTCAATCGTCAAGAACCCACAGAAAGACCAACTACCAACATTCAGTTAGTAGTACCCTCTAAAAATCGCAAACCAGGAAACATGACACCAAGTTGGGTATAAGTTAGCCTTGTATCGTCTTATTTCTTTGAAGAAATTACAATAACTATATTTTTATGATACTCTATCTGTCTCCCTGCCCATCTGTCCGTTCGCCTGTGAACGCCACTAGAGCCTAATTCAGACGTAGAAGTGTTTCCAAAATTGATGTTCTCGCCATTTCTGACGTAAGAAAAGAAGTATTTGAAATCGTACGCCGGAAAACGGCGAATTTTCGACACAAAAACTTTTATTGCCGGCCCGTGTTACGGAGAAGTTGAATAAATCCAGTTGCTAAATCTAGAAAAAAATTCCTCTAACACGTTGTGTAGGCAGAATCCATGTTTTATGGGTTCTTGGTACTGAAAACTCGATTGACAGCGAAACATTTGTCTGTCAGACCGTCTGCCTGTCTGTCTGTGTGTCTGTCTATCCGTCAGTTTGTCTGCCCGTCCGTCTGCATCCTTCGCGCATAAACCATTCAGCCGATTTTCTCCCAACTTGATATACCCCTATTGTTCTAGCTGATGTCGCTTTACTTTACAGGAAACCCTTTTTTGAATTCTCAAAAAGTGTCTCCAATGTCTTTATTACATTTTTTTTGTTGGATAGTGCAATGGTCGTTTAAGAGGGTGGTGCAGGTCCAATTTGCGTAGTCATCCCCGATTTTTCGAAAATTGAAAACAAAAACACTTTAAAATTGGACAAAGACAAAGTCTGTTGTAAAAAATTCCTTCTTCTGAAAAGGTTATATAATTTTTTTTGAAAAACAACTAGCTTTCGTATTTTGCGATTGAAATTTACAAAGAAAAAATATCTAAAAATTTTTTTCACATTGTTTCTTTAAATTTTCTCCACATATGTAATAAGGAACGGTAAGAATAGCTGTAGTGTCATTTTTGGGTATTGCCCTTTTTTTTTGGAAAATTGCAACAAAACAAACAAACAAACAAAAAACCCTTCAAAATTGAAGGTAGAGATTACTCCATCAAATGAAATTTGTTGTCTATAATCTGTTCCTTCAGTAAGGTCTTGCACATTTTTTAAAAACTTACAGTAGTTTTCGTGCAATATTGCGTAAAATACGTATAGTTTAAAAAATGACATAAACAAGATTTTCAAAAAACGGTTCCAAATTATTTTTTAACTTTTGGTAGGGATAGTGCATACCTAATGCACTCTAAGACATGACATAAACGCCATAGTACTCTATTCCTTTGTTTATTTGCAAAATATATAAACTGAATTTTTTCATTAGCCACTCACATCGTTAATATTTATATCAGCGCTGATTTGTTCACATTATTGCATTTACGAGTACATGTGCTTTAAATAATGTCAGAGATATTTTCTCGAAAACGCAACAGTTTTCTGTGAAAATGGTCTCAAAATACTGGATTTCAGAAACGCTCAAATGCCATTTTCTCAAAAACTGCTCCAATTTTTTCTGTAAACTTTTCTAACGGATAGTGATTATTGCATTCTTTAATATGACGGAAAGTTCATTTTGAGGATTTTTTTCCAAATTTACACAATTTTTTTTAAACATCTCTCATGTTAACCTGAGAGAGGTGACGCGGGGTCTTTTGTGTCCTGTGTGAATCTGTGTTATCTTTTGCCTGAAAGATATAAGCACTTTGCGACTGTGCCATGGGTTCTAGTCAGAGAGATAACAGCCGAGCCGTCGCGCAAACTGATCTGTCTGACCCCGCGCCACGACTTCCGTTGGCAGCGCGAAGTGCTTGCAGTAGTGCGATCGTCTTGCTACATTGCTTGAATGTGTCTACGAGAAGTGTATTGTTTATTTATTTCACATTATGAATAATTTGGGTTACGAAATAGAATGTTACCTCAATATCCTCATTGTGCAAGCAAACAATATATCTGTCAGACCAAGGCGACAGTACCAGTAGAGTCTTTCAATGAGCCTTGTCCACCGAATCATGCAATAGAGATCACAAATTTGCCGAAGCAGCTGATTTCAAAAATCAAACAATTCATTGTTACTAAAGAGGAATAACCCGCGAAAGTAGCAATCTCTCAAAAAATAAAAAAATATGACATGCATGCCCTATAATGTACAGACAGGAAAACAAAAGTTTTCTGTCCTAAATGCAGAAAACAAGTTTGTAAAGTGGATCCGGGGCCCGAGATCGCTTAGGCAATAGTGCCGTAGGGAGATCGGACGGAAGGATCGCGGGTTCGAGTCCCGCCTCGGGCATGGTTGTATTGTGTTCGTCCTTTCGCCCCCTATCATCGTCATATCGTGTCATCCTCACAGTTACCATACTGATACAAGCAATAATGGTCACTAATGTCCTAGAAGTTGATGCGACCTTAAATAACAAAAAGTTTGTAAAGATCATTGTGATGTTTTGAGAAAACAATGTAGTTTAGTGTGAAGTGTAATAAATTGTTGACATGTTATATATTCTTTTCCAATTTTTCAATGTAAAAATTAATTTATTAATATTTGTAACACTAATATAAACATCTTATATTTTGTACTCTTTCTAAATTTTTCTGATTGGATCTAAGCCATTTTCAATAAATTGTTTACTTATTTTTGTGTGAGACAATGTCAGAAAATTAAAAACTTACTGAATTTTCTGATACTTTTGTCGTCGAAATATTCAGAAAAACGTTACTGGGGTCACTACATAAAATAAAAGATAATTGACAATTTTGTTCTTTAATATAAAAATATAAATACTAATAAAAATTTTTAAATTATTCATTTGCATGTTTGTTTATAATAGTACATTATGGTAATACTACCTTATAAATGATTGATAATCATTAAAATAATTAATTTCACACTTATTTGTTGTCAGATATACTATTATAAAGGAATAACTTAAAGGGGTCAAAAATGTCCTCGCGCCACCTCTAACGTCTCAGGCAACCCCAACTTCTCCACGGTTAATATGCACATTTACAGCAATTTGTAAACACTGATGTATTTATGAGTTAAAGTGCTTCGAAAGATTTCTAATTAAGTTTTTCGAAAACTCAACAATTTTTTGTGAAAAAGAGCTTCGAATTTCGAATTTACAATAGCGTTTTAAACGCCATTCTCTTATAAAGGGCTTCAAATTTTTCAAAGAAAATTTCCATTTAGGACCAAATTTTACTGTTCATTAAAAAGCTTAAAATAATATTTCCGTTCTACTATTAGGAAACAGAAAAATTAAGAAAATATCCAAAAAACGTACTTTAGGCAGCGATAGATGGCAGCTGGCAAGAGTATGTGTCATGTCCGAATAGCTAGCCGAGACCAAACGAAATAGAAAACTAATGCGGGAAACTCTGTGCCATCCTGTAGCACCACTAGGTTTTTCTTTGACTTGCGGCCGTATCAGTGGTTTTCCACATGCCTGTTCATACTCAGTAATAATCGCAGAGTGTGCAGTTTCCTTTCAAGTCCTAATGTTTGGAAACTACGATTTATTTAACACTGTGTCATATATAACACTTATATTTTTCCATGATTTCACGAAACTCTTTTGTTTGAGAAACTAAGTAGTCTTTCTCAGATATCTTTTCTGAGGAGCTCAATGCTTTCGTGATCACAGTAATAAACTGAATAAGCTGAGCAATCAACCCTCACGAATTTGCTCCTCACGATACGAGTATGAACCAATTTCCCCAGCGTTCTCCAACAAATATTTACTTCTTTTCCCAACATTTACTTCCTAGTACAAGTAAAAGGTTATGCACACCAAGTGAAGTAATGCATTTGCTCGATAGTAAATGCTTTTACCATTTATTTCACACTTGAAGTAAAATCTAGGATTTTATTTACACTACCCCATATTTTTTACCCTCCCTTGATACATACATGGAGAAAATGTGAAGAAAGAATTTGGAGCGGTTTTTGAGAAAAAATATTTTAAAAAATTTAAAATTCCCTATATTGAGGAAAATTACTACTTTTTTCGAAAAATTAAACATTATTTCAAGGTGTGTCTTTAAAAGGGATTTAAACAAAAATGGCACCTGCACCACACTCTCACTTTTACGCTATCCGAGGATAACATTTAATAAAACCAAATGTGGAGTCATTTTTGAGAAAATTGTGAAAATGTTTATAAAGGTTTGGGGAAAATACCTTCAAAAATTAAAATATAGTTTTGAAACTTCCTCAGCCGTTCGTTCAGGGCGATCGGGTAATCAATCTTGTAGAAAGTTTCAGTATCAATCAGTAGTCAATATCAATCTTGAAGAAAATCGGCTTAGACTGGTCTTGTAATGACCAGAGATTTTTTGACCAGTTGGCTTTTAGCCCCTAAATTAAGACGTTTTGCCGTCAAGCGATTGTGAAGGACCCACTAAAAAACGATTCCATCATCACCGCGAGTTAGAGGAAGAAATTTACTACGAATATATGTAAGACTTACGTTATCAGAAACCGACGATTGGAGATTTTCTGACGGAAATTCGCAGTTTTCCAGGGCACGATTGCAATTACATTCGTAAGAGCGAGAAAGTTAAAATATATCAAACCATGGTTCAATGTGTCCTCTACGTTCTTGCCTTATATGTTTGTATATTACTTTCTCGTGTTCGTACATACCATATGCACGTAATTCATTGTGTAGAGCTGGGGAAAATGGATATCCGTAGCTAAAGGGAAATATAGAGTTTTGGAGAATTTTCTCTATAGATCTTGTTCAAACCATCCGTTCGTGCACCCGTCGATTGTTACATTGTAGATTGTTACATTGTAGTCTCACTGCGTGTACCTAGTAAAGAGAAAGTACTGTAATGGTGCAGTGACGAATTTTCGAAAACCAAAAATTGGTAATGGAAGGCCTTTGTAACGAATAAAAAGATAAATGTTGCTTCTACAAATTAGGTTTAGCTTCCATTACAAAAAATACCTCAGTTTCAGTGTTTGGGTTCATGAGGAATAGTAGATCCAGATTTTTCGAGGAAAAAAAAAAATTGTCTGCGAAAGTATTGAGTTAACATTTTATTTCCGAAATCCAGATCGGCTGCCGCATCACTGCAGACAGGCGCAACGTCTGCCAACGGGGATGTGCGTAGCGTCGTTTCTCCGCGTATTCACTGACACTGTCGAGTGACGCAATGCATTTTTGTTCTAAATTATAACTACGGTATTCATAAGTGAAACATAGAAGGCTGAACACGAACCAAGGTTTATGGGAATTTACAAACTTCCTGAAATGTTGGAATTTTATTTGCATATCTTCAGTGGGCACGAATATCTTGTGATTTAGGAGTCATACACGTATTAAAAATTAGTAATATTGATGAACTATTTTCATTAAAAATAAGAATTCAGAAAAATTAAAGGTATTATAGGTATTTTATTAAACCCCTAAGACTTTGATGAAGTCTTCGGTTGTAGAATACATGTTGCCTTATTTTAAGATTACATATCAGTTACAAATAATAGTGAAAATATACTCGTATGTGCTGCTGTAGGAATACTAAAAATAAGATTATAAATTTAAAGAATACTTAATTACTATATTAAGCAGTAATACTTCTTGAATTCACGAGAACACAATTAATTCTAGGAATAAATCACCATCTTCCATTAACTATTCCTATAATATATTAAACAATAGTATTGATAATTAAAGCGTTTGTAAAATATTATGGATGTTTTATGAAAATGCAAATGTCATAATTCTCAATTGTCTAGACATTTGATCGGAAGAATAATGCTCCGAATGTCTTGTCAGAACGAGAAATATCAAAAGGAGAAGGACAATGTGGTGAACGGCAATTACGCCAGCCAACCACAAATGCAGTTTGATGTACCTTAGAAGACACATCTGCTCATGTGTATCGCTGCTTCGAAGCTTTAAAGACACAAGCAGTCAGTCCATTTTCCTATAGCGAGGATCTTTGCCCGCTGAATTATTTTACCCAGATCCAGTTAAAGCTCTGGCTACATTGAGAAGGTGTACGGAATCACCAAATAAGCTTATATAAAAAGTTCATTGGTGAACCATATGCCTACTTACGTCCAGATGCAACAGGAAACGTTGCGAAAAAAATTCGCCATGTATATGATTCTTATTCGCAATATCTATTAGTGTATTTAGCCCTGATGCATTGCGCAGTTTGACAATTACTGTTACGGAAATGGTCTCAGAATGCCAAAGAAACGTCACTATAGCATCATGACTAAAAAATGGGTAAACTTTGAAGCTCGCTTTCCAAAGGAAGTAGTGAGTACACTATTAACTATATACAGCCATTGTAATTTGTTCTAAAATATAAGACGAATGAAAACACGTAAGCCTGGGAAAATATTTTATTATAATTACAATTGCCATATTAGCCGATCAGATGGCCGAGATCGCTAAGGCAGTAGTGCCGGAGTGGTTTCGGACCAGAAGATCGCGGGTTCGAGTCCCGCCTCGGGCATGGATGTATTTGTGTATTTGTGTATGTCTGTATGTATTGTCCTTTCACCCCCATCATCATCATATATCGTCATTTCATCTTCCATACCCCCAGGGCTAACAACCTTGGGGGATAAAAACCGGATCCAGCTTAAATGCTGGTCCCCCCAAAGAATTGTCGCAAGCACCTGCCTCCGTGAGAATGAATAAAAACTGGGCCACGGTAAAGGCAGAGTGCTTGCCTGCGTGGTCCTAGTTGGCCGATCAACGAAAAAAAAAAAAAAAAAAAAAAAATTGCCATATTAAGCACTTATTTACCGCACATTTTGAGGAAGAGTATGCTTCGTTATGCCTCATTATTTACTAGGAACAGACATCTTAATGTAGCCAGGCACTCGTTACACAAAATCGGATATTCGAACCCTGGTAATTGAAGGTAACCGGTTACCAGTACATTTGCACTTTTTTGCGATATTTTTTGTGTCGATAATGAATTGTTATGGCTGCTGGTTTAGGAGGTACGGTTTCTTTAACTTGCGCAGGACATCCCATAGAGGGTCATTCTTGGATTCGATCCCATGTAATTTAAAATTAACCGGTTAGCGAAAAATATTTTTGTTACCGATAGTATTTAGTACTTTATTGCGACAAAAATTGATGTAGAGTATGAATTGGTATGATAAGGACTTACCTTGGAGGCAACGTTTGGGATTTGTATCCGTGTAATTAATTCCAACCGGCCCTTGGCAATTTTTTTCTTACAGTTTATATTAAGCACTTGTTTACGGCAAGTTTTGGCGTACAGTATTAAATAATATTGCTGATAGTTTGGGACGACTGAGCTTCTAAACTTACGCAGAACTCTCTTAAGAGAGCGAAATCTGGGTCCCAAACTTCGGAATTTAACCGGTCCGCGGCCAATTGGAATCTTACAGATTGTATTTAATACTTGATTGCATCAAATTTTCGCGTAGAGTATAAATTGTTTTGCGGATGGTTTAGGAGGAACAAGCTTCTTCACATTTTCTGAGCTCTCGTAGGAGGGAGAAATCTGAGATTCAACCCGACTAATGTAATTTAACCAGTCGGCGGCAAATTTTCTTGTTACAGATTTTATTTAAAACTTGTATGTATCAAATTTAGACATAGAGTATGAATTGTTATGGCTGATAGTTTAGGAAGAACGGTCTTCTTAACTTTCGCAGAGCTCATGTAAGAGGGCGAAATCTGGGATTCGAACCGGAATAATATAATCTAACCGGTCCGCGGCAAATTTTTTTTGTTACAGATTTTATTGAATACTTGTTTGCATCAAATTAAGACGTAGAGTATGAATTGTTATTGCCGATAGTTTAGGAGGAACGGGCTTCTTAACTTTCGCAGAGCTCATGTAAGAGGGCGAAATCTGGGATTCGAACCGGGATAATATAATCTAACCGGTCCGCGGCAAATTTTTTTGTTACTGATTTTATTGAATACTTGTTTGCATCAAATTAAGACGTAGAGTATGAATTGTTATTGCCGATAGTTTAGGAGGAACGGGCTTCTTAACATTCGCAGAGCTCATGTAAGAGGGCGAAATCTGGGATTCGAACCGGGATAATATAATCTAACCGGTCCGCGGCAAATTTTTTTGTTACAGATTTTATTGAATACTTGTTTGCATCAAATTAAGTCGTAGAGTATGAATTGTTATTGCCGATAGTTTAGGAGGAACGGGCTTCTTAACATTCGCAGAGCTCATGTAAGAGGGCGAAATCTGGGATTCGAACCGGGATAATATAATCTAACCGGTCCGCGGCAAATTTTTTTGTAACAGATTTTATTGAATACTTGTTTGCATCAAATTGAGACGTAGAGTATGAATTGTTATTGCCGATAGTTTAGGAGGAACGGGCTTCTTAACTTTCGCAGAGCTCATGTAAGAGGGCGAAATCTGGGATTCGAACCTAGATAATATAATCTAACCGGCCCGCGGCAAATTTTTTTGTTACCGATTGTATTTAGTACTTGTTTGCTTCAAAGTTTGACGTAGAGTATGAATTGTTAGGGCTGATAGTTTAGTAGAAACGGGCTTCTTAACTTTCGGACTTCTTCACGTGTTCAGGGCTCTCGTAGGAAGGCGAAATCTGGGATTCGAACCCCTATACAATAGTCTAACTGGTCCGGAGAATATTCTTTTGTTACGGATTGTAATTAGTACTTGATTGCGTCAAAGTTTGGTGCCGATTATGAGTTGTTATGGCTGCATGTTCAGGAGGTATGGTCTTCATTACCTGCGCCGGACGTTCCTTACAGGGGCATTGCGGGATTCGAACCCGCGTAATTGAAATTAACCGGTCCGCGGCAAATTTTTTTATTATAGTTTATATTAAGCACTTAATTACGGCAAATTTTGGCGCAGAGTATGAATTGTTATGGCTGTTAGTTTAGGAGGAGCGGGCATTTTAAATTTCGCAGAGCTGTTGTATGAGGCAAACTCTGGGATTCGAACCCAGGTAATTGAATATAACCGGTCCGCGGCAAAAGTTTTGATTACTGATTATGTTTAGCCCGTGTTTGCGGCATATTTTGGCGTTGAGTATGAATTGCTACGGCGGATGAATGCCAGCGGATGTGTCTTTTCTTCTTCGACGGCGCTTGCAAAAGTAGCGCATCTTTTATTTTTTGGTTTTTTGGCAATATTTTTTAAAGGAATTGAGATATCAGTTTGATTTTTTCACTAATCGTTTGTAAATAAAAAGCGGCAAATTTGGAGTATAATTTTGGGTATATACTTACAATAGTAGCTGATTTAGAGGTGTGGTCCTGCTAACTTCGATTGGAAGTTAGCAGGACCACAGATTTTTTTGAGAAAATGACCCGCGGCAAATTTTTTTTTTCCACATCTTAAGAACGGCAAAAAAGCGGCAAATTATGTACTATGCAGTTTTGTGATTGGATGAAATGGTCCTGCTAACTTCCAGGACGTGCGGATTTCCCACATCGATTCCGCGAGCCGCGCGCGCGACGCGTCGCGACGCACGGGCTAGCGGTGAGCGCTCCGAGTGCACAGGCTGGCGTCGGCTCGTCGCCTATTGACAAAACGCTCCAACGGTGACGTCCGTTGGAAGTGCTTTGAGGTTAATAATCTATGAGACTCATATTTATTTATTTATTTTAAAAAGCCGTTGTTACTTCCGATAACATAGGACCCTGTATTTTAAGGTAAGGTTTTTTTGAATATATTGACACCTGTTATGTAACTGAATTGTTGTGTTATGTTGTATACCTAATTATTTAAGGTTAATAAAACCCAACGATAATACAAAAAATAGGTTTTTTATTAATGACATATTGACGAGAAATCTTAGATTGGAATCCGAATACAGGTTAATCTACTCAGAGTCGGACGTGGCTGTGACGATTGCCGAGGTAGAACCTATATTTTCAGAACACTTTTTTAAATGAAAAATTTTGAATTTGACTTGCGAAACTGACAACCTTGTTGATCAACTTGAAAGAACGATTTAGATGTTGGCATATGCTTCCTAAACGTCAGGATGCTCGACAATGTCAGGTGACTATAAACACGTCATAATATCCCATTCTCTCTGCTGGCGATCTTCTTTGTTGTGGCACCATAAGTTCTTGTAGTAAAGCCGTCCCTCGTTCTAGGAATTTGTCGAACACCGTAATTATTGCCAGTATCTTGTTGAACAAGCCGACGAACACGCTCTCGTGTCACATTTCTTGGCCCATAGCGTTCCGAGAAGCCAAGACCATGGGATGAAGCGTGACTCACGAAGGATTGATTACTTTCGGGTGGAGGGAGCATCGTCATGCGACCTCCGTCTACTCCCCGGGCCAGATTCCCCTCCGAATCGGACGGACGGACAGGCGGACAGGCAGGACGCACGGTGGCGTAAAAAGTGCAATCCGTGGACAAAATTCTTATTTTTTCTAAACTGCTCAATGCATAGAATGCCAGCACATGCAAAACAAACTCAATCTATGTTTCATGTTCCATTAATTTCTTTTTCATTATTGAGTAAATACAGGGGAGGGGGTAAGAAGCTACTCTGTAAATTAAAATTCATTCGATTTTGACAGTCCTATTTTTTTCGTAGTAAGTAATAAACAACACAATTATTATTGTTGTTTTGCATTAACATTTGCGTTGCATTTAATTATATTTTCCTTTTTCACTTTGCATTGCATTTAATTGCTTTTCTCTCTCTACAATTGTTCCATATCCATCAATTATTTTAAACATCGTTCAAGTTTCTTACGAAAATTACACAATTATATTATAGTTTTATTTTATTTAATTTTGTTGTAAATATTTTTAGTCATACCTGCAAGGAGTAACATATCTACCAAACGAACGCACAATCTGCTCTTTCAGGGTCTAGCATCAACTATTTGCGCTCACTCAGCAGGGGGAAATCAATAATAAAAAATATATGAATGTTTCTTCATGAGAAATCACGAATTTCGTATTTCGTTTCATAGAAGAGAGGTATTTTTGGCCGCGTTGTCGCCGATTCGGAGCACAGCGCGACGCCGTGGAAAGGCGCGCGGGCTGACAGGCTCCTTTGTAGCGGCGATGCGCTGGGTAAATACGCGCTCCCCCGCGCACAAACACGCGTGCTCACGCACGCCGCCGGGCGGGCGGGCGGGCGAGCGCGCGCGAGGGCGGCTATTCAAGACGGGCTCCGCCGCGGAGGGGAATTCTTCCCGCTGGAGCTGCCCTCCCGGGCATCGCGGCTCCTCCGAACGGCACCACTTGATCGGCCCCGTTGTTGGACTTCCCCGAAATGGGCGAGTGTACTGGGGACGGTGCAGAGGTTTGGGGGAGGAAAACAAAGCCAGCGTTGCCTGTGGAGGCCTGTATACTTCGTAGTCATGAAACTTGTTTTTTATGGTAAATGATACTGGTGCTAAGCCGATGAAATGAATCCCGCGTAAATATTGTGGATATTATAGCTAATAATAAGCTTGCGGCGGTAGCAGAGTAAGTTGCAAGTTTCTGGTTTTAAATGTTGGCTACACACTGATGGAGAATTTTCATTTTCTTTCCAACCTTTCCTCCCTTTAGAGTTCACTTGTAATGCTCTTGCTCTCGATCTAAAGTAAATATGTTCAACAATTATGTCTAGTCGATGACTTCTTTGAAACTTGTGTTGTTGCAAATTTACCCGGAGTAAAAGAAGAAGAGTGAGAATGTAAAGAGGACAACCAACTTTGTTTTCTGCCACCATACTGTCGTCGCCTCGCAGAGCGACGATTTCAACCAACTGATTGGATAATTCATTCACCAAGACCATTCATTCAATGAAATGGCCCGAGGAGAAAGTAGTAAGTAGCTTCAGCGTTTGTGCACTGCTGGTATTTGAACAGAGCAGTACCTCTGCTTAGGCCGTCAACACCACGAGCACTGCCGCGCCGCCGCCCTGCCTCCGCCCTGGGGCCCGCTTCCGTCCCTCCGCTGCCCTCGCTCGCCCGGGGGCGCGGAGGGCGCCGCCGCCTGCGCCCCAGCTCCCGGAACGGCCTCTGGTAAACAGCGGGCCCGGAGTTTCCGGGACCTTCCGGGCGGCGTCATCTGCACCGGCGGGGGCGGGGGCGGGGGCTGGCGGCGGTCCAGCGGCGCGCAGCCGGGCTGCGCCCTTGGCGAGCGCCCAGAGTAGTGCCCCCCACCCCGCCACGGTCGCCTCCCCGCTTCCTCCCTCGCCGCTTCCACTCCCGCTGCCACTCTCCATTTCGTCTGCGTTACACACACACACACACACACACACACACACACACACACACACTTCTCCGTCGCCTCCGAATCTGTTCCTGCCTCCTACTGCCGCTTGATCTGCGTCCGCCTACATCGTCGCCAACTCTTAGAAATCACCGTCATGTTTTCTTCATCCCACCCTTTTCATCATTTTCATCATACTCGTAATCGTCACCATCACCGTCGCCATAAACAGTAACACCACCTCCACCGCTAGACCCTCACCATATCCACTAGCATCTCCAGAGCCTGCTTCATGATTACTGCCACCAATAATGCCATCGCTGCCCCCTGTAGTCTCTCCGCCTCCAAAGACGTCTTTTCCACCATCACCACTCAGCTGTCAACCCCTCTCACTTCCTCCTCCGCCCGTGGCTCTACCCCTTACCCTGAGGGGCCAACGCGGGCTGGCGCAAGGAGGGCGCCGCGTCGCTCGGCGCAAGAACGCGCATACGTCACGACTCGCCTCCCCTCCCCCCTCCCCGCCGCCCGGGAGCGTTAACTCGCGCTTAAGGGCCCGACGCCAGCGCACAACGGCGCGCGAGGGCCGCCGGGACGCTGTTGGAAGATGTGTGTGCCGTGGATGCTGGCTGCTTATGGGAAATGTGGGGCTACGTAACTGCCGATGTTCGCATCCAGAATGTAAATCTCCCTAAGTCGTCAACAAAAAAGTCTCATGAAGAAACTTTATAGTAGCCGTCAGCACATGTTGCACTATTTCCTAGTATCTCCTTCGTAAGTGAGACGTTGTCATACTGTGGGGTCCACATTTGTAACATAATCCATGTGTGGTAGAAGTCTGCTGTCTGTGATAGGTACCAATGATTGACAAACACCAGAAACTCTTCTTCAATGTTTCGCGATATGCTGACAGGATAGGAATTTCTTGAGATGTAAGAAAATACTGAAATTCCTGAGAGCAACTAATTGGGTAGACGATCTCCCAGCGCAACAGCGGCAGACGATCTGTTGTGAACCAAGCCGTGTGTAGCCAAGCATATGAGTCTAAAAATACGTACGTTCTTCGAACAATACTCATGGTTATAGTTCCTTATCTTCTATTAGTGAGTTTTGAAGTAGAAACTAAATTCGCAACAGTATAAAACACATAAATTTATGTTTACTTCCAAGGCTTTTAAAACTACATTAAATAAAATATGCGTTTGCTTTTGAATTTTTTTTATAAATGCTGTTTTAATCGTGAAGAGATCCAAGAGTGAAGAAAATTTGAACTATTAGCAAAATGGAGAGAACATCATGTTGTTGGAACATGTCTATATATGTAACATTGTCAAAAAGCCTATAATAGCACAAACAAGATTTTTCGAGGTATAATCATTGGGCGAACTGCGTGAAGAAGACCCAGAGTAGTATATTTGGAGAGCGCGCCAGCCCCCTGCCCAGTGGGCGACTTCGCCCAAGATTCTCTTCTGGCGGCCATAAACACAGGCCGCTGTTATGGGAGCTGACCCATTTCCGGTGGCCCTTCAAGTGAAATATGGACTTGGTGTTCACTGGCGGCAGTAGTAGAATTCCACGCCATAACTTAGTTTGCTGTGTCTCAGAGTATATTGTGACCCGGAGCGAAAACTTGTAGTAAGCTAGTAACTCCGTCGGCGGGGTGAACATAGCTCATGTTTACGCACATTTGAAATTTATTTCAGTTGTTATACTTGGTTTTATTTATTATATTTCTTCCGTTAATTTAATATGTTACATTAATAGCGAATACGTGTTGTCTCCATTAATTTTAAATGATAAAATATGAACCAGTTTGACCAAGCAATTTATCAAGTAAGGGGATTACAATAATAATTGTTTTATCCTACGTTTGGCATTATTGACATTGGTAGTATGTTTTTCAACCATTTTTAACACCTATAAAAAAACAACGCGTGAATTAATTTTAGCCAACCCCAATAATAGTGTTTTGAGTACATGAGGATACTTCATTTCTAAGATCGCACTTTTGCTGTCGCGTTGCCTTGAGTAAGACAATGTTGACCAATCAATACAAAACCCCAAAATCAAATCAGTGTTTGACAACGTTAACTTCTCTGTGGAACCGAAATGAATATGCATTAAATGCAATTAAAACCTCAGACACTTCTTATTGCAGATGAACTGAACTAAGCACGTTAGATTCTCTCACTTGACACGTAGAATAAAACGATATGTAAATTGAATTGAATGACAAACCTTGGCGTTACCGGCTCCTAATAGAAAAAAACGGCGTGCTTACAAGGGCCCGCCTCCTCTTTTAGCGGCCGTGTTCGGCATACCGCTCTGGGCGTCGTCCATATGTCGCCCCTTGGAGAGCCGCCCTGGCCCAGTTCGGAAGTTGCGCCCAGCGGCCGGGGAGTTGTCGCCGGGAATCGGCCGACGCCTGGGCCAGCGGCGGCGGCGGCGGCAGCGCAGGCGAGGGGTACACGGCACACGGCGTGGGAGCTCGTTTTCGAAAGTGGAGCGAAGAATTACCATAAGCGTATGCGGCACAAGAGGGCGGCACAGCCCCATCCCCCTCCCCCCTCCCCCGTCGGCCGAGTCCGCCGCCTGTGTCACGCCCTCGGACCCGCGGACGCCGCACGGGGGTTGGAGGCCCTGTCGCTGTCCTGGTAGTTTCCGTTGGGCTGCCTAGCCGTCGCCGGTCTATTTACGTCCTTAGCTGCTGCTCTCTCTTTGGTATCCGTGCCAATGCCCGTCACAATAGCCATCAAAAACTCTGCAGCAGGTCTGAGTAGCCGAGAATGCTAAGGAAGACGCGTCTCGCCAGTCTGGACTCGAAAGGTCGCGTGTTCGATTTCCCGGTGGACTTCCTCGCGCATGAACGTTAGCTTTGAAGTGGCATGATCGCTAGAGGTGATCTAAATGAAATAACCCTTCCTACCCATACCCCGCTCTGCGTAGAAAGAAGGATGGTTGGTTGCAGGATTTGGTGTCTGCCGACATAACGAGGAAAGCGCTGAAAATGGAACCACATTCCACGACGTGGACCACATGCGGTTGTTTTGTGTAACAATTCGCGGCAATTAGTCTATGCATCTCAGTGGTGAAAAGGAGAGGGCAGCAGGGTGTCGAAGAACAGCAATTGCAATTAAGGGTGTCATAGTTGAATCCATGACGAAGATGCCACCGTTAAGTCCAGTAATGATGAAAATCCCTTCACAACCTGTCACCATCATCGTCAGCATCGACATCACCATTCCCGAGCGCACAGGTATCATTATCTCCTACTGCAGCCCAAGCGTCATCATCCCCGATTGCACAACCGTCTTCGTCACCACCTTTCGTCATCATCTTCCTTCGTCCGTCATTGACACCGTCACGTCCAACACGTGGCCACCCTTACAACCAACTATTTTATCATTTCCATTTCTTGAAAATTTGGTCGCCTTCGCTCTACCCGCCACTACGACTACAACACTACTGTATGAGAGTGATGCCATCAACAAAAAATATTTTCCAATTTGACGGTTAACTCGAATTTTTAGCGTTTCACGCATCACTGCATGTAATAAAATGGTATTCTCCTCAATTCGATTGCATTGCACAATTCATTTTAATGGACACTTCATTAAGCGGTTGTCTCGGTAATCTCCATTAAAATAATTTTCAGAACATTTGTACGGCATTTAATATATAGCTTTCAGGCGCATTTTCCATAAACAGGTATCTCATTTAGATGCACATTCATGTATTTTCTTCGTTAATATCCAAATCACAACCAACAGCTTCAGTGTCGCATTGCTATTACCTTCTCAATACCATCTCAGGTGACATAAAATCACCATTACAAACATCCACCATAACAAAATCTCCACTGTCACATGTTTTCAACTCTTGTTTGCTGACGCCAACATGGTCTCCTGCGCCGCCATAATCACTGTTGAAACTGTCTCCTTGAAACGTCACCAAACAATCTAATCTCATGGCGTGATGCTGACTACATCTGTGACACTGACTCTTCCTCGGGCGTGGTTTTAGGCGGAATCTTGCTTCGTAAGCAAAGGAATTATTCTTAAGTTGTCTCTGACTGGGACAAACATGCAGTAGAAATGAGGTTGGTTCACATTCATTAAATGAAACGCAATTAAGAATCATTTTAATTTTCGTTTTAATTGCATTCCAATTAATGTGAAATAGATTGCTTGTCGACCGGAAGATTCCTTCACGATCCTCCGACACGAATGTTCCAACTCGATCGTCTTTTTCTAATTCTCTTCTACAAAACAAGCACGGAAGCTTAAACATATGTTGGAAATACTTGAATACTGAAAGTACATGCCCAGAATCGAAAATGTATTTGTGGGTTTAGTTAACATTTCCACTCCTTTTCCGTGAAATAATATACAATTATAATGTCAAACTGTTGAGAGGTGTAACACGCTGCTCCTAACACGTTCTCAAAATTTCTCACTCCGGGAGAAAAAGTTCTAGAATCTACACGCTTGGGGCATCTCCACAGTCACGCCTGTCGGCAATAGCCGAGTGTTGCTCTGAAAATTAAACAAGTTTTTTGTGGTGTGTTTACCGAGTTTCGGTGGTACCCTCGTTCCGTCCGCGATGGAGTGATGCGAGAAGGCAGCAAGAAGCTCGCTGCTGTCGACCCCAGAGTCACGATATATCCACCGAAGGCGTCCAGAACCGGTGTTCAAACCTTTCTACAGCTCTGCTACTGTGAGGCTTCACACAAAAGAAAGCGTGTATCTGACTTAGATCTTTGTTTGCCATCTATAATTATTGCATGGCAGTGTGTGATTACCACCTTACACATTTCGGGGAATTTGACGTCTTGATAGAAAGAAACAGTACTATTAATTACCTACGGGCGGTGAATGTAAAAGGTGCAAATTGTGGTGTGCAAATGAATGCATGTTTACGTGCCTGCAGACGTATCTTGCAAACAAAGTTCTGCTGTTACTTAAAAATTGAAAACAACAATCGTATTTAATCACGAAATTATTTATATTTAAAAATGATTTTTTTCCAAGAAAAGAATGTATTTTTTGCCACATTATAGATACCTAAAGACTTTTATCTTACGCTTTAAACCGGCATTTTCCACCTCGATCTCCATGTTCAATATACACCAGAAGTGTTCCGCGTAATGAAAAAAAAAAAAAAAAAAAAAACTCATATCATTTATAGTATCCACTTTTTCAAAATCAGACAAGTAGATTTACGTTTTCAAACGTATTTCTCAGTACACTTGATATCAACAAAAGACTGGCCTCAAATAATCGAATATTTTGAATTTTCGATGTTGGGAATACAATAGGCATAATGTCAAGTTCTAGATTTGAAATGCGTTCTCTCGTTTGAAACTTCTCGCTTTAATCTCGACCATATCTCATATTTCTGGACGGCTACATCACATTATTCACCAACATCTCGATGCTTTTTCTTCTATCACCTCCTAATTAGTGATTGATCTAAGCCCATTATAATTTATATTTATCGTATGTCATCGTACTGTCGTTATGCTTTACTCGGGTACCCGTGACTTGTAAATAAGTTCGTTTTTCATTATGAATTTTATGACTGTATTGTAAGATTTTCTATTTTAGCATTGTTTGCACCACTTCTAACTCGTTCTCCAAAAAGAAATGTTGATATTTGTCGACATTCTTCTCGCACTCGACGTTTTATTTGTCATTTATTATTTCACTATTGACTCGACAATGATTTGATTTTTACGCTTTTTAACCCTCTATTTCTTTGTGGACCTCTATTGGCAGCGGTCACACCACCTTCGCAAAGACCAATATTCTCTCACCTTCCAACACAAGGCAACGGCTCGTCAAGGGTCGCGCGGGTGAATCCTGGAACGAGACTTGATGAGGGTAGCATCCAATGCATCGGCCGGATATTGCGCACGCTTCTGGTCGCTCGCTTTGAGCCCGACAGAAGCCCCGACGGGCGAGGACGCGTCGCATTGGAACGGCGCCGGCGAAGGCTGTGTCTTAAATATTCCCAAAGCCGGCACGGCCGCCGTCGCGTCGCGTTGCGTCGGCGGCGTCGGGGGCAGCCGAGCGTTTAGATGCGGCGCCCGGAAAGGAACACCAGGGCCGTTACTTGCTGTTTTCGCGCCCGCGTTCGCGACGTAGCGAGGAGGCGGGGCCAGGGCGGGGCATCAGGGCGGCGGAGGCGGGACCCGGGGACGGCGGCGGCGGAGCGAACGGGACGGTATCGGCAGCGAACGAAGCCCTCCCGCTCCGCCCCCGCCGCCGCCCCCACGCCTAATGAACGGCCCGGCAAAGCCGGCGCCGCTTTGAGATGAAGATGAAGCTTTGAAGCGCGCCCGGGCGGGGCGGCCCGCCCGAGGTATCGCCTCCGCGCCGCTCGGGACGCGCGGGCCTCCGTTATTACTGTGTGTTCAGCGCCCGAGGCGGCGCCGCCGCCGCCGCAGACGTGCCACTCCGCCCCACCCCTCCCCGCCCCGCCCCCTCCGCCCCGCACCGCCCCGCCTCTACGCCCCGCGAGGTGCCGCCGCCACCGCTGACGTCGAATCGGCGTCGATGCGGATCGGAGCCTCGATTCCTTTCTCAGAGAGCTTTCGATTGTCTCCATTGAATTGCCGGTGCACGGTAGTTGTGAAAGCGGAGTTTCTTTGCGTTAACGGTTTCTTTTGGGGGAATTGTCTGGCGCGATGAAAGAAGTGATCATCGGATAATCCCTTCGAAGTTTTTATTTTTTAACCGAAACGTTAATCGTTACAAATTACTGTTTATGGACACATGTTTCTTGAAACGCTGGTATGTCAATACACTGTATTAAATTGAGAAAAATATTCCTTCTTTGCGCTTTTAAGTAGTGTAATTACATCACTTTAGTTCTGAGTTCAATTCCGAAGTATGTAAGATTTATCAGATTGCAAGCTGTCGATGTGAGACTTAAACCTAGAAATAGATAACAATAACAATCTGAATGTTCAACGCGAATTTTGGGGTAACAGTTGTGCGAAATTTATTTCAAACTAAAATGACAAACAACGTCGAATTAAACTAAAACTTGGCGCAATTCTTTAATGTGTAGTGCGCTAAACAAATCACTATTTGATACGCAGTCTACCAATGGTGTTGCTTAATCATTATATAGAGAAATTAAATGATGATTCAAGCTTAAAATTGAATAATCGATACTTTCCAAAATATTAGAAGGCAGAAATTTTTTAGAAATACCAGTAAGTAATGTAAGTACAGCTGAAAGGAAACGAGATGCAGTGAGACTCTCATCCCGGGAGTAGCCGCTGCAACGTCTTGGAGCGTGCCGAGCGCGTCTGTTGCGGGCAGCCGTCCCGTTACGTCCCGACCCGTCCATCCCGAGCGTGCCTCTGCGCCGCCCCGCCCCCGCCCCGCCCCCGGTCCGCCCTCAGCCCGCGAACCACGCGCACTCTATCATTAGCGTATGAAGACGTCTTCGGAGAGAGCTGCGCGAGGCCGTGGCAGCCCGTGGCAGCCCTTGTAATCCTGGCCCGCGCGCCGCAGCTGGCAACTTGTGCTGCCGGGCGAGCAGTGGACGGATGGGTGTGTCTACACGACGAGGAGAGCCTCGTTGGCAGACAGGGGATATCGAGTTTATTAATGAAAGAGATTTTCTGACGAGCGATCTGGGCAGAGGTGGCGGCCGTCTGCAGGAGCGTGATTCATTGATATGAATTTTTCGTCGTATCGAAGTGCCTTTGTTGCGCTGGAACGGAAGCCCAGAACTTTGAAGTAGATTTCGACCATACAACTAATCGTTTTGACACAATTAAACTGAAGAATGCGAGAATTATGTTTCCGAGAGTGAATATCTTCAGACCACTTGCTTTGATTTAATCGCGCCATTTCCGGTGTTATTCGAGAGAAGCGTTTCGTCCGATTAGAATTTATTTATCTTTATTCGGTAGAGCTGTTTCTCATTGACCAACAACATGTGCACATTGGAGGCAAGCGGAAGGGAGGCGAATGAGAGAACTGCTCCGAGGTCGAAGCGGGACCGCGAAGTGTGCTTCAGCTGCGCGGAAGTAATTCTGGGCGGCGACCCTTCTGAGGGCGGACGGAGAGAGTGAAAAAGCTCCGCTGGAGGAGTGGAGGGCGGAGGCGGTACAGTGGTGACTGTTTAAGGTTCGGGCATTGGGTTCAATTCTCATTGCAGCCGGGCGATTTCGTATTTACGTAAATATTCGGTATTTTTTAAGCGAAAAAGTACTTGCCAATCCTTGTTTCAGATGATATTTGGCTTTACAACGGAAAAAATTTCTTTCATTTTTTACCTTAGAGCCGGATCAATGATTGTCGGCCTCTGCAATTAAATGTTCAAATTTCGTAAATATTTAGAACTGAATTTCATCACAAATAATTTTCTGTATATTTTCAAACAACACTAGTAAAACACAATTGGTAGAGCGAAAGAGGTAATCAGTAACACACAGATAGACAAAATATAAACAAGATATGAGTGTTATTTCATCAATCGTTGCTCGATCGAACCTTGGGGAAACCGTTTGTCATGGTACCTTTCGGACCTACGTCTCGTGAATAAGATATAACTCGAAAACATTATTCGCCCTGGAAGAACCGAGGTTTCGCGTCAGTGTGGGAGGCTGCAGCGGTGCAAGAGACCCGGCGGCGGCCAGGAAAGTCAGGAGACCCTTTGTGCGGAGCCCGCGCCTTCCCTAAGACTCCTCAGCGAGCACCTCGCGGCGATGCCGCCGGACGCCCCTCGTCGATAAATCGATTCCTCGAAACCGCTGCTCTCCGCCAACAACCCCGCCTTCACCCCCCCCCCCCCCCGCCCTCGCCGGTGCCGCGTCCGCTGGTTCGAAATCTTAACGAGTGGATTTGGACCCTGAGATAAATCGTTGGGCCGTATGATTACGTAAACGCGCGCACAATCACCCGGAACGTATCATTTGGTCCTTTCTGAAATATCGAATGTTTGTTTTGTGGACTCTTATTTTATTACCATCTCGTGCGGTGCGTTTTTTTCTGTGCATCTCATCTTGATAGCTGTGTAATTCATGCGGGTGTAATTACAGAGTACAAGGTCTGTTTTCCTCTCGAAGGATGTGGCAACCTAACACCCACCACGAAGATTACTCTCGTCTTTTTTTCTACTTTTCGGTGTTTCGAATTGAAATTTAAACAGCCGTGTATAAAAAAGCGGGGCCCTGGTAATGCAGATTTCCTTTATTAAAGATTAAAGTTTCTTCTTGGTAAAAAAAAACAAAAAACGACCTGTAGCGGCGTGGCCTCTGCGGCGGTATGAGGGTTTGAATCGGAGCTAGCGGTCGCCCCGAGCGTTTGTAAAGTGATTTAAACGTGGATTATCTAGTCCTCGTTCCTCCGGGAGGGTGCGCCGCGGGCGATTCTTCGCCCGACGGATTCTCCATCTCTCTCGCTCTTTGTATTCGTCCGTGGCGCACTCTTTCTCTTACGCAGCGCCGTCGCTCGCACGATTCTGCGAGAACTCCTGTACTTTTAAAATTTATGCGGGTGTCGCCAGGACTCAACCCCGGCAAACCATCTTAGTTAAAATTTACCGTCGCCATTTGAAGCGCGCTACAAGCTTGTAATAAAGCCGAGGGAACACCCTTTGTTATCTGAAGGAAGGCGGGAGACGGCGAGTGTATGTAAGGAGTTGAAATTGTATGTTAATGAGAATAACCCATCTTGAAGTTCTTTTTTTTTAACATCTTCAAAGTTTTATGGATATATGCAACCCCGTTCTTTTGCGGCGGAGAGAAAGTTTCTGGCTACTACATAATTTTTCATTGCTTTATGAAACGGATGGAAGGGAGTTTGCTTTTTCAACGCCGCCGGGTGATTGGTCGGTTTCGGGAAGGGGGGGGTGCGGGAACGGGCAAACGAGAAGAGTTTCTCGATCTTCTGCCATATTCATCTGTTTCTACTCTTAACGCAAACGTCTCTTTTTCGTGGACAGAAAAGAAACTTGTGTTTTTTACCCCTGCTCATGGGTTATGAAGAAAAACCCTGGTATTGAATTTTCTAAGTTTCTTCAATATATTTTACTAACTTTACGGCAAACGAAAAATTAGTTGTCTGTAAGTGTGTAAATATTTCCGATTTGTACATTTACAGTAATGCAGGTAAAACAGAGAGATTATAATTTGGGCAAAGGTGAGGGGAATATTACTAAACGAGGGCAGGTAATCTACATTCTAAAATGAGAGAATATAACTGTCGTGAATATTAATGCTTGTAAACTATTCATAGGAAATATAAATGCTTATGAATATATCATACTGTTTTATTAATGGTACATCCGTGTTAATTTAGAGAACAATAGCCGTTCCAGAAGTCATTCATTTCCTCGATACCGCCCCTCATGATAAATTAACTTTTCTTGGCTCGTCGAAGAGGTAGTTCGACGTGACTTTTGAAATATTATGACAGACCTTGATAACGAGGGCGTCGCAGCGAGCGCGTGTAGCGTTATCTGGCTGGCTCCTGGACAGCATTTGTCCATACGGTGCCACTTTAGGCCCGGCAGTGGCAAGGCAATCTCTCAGCACAGGCGTGGGCGACCCCTTCAGTCAGGGGGCGACACTAACTGATGATGTGGGGCGCGGGGCGGCGCCCCGCCCGTCAAGCTGTCGAATTATCGGGTCCCCCGCCACACGCCGCGCCCCCCCCCCCCCCCCCCCCCAGCCCATCTGCATCCTCCTCGGGCACTGGGGCCCGGGTGGAAGGTGCCGGTCTCGGTTCTAGGCGATGGCGGACATCCAGGGTAATTTTGGAAATCGGAAATGGTCCGGCTGTTTTCGTTAGGCTCCCTAAAGCAAGACTGTATATTGCTGCGTCAAATATATAGATGGATATCGAAAAACAAATCGAAAATTTGACGGCCGATATTTATATTAAAATGTCTACGCGCGAAAAACCAACTTAAGACCATCTCCACCTGAAAGAATCTGTCGGAGCGATGCAGCAGCTGAGTCAACGGGTGGGGGGGGGGCAGGGGGGAGCTGTTCTACGGTGCATGCGCTGATTGTCTCTCAGCGTACGAAATAATCTCCAGGGAGGGAAAGGGTTCGTTGCTGTAGCACCCAGGAGGGGTATGTTGTAATAAATATTGTATTATTAGTAGGGAAAATTCCAAAGTCCTTCCAGAAACGTCTAGTTTTAAACATTTCAACTGCGTGTCTCTGCTTATTCACCGAGATATTCTTTGTAACTTATTGTTTCTCGACTCCCGAGACTTAAGAATAAAAATATTCCTGTCTATATGAACTTGTCTGGTTTCATGTATTATTTATAAGAAAAAAATCTTAACAAGCGCGTCAAAATGTCAACGCCGAAGGTGCCACAGTGTTCAAGAAATTTCTGGAATTCTCTAATTTAAACGTTTGTTTGGAAGCACCAATAAAACCAAGATATTTATTGTTCAATATCGATTCCTGAACAATGGATAGAGTAGATGACACAATCTTGTGGATACTCCTGATTATACGCACTGTTTAATTATTTAGAGGTATTGTAATTTAAAGTAAGATATTTTTCCACTGTGTCCTAATAGTGCTTAGAATCGGAATGGAGAAAAATCTGGAATTTTTCAAGACTTCTGTTTTTCGGTATATTAATGTGTTCTTTGTCAATCATTCGTTCGGATCGCCTCGAGTTTGGTTGATGAAGGCCTGACGGAGACTTCTGTTTTTTTGTTCATATGAGGTAGTGGACTGAGAGCGAGAAAATCCAATTTATTATGGGCGTCCCTTTGAGTCAAGGCGGAGAATGTGCCACAGTCTTCGACGGATTCTGTCCTAAAAGTATTTCATTCGTTCGTTGGTGATCGAGTACTCAATTCCTGAAGTATTTATCATTGAAGCAATGTTCTGCGTCCCCCGAAGCCTGGGCAGAGAAGCTGTCAAACTTGAAGCAAGAGAGTTTTATGCATTTCTTTTAATTCGATAATGATGTGTTTCAAGCATTTAGAACTGAAGTCACAGATTCATCAAATGTGGCTCTTTAGCTTGGGCGTGAAAGGAACAGCTCTCATACTCAATCTTTTCATTCTAGTATTTGAATCGATCATCTTCAAAATATGCTCTATGTAACGGATTTAAAATGTCGGAGGAAAATCATTTTTAGTATAATGAGATGTAAACTCTTTTGTGCCCTAAGGTAAGAATAGGAAGGGTCATTGAAACTGTTGAGTTTAAAGGCTTTAAATAATAGCTTCGATAGATATACTATTACACAACAAATTGAAAGCATTTTGGAGTGATGTGGTGTCGGCAAGCAGAGTGGAGAATTAGTGAGATGTACTAAATTCGTTAGTGTTTGTGATGTCAAATGGAAATTCAGTTTGGGAGGAATGTTAGCAATTAATGAAAATTAAATATAAGTATATGTCTATAGAATGAACGAGTATAATGTATTACATTATACATAATTTTAATTGTTTTCTTTTGCTACATCTGTAATTTTTCCTTGAAGATTTAACCGTTACAAGAACTCATGCTTTTAAAATAGCCCCAAACTGCCTTTTCATCACATTTCTAAAATTACTTCTCAGAAGAAATTAACTGCCCTACTTTTGTAAATATATATTTCCGTGTACCTTCTCAAGCGCAGTAGATTAAAATGAACTTGCGCATCTGTCCATAATGAGAATATTATTTCATAACTTCATCTAAAACAATTTTGAATCCAAGTACGACCTCCCTCTTCATTAGAAGCGCGAATTCTTCATAAAGACCTTCGGGACGAAGCGTCATTCACAGAAGAACAGTTTGGACGCGGACGGCAAAACTTCTTGGAAAGTCAGGAGCTCTGCTGCTTCTCACGGCGTGTGTTCGACGGCGTGCGTCCCGCCCCGCCCCCTTCTGTCCCGCCCTTCCCCGTCCCGCCCCCTCTTTCCGCCATCCACCTCCACTCCCAGCTCCGTCCTGCCCGCTCCGCTCCTCTTCTTACCTCGCCATACCGCTCCGCCTAGCCCCGTCTAGCCCCGCCCCGCCCCCTCGAAAACCTGCAGCGCTTCCTCCTGCGACATCGTCGCATCCCTGGCTCCTTGGACGCCGCCGTTGCTGCACCTTCCGCCGTCACCTGTGCCCCGCCCCCCTCCGCCGCCGCTCCCCGCGCTCCTCTTCCAGACTTCCGCCAATTAGTGTAATGGCGGACGCTCCCGGGGGCGCGGATGAAGATTTAAGCGCGTCGCGGCGAAGAGGGCGGGAGGGGGGGGGGCAGAGATGAGGCCGGCGCGGGGGTGGCAGGGGTCGGGGTCGGGGGCGGGGTTTTCGCGGGGGTTTTCCACGTCCATTGTTCCGCTCAGTCGTGAAATGTTAACTCGGGCCCAAGTTTGCTCGCGGGCTGAATAATTGCTGAGAGGCGCACAGGTTAGGAATAAGTTGGCAAAGTGTCGCGAGCGTCTCCTCCGGCTCCGCCCCCTCCGCCCCCGCCTTCTCCTTTACCTTGCCCCTCTCGCCTCTCAAAGTTTTACGCACTGCGTGTATCCCTCCCCGGGTGTTCGCGCCGCGAGCGCGCACTCCCGCGCCCCGCCCCGCCCCGCCCCGTCCCGCTCGCACTCCTCCCGGGGGATGACCTCGCGTGAATTAAGAGCGGCGGTCCTGTTCCCCTCCCTCCCTCCCGCATCGTCCCGACGCCCGCGTGTGCTCCGGTGGTGGCGGAAGCGCTGATGAACGTTCTCTTTGTTCGCAGGTAAGCTGATGCCGCCTGCTGCTGCTGCTGCTGCTGCTGCTGCTGCATTCGCCTCACTCGGCTGCTCGCGCGCCGTGCGGCGGGTGAGCACAAGTCCCCCTCGCCAGAGGGGCGGACGCACATTGTTTTGGGGGATCCCTTCTTCTTGGAACTTGGTGCCGCCCCTAATCTGCTCTCGTTCGGAGGCGAAATCGGAGGATCCTTGAAAATACACCTGGATCTTCGTTGGTTTTGCCAGGTCGGACAAAATACTTGCCAAGAATTTGCTATTGTGAATTGGTTGTATGCTGGTGTACGTGGTGTTTCTTGTACAAGCTTTAGACAGACTTCAGGGAAGGCAGTTAACCAGCGATGTATATTTTATAAGCCGTTCCGGGAAAATACCGTAAATGGAGAGGTGCCTAAGGTAGAGGGATGTGCTAGAAACTAATATTTCAGGACTAAATAACATGAGAATGCAAGAAGATTAAAGGTTTTATTCCATTATCTACTTTACTGGCAGTCAATACACAGTATTGTTAATTATTCTTGCATGCGGTGGCCCGTTTTGTTTACAATGACGTCTGAGATGGCTAAATGCTAGTTTTTGTCTGAAAAATCTTTTTACGATACGTTGCACATAAATATTGCCATGAATGAAAAAAATATTATAATATATAAAATATAAAAACCAGGAATCGTTTTCAAAATTATCTTCATAATATGTCTGAAATGGAAGCCCAGGTTGAAATATTGGATAAGAAACACAAAGTTTTAGCGCGCACTTTTCGCCGTGGATTTTCACGAAATTTTCTCTTCTTTTACCTGTATTGGTATTCAACTGACCACATCTATCGCTCCCAACGAACAGCTCTGTCCCGGATCACCCACGCGCGATTCCCGGACCATCAGCAAATAACATGCGATGCAATGCAGCGCCTCGTGCCGTGTACACGGCTCGTAAGCCGTCGCCAACCGCGCGATCACCCACATTCGCGCGCGCCGCGCCGCCTCCAGCACTGCAAACACCACCGCCACCGCCACCGCAACCGCCACCACTGCCCCGCCGTTACTATCGCCTCCGTTTCAACCTCAACACCACCGCAACTCTGGGCGCACGGACAATCGCCTCTACTCTACTGCCACCACTATCCCCTTCACCACTATTCCCTCCACCTCTATCCCGTCCATCACTATTCCCTCCACCACTATCCCTTCCTCCACTATTCCCTCCACAACTACTCCCTCCATTTCTATCCCCTTCACAACTACCCCCTCCACTACTACCCCCTCCACTACTATCCCCTCAACTACTATCCCCTCCACTACTAACCCCTCCAGTACTATCCCCTCCATTACTGCCATCGCCATTACAACTATTACCAGCACCACCACCACTGACCAAACATTAACACCAACATTTAAAGCCCCCTCTGGTATCACTGTTCAACCCGATTCTCCCACCTCCACGTTGCCGTCAGCGCCACACCCACACCTCGCACTATCCTGGCCCGCGCTGTCGCCACGGTTCCCGCCGCAGACCCCGCCTTTGTCACCGCCGCCGCCCTTGTCCACGCCACCGTCCCCGCAACCGTCGCCACCCCGCTGTCCTCCCCGCCGTCATCGTCACCGCGCCCCCCTCCCCACCTCCATCTCCGCGGTTAGGAGATGGAGGTGGGGAGGGAACCGTGAAAATCTTAAAACATCCAGGAACTCTTTCCAGGAACTCGTGAAAATCTTAAAACATCCAGGAACATCTTTCCAGGAACTCGTGAAAATCTTAAAACATCTAAATGGTCCCGATTTGGACAGAAAAAGGGAATTATTTGATAATGTTCTTCCTCCTCTACTGATACTGCGCATTCCGACTGAGTCTCATATTCTGTTCATCTCCGCCTGCTGCAGGTTGTTTTGTTACTACGTGTTGTGTTGTGGAACAACACCTGTTTTGATATTCTTGGTATTTAAATATCTGTTGTAATGTCAATAATACGAAAGTATTCGTGAAGTGTTTTGTTAAAATATTTAATTCTTGCAGTGTTATTCGAAGGTTTTTTATTTGTATATTTGTTATTTGTTTTTTATTTGTTCTTCAGCGGTTTTTGGACCATCGTTTTCTGTGTTTTACTTCAACAACATTTTTGCTGATGCAAGCCACTAGTATTTACTTAAATAAATGGATAGTAGTTCATTTTTAACCCGTATATATGGGGTACATTATAACGCAAGGGGCGAAGAGAAGATGTCGTTATCAGATTGTATACGGTCGTATTGTACTCCGTATGTAGTTATGATTGGAAACTGCTCATGTGAATAAGTAGTAGATGGTATAGTACGTATTGTTTACAGTGATGTCTAGGATAAGCATATAAGCAAACTTGCCCAAGGGCGTTACATTCAGATTACAAAAAAGCGGACAATTTATTGCCTGTATTCGTCTTCTTGAATTTTGTTTCTTTGGCGAAAGACCTTTACAGCCCGATTCTATATTGATAGATATTTTGTTGGCCATAAAATAAAGCATTGTATAATCGATCAGAGACGTAAAAAACGTTAATGAGCTTCAACGTCAGGATGAATGCGCGGTAAAAAGAGGCATTATCAGTCATTTAAATAAGTAGTTCATATTTACATTATGTGCTTGAATATATAAAATATGATAATAAGACTTAAATTGTTATTTGTTTCTTTTAAATTCGGTTTAAAATCAGCGCTCTATTGAATAGATTTAATTATTGCTACAAAAAATTCTGACAACGAAAATAATGGAATATTTATACAGTGAAAATGTTCTGATAAGAGTGAGAGAGAAATACCGACTGTACGTGACTTGAGCTTGGTGCTGGCGGTACAAACTCATAGCAGGACACATTATCCCCATAACAGAAAGGGTAGAACATAACTTCAACAACATTACGCAGAGCTGTAATTTTGATAATTGTTAATCAGAAACCTCGTAACATTAAATTATAGACTATTCAAATAATTACATTAGCACGTACAAGCATTAAATGCCACCGCTATGAGTAAAATGTTAAAAATAAAGTGTTTACGTTTCAAAAAAAGAGAGTTAACATACGAAAATGAAATTCGGAAACGAGAGTGAAGAGGGGTATGAATATGAGAGCGACAGATTAAAAAAGTAAAAGAACAAAAACGTATCCTCAATTGTTCACTATTTCGAGACTCAGGACACAATCGATATGAACCTAACAATCTTCTCTTACAAAAAGATTACCATGGTTGTCAGTCACCGTTTGCTGTCAGCAGAAAAATAAGTCTACGTGCCTGCTCTATCTCTGTGTCGAGGGTAAGTGAATTATAGGCACATAAATATGTTTGGTACATAAAAAACATTTATTTCGGATAATTGTTTATGCATCCCCAAATGTGGAAAATAGTTTTCAGAAACTTTCATTGAAATTCTATCATGTTAATTTCATTATATCTACGCAATGTAAACTATTTAACCAAATAGCGTAATTCTAAAATGAAATGAATATAATCTGTGAAAATAATACGTTATGAAAATCGTTACTTCATTATTACCAAATCACATCAGGTTTATTATAATCTTACAAAAAATTACCCGACAGCCTGTTGCCTTGAGAATGCTGAGTAAATACCTGTTATTACATAACTTTCATTAACAGAAACATCCCAGGTACAAAATGAACCAAAATTTCTGCATGAAAAGCGTTTCCCGGAATCATTCACTGAGCCGCTGCGGGTCAGAGCCTGTGTATCACAGATGAACGCGCAAACGGCCCGCGGCACGGTGCATCGCGATGCGACCCGAAGCGTTTGCGACGCTCAGCGCGCGCTCACTACGCGCGACATTGCCGCGCCGATAACGCCGGAATGCGCCCGCGCGCGCCCTCCAAATCCCGGTTCATCAGCGCCGCTTCTTCGTATTCCCTTTGACGCGGCCGACTACCCGCCTCGCCAGGCCCTGGCCAGCGCCGCCCCGCGCCGCCCCGCGCACCGTTCGCGCAGTGGGCTGAAGAGCGACAGGGCGAAGCGATGGATGGTAGAGTGTCGATGACGACCGTCTGCAGAAGAGTAGATAGAGTACAACGGAAAGGTCTCTGTTAACATTGAAGCGAGGGAAAATAAGATATTGGGATAAATAATTAAAATAAGCACAAGTGAAAGATAAATAATGCAGGAGGCAGTGTGCAACACTGCATGAATAGCAATTTGAGAAGTAAAAAAAGATGAAGGTTCTACTGTTCATTAGACGAAATATGTAAGGGAAGTGACAAAGAAATAGGGATAATGAAGCAGCTCGGATTGTGCTGTTTCTTAATGGAAGTTGATGTAGTCGGCCAGACAGAGGGTTGGTTTGTTTCGCGATCACTGTCTTAAAAAGAATCGCCATAAAAATGTTTTTCTTCATCCTCATTCGAATTCTTAGCCCTGAAACCATGCACCATTGAAGAAGAAAAAATGTATCTAAATGGCGAATAGGTTTAGGAAAGGGACGAATGATGAAGACGAGTGAAGAAGAAAAGTTTGAAAGTAAATATGAAGATGAAGGTAAGCAGACATAATTGAGAAATAATTAAAAAATCACATTTAGCAGCCAGATTGAGGAGGAATGCCAGAGAGAAAAAGACAACGAGGAAATCAAGATGCAATGAACAGCGAGAGCGAAGCATAACAAGAGCGGAATCGCAGCCCCACGATGAAGCGGCACGAAGCAAAGCGGATGAAGTTGAGTCGACGGCGCGGATATGGCCATCACGCGGCGGTGCGAAAGCGCGGGTTAAGAGCGGAGAGACGCGGCTGTCGCCGCTGATGAAGCGGGCGTCTGCCGCCGCCGCCGCCGCCGAGCACTTTGCGCGGCCGCCGCTGCCTCGCCGGAGCGGAATGCGACGCCACGCAAACTGCCCGCCACCCCGCCCCGCGCGGCCCCGCCCCGAAGTTGTCCGTTCACGCTGTTGGGCGCTGCGCTCGGCCATCGCGGTTGAGAGCGGACGCCGCTGATGGGGCACGCGGGACAATGCGTTCGAGTAAATGCAGCGCGTTCGCCCTGCTGCTTTTTGTGTTGAGGTGTTCCACAGGGCCCTTTATCGGTCTTTGGAATTCTGTCGACTGTGACGTCCATCACGAGGAATGTACTTAAACACACATGCATCCACAAAAAACATTCAATTTTCCAATTATCATGTATGAGTTAACAGAGTTACTGTTAGTCAATAGTTCACTGCATTTTTCTAAATTATCTTTTCATAAAATTAGAATTTAAGAAAATCTTATTTTTGATGTGCTTGAATAAAAAAGGCAGTACGTTAATTCCAAGAAAATAATATTTGAAAATCTAAATTTAGAAATAATGGAACCGGAAGAAATTTTTTAGGTAATGTTTCCTGTTTTCGGAATATTTGCGACAGTATACTCGGAGCAATGCAGGAACCCAACAATAAAAGTTGTGGGGTATGAGAAGGAAGCGAAAACATAATGAGGACTGCGTGGTTAGCAACATTCCGAGTCACAACCACGGTTGAGAAACATTTAATCGGTATCGAGAGACAGAAACGCCAACAGGCAACGCGTAGAGCGCGTTTTATTCGAAATGAGCCGCTGCATCCTCGGATGGGTCCAGCGTCCAGAGGCCGACACTGCGGCGCGGCCGGCCCGAGGCCCTGGCGGCCGGCCCGGCGACCCTTCGGCCGGCGCTCATCAACCGGGTCATTTGTCGGGGTCGTTACCGGGTTATGTCGGCGCCGCCCGTTCGCTCACCTGGCGCTCGTAAACGCCGCGCGCGTTTTGTGGCCCGGCCGACGTCTTCATCGGACGCCCCGCCCCCTTCGGGCCTGTTCGCGGCGCGGGGGCCGATCGGCTGTGAGGGACGCTGAGAGAACGCGGCTTCCTGCTAGGGTATTGGTTTTTTGTTAAGAGAAACCGGGGAATGGTGTCAGGACCAGTACGTTTGGAACCTGGGATATTTATTGCTACGGAGGGGATTCTAAACAGCAGATTAGACAACATTATATTGAATATTTTGCTTAGTTTACGTTATGAAGGATAGTAGCACATTGCGATTGGGGATTTAAGAATATTCCTGCTATTCTAATTCTCTGAGAGAGATGCGTTGATTTCCAATTGTTGAGGTAATTGTTCGGAAGAATGCGAGTGTGAAGGCCCCATATACATTTCATGTGTTACGTTCTCTCCGTGGGATATTCTCATTCTTTAACGGTGCGTTCTTCATTCGATTTAAAGCCATTTAAAGCGGGACAGGTCATAACGCAGCGAGAGTTTATGACGCCGCTCCTCTTTGATTGGAAATAAGAAACAGTGTTATCGCGCGGGCGTCATAATTCTTTCATCCTCCGCAGGCTCTATCACCCACCGTCAGGCGCCCGGGAACGAGGCCACGTGGCGCACGCCCTCCGCGCGTGGCCCCGGGCGATTCTTCTTCCGCGCTGGTTGGGTCCGCGTTGCGACGCTCGGCGCTCCTGCGCCACCGCCGCTGCCGACTCCGCTCCGTCTCCACTTGCGCTCCGCTTTCCGTCCAGATCGCTTCTCCTTATCTGCTGTCCGTCACCACTTCGCCAGTCAGGAATGCCGTCCTTCGCAGTTAGATATGATTCCCTTCTATTGCCTTCAAACTTTAACGCAATTATCATTACGTCTTTGCGTATTCTGCCCAGGATACATCTTTGATTTGTTCGCTACTATCGTTCTGTGTCTTGCCAATGTTCTCACGTCACCAGTTTTGTGCCAAACTGACATTTACAGTACCAAATAACACATTTATAAAGCGATTTCAAAAGCGTCTACTATTTCTAGTAATAATGTGATTGGTCGTCGTTCTTGGCAAGATTTTCATTGCGCTATTGTATGATAGTGTTCCACTCCAGGGCTGTTGCTGGAAAGTGGCACAGTGCGCGGTCTGCTCGCCATCTCCACTGCCTGCGTCGCCCCTCTTCACTTTGCGCCCTCGCTCTCCTTGACGCCCCGCAGCGCGCCAGTAAAACGCCGCCAGATTGAATATTTCCCATCGCACCCCTTTGCCTCGCAAGTGCCTCTTTCTCTCCTTCCCCGCGACACGTGTCGGCCACGCGCGGTCTCCTTTACGCGGCCACGCCGCCGCCTCCGCCGCCTCCGCCGCCGAGGGGATCGGAAACGCACCAGAGTAATTCCTTGCCGAAACGGCCGCCATAAATTTTTGTGTTAGGGAAATATGGAGGAGACGGAGATCGCCGCGCCCGGCAATGTCGGTGGCGCCGCCGCCGACGCGGCTGCCGTCGTCGCCAATGACGACGACCACGACGTCGCCGCCGAGGAAGTTCCAGCGGAATTAGACGCTGGCGACGCCGCCGACCGGCTCCGACGGTAATTATCGTAAACAAGTGAGAGACGCGCGGCGCGCGCGTTATCGCCGCCGCGACGACACGTGGCGGCAACGGCCGAACTTCCGGTGAGGCGGCGCCGGCGACGCTGGCGACGTCGATGGCGGCGGGGGCGGAGGCGGAGGCGACGCGAGGCGTGGCGCGGCGCCGCGGAGGGGATAAAAATTGAAAGTGCCCACCCCGCAGTCGTAATCTCGGCGCTGGGCTCCGAAGGAGGGCGGCGCCGGCGGCGCGGAATGTTCGATGAGGCTGCGTTGTGTGAGGTCTGGCGGAAGGCGGAGACGCCCAGAACGTGACGCCGCGGCGAGGTGCGTGACGGGATCAGGTTAATGCAGGATGACTCCCTTTGTACTTTGTAGTATTAGGCTGTGAAAGAATTCAGATACTTATAATGTGAAGATAACATAAAAAAGAATTGTATTTTCGTTTAAGGTTCTCAACCCTAAGATTGGTTGAGAAAAGTCGCCTCCATTTGTTTCGGCTTTGAGACATTTTTTTTTCTAATCTACAAAGGACTCGCAACTCATCTCCTTGCTCCGTAGTATCGAGCCTGTCCAACCTGGACTTGGCAGGAAAATTATTATCTCTGATGTTTGATTAAATGCTTACTGGTCGCGCGCGTTTTTTATATCGGGTCCGGGTCAGAGTCCGACTCTGCCCGTCACGTTTAGATACTACAGATTAACATTTCGGTTTTTGAAGGGGTTGTACCGAAGTGGGAAAATTCGAGTTACAAGAACATTTGTGTGTATTGTAGTGTTATATTGTATGAAGTAGATGTGAATAATGATTCATGTTGTAGCTGTAAAGCAGTGAACGTATTCTATGCTTTAATCTTTTTTAACAAAATGACATGCGAGTGGTATACCTTCAAATGTTGTTTTTTTTTCTCCGGGTTCTCTGTACAAAGGATATGGAAATTATATTCGATATACACATCTTAAAACTTACCCGTTTGTGTTTAACGTATTTCTGACTTTTTCAGCTTTCCCCTTGTTTGAAAGTGCGAATCAGACTTCTTCCTGTGAGGGAGATAGAATAAATAATTCTTCAGTCGCAAAACGAGCGACCCCATTCCATCAATAATTTCGTAAGTTTGATGTCTGTCACATTAATGTGTATACTTAATGACAATCAGCTTCCAAAGTTAGTAGCAGCAGCAGCAGCCGTGAATCTTCTCCGTCCCCTTGGCCGGTAGTATTCCAAAGACAAGATGAATTGGTTTCCTCCAGTCTCGCGCTCTTTGAATCTTCGACGCGGAGACATTCAACGTGAAGAAGAAGGGGTCGTCAAGGCGCGTGGGAGGGAGCCTGCAGTGCTGTGCAAACTTGCGACCATTAGCTATGCGGAGTGCGAACGAATTAAGACACGGTAAAATGTGTACCGAAGCAACTTTTCACGCGGAGAAGGCGGCGCAGCGGCGGCGGGGCCGGGCCGGGCCGGGCCGGGGGAGCGCTCCAAATTATTCAACCGCGCACGCCTCCTCTCCAAGGGGTCGGAGACTGTGGGGGTGGGGCTGATGGTGGCAACTGGAGATGAGCGGCGAACGTTGGCAGAACGTTGGGTGTAGGTTGAAGTTCGTTTCGTGGAGATGGAGGAAGGGTCATTCAGTGTTCGTGAGATGTAGGGCTATGTACCAGAGTTTCATAGATTTCTCTGCGGTTTGGCTGTTAACATTTGGACCCTCCATACGTGATGTAGATTGAGGTGGAGGTGAAAGTTCTGGGAGAAATAGATATGTCTAAATTTGGAGTAAAATTAAACAACAAATCAGAGAAGAAAGGCTACCTGAGAGATTCATAGATTGAGGTAAGACAACCCAACGACTTTTAAGATTCCGTATGCGAAGGAGGTGGCAACAATAACATAGAAAAGCAATAGAAAAGAAGCTACGGAGAAGAAACACTGAAGAGATGTAGAGGTCCGAGAAGAAACGCAGTCTCTGCCTGAGGGTGCAAGTAGATGCTGAGATATAAGAAGATAATATCTAAGAAGCTAAGTTAACAAGATAAACTGTAATTAAGTATAAATAAAATAAATGTTAGGCGAAAGCGAAGTAGAAGAAAAAAGTGCGAATTAAGCGAAGTTTGACGAGGAGAAAAGAGGGCAGCGTTTTGAACACAGCGCTGCGGAGGCTGCTCGGCCTCTGGAGTTCAGAGCAGTGGCAGCGACGGCAAGGTGCGGCAGACACATGAACCGGAGCGCAGAAGGGCGGTGGGCGGTGGGCGGTAGCAGGTCGCGGCGCTGCGGAGAAAGAGTCGGCCAATCACAGGCCCCGCCGGCGACCTCCCATGTATACGTAATGTCGGGGGGGAGCCTTTGACTTAACTAATTTTTAATTTCGGAAACTTGGCTCTGTCATTGCTTCATCTGCATCGGAGGCCCTGGCGCGCGGGAGGCATACCTGAGCGCGCGCGCCTTTTCATCGGCGCCGCCCCGCCCCCTCGATCCGACTTCTCGCCCACGCCCACGGCGCCGCCGATCACGAGGGGCGGCGCCTGAATCTCTAATTCCGACCGGCGGGGCGAGGGCGGCTGAAGAGCTGTCGAAGCCTCGTCGCCTTCTCCACCTCGCAGTCATTTTGTTATCATGTATATGAATGACCTCTCTAGTAAATGAATACAATGTACATCAATGGAAAGAGCTAGGCAAAGTCACCTGCTTTTCAGTTTACGAATCAAGGTTCAATTCAGCAATTTGGTCTTATAATGTAACTATATGGTGAGGATAAAACGCATTAAAACGATGCAATACAGATACTACAATTTTACGACACTTGTTTTCCGTTTTCTTTTGCATTGGACTTTTCGAAACGAACTACTGTCAAAAAACATTTGTATTTCGTTGCAAAGAAAATTTTGTTTTCTCTTGGATAGATATCTGACGACAATAATGGAGATTCTTTAAAATTACATTATTGATAATTGATTAGATAGTAGAGTTTAGTTAGGTTTTTAAATAATTTCTGGAAGTAGATATTTTCTTTTTATACTTTATTTTTTATGGATTTGCTTGAAAGTGTATGTAATTTTTATTGAAAAAACCATCGAATATAATTTTAATGTTACATTTCTATATACTACTTTATTTTATTAGTTTGTAATCTATTTGTTGTGCAACTTTTTTCAGACATGTGTTGTAATAAATTAAATGCCATTTTGAAATGTGAATGTAAGAAATATAATTTTAAGATATTGTAAAGAAAATGCATCTAAATGGGGTACGCAGCAAGCAGCGACAAATGCCTAGCATACTCAGTGTGGACCGCATGGTCCGTTTGTTTCGGTCCCAAAGGGCGTGCGTGGAAGTGCGGCCGACCACCCCTTCCTCCCGCGTGGCGCGGCGCGGCGCGTCGGCTGTGGGTTTCTCTGGCGCCTGGCTTAACGACCTCCCTCTGACGGACAAACGGCGGACGCGGTCCAGAGGCCCTCTCTTCACACTCTCCGCCCCCCCCCCCTCGGCACCTCCGTGCCTCCCCGCCTCGCACTCCGCAGCACCCGCCCCACCCCGGTCCCTCTGCTCGCCGACGGCGGGGCTCGCGGCGGCGCGGCAAAACCGCGCGCTAATTACCCGTAATCAGCGGGTGAGAATGCGAGGCTGACTCCCGTCGTGGGAGGAGGCGTGGGGGGGGGGCGGGGGGGGGGCGTCTTCGCTTGCGCCCTCGCACACAGTTGCTCGCTTTTCACGACCTGCGCCGCCGCCGCCGGCCAGCGAGTGTGCAATTGATTGCGCCAAATATTGCGTCGCGATTTTACTGATTGCCGCATAAACTGAAGTGGTCCCGGGAAAAAGATTGAACTTGAAAATGTAATGAAAGAAAACTATTTCCTAGGCTTGATAAATTGATTGATTTGTTTTCTCGGGCGCGTGAAGTGCTAAAGTCTCTAGTCCCGTAAGTGTGGTGCGTGCTTTTTATCGCGGGAGGTAGCGGTTACCCCGCTGGATGACGAGACCCGGCACCGACCTACATGTTGGCTTTTGGGAGTTTTCCTGAATTAGGTATCTCCCACCAGTGGGACACCTCCCTATCCGGACAACCGGACAAGCTCTTGGGCGTGTAAGAGTAAAGTGTGGTGCGAAGAGTAAGCGTAGCAAGTGTGCATGCAAGTTGGGGCGAGTACAGGTCAAGAAAGATCAAGGAAAGATTGTGCGCGGTCCGTGGCTCGTTTTTTAGAGTACTTTTTCGGTATTCGCCTAAAGTTGATTCGGAGAAACCACGGAAAACTACCGATCTGAACATCCGGCCGCTAGAGTTCTCCTCATTCCTCCGTTATAAATTTAGCGGCTAAATATGACTTAGTTATCCAGATTATGCCAACGTTTTATTATTTCAAAACGTATTTGTGGGTCCTACTCATATACCCTTTTCCCAGCGACATCCTTCCGAAATTCGGTATTTTTTCCCCTCGTTGGTGTTGGCGATATTTGAATGTGTTGATGGCTACCGCTCTGAAAAGTTAAAGAATATCGAGTCATTTGTGTTGTTTTGATGATTTGAAGTATCACTTTATTAGTTTTTACGACCGGTGTATTTGAAGTATAAGTCACTGAGCTTAATTTTGCCTCGCAGAAAGAATTGCGATGCAGTTCTGCGATTATTGCTTTTTGAACCAATGTTATCCATTAATTAATACATTCGCGATATTTCAATTCTCGCATACAATTGACTATGAAATTCTCATCAGCTTTCAAATATGAATGTCCTTCCTAAATGTCCTGTTTCTCAAATGAAAACTAGAAACCCTATTGAAATGCTAATGGATTTACGAGTATTGTACACATTTTCTTTGATAAACTAATGTATTCAAATTACATTAATTGTGTAATCGTGTAGTAATGAACGTCTTTTTAATGACAGAATGATAATATAATTCAACTTGAAATAAATGGAATTCCATTCAGACGTTATTGACTTCAATTACCATTCCATATATAAATGTTGTCTATTTTACCTCTCCATTACGTTGTAGTATTTTATTTATCTAAGTGATCTATACATCGGAATGCATCGATATGAAAATGCGTGTATGGCTAGCGTCACAGTAATGACCCACTTCCCAGAGCGCAGAGGAGTAGCGCGAACGAGCCGAGACGCCCGTCGGACCGCTGGCTGCGAGTTGTAAGGGCGGCGCACGTATCGCGTCACCGCCTCCAGACAAAAGTGGAGGAGATGCATGTCCTGTAACAAGACCCACCTCGTTAGTGGTCACACGGCGCAATCGACACCCCCTCAATGAAACCGCCGGCTCGGAAAGGAGAATCCTCGACTGCTTTCCCCGCAGCCGCTCTAAAAGCTCGACTACATTAAAGCAACTCCCCGCCCTGCTCCGCCTCGCGCCCGCCTCTCCCTGTTCCGTTACACCCGCATCTCCTCGCTCCGTTCGCCCCGCCCTGCCCTTTGCCGTCGAATCCCGAGTTGACCCACCCGGTCCTGTCCTGCCCCGCCTCGTTCTGTCCCGCCTCATTCTTCCCCGCCTCGTCCTGCCCCGCCTCGTCCTGCCCCGCCTCGTCCTGTCCCGCCTCATTCTTCCCCGCCTCGTCCTGCCCCGCCTCTTCCTGTCCCTCCTCGTCCTGCCCCGCCTCTTCCTGTCCCTCCTCGTTCTGCCCCGCCTCGTTATGCCCCGCCTCGTACTGCCCCGCCTCGAGCTGCAACTCTTCCTCCTATCCCGCCTCCTGTCATGTATCCTCCTGACAGTTTCTTTTTTCTCCGCCTCACCCGGTTCTGTCCAATCCCGTCCCATCACGCCGCACCCTACCTCTCCCCTCCCTTTCCAACCCCGCCAGACATGCCTCGAGACGTCCAACGCCTCCCATATGGTCCCCTCCTCTACCCGTACAGAGCCGTTAAGCCCTCGCCCACCTCATCCCCTCCTCTGCCGCTCCTCTTCGCCCCTCCACTTCGCCCCGCCCTCGCTCCATCCCGAAGGGAATGTGTGTTGCCTACGCCGGGGCTCCGGAGGTCAGCCTAGTTTTCTCCCTCCCGCTTCCAGAAACTCCGGTGTTACCGTCGGCGGTAGGTCCTCTGCAGGTCCTGCAGGATCCCCTTCTCGCCGGTCGTTAATTAAATAAACAAAATGTCTCTCTCTCTCCATCTCTCTTCTGCGACACGCGCTCGGCCGAGTTCTCGAATTATCTCAGAGCGTCTCCCTTTCGACCTGCCCTGCGGGAGGGGGTGGGAGGGGGGTGGGGAGAAAGGACGCACCTCATTAGAGCGACACAGCCGCGCCGCCGGCGACACCTAGCGGCCTAAACTGCAATTAACCGCCTCTCAATGGCGGGTAACGAGCGCGCGTCGACGAGGCAGGTGGCGGCGGAGGCGGTGCGAGCCAAGGTGGCGAAGGCGCCTGAGACGGCGCGGGCGAGATGGTGGAGTAGAGTGCGGGGCATGCAGTGGGGGCGCAGCTGCTTCATGTGAGCAAGCGATGGTAAGCGGGTAGTCACTATTACCGTTGCCTAATAGTGGCGGCATTGGGTGTTAGTGTTAGTGCCAAGATGTTGGATGAGGCTAGTGGGGAACATTGAGAATGACAATGCTTACTGGCTGCCCTGTCCGTAATAATACTCAAGGCTGAAGTTGTTTTAGTAAAGAAAGTATGTGAGACTTCGGCCGTTCTGGAAGGTTAACATTCTCGAAGAAGTGGGTTACAGAACCCTCAGCGCATAAGCTACTCTGACAGTTCTCTCGCCGCGTGCTGAAGAATGTCATGCGACGTGCTCTGAAACATTCAGCTTGCGAGGATTTGTTTACTTTCTTACAGCCAGAGTTCAGCGTTGCCGCTCATTTGACTCACACGAAGTCGCGGAGGCGATAAAGTTCGGCTTTGGCGAAAGGTAGGAACTTGATAACAAGACGTGTCATAGCCTGTCACTAAGCGTTAATGATTTTAGTTTTAATTTATCTGTATTAGGTGGTGTCATGTGCATAGTAATGTGTGGCAACAGTGCATTGAGTCGTTTACACGCTGCCGGAGGAAGGGTAGGGTAGAGTTCGGTATGAATGCGGAGAGAAAAACGAAATAAGCAGAACCGTGATCAAGGTGGACGTTGTGAAATGGGAGAGGCGCAATAAATGCAGGAAAGAGTGACCTATCAAATCAGTTCGGACACGTGGAGTAAGACAGGAAGAACCGAACACGGAGCGAAGAGCGAAGTGATTGGGACGTGATTAAAGGAGCTTGAGTGTGTATTTTTCAGAGAGGACTAGGTGACTGGACGGCGAGGAATAAATGTAGGAAAGTACTCGAACCGCCTATCGCGGCAGCACGGGCGTTGTAGGTAAAGAACGGGTGCAGTCCATCTGGGTCCCGAAACCTGGAACGAGGCGAGCTGCGCGGGGTGGAGCGGGGCGGAGCGGGGCGAGCTGAAGAGGGTGCCGGAGGGGCGTCAGTGTCAGGCGGTGCGCGGGCGGCCGAGTCGAGACGCGTGAACAGCAGAGAGCTTCGTCGACGCCCAATTATATTTTTGCACCTGGCTGCGCAGAGCGGCGTGGCGCGGCACGGCGCGGCTGACACGAGCTCGTTAGGCCCGTCCGGCACGTGGCCTGCCCATCGCCTGCCCGCCCGCCCATTGCCCGATTGCCCGCCCGTCTCCTGCCCATCACCCATACCAGACCGCCCACTCATCAGCCAGCCTATCGCCCTTTTGGCCACTCGGCCCCCCATAACCGGATCGCCCGCCCGCTCATTGCCTGTCCGCACGTCCATTGTCCGTCGGTCCGTCCGTCCATTGTCCGTTGTTCCGTCCGTCCGCGCATCGCCCGCTCACTCATCGCCCGCCCACTCATTGCCCGCCCACTCATTGTCCGCCCTCTCATTGCCCGCCCACTCATTGCCCGCCCACTCATTGCCCGCCCACTCATTGCCCGCCCACTCATTGCCCGCCCACTCATTGCCGCCCACTCATTGCCCACCCACTCATTGCCCGCCCACTCATTGCCCGCCCACTCATTGCCCGCCCACTCATTGCCCTCTCGCTCATTGCCCTCTCGCTCATCGCCCGCGCGCCTTTGTAATGCAGCATCAAGAGCGGCCGCCGAGATTCAGTTCGAGATGTTATAGGCCAAGTCAGCAATATTTTTAGGCCTACCTTGACCCAGAATGGAAGCAGATTTTTCATATAGCAGCGAACTGCGCTGAGAAGTGTCCTGGATTTATTACTGCAACGACGTCCGGTCTGCTGATAATGTGTAAGAAATTTAATTCTGGATATTGAAGATTTTTCCGAGGAAGTAGAACGAGGAGATGTAACTTTCTTGGAGATAAAATAGATTTGATTCACAAAAGAAAACGCAATGCCAATTCGGAGAATTCTATATAGGTCGTCATTTAAAGAAAATCTTTACATCTTAGCACACGCCAAGAAATAATAACCGAGCGCTATTTTTACTCTAACATTGAAAATATAATGATCGAAGACATCTGGAGGTGTAATGTCAACAAATTCTCTCGTCGAAAGATGAAGTGTTAAGATTAATATTAGACATACGACCCATTACTGTGGCATTCTGACTTTTTCTTCCTCCTGTTATTAATATATGCTCGAATTTCCTCTCTATCTGTATAATGCGCTAAGAATGTTTTGACATTTGGTAAGAAATAGTCGACACGAAACTCTGTAAGTGTGATACTGGCGGAATAAGAATTATTCCCGAGTACTGAATCAAGTAGATTTAATTCGAAAAAAATTGAGGTTTGCAGATTTTTACATAAAAACAGATTGCTGAAGCCTTCATAATCGCGTGTAGCTCGGAAAAGATGAGCCCTCAAAACCAGGATTAGTGTTGCGAGGACTGTTTTTGAAGAAGTAATTTACATAATGAGATATTTTTGAAATTTTAATGTTTTGGAGATTTAGTTACTTTAGGTGCACTCTATTGCAGGGATAGTCTGAAATGTACAGACATCCTAAATACTTGACAAATTAAATGGAAAAAAAGAAATAATTCTCCGTAATAAGATTAATGGTATATTTAATTTTCTGATCAATTTAATCTCAACTATTAACGATATTAGTATCGTTACCCCAGCAATGTTTCGAATCTTTAATGGTGTAACTGTAACGCGGAGCCAGACTTTTCGAAGTTGGGTTCTACTACGAAGTAATATTGATTTTTAAAACAATTATTTACAAAATACGGAGTTTCTGCTTTAGTCCTGACAGTATTAATTTTATTTATTTAAAGGATTGTAATTGTAAAACTGATTATTAAGTAACATTTTTACTTCGTATTGCTCAAGCTATCTTTAATATTTGAATACTGAGTCATTTGAGATAAGATGGAAGTATCCTGAAGGCGCGCCCGAGTCACCATCGACTTAGACATGTGTGCCATTTCGACGTATCAGCACGCTCAACGCACGCCTCCTAAAGGCGAGTTTCCCCCCGAACGGAAATTACAACTCGTAACGCAGCGCGCAGATAAAACACCCCGCGTCGGACTGGACGATGTCCTTTAACAGCCGGAACTGTACTTCGGTCTGAGGAGGCGACGGCGGCGACGGCGGCGGCGGGCGGCGGTCGGCAAGACAACGGTCCGGCTCGGCCTTCGCGCGGGCCACGGCGCCGCTCCAGCAGACCGCTCGGTTCTTCCGCGCAACTTTCATCATAACCGACGCTCCCCCATCCGAGGACGGGCGCTGGCTGGGCGTGGAATTGCTCAAGGGCAGGCACTGGAACTCTGGAGAGTGACTGAAGTGCCGTTAAGCTTAGAGCAGCCTCCAAGTTAGCTTAGCCGAAGGCTGCGGACTCGAGTTCTATCGTAATGTGCTTGTGGGGTGGTTGGCTTCTCGAACCATCCATCTCACGTGACATATCATCTCCATCGCACATCTCGCTTAAGTTATCCATCCTGTTCATAATCATTTCTGTCATCATTTACCCGCCACGACAGCTTGATTCCTATCATCATCATCATCATCATCATACATGCAGTGGAATGCACGAGAAATCTGTCAGGTTCTCTGTCTCGAAAAGCAATGTCAAAAAGATCTTCGCCTCTGCCCACTCATCGATAATACATTCATCATGATGTCTTTCCGATGACGCAGATGGCGGTAGAGGAAGAGAATGTAGAAAAGGGTTGAAATCAGAGAAGGAAAGGCAGACGGATCATTTTCGCAAAAAAAGTAACCGTTTGCAAGAAACAACACACGACAGATGAGAAAGAGGTTGAAATTTTGAAACTGTCGAATGGTCTAAGAAATTAAACTATAGAGAGAAGAAATACTGAAGTGTCGTTGAGTAAATATTATCTTTGCTCTCGCTTTAAGAAAACCTCAACAAATCGAAGACACATTATTATCAGTATGGCAGTAATATCACAAGCCGTGAGCTCATAACCTTTACGAGAAGTATGAAATAATTGCAGTCATCCTTGTCTACATAGATGACCAAGTTGTTGATATAAGTTGACAAAGATGACTTCAACTATTTCATCCTTTAATAATGTCAACAGCAGCTCATCAATTACATTTTAATTTAGGTCGTCAAACGTTAGATGTTTTATAGAAAGCAACATGCTGCCGAAAATAGTGAGGAGAGTATGTAAATGTGAACATCAGCAAGTCCACGTACGGACGGAGCACTCTGCATATTCACTTTCCAGAGATAGAAATGACAGCTCGCCGCGTTCGCAACGACATCACATGCAGCAAACGCGCGCTTGCCTAAGATCAGAGGCACAACGAAATCCAAGCCGAGAAGCTGGTGCCGTCGAGGCCGCGGTCTCGAGGCGGGGGCGGGGGCGGGGGCGAGGGCAGGAGGAGCCGTGACGGCGGCCGCTGCCTGTCCGTCTCCCTGCAGGCGTCTTTAACTGCCGCGCGCTCGCGAGCGCAAGCTGCCCGCGGGGAAATTACCAGAAACGGACAAGACAGACGGGAGTGACGTCACGCGGGCCCGGCGCCACCGCTCTCGGCCATTCATGAGGCTGAATATTGATGCAGGGGAGCGGTGCGGAGACGCCCGCCCCACCGCGAGGGACGGAGGGACGGCAGGGGAGGGCGGGGTTCAGACGTGGGGTGGTGGAAAGGGGTGCAGTGTATGCGGCGTCGAGATGGGTTGAGGGGGCAGGGTGATGTGAGATGAAGCAGGAGCAGGCGAGTTGAGCGGGAGCGGAAGTGGTTGACGTGCTGGGTGTAGTGAAAGCGAGGTCGAGGTGGGTTGAGGCAGGCTGATGTGGGTTGAATCGGGGGAATGCAAGTTGAGGGCGAGCAGAAGTGGTTGACGTGCTGGGCGAAGTGTAAGCGGAGTCGAGGTTGGTTGAGGCAGGTTGATGAGGGATAAAGCGGGGGACGGCTAGTTGAGTGGGAGCTGAAGTGGTTGACGTGTAGGGTCGTGAGTAAGTGGGCAGTAAACTTGACAAGTTTAGTGAGGTAAAGAAGGGTGTTGCGAGGTGACTGGAGCAATCGGATTGATGGGTAGCGGTGTAGTGCTTGGAGAGAGAAAGCGAGGGAACTTATCGGAAGCTGGGCTGAGACGACGTTACTCTTCCCATTATCCATATACTCTTTACATTCTTCACTCTCTACACATTTCTTGATGAGAGTGAAGGGCAGGGCTAGGCGAAAGTTGTAGGAATGCATTGGGTGTGATGCAGAGCCGGGAATATTAGAAGCGTGGAACATGCAAAAGATGTGCGGTTTCCGAACTCGTACGGGGCAAATGCTGTACAGAAGAACGGGAATGGGGTGAAAAAGAGATCGAAGTGGGTTAAGAGGAGGTGGTGCATGGTTAATCCGCGAAAGGTATAAGTAAATATGGCAGATTGAAAATTCATATTTTTATACCTTCTTAAATTGACAGTATGAATATTATGACTGTGGGAATATCAATTTTTCCAATTTCTCTCTTAAAGTGTTAAAGAAACCCTACTTTTTATTGAGCGGAATATTATAGGAGTTGTGAAGTTGAGCGAGAAAAGTTGTGAAGGAACAGGCCGAAAAGAAGGTATTGAGATGGTTAGTCTGTTGGATTGAAATTAAAACGTAGGGGTGATAATTATGGTGTGAGGCTAGACGAAAATAGTCATCATACTTATAGAACGGAGCCGGGTTCAGGACAATTTTGGAATACAGGAAGTCTGCACGGGTTCGGAGCATTTGCGGGTAGAGCTGAGGGTAGATGGAATATCAGACAAAGGGGCAGATGAGAGGGGTTGAGGAAAGGCAATTCCGATTAGAGCTGCATGTGTGAACTGCAAAGAAAGTGGAGAGTGAACATGTCAGAGGCAGGGATGAAGTGAGAATGGAAATGTTTGAAGTGTAGGGCTAAGAAGAGTACAGCAGGTTAACCTAGACCATGCAGAAGCAATCAGAGATGTAGAGAAGTAATAGAGAGATTGAAGGCTCACGGATGGGAACAGTTCGCTTGGTTGAAAGTATGAAACCCGAAAATTGAACCCTTATGTAAATAATTTTCGTAAAATTCTTATTTAACCATAACAGATTTTCTGGAAGACTTTAATTTTATAACTCCGATAATATTCAGCTCAATTTAAAAGTAGGGTTTCTTTAACACTTTAAGAGAGAAATTGGAAAAATTGATATTCCCACAGTCATAATATTCATACTGTCAATTTAAGAAGGTATACAAATGTGAATTTTCAATCTGCCATATTATACTTATACTGAAAAATATAACCCATTGTATAATCAGTTAAACCAAATTATTTAGCATTGTTGAATTTATTGGTAATATTAATATCAAAATATTAAGTGAAATCTATTATTTACAGATATTGTATTTTTAAAATTATACCATTGTTACTGTTATTATCTACTTCTTACGAAAATTATCAATTTTGCTTTTATTTAATAAATTTCCTAATCCCCTGAACGAAGTGATTTAATTATTTTTCAGTGTCCCTTATCACGCAGCTATTTTGTTTAATGAGGGACATTTCTATTACGTAAGTTGCTTTGGATGATTTTGCTGTGTAACGGGTATATAAATCACTCAGCTTTTAGGACCTTACCTCGGCTAATGATAAATTACTCAGTCATCCTCCGGGACGGCATCACATAAAACGCAGCGTTCTTTTGAAAGCAGTGATTTTAAGGACGTTATTATTAGCTATCTGCTAATGTGCCTGGGAGCCCCGAAGGTAAAAAAAAAACTGCTCCCCTGGTGTGGCTACTCGCGGGTGCAGAGAGAACCTAATACGCCTTTGATGGTCCCGCGCCGCACCCTTTCGCGGCCTCAAACTAACTGCCTCGTTCGACCGCATCCCCACCCTCTAAGCGATCCACCCACCCGCCGCTCAACGTGGGCCACCCTTCTGCAGTCGCACCCCTTCTCCACCCCACCCCTCGCCGTTCAGCTCCGTGCTGACTGACTCGCTACGAACCTCCGAGACTGCAGCCGTCTTTGCACAAATGGCATGAGGGCCATGCCTCTCTCCTCGAAAGGTCCAGAGGTTTCCTTTATTATCTTTCTTTAGTTGACAAAATTGATGTAATATTTGTGTTAACATTGTGTGGTTATTTAAAAAACAATATGATATTGTGTCATATACGCATTACAAAAATAATATACAATATAATAACAAATATATTTATTATTTAACAACAAAATATCATGCCCCCCCCCTCCCAATGATTGGCTGAAGACACCCCTGCCCTGCACTCCTCACACCCGATACCCACTTCACACTCTGCTTCACGCCATCCTGCAATGGCCTCCGTCCATTTTTTACTAACCGACTGCTGCTCGCGCTTATGAAATTCACCCCCACTTCCTCCTCTGTCAACCAGATTGCATAGCCACCTCCTCACACCAACGCCCCTTCCCCTACCCGTCTTAGAGTCGCTAGGCTCGTTTCCCGCCGCTCACCGTCCGCCGTGCATTGCATCTCTCGGACGCTACCTTTGACCGCCCATCGGCGCCCGCGCCTCAACGAGCCTGCTGCGCCCCCGCGCTCGCTCTCGCTGTCCGGCCGTTCGCCCGCCCGCTGGCCCGCGCCGCCGCGCGCGCCGTTAAGCTCATAAACGAGCAGAAAATAAAGGATAACCCGATTTGCCGCCGATGCCCCGGCACGGGCGGGGGTGAGGAATCACTTTGAGCACGCTCTATTAGGCGCCGGTGCAAATAAAACGGATACCCGGGTGCACGCGACCCCGCCCCCGGGTGCGCGGGGGGTGCACGGGCGTGCCGGCGCGCCGTGCGCTCCACCGCCCTGCACGCCCCGATGCGGACCCCGCTCCGCCGCGCCGCGCCGCGCCGCTCGTGCGCACCCCTTCCAGGGCCTTTGAGGGCACGTGCTCCCGCGGTGGGCTTTCTCCTTGCGGACGGCGGTGTTTTGGGAGGGTTAACAACGCAGATGGCCGCTCTGGTGGTTTGTTATCCTGTTTTCTTTCACGTTTACGGTTGCATTTCGGCTGGTGTGGTGCAGAAATCTAGTGATTGCTTCGGCATTTCCAGATTAAACATATGAATGATTTTAATTTCATAATCGAATTCAAGCCAAATTTCGTGGGTTTAGAAACTATACATGACCATACGTTATGAAGAAAAACAATGCGAATGAAATCTTTTCATTGTAATATAGTATTATCCCACTTCTTAGATAGGAAGAGTAGTAGTAGTAGAGTTAATTCGACTATGTATCACATGTAACCAATTTATGTTAACCATATAATTCAGTGTGCTTTTGTTTTCATAACAAACAACTGTTCAGAAATCATGATTGTCACATTCAAGGGAAACATTTGGAGAATTATTTGCTAAGTAATTCCTATTACAATCGTGTGGAAAAATCGTTGACGTGTTTATCAAGTTTCCTCTAATTTTATGTTGCTCTCCATTTTTATGTTATCGCCAGCTACTTGCATTTCTCTTCGCGCAATCCTCACGCGATGAAAATCCTGTTGGAAAGATTGAGACAGCTCATCATGTTTTATCCTCAACATTCTTAGTTTATTCCCCCTTCACTTTCAAATTCAGTGTCTTCACTTTGCCCCTACACATCATTTCACTCGTCCTCTTGTGCTATATTGGGAAGGTAAACAGTCCTATGTTCCAAAATATTGCATTTTACAAAATCATTTCACGACTTTACAGTCTTTGCGGCAAACATGTTTTGAGGATATTTCCTCATTATCAATGATATCATCAGAAGATTTAAAGGCAACAGAGGATAAGTAACATATTCAGAAATAATAAATAAAACACATACCACATACACAGTCAAGAAACGTGGTAAGAATGTTAGTTATGCAGTATGCACTGTTGCCGCAGCCATATTGTGCTCAGAGAGAACTAGTTCCTATGTTTCCGTTCAATCTTCAGATAGGGAACACTGTTGATGAGTACATATTCTCGAAACATGTGCTAAATAGACTGTAACATTGTGATGTAATTTTATGAAATACAATACTTTTTTGTGGAAGATTAACTCTGTTTACCTATCTAATTACGCTGCTTTACTAGGCTCTCCGTTTCTACGATTGCAATCAGTGTTTCTTGCTTCATTCTTCTTGCTTTCCCTCCAGTTTCCTTCTTGGATCACGATGAACCCTGTGCTCTTGGTATGTATCCTTTTGAAGCTTCGAGACGCTAACTTCGTCACGTGCCATACTCTCCCTCAACACTCTCCTTCTCTCCCATCCCGTTGTTTCTTCAGAACCTAGTGTGTTAAAATATGGAATAATATAAACTATTTAGAAAAAAATCTATATGAATTCTGTTCACTCTGAACAAAATTAGATAGCTTTTGGAGACTTGCCACCCAGTTTTTTCATATTTATATCTTGACTTTCGTCCTTCACCTCTACGTATTCGTGTACACTATTTTACGTCTACTCCTTTAGCCTCATCCCTCTCCTCTTCCCGAGTTCTCATCAGTCCACCATAAACCCTGATTCTCCTCTCCCCGTTTCTCTGCCTCCACTCGATGCTCTGAGACGCCGTCGTCGTGCACCACTCTCTCCCTTCCGCTTCCCACCTCTTCCCTCCTCTCCACTTCCTAGCCTCCCCCCCCCCCCCCACCTGCCCCGCCCCTCTCCGTCGTCGCGTAACGCTATCAAGCGCCGACCCTTTGAGCGTCCGCGCGGCGGTAAATTTCGTTTGACGGATCTCCTCTCAGCGGCGGCGCGGCGGCGGCGCGCCAGCTTCCAGCGCCGGAGCGGAGCGGGGCGGGGCGGGGCGGGGCGGGGCGGGGCGGGGCGGGGCGGCCTTTGGGCGTTGGGCCGAAGGGCCCCTCTCGCTCCGCTCGGGGGGTTCCTGGTTCCTCGCCCTCCGCGCCCCTTGCTCAGCCGCGCGTGCCGCGGAGCGCACGAGCGTGCGCGCCACCCTCCCGCGCACGCTCACTCGCCCGCCCGCGTGCGCTAACTGAGCCCCGCGCTCGCTCGGCGGGCGTGCGGAAATTAATGGGATAGCCGAGATTAGAAGCCGGCGCCGCCGCGCTGAGGGACAGACGCGGACTCCACGCGCCCGCGCCGCGGCGGCCTGCCCGCCTGCCGGCCCGCCCGATGCGACTCTGATCCTCGCGGCTGCCGAAGGAGGGACAGTAGGTTTAGTTGGGGAGGTGACGTGGCCGCTGTCACACGGGAAACGTAATGTGTGGGATCGACGTGTCGAGGGCGTTGTGACCCGAGGGAACGTGCATAGAAGGCGACATTCCAACAGTATTGTGACGAAAGGAGCATACTAATAGATTATGACGGTGTTATACTCGTACAGGAGGCAGCATGCAAGGGGCGACTGAGGGAGACACGGAAGGGATCCGTGACGTCCGGCTACCGGCAGTGTCGAGTCACAAGGAAGCAAAAGGAATAAGAAACATTGCGACGGTAGGACATGGGATAACCAATGTGTAAGGGACCGCATACAGGCGGCGTCGTGTCGCAGAGATCGTATCGTTCAGATGGTACGCCAGTGGCATTCTGATACGAATAACGTAACAGTTTGTCGACTTTCAGAGTAGGAAAATAATTTACATGAGGCTTTCTGCTTGAGGTATATAAAAGGTGGGAGAGTATGTAAGGATGGCACATGGAGCATTAGCTGAGCAAAGTAACTTGGAGATGTCATTGCGATGGAGGTATCCACCTGAAAAATGTAGTAAAATAAATGTAACATGTAGAAGGTGATACGTCACCTATATTGCTTCACGGGGCTTTGGAAAGTGGGTTTGGTGCCAGAACGTACAGACTGGATACGTTTGGTTTTAAGAATTTTTGAACACTAACTTTTTTTCAATGTTTTGTTGTGTTTTGCGCGTTTTCTTATACCCCTCGTCCCTACCTTCATCTCTCGGTATTGATTGTGGTCTTTAACTGGTAATATCTAAATATGTCTCATGATCTGTTTGGACATGTTAGGAATATGAATGCATCTTTTAAACTGTTGTTCGTTCGTTCTAACAATGACGCATGCTACCTCCATTTTAAATTGTATATTTTCGACGGATGAGTATCAGCCGTTTAGGACTAACTCTGGATTATGGGTTAATCTTATGACTGGAATCAATTCAAATTATTTAATTACATACATCAAAATCATTAATTAATCCTACACGTTCTATTTATCTTTGGTAAAACGTCTGGATATACTTACAGACATACGCTAAACAGTTTTCTTCATTAATTATTCATTGGACGGATACTGATACGAATTTACACGTAGGCTTCCGCGACTCGAATTCATGACTTCTAGGCTGTCCGGGTGACGCCGCGTCGTTGACAGAGAGGCGTCTCTGCCAACGGTGCGGCGTAACCCGGACAGCCTAGAAGTCACTGCTACGAATTGACATTCCATGCTAAGCAAACATCCGTGTATCAGAAGCTGAATAGAAGAACAATATTCATCTTGTTATTAGTATAATTCATAATAAATTAACTGAATATGCGTGTTAAAATACTATTATTGTTAATTTAACGGTGTTCGCGTGGCATTTCCTCCGCCGCTGATTGACGGGACATAGTATATGATTACAAAAAAAATTGAATCGTAATTCTCTAATTAACAATTGCACAGACATCGGATATTTTCTGAGAAACTCGAGAGGTTTCTTTTGAATATACGAAGCCATGTAGCAAACTGACATGCATTACATTTACAATGCACAACCATTAATAATTGAAAGACGTAAGTTGGCCGTCTTATTCAATGCAGTCTAATTGGTATGTCCAATGAGTTCGTAATAAGAATAGCCCTTTTTCGTGTTTTAAATCCCGAACAAAGAGAATGACCGACGCTTAATTGTTACGATTGTTTGCCAAAGTTCCGCAGAATCGGTGCGCAGTTACAGTTTGTATTCATTGTTCTGCAGGGTAACCTTCCCACGGTGCAGTAGCACCCGCACTATTGCTCCTATCACGTGGCGATGCACTTCCTATTCAGAGCACGCCTTGTAATGTGAGGAGGATCACTCACTAGCCTCCGGACGCCTAGGTCTCTCACCCCCACCGCTTCGCTACACGCGCCGCCCTGTCACCTCCTCCACCGCCTGCACCGCCGCCGCCGCCGCCGTCGTCGTCGTCTTGTCCGTCTACTCCGGTTTCGCATTCCGTGTTCTGCTCCACTCCCTACGCTGCCTGCAGCTCCTCCGGCGCGGCGCGCGGCGCCGCGGCTAGACAGCACACCGCGCCGTGCTAGCGGCGTCGCGCGGGCGAACAAACGCGCAGCGGGAAGCGCGACGCCGCGGCCTTCCCCCTCCCCCTGTCTCCACGCGCCTCCCCCACCCCCGACTCCGCCCCCGCAGTCCCTCACCCGCCCCTGCCCCCGCCGCGCAGTGCGTCTGACGCGCTGTCTCGCATTTCGCCGCGCGAACAAAGCTCTCGGCACGGACACCCCCGCATTGTGTTGGCACCACTGCGCCCGTTTGTTTGTTGTTTAGTTTACAGCGTCGCCTCCGCCGCCGCCGCCGCCGCCGCCGCCTCTACCACCACTGCTGCCGCAGCCTCCCTTGCAGACTCATCCTCCTCCGTCTTTTGTGCTTTTCCCCGGGACTGCCAACTCATTCCTCCGTTTTAATTCCATTAGGATATACTCGAATTGTTCTAAATGCGCTGTGTGCCATACACGCCGGAGCGCGGCTGTGTGCTTCTGAGACAAGTGACAGGCGTGCGCGCTATATCCGGTCCGGTGCTTTCCGCCGCCCGCTAACGCCGCTTCCGCTCTGCTCCGCCCCTCTCTCCCCGCCCCGCCCCCTTGCCGGGAGGGGATGGGGAGAGGGAGAGAGAAAAAAAAAGCAATGGCGCGTTCATGGAATTAACTACCACGAATAATTTTCTTGCTCGTTGGAAGGGAAAGAGTTGCCTGATGTGTGAAAATGTTGCAACTCGTGGGGAGAAAGCAGCGGGAACGACGCTGCTGGCCGTCTGCTGATATAATTCTTGCCAGGAGAATCTCCGAGAGTTTTCTTTCTATTCGTCTTTCTAGCTCGGGTTGCAATCGGTGCTCTTTTAGTTTGCTACTGCTGCCTGCTGAACTTACGTTGTTGAACTTATGTTGGTCTGCTGCCTTACTGAACTTATGTTGGTCTGACATACAATGTTACATGTGACTCTAGATATATGAAATTTTGTGTTTTCAAACAACTTAATAACAAATTTGTCTAGACATTCTTCTGTATAACTTAATATCAGAACATTTGTCAACAAAGTGAAATCTAATTCTCACGCTTCTTCTGAGGAACCATTTAGAGTTTTAGAGATCGCCCTGTGGCTTAAGAAGCTAGAATGCCGCAGTGGTTGGACAAAAGACAATTTATGTTACTCGGGTCTTCGTGATTTTGTACGCATGTATTTTGCACATGGAAATGAAGTTAATATCTAATGTTGTTACTATTAGAAATGCCGGTCCGGGTGGCCGAGATCGCTAAGGCAGTAGTGCCGTAGCGATCTCGGACCGAAGGGTCGCGGGTTCGAGTCCCGCCTCGGGCATGGTTGTATTGTGTTCGTCCTTTCACCTCCTATCATCCTCATATATCATATCATCCCCACGTGGGTTGGCGTCAGGAAGGGCATCCGGCCGTAAAACTTTCGCCAAAACCAGAAAAACAGCGACCCCTTAAAGGGAAAAAGCTGAAGAAGAAAAAAAAAAAAAAAAAAAAAAGTTGTTACTATTAGAACGAGCAATTTTAATACGAAAATGCAAAATTTAACCCCTTTATGCGCATATACATTCGTAGCAAAAACTTATATAGATAGTTAAGATTGGGGGGAAGGCCGGTGTTAAGTAAACAGATGTCGGCCCGTTTGTAATTGTACTGGATAGATTTGTGGAACGAAACCTATAACATTGTACGAAGCATTTAATATATTTTTTTATTGAATATAATTTGTATCAATGAATGTTTCTGTGTATTCCATAAACGATATTTCAGTGGAATTCAAAATTTATTTTCCACTTGCGAAGTCCATTTTTCTGGTTCATATTGCTGCACACATTTTCAACGTACTCCATCACATAAACCATTCTATCTTCAGATCTTTAGCCATGATTTACGCTCCATTAACCAAGCCACCATAAACCATAATACTTCCCGCCCCATTTCATCAGGAGAAAACTTTCTTCGTCGCAGAATATGAGTCGCGAGGTCGTACAGCCACCTGAAACCTGACGCGTGTTCGCCTCGCATGGGGGTTTTGGGCGATTGCCATAAATCTCGCCCGCGGCTGTGAAAGTCGCGGCGCGCGTTCGAGGCGGCCGCAGCACGTGTTTTGGCGCAGACGGCGCGCTTTCGAAGCCCGGGCTTCGCTCGGCGCCTGAGATCCCCGGGATCACGCAACGATCGGGCGGCGCCGCCCGCGCCGCGGCCGCGCGCGGACGTAAACTTGAACACGAAATAGGCGTCGCCTTTACGAGGGGTCGCTGCGAGAAGGCAGGCGCCTTCACGCCGCGGTGAGGGCAAGCCACGGCGATGGGAGCGGCGAGGTGCCGGTAACGGAAAGAGGGCAGAGGGGGGGGGGGGGGGTCGAGGTAGGAGCCGAGGTGGGGGTCGAGGTGGGAGCCGAGGTGGGAGTGGAGGTGGGAGCCGAAGTGAGCGGCGTCTACGTCGACGAGAGTGGAGATGCGGTTCGATTGCGAAATTGATGTCGGGATCGTTGTGGGTGTCGATATGACATTGTCCAAGGCTGCGGCAATGCCACTGGGTATATTCAGCAACAGATTTGAGAAAAAAATGATAAGCAGAGCAATTGTGGAAAAACTACTGGAATGACAGATAATAGCGACTACATAATCATTGCAATTATGATTTGGTGATGACAAAAGAACTATTGTTAGTGGAATTAGTTGGAGAGGTAATAATTTCATCTGAACTACTATTCAAAGTGTACATTCAATACTATGATGTTAGTTTATTACTGAAAATGAAGCGAACAGATGAAAAGATACATTTTAATGGAAATAATGGAAATAATCTGCGAGTAATGTAACCACAGACTTTGCGTCATATCGGACATCTGGTCATCAATGTGCCGCCCCGTACGGTATTGACTCCTTGTAAAGGACTTTGTTCAACACAGGTCCACCCCAAAGAGGGTCCGATATTGGCGGGGCATTTTATTTGTGGCGGTTGGCAGTATTGGAAGCAGCTCATCGTAAAGCCCCGGAGGCGACCCAGTTCCCGAATCTCGGGGTCCGTCGCTCGTAAAGGGCCGCGAATGACATAGAGGGCGCGCGGATCGGGCGCGCTAACGCTGCATAATACCCGACCGCCGCCTTTCCCCCTCCCCGCGCCACCACCCACGCTGCCTCTCGCCCTCGGCGACTGACCTTGACAGGTCGAAAAACCCACGTGACTGACCACCTTGCTCTTCATACACCACCCCAATCGCGATACTCAAACTCCTTACTTCAATATTTTTCTAAATCGTTTTACAAACGTTGTTTATAATTCATAATTTCTCTCCCATTTGTATTGCTCACCAACTATTGTATCTCTGGTTCCAACTCTAAATTTAAATCTCTATTAAAGCATCCTCAGGCGGGAGGAGTCAATAAGGTAACTGCTTTCCACAAATATTCTAAATATATACAATTACTTGTTTACTGTAAAGCATACAGCCTGTTTACAATAAGTAGAAAAAAGAAAATGTACTGTCAGGATGAAAATATGTCAGGTGATCCGAGCATATTAGGTGTTCCAATTAAAACATAACATAGGAAATGATGATCGAAACTGCCGTCATTGTGAATTGTTTATTTACATTTGTTAATGAGGCCATTTACGTATTTTGTATTTAATAGAAAACCGTAGACAATTATATATAGAAAACATATCAAGTTCTTCAATATATTTCTTCAGTAGATATTCGTGACTGTTTCTTCAGGATTTTTGGAAGGAAAATAAGTGCCGTTAATCAGTTAATGAGCACATATTATATTCGGAACTTCTAGCAGCATCTGAATTTCTATTTTCATTTTCCGTCTGTGTATTCTACGCTTTTTACGTCATCAACACTTAGTTTCAAAGGCGTCAACAAATACTTTAATTGATCTATCATAAGCTAGTGCATGAGCTATTAATTACAATAATTTGTTTTCAGTAGTATATCACGTCATAATAGCGCCTTTCTCTTTGTTCCCCGTCTAGTGGATAAATTATCATTTTAAGTGGCTGTTTATTCGACAACATTTTAAAACCAAATTATTAAGGAATGTCACGTATGCAGCATCAATAACGAATGCCATTCTACTTAGCGGCTCGTGACCGGAAGTCCTTGTCATTTATTATTTACGGGAAGCGGTGCCAGTGTACTATCTACCACATTTGTGTATAAAACGAAACGAATTCCATTTAAAAGTGGTATAAAAGTACTTAATGAGCCACAACCCTTCGTGATGAATTTGTGAATAACCCAACATCAGGCTCGTGTGGACCTAGTTTTAAATGCAAAAATAAGCTTATCAATATATTCACTATTCGTTAATTTCCTGAAAGTGACCAGAGCTATCTCATACCGCAGCCTGTCATAAATTTTGAATTATCCCCCTGTTGCGGTCGTTATTACGAGGTTTACCGTCGTATTTCTTCCGGGCGGCCGCAATGAGTGGCTGTTCTGTACCCGCGCGCGGCCTCGTTAGCACCATTGTACAGTCTGCCGTTTATGGATCTTGAACCCTGCATCGCGGCCGCAGAGTAATCCCTGCTTAATCCGCAGCAACCCCGGCCTCTCGGCGTCCTCAAACACGGGGCTGCCGTTACCCGGAGATCCGCGGGCGGAGGCTGGAGGGCGGTTGCACCTGAGGGAGGGGGCATTGGAGGGTGGAAGGGAAGGGAGCTGTGAAAGGGAGGAGAAGCGATGGCGGGTTGAATGTGTGAGTCGTGGTGCGGCTGGAAAAGTGCCTGGCAGTGGGTACTGAAGGTGGTACACGTGCGGGATTCCCTGGAGAGGGTTGAGGTGGAAGAAAGGGAAGGGAAGAGAACTGAAAGAAAAAAAACAACGGTAGGAGCTGAATATGTGAAAGGATGCGACGTAGACACGGGCACTGGGAACTAGCATAAACAAACAGGTCGGAGATGGAAGCGAAAAGTGTGCCAGAGAAGGAAAGAATTCGTGTTGCCATTCCCATTAAATAGTTTTTACGAAATAAAATAGTTTTAGATGGAGTGGCTAGAAGTGAATGGCAACGGCAAGATACTGGATGCGCCCAAAAAATGAGAGACAGAAGCGATAACGGGACTGGGAGGTGACGCATTCAAGACGAACTCCGGGGATCGCGTGAAGGGTGGTAAGTATTCTCATTGGACAATTGCCCCATGGGTGCACGACCTTGAACACAGCTTCCTGGAATGGTGCATAATTCCATTTGTGATACTTTCTTACCTCCCTTGTCGGGAAACATATCCCCTAAGACACACCAATGAATATTTTTCTTTGCTCCACTTCACCTAATTAACAGAAATGCATGGACATGACTTTGGTCACCCATATTGAGGCACATTGCGTCATTGTATATTTAATTAATTCCCTGTTTTATGTGACTTGTGCTCGTTTTTATGGCTTCTAGAGTGAAAAGTGCAAAATATATGACTTGTGCTAAGTCTAGTAAACAAACAATTCCATAGCTCAATGCGAAGGCGGGAGCGAAGGCGGGACTGGAACGGACGGGGCCAGTGGCATTTAGTATGTATTACACTACCTCTTCTTCAGCATCACTAGTATCAACCGCATTCCATATGCCCTTTCATGCGTGTCAAAATGAGGCAGCTTTTTTTTCTTTTCACTGTGAGGACATACAAATACTTTCCTATTTCTGTCACTGATATTAGATCCTCTTTTCTTCACCTACTTCTTTCGAACCCATTTCAAAAGGTTTGTGAATCTCACTTAGTGAATATCACTTTTAGGATGTTTACTTGGGCAACAACTTGGATCCACAGTTCTCCGTCAGTGACCCATCTCTGCCCTTCCTCTATCAATACTGAGTGAAAATTTCAGATCCTGGAGTTGCCGTTCCATTAACCCCCTTTGCGTTAATTCAATTTCTAGGCCCTCTCACCTCTCCTGCTCACTCCGAATTCTCTCCTCTATACGTGCACACCTCCAACTGTTTCCTTACCTTCTACGCCATCACATTCTCTCGGAAACCCACAGCCACGTACATTTCTCTTGCTTCTGTCGCCATTATCGCCAGCAGTTTGGCACCATCACGTCTTCGCTTTTGACGCCATCGCCCTCGCCGCCGCCAACGCCGCAGCCGCCGTCCCGCGCGTGTGACGGTACGCCTTGGGGAGTGGGAGGAGAGTAACGCGGGCGTGGGCGGCGTCGGAGCGCCGGCGCGGCGCGGCGGCGCTCGGCGTGCCGGTGCGCCAAAGGCAGGCAACGCAGAGGCCGGGAGGCACGGGCGCAACTTCGTTAGCAACTCACCAACTTAATTAATCGCTGCTTCGTGCCGTGCATTAGCCCCGCAATCAGCGGTGACAGCGCGCAGGTAACTTCTGTACATTGTTTGCGCCCGACAAGTTGTGCGCGCAGCGCCCCGGCGTCGACGCCGACGCCGCCGACGCCGCAGCGACGGAGCGGCAAGGGCGAGCGAGGGCGAGGGCGACGGGACGCGGTTCGCTCGCCCGCAGCCACAGGTGCCGTCCGGGCGTCGCCCCCGCACACCACTTGCCTTGTCACCTTTGCTCAGTGCACGATTACGCGCAAGCCGGAGGTCGCTGACCTGAAACGCAATTGACGCTTCCTTAAGATATTTATACACTTTATTTTTACTTCTTTGACTCCTTATACTGTAGGATAGAAATGTACTGAAATCGTCCCTATCATTCGATCTCGGAAAATCCGTGCTTAAGGTTTCTTTTAAGCTCTACCGTAGCACATACGTCGGAATTAAGATGGTTGGTATTGGAGCAGATGGCAAGGAAATATATGCAATTTTGTACTTGAAAATTGGTATGTGTGTACGGATGGACGTAAGTATGTCTCACACATAACTCAGTCAAATTAGAAGGTCTTAAGATGGAATTTGGTGCACAGGTCAGGAGTAAGATCTATTTTTGTTTTAAATTTTAGCTTTAATAGAAGAATGTGTATTTATATAAATGATATTCTTCTGATTTGTATTAAAATTTATGAAAATTTGAAAATTGCAAAGTTCAAATATGTTTCAAACTTGTTCTGCACTCCAATATTAAAGTGAGAGAGATTTTTATCAATGCAATTTATATCTCAATTTTAGATCTTAAATGCCAAGTTAAGTTTTTCTATAAATATGAGTAGCTGAGTAATTTTGTTGAAAATCGTGGAGTTTTTTAAGGATTTTTGCGGTTAAATGGGGTACGTGGTGCCTACCGTGATGTTAATGGTCAAGTGGACGAAACATGAACTAAATTTATAAAATACTTTTGATAGTATCCTATCTATTATTTTTTGGCATACCTGTCTGTTCAGCCAAAAATACCTTTCTTGAAACAATGAAAAGGTTAAATAAACACAAAAGAATAATATGATGAGAGATGAAACTTGAAGAAGAAACAAGAAAAAGCCAAAAATGCAACGATAAAATGTTCTTAAAAGAAATACGAAGCTCTTCTTTGGACGACAATCGCTCAATAAACTTCCTCTGAGCCCAGAAGTGTCAAGCTGAGGCGTTACTTCCCACCCGCCCTGAGATACGCGCGACAGCAGTGGTCGCGTATCGGGGCCCTTAAGTCAACGGCCGGAGCTCCTCCCAGTTCAAATAGCGGGCGGTCGACGCCTCGCGACGCCTACACCTCTGCAGTGAAGGAAACACCCAAAGTATCTAAATGTACACAACAAAATAGAGAGAATAAAAACAAGTCCGGGGAGTAAAATGCGGTTCTTCTATATGCACAATTTCTAGACAAAAAGCGAAAGTAGTATTAATAACTTGCAACATTGAGATAAAGATGAATAGATACAATTTTCTCCTTCAGACTTTTATAAATGTAGTATTTGTTTGAGAAAAACAAATTAATATAAATATTGCTAAACTGATAACATTTCATTGATTGAAATGTATAAATAAGAATTGAATGTAAATTGATAAATGCTAATGAAAATCATTTTTTCCTACTCCTGGAATTACATGAATGAACGATACTGTAAATAACAGGGAAAGTGGGGTTTTCTCTCTTGGCGTAAAGAAGTATTTTTCCAAATGTCATTTTGTGAAGCTCAAAAACGATACATAATTAAAAATGGTACCACATGCAATAAATGCATATTGTTTTTGATATGATTATTTCAATGCTTCTATTAACTTACTATGTTTATTTATCTTTCAAGAGGTTTCAGAGACATGTCACTTGGAGTTCTTAAAGGAAGATTTTTTTTTTACTAATAAATACAATGGACGGATGCTCGAAGGCATGAGCAACTGCATTGATCGCACCCTAACACTAATTCTGAGCGAGGATATCCGGTTTGGGAACCTTCATGACGACTATTAATAATGTCAAAAAATGGAAGGAAGGAGGATTTTAAGATACTGAGTGAGAAGTGAAATACTATTTCTTTAGGGTATGATAAACGGAACAAATATTTTGGAAGACGAGTTTTAATTCTTGCGGGTGCAACGCAGGTTTCACCAATGTTACAGAGATTGGTGCAAGGGGCAGTTTGGAGGTTAGAAAAGAATTCTGACGACATTAAGGGAAAAAAATTGGTAATTGGTTCTTCGTCCAGTTTTCTACGACGTTGTGGACATTTGGTGTACGTTCGACCCACTGCGTGTCGAGGCCGGCGGGGGGAGGCATTGGGCGTGCCTCTCGCCTGGGGCGTGACGCCCCGCAGATAAACAAATCGCCCGCGATGCTTTCTGTGTTTATTGTAGACTCATGTATTTCCCGATGGGGCGTCCCAAAGGCGAGCTTGTGGGCGTGACATATGCGGAACTCCCGCCTCCTTAAAAAGTCGCTTCGATAGCTGGCGCCGCCTGCTTGCTCTGCCCAGTTTCCGGAAGAAAGTTTTCTAATATGGTTGTATTGATTGGTTAACGAGGTGAAAGTGGGGCTTAACCTAAGGAACAGGATGAATGTTTCAACTGCACATTTCGTATGCATTGTTTGTTTTGTGGTTGTGTGTTCGTCAACTTATTGATAACGGAACTTTAACTGAAGTACTCACCTGCTTTGTAATGAAAAGTGATAATATGTCGGCTTAGAAAAGCCGGTTTCGCCCTGCGTGATCCTGTGCCCCTTATGCATGACAGAATACATTACACCCTTGTAATTATATTCAAGAACCGTTGAATGATGTAAAATGAGGTGAAATTTATCAAAAGTTGTCATGAATTGTTTGCATCCCACGTCTATTATTATAGTCTACGATCTCGTATGTTCGTTCCCACACGTGCACAAGATGAATGTTGATTTTCATTTCGAGTCAAAGTTCTCACGTTTATACAGAGAGCGATGAAATTCTTCTTCGCTTGTCAGTCGTCGTTGTTTACTAAGTTCGTCATCCTGACAAGCGTGGCGCGCTTTATAGGTAAATTATTTTACTGCCCTTTGTGTTGTTGAGCCACTACAATAAAGTGTTCGTATCGTCTGAAGAACCTTTCACGAGATCTTCCAGCGAACAGCTCTACAACCAGGTCCATTTCGAGACGGGGAGTCGGAGCTGACAACAAAGCAAACAGTGAACGTGACACTTGGTTCTGCCCTCCGCTCGCCAGCTGTGCACTCACGGAGTTCTGGTGTCACTTAAACGTGAAATTCAAATTTCACGCTAGAATGGAAATCTCCGTCCACGCCCTGCGTCGCGGTCGTCGCCCCGAAGAAGGTCGCTGCCGCCGCCGTCTCAAGGCGAGAAGGAAAAGAAAAAAAAGAAGGAATTGAACGGAATAGCTTTTCATATATTTTATTCAAATCTACTCATGTTTGATACCTGTTGTTTTAGATAATGCAATTATGTGGGAGCGGTATGTGGGAATTGATTAATTGGTACACCCTATCTTCAAATTTAAAATGTGTGACAAAAACCCGTTGCGTGTAAAATAAAATGTTTCTTGTTGAAAATATAACATGAAATACTGTATATTATTTATACAATTATTTATGAAATCAAATACAATTTTTGTGACTTCATTTCTTTTGTCAAAAGACTGTTTCTATTTGACCGTGGTAAACTCAAGTAACATATTTTTAAGAATGAAATGTGTAAACTTGAGGACTGATATTGTTATCCTTTGAGTACATGGCGCGACGGTTTCGATTACGAATACCGTCGGATGAATGTCATAAACTATAAAAAAACTTATTGAAACTTGTGTCAGGTACGCTCCTTTACCCAATAAGATCTAACGCACCGTGTGCCCCTAAGCTGAAGAATTTGTAACGTGATTGTAAGAGCCAAAACCAGACGGATGTGAAAAACGTTCGTTTTTGACGTAGTTAATTTTAAGCCATTGTATTTATTGGTCTTCTTATGTACGGCAATTTTGTATCTTCGTATATTTGTCGTAATGAAGGAAGATGACTCATCAAATGTAGTGAAGCTTCGTTTTGTGATACTTGATTAGAGATGCCGACGTTAAACTCTCCGAACATGTTTGCGAACTAGCTAATATAATAGTAGTCCTAGGCGGATCTTATAACCCGTCATGGTACTTGAGCTCACCCCAAACGAAGTTTGAACCGCGCGATTACATTAATGCGAGTATAGAATTCACGTGTTTTGCGAAAGTGAACCAAGAATTTTCAGTGAATCATGACTTCGAGTAATCAAAGTTTTTTAGTTGTAACGTACGGTCTATCGATCGGTTTTTACCTCCCCCCCCCCACGTTTCTGCCAACATGTCCACGCGGAGACCTTCCATCTCTAGTTCAATGCCCCCCCCCCCCCCAGGCACCCGGTGCCGACTGCAGGCTCGCTCCTGCAGGCTCTATCAATCTCCTCTAGGGCCCAGCTCCTCCTCCTCCTTCTCCATCATCCGACTCGTTCTCCCGATATCTGATCCTCTCTCCCCTATGGCCCGGGTCTCGTGCCGGGGATAATTTTGTTTCCCTTTTCTTCCCGGGAAGGCGGCGGCGGTCGTAGTGGGAGTCGGAGGTGCCCCTGAACGGCGCTCTTTTCACGTGCTTTCGCTTTGGAGCCGCTGGGGGGCGCCCGCGTGCTCGTAATCACGCACGCCTCCTCCGATCTGATGGCGCGCCACTTCGCGTGGGGAGCCGCCTGGTCTGCCGGCCGGCCGGCCGGCGGCTCGGCTGCGGGAGGAAATGAAGGGCCGCCATTTTGGTGAGCCTCCTCGGCGCCGGCTGGGGTGGCATGACGTTCGCGTCCGTGGTGCGGAAGTGCTGCTGTCAGTTAATGCCGCGTGGAATCGTCTCGGCTTGGGGTGAGCGTGAAAAGGAATGATGTCGGTTTTTAAACAGTTTCATTTGGTGAAAATAGTCTCTTTTAACGGCATGCCCGATTGTAATAACAGAAAATGCACTCTTCAACCAGGAATATTTTTCTAGTTACGAGCGAGTGATGTTTCTATTTACATTCTACAATCAAACCGGGAAAATTCACGAAAGTTCTTCATATTGTGTGAAAAGTTTGACAAAAGTTTTAAATTATTAAAATAGAGCTTTGAAAACGAACGTTTTCCGAGAATGTAAGATAACATTATTGCAAATATTGTGAAACACAGTTTATTGAGAAATACGAAATACTGTGTTTACAAAATATTGTGAAATTGTCTTGTGTTTAAAAATAAATTAGTCATGCAACTGCACGATAGTTTGCTAAAATATTATCGTAATAATGCAGTACATGCATAAAGAGAGCTATACATTTAGCTATCGTTTCCTAGGAATTTGCCATTTTGAGATTCTTGCAGAACAGTGTACAAAGTATTTGCGAACAACAGAATTGTATGAAGTCATGTTAGTGTTACCACCTTAATAAATGTATCCCGTAGAGTAATCATGAAATATACGCCACCAAAGTTTTTATGCCTTGGCATAAAATTGCACTCCTGCCTCGTAAATAAGATAGACCCCGTTCTGGGTATATTCTACATCTCGAAAACATGAACAAAATATTCCGACTGCACCAATTCCCGAAACGACGCTTGTTCCGAAGAAGACGAGCAGCTCGAATTTGACGTTTTCGCAGGGTCCATATACGGCACGGTTACGCGCGTGGGCGGGGCGGGTCGAGGCGGGGCGCGGCGTGGTGGGGCGGGGAAGGGGAACGGATAATACCGTGAAAGTGTTGGGGGGAGGAAAAGTTTGAGCATCGCGCCGCGCCGCTAGCGCCGGACGGCGCGCAGCGAGCGTCCCGGAGCGCTACCAGTCCACGTCGCGGAAGGCGGGAAGTCTCGGGGGCCTCGCACTTTGACGTCACTTCCGGCTCGCGCGCGTTTATGGCGTGTAAAGAGCAGATCCCCGGCGGCGGAGCGAGCGGCGAGCGTCGCCGGGAAACGGCCCACGGGACGGGACGAGCGAGAAATCTCGGGGGAAAATTCCAGACACTTCCAGCGCCTTTGCAGTCGCAGTCGCCGCCGTCACTGTCGACGCACACTGGTTCAAGATGGGTCGAAACGCAAGCACGCATTTTTTTTGTCTTCCCTCCGTCTGGCCAGGCAGTCATTTATTTACCATTCGAGATGCATGCGCCGCAGTCTTTCGGCGTTTGCGGCAAAGACGATAGTAACCCGTAATATCTAACTTTCGTTAAATTAAGCTATGAAAGAAGCCGGCACTTTGACTGTCAACGTAAGGTTCAAATTCACGCGGTATAGTACTATTCAATATTGTTATTGGTTTTTTTCTTTATTCTTGCTGTATTTTTTTTGCATTCATTCACACATTCATACTTATGTTCATTAATACTTACAGTCATACCTACCACGTACACTTCACGAGCAGGAAATGCTTACGAAACTGCAACGAAATGCACACGTTCTCCTAGTGTCTGACACTGTTGGTCAAACGTAATGGCTCAACTGAGTGTTTACATTGTGTGGTACCGCGAAGTGCTTACCTTTTTGGAGAAAAACTTCGCCGTTGAAGGAAATGGATCTATTAATATAAAGAACAAATATATCGATATTTATTCAGCAACAAATCATTATAAGAAATTCTTGCTTCACAATCTCAATCAAAAACGAATATTTTTTTAGCAATGACTCATTAGATAGTGTACTGTTATCACACATCTTCCAGCTTTAAAATCGAGAATACAATAAAGCACTAAAAATAATCCAATTGAGTATAAATAAGTAGATATGATTTGGTAGTTTTTGTTCTGCATGTTGTTCGTTAGAAGGAAAATAAAACAGTTTACCTTAGACATATTATCTTACTTTTGGCTGAAATGGATGCTTCGGAATGGCAGAGAAATCGCTGAACGCACTCGCTTGTGTCGTTTTGGCCCACTGTGCCCGGGCGTCGTCGCCATGCGAGGATCGGCGGGCCATTTCTCTCGCCCCATAAAGTCCTTGGCCGGCGGGGGCTCGGGCTCGGGCTCGGGCTCGGGCTCGGGCGCGCGCACGCGCCTTCGAGACGAGCCTTTGCAGGGGGAGGGGAAGAGGATGGGGCCTCAGGAGCCGGCAGTCAACTGGGGTATGAAGCGGAGATTAGGCACCGAGCGCGCGCTTGCTCCCCGTGCGCCGCGCCGCGCCGCGCCGCGCCGCGCCCTGCCGTCGGCTGCTCTCCCGACCGGGGCCGATGCTCGCTCGGCTGTTTCAAGAGTCGGAAGCCCACTGGTGCTTTTAATGACGGTTCGCGCGTTAGCAGAGCCTGTTCGAAGCTATTTAGCTGAATTATTGTACATTGATGAGGATGAGACGATTTTGATTATGGTATGGCAACGTGGGAGAGGGATTATTCAAGAAGTGCCCAGTTGTGGGGTCATCAGCTTCATGGATTAGGATGAAAACCTGCTCCGGAAAAATCTCATAATCTCCCTAATGATTAATTTTGTTGCGTGGTAACAAGTTTTCAGTAATTTACAATAGTAAGTACATAATAATATTTCGTTCTCAGCAATATTTTTTTGTAATTCGTATGGCCTGGTTTAATGTTTTTATTGTTATCATTATTTATGAACATATTTTGTAATTTTGAGGAGAGCATATTTTGTGCAGCATCTCCATAACTCATACAAGGATATTTGTATTAAAACTCTTTTTTCTGCCGTACGCCTCTCACTTGTCATAAAACTGTAGTTAATTGCTTTAAAACATTGAGCAATAGTAAGTGTAAAACATTAGCGAGTAGCAACATTCATATTTTGATATTTCTAAAATGAGTGGAGTTTTTCAAATAAAATTCATGTATTAATGAAATTATTCTCCAGGAACGGATTCTAAATCTGAAGTCACAAGACGACTGTCTCGACGTGTTCCTTCCAGCGCTCACGCTCCGAGCCGAGGGGGAGCATATCGACATTTTAAAGACCGTTAAAGACGCCGTCGCCCCGCCTCCCTCGGACGATCTTTCTTCCTCTCGCGTGCCCTTGTTCCCCTCGGATTCCTTCTCGTTATTTTCCGCTCGACTCCCTTTTTTTCTTCCTCATGTTTATTTCATCCGTGAATTTTTATCATGTTTTAGCTCTTTACATGATTTTAATAATGTTATCTCGGACCGTTCTCATTTCGTATTCCTTGAATTTTAATTAAAGCACATTTGCAACACAATTGACTTCAACTGTCCACCCCTCTTCTGTGTTAGACGTCGTCAGTCCGGAACGCTTCTCCGAGATATATTAATTTTTTTCCCTCGTAATAAGACACAGATGTTCATTACCTTGCTTTAAAATTGGTAATAAACGGAGTACACGGACGAACATCGAAATGTTTGTCGACCTTGCTTACAGTCCTTTTGCTTGCTGTTGACTTTTGCTGCGACACTTAGTTTGCGTTCCGCGGAACGTTACGGAGCAAAGTTGCGAGCAAATATTCCGAGGACTCACTTTTCGCGACGCGATTTACTCTGATACTCGAATTTCATTTGGCATGATTCTTGGGAAAACGTTGGATCAAGATCGTACTAGTCGCTACTAGTGGAATTACGGTATTAAAATGTACAATTTCTTTGGAAAAATACGAAAATGATTGCACGGATTTGTTGTTCTCAGCATTTTCATATTTTCCCGTTTATTCTTCATTCAATGGAAATAGTAGAAATATATGATTAAAGTAAAGCTTACTTACAAGTAAAAGTATGAAAACAAAATATTTATATCTCGGGGAATTACTGAAATATTGTTTTCAAATTATTCCGAAGAGATGTTTAATATTCAGATATGTATTTTAGAAAACGTTTTAACTAATTAACTTTACTGACACAATAATGAAACGCATCTAACTCATTTTAGGGCTGGTATACATTGTTCTACACTTTTAAGGTGCAATCAACAATTACATCCGATCCGAAAGACGAATTGTTTGGATAAATGAAGTTGATTACGATGCTGTTCACAGAGCAGCAGTTGCACTTTATTCCTCTTCATTCGAAGGCCATTTCAACCTAAGACCCACGCCGTAAAACTACTCTTCCCTCAAGCGTCTCCCCGGAATCATTCCGCCGGGTTCGCGGCGCCTTGGTCTGAAGAGCGTTGGCAGCGCCCCAGGCGCTATTAAACGACCCGAACAGAGACGAGGCGTCGCGGCACGTCGCCCCGCCCCTCCCCTCCCCGCCCCACCCCGCCCCACTCCGCCCCACGCCGCCCCACGCCGCCGATATCCCGAGGCGCCTTCTGGTGAGGAACCAATGGACTTCCGATTCCCACCCAGGGCACGTCACGCCCGTTCTCCGCCCCCGCCGCCCCCGCCCACCTGTTACGGTGTGGACCCAGAAATCAAGATCGTGCCGGTGACGCCGTCTCGGTTACTCCTGGCGTCGACGTCGTTACCGGAGCCGTTGCTATCGCCATCTCAATCTGCTGGATATTCGTTTCGCTGAGTCGATTGGTTGTGGCAATGTGTATACATCGATAATACCCACATTGACAATAGTACTTCCCGTTTCAACCCTTGACTCTTGACGTCACCCGTGCCTCGATTCTCTGCCACTGCCACGTCGTTTCTCGTCTCCAGTGTCTCCTCTTCAATTTAGTACCTCCAAAACTTTGCGGCTCATTACAATTTTATTGTTCCTGCTGCTATTCCCCTCTCTTCAAGTCTCCTTCATTCCTCCGCATGTACAATTTACGTCCTGGTTTTGCAGTCACAACGTCTCCTCTCTTCTCCCCTCAACGTCGATCCCGTTTCTACAGATGACAACTACTGGCGCTATCGTCTCTAACCTGCTAACGATGTGTTGTCTCGTATATCAATATCTTAACTCCGTAATGATTCTAAATTTTTTTCTTTCTTTTTCCATTCTCATTTTCGTGATGATCGTTTCTCTTGCTTGCTTACCATTTCTTCTCTCTCCATCTCTGTGTTCAATGTTCAGTTGTGTTGAATTGGGTTACTTCAAGAACGTGACGTTCAAATTCATCGTTACCATCTTTTATTTTGAAAACCACGCCCAACACCCCTATAATAGCCATATTGCCTCGACAAACATCAATATCTCCCGCTTTAGCAACTCCACAGCAGCAGCCTTGACTAGAGATGCTACATCGAGGTCGATGTTTTCAAAACATCGATATTTATAACATGTTTAATAAGATTTTTTAAATAAAATCATCTATTTAACACCTATTTTTTAAGTCTATTTTTCATATTGATGTTTTGTATTTGATCGTGTTTACGTGGTTAATATTTTATTTTTTTAGTGAAAGAAATTCCATCGTAATAAAAGCTTGTAATAATGTTGGTATATACATTAATTGTACAGACTTCTTCAGACCAAAGTGAGCAAAGGTGAAAACTAGTTAATGTAGAGGATTCGTCGTTAAGAAGTCTATATTATGTTTTGAATCATCCAGTCAGATAAAACTTTTTCTGATCGTTCCAGCGTCACAAAATGGGATTTTATGAAAATAACGATGTCTTTGGGTCGATGATTTGTTAACACCGATATTTTAGTTCTGAACACCGACGTTTAGAAACGGCAATGTTTTGTTGGTAATGTCGTATCCTGACAACCACACCAGCCCCTCCCTAGCTGCCTCTTCCACGCGCCAGGGGACGGGCGTCCAATATTTTTCCGCGGCGGACGTGCCTCAGTGTCTTGTTGACTCAGCGCTCCCGGGTCACGCCGCGCCCGATTCTTCCCGTACCGCACCTCCGCGGTCTCCGCTCCCGCCGCCGCCGCCGCCAGAGCGTGGTGCGAATGCGTGCGCCGTTATCAATTACTGCGGGTGCTTTGATAAGGGCGTAAGTTAATTGCTACGATCGCGGACGTCGTCCCCGCGTTTGTCAGCAAAAACTGCGTGTTCGTTAAGCGCCCCTCGGTGGCGGGGCTGGGGGCGGATGCACCGGCGGTGCTGATGAGTATGGAGGAGGTGGCTTTGGTGTCGCCGGTGGGAGAAGAGGCTGATGCGTGAAAACAGAGGCAATGGGTGTCGCTGCGGAGGAAGTTGACGGTGCAGGCGACGTTAGAACGGGTGGCGGTTGGTGGGTTGAGGGGGAAGGGTCGCGCACGTTTGTTTTATGTAAGGGGACAGCTCTGTCGCAGTTGCGACGTTTGATCAGTGATTGGATGACGGCCGTTGACAGTTGTTGGCCGTGCGGCATTGACATGCTCCTTTTCTCCTGAGAAGGTTTGGTAAACTCTGTGATTGGAGGTTTTTTGAAAAATGTGCGAAGATTCAAAGAACCTCTAATATTTACTCTTTCAAATATTGCGGGATTGTTTGAGGGAAGAAATCATTTTAATGTGCATACTGTTTGGAATGTTTCAATAATACGCCTATGGTGCCACAGAAATACGTGTAGGTTTTGACAGTGATAGTGTATATTGATTGAAAAATTAATTTTATTCTATAATGGCTTGAGTTATGTATAAATATTTATTCACTTATCCAAATGGATTCATATACAAATATTATTGAATTTAGGGTTCACCATGAATCCTTTTTTATAACCAAAATTTAATCATTTTTGTGGAAGCAATTTGTAAATTGAGGCTTAAAATAATAATTTATCTGTATGTATTTGTTGATATAAATGGGTACCGGTATTATTTTAACGGAAACGTAATCATAAAAGCCATTAAGTTCTGGAATTTTGTGAAGAATTCATGAAAAAATAGAACCGAAAGTATTACAGAATGGACTTTCTTTAAAGTTTGTTTTTATCCAATGCCCTGCATATATTGGTTCAGATTCCCCTCCCACAAAAAAGATCGCAGGATTTACCAAATCTTAGAAATATTGTACCTTCGAAGAGACCATTTATTCTTATCTCCCCTTCCGCACTCACCTCTGTGAAAAGCAGAAGAGCACAATGGTTTCCAGAACTCTCAATCTTATCTGTTCCTAACGACTCTCGGGAATAAAAGGCCTTCAATCCATCTCCCCAACCTGGAGTGGACATCTGGACCCACAAGGAACCTGGAAAAAGAACAGCGCGACTTCCCCCTCGCGTCAGTCGGAGCAATTAAATTTCTATTTTAATTGAATAGTTTTTTGTGGGCGCGGGCGGAGGCACCGGGCCGCTATCTCGAGGGCGTTGATTAATGACGTCAGCGTCGCTCAATTAGGTGGATCGGCGGCGGACGATCGCCGTCAAGGAGGAAGGGGTTGGGGGCGGGAGGGGAGGACACCGGATGAGGTGAGGGCAGGGCGGGACGAGGCGAGGTCGAGCCGACCCGGTCAGTGCTCCCGTGCGGCGGATGACCAATACCTGCTAGCGACTGCGAACTCTCCAGTGTATTTGTACTAGTTCTGTTGTGATAGTAGGAGTTTGTATTTATCATCCGTACGAGTACTTTGATTTCCTCCCTATTGTGTTCTGAAGGTTAGGCAAATGTACTCTTTCTTTGCATTTGGGATACTTTTATTGTTGTATACTTTTATTGTTATGTTCGGGATACTTGTATTTATGGGTGTTACAGAAACCAATGTTACGTTAATGTACTTTTTGTGTTAATCAATAATCCTTTTTTATATTTAAACTTGAATCATTTTGCAAATGGCAAGTGGATAATTGTAAATTGAATCCAGACAGGTAAAATGTTTCTTTTTTGATATGTTAATTCAACATACAATTTGATACTTTTTTATTTATTTATTTTTTTTTACCTTTTTACTTCGAGATTTTCGTTATGGCACATAATTGTACAATCCGCCATAGGCAACTAGAAATGAGCCTTATTTGATAAATAATTATAATGTATTCGGACACTTTACTTCCTACGTGAAGGTATTTTATGTATTGCAATACAATACTTTGTACTAAGACAACGAATATGCAATAAAATAACTCATTACATTGATGAGTCAATTAGATTCATTTTGTAATGGAATTATTGACGATGTTTGAGAATCATTTTCGTACTCAATCTCAATTCATCTTTAAAATTCATTCAAGAAACTATGTTCACTGTCTCACGCAAAATTAACGTAATACTTTTTTTTTTAGAATGTCTTTGTTGAAACGGTCAAGCAAAGACTATTCACTCGCAAAGGATCCAGCAATTCCCAACCGCGGAGCTTTTTCCTTTGTTGTTGACCTTGGCTTAATTGCGCGGACAAAACTTTGTTACTTACTCCGTTCCCGTCCGTTTGATCCGCACTCCATCTCCAGTGTTTGTCCAGCGCGACGGTTCCTCGGGGCAGAACTGGGGATATATGTCGATTCATCAGGGAGAGTGACCGTAAGAAATCCTCCCAAAATACCTCCGGCGAGAGCACCAGCCGTTTGCGGCCGCCGCGCCGGCGCACACTGGGCCAAATCGGTGCTCAGAGGGGCAGAAAAAACACCAAGTGACACATTAGACAAGTTCAAACTAAGAGAATGATATATTAAAAATACATAATGGTATGTAGTATGTAATAATAAATACATAATAGTTTAACTGTAACCTTATAACTGTAGAATTTGTGTTAGCAATGGCCTTTCAAAATTGAGGAAATTGTTAAACTTTTCTTAAACCGAAAAATGTTTGTGGGAAGTTTGTAATGTTAGTAGTGCCTCATCGTTTCACATTAAATATATTTACGTATGATTAAACTAACTAAAAATTAAAGTTGAAAATTAAATAATGCCAAAATGAGATAAATAAGTATTAAAGTACTCGTTGCACTAAAAGATAAGATGTTCTTTAAAAAGAGTGAAAATTATGCGTAATTTTCTTTGAAAGTATTGCGGATTTTTAGAATTGTGCATAATACGCAAAAGGTCATGAATTTTTATTATCGGTAAATGTGTTAGAGAATTGCAGTCCTTCATGAATTAACATAAAAAGCAAAATCTCAGCATATGCAGCAACATTTGCAATACATTCTACGTGAAAGAAACATATTGCTGCTAGTAACATTTACCAGCCTCTGTGAATATACATGATAAAAGAAAGCAGAAGCATAATAAAATCGAATTAATAACGAGAGATATTCACGCGATGAAACTTTTTATAATGTACACACATCGCATTTAAAAGAGTGATATTGCTACAAGTGGTATTCAAATACTTCTCAGCATGAACTTATATGTTGTAAAGGGACATTTCGTGTTGTGTATTTTCTGTAATCATTGGATACAGTCATAGCTTTTGTGGTGTGGGAATGTGTAGTTTGGAAAGCCGTGAGGATCTAGCTGTTTGCTGTCCGGAAGTCGCCGCGTCCTAGGCACTGGTGACAACGTTTCTGCCGCCATTCCGCGACCTTCCTCAGGGCAAATTGCCTGAAAAAGCGTTGGGCATTTCTCCCCGAGGAAGGTCGCAGAATGGCGGCTAAAACGTGAACATCTATGAGCAGGAAGCGGCGTAGCTACCGACTCCGGCGGAGGAAGCCCGCTCTCTGAGCGGTGAGGATGTTGGCGGCCTGGCACACTGTGCGGCGCTGTGCCCCTCTGCGAGAGGGCGAGCGCCAGCGGCTCTTCATCGGCGCCGCTTCGCGCGATTGCTCCGCGTCAAAGGAAGCCGCCCCCCACCCCTCCCCTCCCCTCCCCTCCCCTCCCCTCCCCCGCGACCCCCGTTGCCCTCGGCCTCCTTGTCCGCTACGCCTCACCTCGCCGCATCTCGTCCGGCCGGAGCAAGCCTCCCCTTCTGACCCTCCCCCGATCAGCCCCGTCGTGCTCCCCCTGCCCCGCCTCTGCACGGTTGCTCTGTCTTTTGCGCTCAATCTCTTCCTTCTAGTTGGCCTACTCACTCTTTTCGTGTGTTCGACCTATGCACTTTGCCCTCCGTGTCTTGAGAATTCTTCCCCTCGTATTTTGTCTTCCCTGTTCATGCTCGATCAATCTCGATTCGTCTGTCCTGTCTCATTCAGCACCTACCTACAGAGTTTATTTGTTCGCATTCCGTCATGGGCTGCCGGTATGGATGTCATCATCTCTTTTAGTTTATAGATGGATTTTTCTCCTGTCACCTGACCCTTTCCCCACACTTCTCTACCGTGGTCATACGCATCTAGCCCTACACCGTTAATTCAATATCACTGCTTATCTTCTTTCCTTTCCAGATTATACGGACGGCTCATTGCCTTCAATCAGCTTCCTTCCTCCTCCGGACAGTCAACCGTATCCCCTTCGCCGCTACCATCAGCTTCCCTCTTCGCTTTGGCATATCACAGCCCTGCCACGTCGATCCTTGCCCTCTAGCATCTACTTCTGCCAATATTACAGCGACCGCCTCCACCTGCACTTCACCGACACTATCACCCCAGCACGCACCAGCGCTGCCTGCTTCGGAGATGTTTGGGAGCGGGCACACCCCGCACCGCCCTGCCCCGCTCCACCCCGCTCTGCCCCGCTCCGCCCTGCCCCGCTCCGCCGCGGCGCTTGCCGCTGCCTGGGTAAGAGGGCGAGGGCGATTTCCCACCCCGTCCCGCCCTGCCCCGCGCAGATCAAACTCTTCCTTGCTGCCGCCGCCACCGGCCCAAAGGTCGCCCACCCGCTCGCCCACCCGCCCACCCGCCCGCCCTCGCGCTCGCCCGCGCCTCTCGCCGGATCCACGGAGCTCCCCGCTGCGCCGTCCCGCGGGCGCGGGTCCGCCTGCCCTCCGCAAGTCGTTCGCTCAAGAGGTTTTCGTTGATCAAGCGGCCTTTCCCAGTTTTCCGCCCCATGCACGTCTGCCTCTTTCTCGGAACTACGGAGGCGTCTGATCTCAGAAAGTAGCTGACGTAAAAGTTGACGCGGTTGCTGATAAGTTGTTTTGAAATCAACGAAAACAAAGCAAGTTTTGTTTGGGCGATTACATTTTTAATATTAAATGTCCAAAATGTTAAGATATTGTAGTTGAATAACGAGAAGCGGCGTTTGGTTATCTTGTTGTAAAGTAATATTGTAAGAATGTTTTTTATCCTTCCCTCCTCTTCGCCCTTTTCTATTCTTGTTCTCGCTGATTCATTCTCTCACCTTCTCCCTATTAGTTGTAAAGAAGCAAAATAGAACGCTTAAGAGTACGCAAGATATGTCGTAAATTTCCTCAGTGTCCAGTTAAAGTTACATGCCAAAGAGTCCTTCATGTTAATGTGAATAAAAAGACCTAAAATAATTGTTTTCAAGGGACATCACGAAGAAGTCAGGTCTGACTTATTCAACTTCTTTTCTCCCTCCACCAAAATCACCACTCCTCTTCTATCGTCCGCTCCTTGTTCATAGTCAGGGGATCCTTCTCTCCTCAACTTATCCGTACCTCTTGAGCGTCCATTGCCCCACCTTTCCCATTCCCTTGCCCTGCCTGCCTCGTTCTTCCCCCTCCCTCCCTACTCGGTCCGCGCGCCCTCGCTGAACTTCCCTCTGTTGTGCGCCCCTCCGCAACCCCCGCGAGCGTTTGATCCCGGCGATTGACCGCGCCCGGCGTCCGCGCGATTGATCACAGGGTAATAAGGACGCGTGTAGGGCTCCAGGTCATTTTTCACGGCGTTTTATCCGGGAGAGGCCGCGTCGCCGCGTTGCGCCGCCCCCCCCCTGTCCCCCACACTCCTCCCCACGGGGTCACGCACTGCGGGCGGGTGGGCGGTCCTCGAGAACGCTTAGAGGGTGTCGCGTTCCCTCCCGCCTCCGCCTCTCGCTCACCACTTCGCTCGCCGCGCCGTCCTGTAAGGTGACCCGCCCGCTCGACCCGCGCGTTAATTAAAACGGCGTGCAGCCGATGGGTGCATGAACGTGGCAGAAAGGTGGGACGGGACATGCGAGGATAAAGTGGGCAGCGGGTGGTTTTGTGGCACGTGCTGCTCTTTTCTTCTGGTCGCTATCGCTTGTTTTCTGCCGATTTCTCTTTATCGCTTCATTTACTACTCTGGGTGTTCTAGTTCAACTGTGTTTTGCTTGGTTTACCTGATCCACCGCTTAATGTATAATCCTCATTCCCACAATTCATAACGTATGCATCGTAAGCGAATGTGTCTTTTAGAGCCACTTTTCGTTTTTGTGCAAAAACCTTGAAGTGTAAATTCAACATAGATTTGGGAATTATTTGAATTATAGTTATAATATTATATTTTTTATAGTAAGAGATAGCATGCCTTTACCAGATACAGAAACTAACTAAAGAAAATATGTATGAATATGTAAAAAATCAACATAAATTTACAAGAACAAAATTATTCTTTAATTTTCTCCCTTTTGTTCGGTCCCTTGTATCGTAATGGATCTCTTTTTCTACACCGATTTCACATGCAGCTATATATGACCTGTTACTCTTATCAACTGAGTTCTTTTATTCTTCAATTACACAGTTAATGTTTATTTATTTATTTATTTATTTGTTTATTTATTTATTTTTTTTTTTGAAAACGTGGTTAGTAATCTAAACAGCACATTATCATTAGCTTCATGAACTTTATTGATAGTCGATATCTCCTTTTTTCAATTCTGTCACTTCTTCTATCGCTATTTTTTTCAGTTGTGTTCCAGATATTACCTGCCTCGTGTAGTGAATTATCTTCTATATTTTCTAGGAATTCACCAGAGCATCTTACTTTATATTTATTTATCAATAATATAAAAAGTATGCTTATCTCAAAACGCTACATCGTAAATTGCTCCTTCAAGACCTTATTCACAATTTGACTCTTTTAATTGAATAATCCTCACCACTACCTTTCTTTTCTTTCAAGACTATGTGGTGGATATTTTTAGCAAAGCCAAGAACTCATTGTCAGTCATTATCGATTTTAAGAGTAAAATATTTGAACATCGATTCTGTAGAAAGCATCAAATAAGAGCCACATGAAATGCTGCTCGTCTGAGACCTCTCAACCAGCGCATACAAATTATTGGTACTTTCGTCATCCAATTTGTGTCGAGGCACTCTTTGCTGTTGAGGAAAAGCGATTGCTTTGATTTTATTCGCTCCACGAGAGTTCGCAACATTTCCTTGAGCCTCCGCGCACCCACAGCAGCCGAATGCGCGCGCGGGCCGGAATCCGCTTCCGCTTCCGCTCGGAATCCGCGCGTGTGCTGAACCTCGCCTCACCTCGCGCTCGCCGCAATCAATGAGCCGGCGGGGCGGGGGCGGGGCGGCGAGTTGGCGCGGTATGCGAGGCATGTGGGAAGCCGCGCTCGGGAACCCCCCCCCCCCCCCCGCCCGTTTGCGTATTCGCCGAGTTGCGCGCGGGCGGCGGGCGAGCAGACGCGCGGTGGGCGGTGCAGTGCGGAGGCAGGGGCGCGGGGGCGGCTTCGTAGCCCCCGAGCTTCGGAATGCCCTGCCGAGGGAAGCCCCCGATAGCCCGCCGCTTGCGTTCGGTTGATTGGCTGATTGTTGTTCCGTTCGTCCCGCTGCGTCTTCATGATCCCTCGTGTATCGCTTCGATCGCTTTGGGTCTGGTGCTGCTGGTGCAAACGTCGACGACACTGTTATCCTTTGGGCCTGACGTTTTCGTTAAACTGAAGAATAATGGAAAGGTTGGTTCGTGATGCAATAAAATTACGGGGAAAAGGGAGTGAATTTACTAAAATCGAACCGTAAGAGCATCTGAATAATAAATATAAAATAGCTTATAGAATTTCTGAAGTTTTTTAATACATCGTGATATTTTAAAATAAGTTCAAGTCGGGTCATGAAAAGCAACGTAACTAGGAACTGTGAACACTCGAGGAAACAATACCCTCGACTTTTTTAAACCAAATCTATAGATTAAAAGACTTGTGAAAGGTATAAAGGAAGATTAACTTACTTTACGGGCGGCATACATCGTATGATGCGCATAAAGTAATATGTTCGCACTAACATATTGGCATGTATCAATATCTACTTAAGACGTACCTCAAACAACTTTCACACAGGCATTCAATGACACGACATGCTCCCTGGGTACCAGCTGAGATTCTATCTCGCGCCGTCCAACCTTCCTCGAGTCTGCCGCAACCATTCCTTATCTTCACTGCGTGTTTGCGGCCCACCGTTGGAACATTCAAGACGACCTCCGTCGATTAATCTCGGAGAACGCGACGAGATATTTCACGGAATGTTATGCAAAGTGATATTTTTTCCCTTCGTATCTCTATCCGGTGCGTAAGGGGGGAGGGAGATCGCACCGGGGTTTTCATGAAGTTGTACGCGTAATGATGTTCCTCCACGGGAGGGGGCAAAGAAAGATCGTGCGGGGGTGACTCTTGGGAAGACGGGTGAGGAGACGGGGGACCGCGGGGGTGCGAGGAGGAGAGGGGGTGATACGGCTTGACAGCGCGTGAGTAATGTCGGCGTCCGCCGCTAGGGGATCTGCCGTCGCTGCGACTGAAGCTGTTAGGGACACGACGGGACCCTTCGGTGTAAGCAACAACCGTTACCTGCGCGAGAATGGAGGGGAACAGGGGAACAGACGTCGCCTTTCAGAGCCGGACCCTCGAGATAAAAGTAAGTACACGACTCTCTTGGAGAGGGCTTTTCTGAGGACATGAACGGGCGTAGATGAATGCAATGTCGGAATTTTGTGAGACTATTATATCTTGTCACTTTCGGAAAGTTTAAGGGAGTCGTAAATTTTAAGTGTTGTACTTTTACTATTCATGTTTATAATTTTTACTTTGTCGCCCCCTCTTACGTATTGTAGAGAAAGTTATGTAATGCTGCAGCGAGAAGCTGTCTTTTTCGACAGAAAATATTTTTGTTAGTCCCTGATATCGAAAAGTGGATAATTTGGAACGGATAATTTTGATTTTTCGGGATATTTCATTCACGTCCCAACGACATTTTCAAAATCTTCTCAAAAATGTCTTCATTTTTTCTTTAAATATTTTCATCTGCGAGAATAAAGTCCGCTTGTAAAGATGACGCAGGTCCGATTTTCGTTTAACTCCCTGAATTGTCGAGAATATCAAAAGTTTAAAATTTGTTCGGCCTCTTGCCAATACTACAATATTGACAGAAGTGATTTTTCTTACTAAAATATGTTTTTCAAAAGTTTCAATTATGTTGTGTACATTTAAAAAAAATGCGTTAAAATGTCCATGAAATAAAGGCAATTTTCAAAACAAGATTTTCTCAAAATCGCTCCCTATTTTTTTCTTCTTCGGATAGTGCGAAGTACACATAAAAATTGTGCAGGTCTGATTTCCCTTGCATTCCCTGAATTTTCGAACACTACTAAGGTTACAAAATGCGAGAAAGCATGTGCTGTGGAAGCTCAACTAGTTTATATTGAACTGAACCACACTTTTTCCCTAGTGCATTTTATAATTTGTAGTTATAATTGTATAAATTAAGTTTAAAATCTGCTAGTTTTAATTGTTGAGTCGCATCAAGAGAGAAAACTATGGGCAATTATGAAGGTATTTCCAAGTTACAAGATTGTTATTTAACTAGAATAAATTGTAATTGAATATTTGAACAAAAATGATACTTTGGTCAATAAAACATGTTTCAACTAAAATACTTGGGTTCCGAGTACCTTTCGTAGTTTTTCTTTGTCCCTAAAACGAACTCGTTCCTCGTACGGGATTAACTGAAATAATTCGGTTGCTTTTTTATTTCTGGGTTAATTTTTCTTTTTGAACAAATATATTAATATATTTTGTAATATTCTGAATTATTTCAATGTTATTTGTTTTGTACACCGTCATGATTTTTTCTTAATAAACATTTGATTAGAAATGAATCGATGGTTTACGTTGCTAAGCATGTTAAAACCCGTAGCTATGGATGTTAAATTTCTTAACATACAGGTAGGGAAAGTGCACTTAACAAACCTGCAGGGTTACATGTTAATAGGGATTAAAGACGCATGTGACCGAAAAATGTATTAAAATCGTAACCTTAGTATCAAACAATGTAATATTACAACATGTGTACTAAATTAAAATTATTGTTCCGTGGTTGAAGTGTATGGGCAAAATTGCAGTTCACATTATGGGAGGACAACTACCGAGAACAGTGAGTTAAAATATCGCAAGTGATTTTTGGTGAGCACTTTAAATGAAAACTGTAAAATTGAAACTGTAAAACAACGGATCCCGCGTAAGAGAAAACATATTTCGCATTTTGCCTGCGCCCAGCTGTTCCAATGCACTCGCGTCGCGTCGTCGGCCGCAGGTGAGGGCGGGGTCCATTCCTCTCCGCGGGCCTGGCCGTGCCACCGGGCGTCGCCCGCGAGCTCCGCCCCTGCCCAGGCCGCCGCCTCGGCCGTCAGGCGCACCTACGCGGCGACGCCTCTTCATAGCCCATGCGGTTTTTGGCGGCCGCCGCCGCCTCCGCCGCCCACGCCCACGTGACGTATGCAGATCGCGGGAGGGAGAGCGCGCGTGAGGGATGCAGTGTCGCCAACACGCCCGCGTGCGGCCGACGCCCCCGCGCCCATCGCTCACCTCTGACGCGATGCGATACAGGTTTTTGCCTGGGACGCCGCCGCCGCAGCGCTCGCATCTGTCTGGAGGAGGGATGGTGCTGACGCCGCCGCCGGCAAAAGCGACTGGGAAGGCTGCGGGAGACGGACGGGTTGGGCCATCATGGCAGAAATGGCGGTCGAGGGACGAAGGAATAGAGGCGGTGAGTGATCCCAATGTTGGGTCAAGAGGGCAGAAATAATGCTCAACATACGGAATGGATAGAAACCACGTGTAACGTACTGAGGTACCGCAGTGGAAACAATACTGAATGTCTCAACATAAATGTTACTAACTTCTAAGGCATCTAGAAGGGTCGAAAATTATAACTTTTTGCCACTGAACATATCGTGAGAATTGCAGGTAAAAGAGTTATACGCATGTATACATATGGCATATTCTCCTGATTTTTAGGTAACCTCCATGAGCATCGTCGATGTGTGGCAGTAACTGAAATATCCTTGTCTGCGTCGCAACGTGACTTGCCGAAAATTTGTGCGAAAGGAGTGGCCAGGAAATCGCGGGAAAATATCTCATGAGTAACTCCGTTATATCAAATTTCGCACTACATGTTCATTGGCCAAATCATTTTCAACTCCTCTACATACTGTAGAAATGTTTAATCTTTATTCTAAGACACTGTCTGTAGAGTTAAGGAAACGGAATCCTGTAAAGAGCAAAATCGATCGCCAAAATATAGTTTCTTATAGACTTTCGTGAAGTAAAGTTCCTCAAATGCAGCACAAAACAATTCAGTCTAGGCTGTGGTGATGGAGAAAACAACTGATCAGGTAACTTATGTAAGAACGTTTTGCGCAACAAAAAAAACCGTTAATGGAAACTATAGTTAGCTGCGCAGGAGTAATCACCTTGTTTATGGAATATAGTTCATTTGTAGAAGGTGAATATATCGTTCTGAAGATAAAAATAATTATTAGGTACGTAACTATTGCTCATGAAGAGCACGAAACATTTCAGAACATGTAATTAAGTGTCATCTCCATTTACATAATTGAGTTGAAAGAGCAAGTTGGTCAAGGATATGCGAAGATCGCGGTCGCCGTCGCTGTCGTCGCCGTCACCGTCACCGTCGCCGTCGCCGTCACCGTTACCATTGCCGTCGCCGTCGCCGTTGTCGTCGTCGTTGTCGTTGTCGTCGTTTTCGTCATCGTTGTCGTTGTCGATGCCGCCGTCGTCGTCTCCGTCTTCCCCCTTCGCCCTCTTCGCCGACGTCGCCGTCTTCGGCATTTTTGCCGTCGTCCTCGCCGCCGCCGCCGTCGTCGTCGCCGTCCGCGCCTTCGTCGCTGCTGTCGTGGTCGGATGAGCCACTCCGCTGGGCGCGCGCTCGCGTTGACAAATGAACGCCGCATTCTTTGACAATTTCGCCACTAAGTGGCTAGGAGGCGCTCGCGCCTAAGACTTTTTCGCCGCCGGAAGCGGCGCGGGACGGCGCGGGGACGCCGCGTTTCCGGCTCGGAAGCAAAAAAGTCTCGGCGCCGCTCCCCGCCACGCGTTATGGCGCCGCCCCCGCGCTCGCGCTCGCTTCACGTGCGCGTTCGAGATTTATGTGTTCCGGCGTGCGAAATGTTCTTTCGGAATCGTTGGATCATGAATGAATGAGCGCTTTGGAAAGGCCATTATTCACGAGTTGAAAGAGGAAAAGGAAAATGACAGTCTAAGGAAGAATAAGAAAAAAATTCTTGCCAAGCGGAGCTTTAAATTTTATTTCATTGTGATTGTATGTGGCGAACGTTGTGTGTGCCTGTGGTGAGCTTTGCGTGTGTCTTTGTGTACGGCGAAGACGTGCGTTTCGGGAGTATGTGAAGTAGACTGACACTACGTATTTAAAGGTTGAAACGCATAGTTTCATAATTTATATTTCATTATCTTGAGAGTTACAATGTGCAAACTTTTAATGTTATTTACCACTTGTTACCAATTTATTCGGATAATAATTTCGATTTTATTTTCTCAATTCATTCGCTTTCTTGTAGAACTGTTTATAATTGAACAGTTATTTATTCTAAAATACCAATATTTTGATTTGTGCTATTGACTATTTTGTAAGCTATCTGTGCTCTTATACAAAATTTATATTTTCCAATATTTCTGGTATGATTATTTGTTAGAATACAAAGTTTGTTTGTCTTTTATATTTAAGGGCGCATCAACTACTAGGTCATTAGCGATCACGATTGCGTGTGGTAACTATAAGGATGGCACGATATGACGATGATAGGAGTGTGAAAGGACGACCACAATACAACCATGCCCGAGGCGGGACTGGCCTTAGCAATCTCGGCCATCCGGACCGGCAGAATACAAAGTTGAAGAATTGAAAATGATACAATTGTATTGTAGATTACTACCAACAAGACTTGTATGTCCTTCCCTAATCTGTAGTAATTTCTAATGCGCGCAGAATTGAAAAGAAAATTCCTATATTCTATTAGGAGGATAATTTTCTTTTAATATCTTAATTACCTTAATACCTCACTAATACCACACAATGAATAACTCAGAAAAAATACAAAAACATCTGTATTACTAAATTACATCGCGCGTAGAAATTCAAATAAAGCTATGCAGCTATGTGAGAAGCTATGTGAGAAGTGACGCTAGTTTTGTCAAAAACCTAGGAACTCGGAAGAAAATCCAATATCGAAACGTTTCGATTTATGACTAAAACTGATAATGTTTGAGTTATTCCGACTATATGACTAAAACTGAAAATGTTTGAGTTATTCCGACTATTCTTATTTTGCGCATCACTGACTGAAATCTCATACTCAGTGGGTCTCTGGTTACCATACAGGTGACGTCATGCGACTGCTAGGGTCTAAAAAGGAATGCGATGTTCCTCGTGTTTTTTTGTTATTCACGTGTTGTGTTTGTAACTTTATTTCTTTACAATGATGGTGTGTAAAGAAATATTGTACTTTATGTAGAATATACTCTGTTATTGAAATATTTGTAAAGATTGTTTTGTTAAAATATTTAATACATTGCAATGTCAGACGATAGCACTACATTTGGTGTGCAAAAGAATTATTATTTATCGGACTAGTTTTCGGAAAACAATTCTGTGGATTTGTTAAGAAATATTTTGCCTCTACAAGCCACTAGTATTTACCAAGTTGTGCAATAAATATAAATAGGTGAACTATTCCGAGATTGAATTCGAAGTATTTCTGACTTAGAGTTTTTTCTGTTCTTTGTGGAAAATCGGATTTCCTCATTCTCATTTTCTCCAAAACTCTCTTTTATTTAAATTACAGTGATTTTTTATCCAAAGCATTTTGAAACTTTTTGATGGCACAATTTTCCCGATTTACGATCACATTCAGTTGCAAAGTCTTTTCTTGTTTCCGTGTGTAATTTAGATGGGTAAATTAGATTGAGGGCACAGTGGTTACGTAGTCGTTAAGTTTATGCACGAACTTCTCTCTAGTAAAAAATAAGGTCGTTTTCCTTTTGCCCTTTTCATCATTGAAGAAATATGATCATAGTTATTACATTTAAGTTTTACTTGTATATATCTAATTATTTGTTTGCATTTACATCATCACAAGTTATGGAGCGTCTCTAGGATATGGGTTTGTGTTTAACATTGACAATATTTTAAGATTCATGCACTGAAAAAATTAGTCTGTTCGTTAGTGAACAAACCATAATAATTAATTAATTGGATCCCTGCGAACATTTCTCACTCTGTAAATTAATGTTTTGAAGTGTAAATATATCTGCATTCAGGGTATCAACTTTCGTCAATCAGGCTGTGAACTGAAACGCATATAACATAACATAACATATTCCTGGCATATTGCGTGAATGAACATTCTAACATTTATTATCAAACATTGATCATGGTGTTTATTATCCAACTGACGTGTTGTTAATATCACAGTTGTATAATTTTCAGGAGTATCGAATATTCAATTTAATATTGACAGCTTTCCAATCTCCACACATTTCTGACCGCCTGTGCTATGGATTTCAGATACCCGAAAGAGTTAGATCTCTTGTAAGATGTGTGCATTCTTACTTTTTTAACAATCTGCAATATTCCACGTTCTCTTAAATCTCTTTAATGCACTTTTAGGAATTAATTATTCTACCATCAGTGTTACGATAACGCTATTTTTGTGTTCATGTCGTTTTCAATATCGTATAAAATTATTAATTTTCCATAGCATGTAGAAGTGAAATTGCTTAGTAACTTAAATGTTTAAAACAATGTATTTTGAGAGTCAACATGAGGTAGTATGTTTATTGGAAATGTATCCTCAAGCAAAGTCGAACCCAGTAAAAAATCCACTTCAAATTTTGTTTAATACACTTCCATAATTATTAATCTACTTTCTTATACTATTTTTGTTTACATTTTACTGTTTAATGCCAGTGGGCCTACTGAGAAAAAAGTCGTCAGCTCTTAGAATTTTATACATATTATATTCAATTGCGATATGAGTATTGCGAAAATGAATCTCTGCTCGCGGACGTGTGCGCGGTCTAACGCGAGGGGATGTTTGCTCATTCGAGGCGGCCCACGTAAAAACAGAAGACGCACGGCCACGTAAGTCGACGACGGGCGCGGAAGCGGAGGGGTCGGGTTGCGGAACACCGAGCGGGGCCGGAGGCGGAGGTGAAATGGAGAGAAAAAGCAAAGAGAATCAACGGCGAAGTTTGCATTTTATGAGTTTCAAATATACGAGCGACAGCCCCGGCGACGACGCGACGCCACCGCCGCCGCCGTCGCCGCCGCCGCCGCCGCCGCCGCCGTCGCACCATCTATGCTGCAGCCGGCACCGTCGCCGCTGCCACGGCGTCCCTTTCCCCTAGCTTTCCTTGTCGAAGTTCGTTGTTCGTGCTCTTTCTTTTCTACCGCCGCCGCCGCCGCTACTACTACCGCCCCCATCGAGGTCTGCAGAATCGCTTTAACGCTGCGCTAAGTATATATAATTCTAACGTTAAGTATACATGATTAACAGAAGACTCTGCGCGCAAAAAAACAAACTATTTTACTTTTTGTTTCTTTGAGCCCTCCTTTTGCGTAAAGTCTCTCGTTATTGATAGTCTCATTGTCTGTCTTTCTGTCTTAGGTTTCTCTCCGTATTCGCGTAGCTCACTGTTTATTTTATTGTTTGCTTATCTCTATTATGTCTTTTCTGGAACAGGCATTGACTTCTATAATCTTCAACCGTTTCTGATCAGGCATACTGGGAACATGGTCTTGAACGTGGTTGATATTGAGATAAGTCTCACAAATACTTCGATAACTTAAGAAATGTCGGTTAGATGAGTACGTGATGATGGTAAAGATTGAAGACAAAAGTGCGTACTTTCTGGAGGGTGGTGGATTCGGAGACCGCGCCCAGCAGGGTGAACTGTAGTTTTAGAGACCCGTCGTCTGCAAAGTTGGCTAATAAATCGATGGATGCGGTTTTCCTCAGGAAGCAAAACAGGGCCTTGCGACCCGCGACCGCCTCGCAAACAGAGGCGGGGCGGCGGCGTTTCCGGAGGGATGTCAAGAGCCGTATTTCTTCTGCTCCCGCGCCATCTTCCCTGCGAAGCCTATCCTCAGTGACCTCTCCTTCATTCTCCCTCCCAATCCTTCTCTCTCTCCCATTCTTTCTCTCTCCGAATCCTTCTCTCTCCGAATCCTTCTCTCCCCGAATCCTTCTCACTCCCAATCATTCTCTCCCACTCCGTCTTTCTATACCAGCCCTATTTCTCTTGCAATCTTTCTCTCTCCGAATCCTTGTCTTTCCGAATCCTTATCTCTCCGAGGCCTTCTCTCTTCGAATTCTTCTCTTTTCCCCAATCCACCCGTATCCTATAATTCTGTTTCTTAGTCTTTCTCTATCAGCCGTGTGACAAGCTTGTAAAGTTAGTCAAAAAGTAGACTTCAGAATTATCGAGAAAGTTTCAATTATTGAACGTTATGATAGGTTGTCTAAAATGAGTCAACGTAATATAAACTATTAAGTAGTCAACTATTAAGAAATGGCAATCTAATAATCCATATTTTCTTATGAGATTATAGGCATTAAATGAAGTGTAGAAAATATATAATGTTTATTTCTTTTCTCTTGAATCAAAAAAGAAATTTCCGTTTATGTTCACATGAAATATATCAATGACGTAAATTTATTTTATTCCAGTGCATTTTAAATTTTAAAAAAAGTTAAAGCGAGAAACGTCTTCCTGTTCTTTTCGCTACCTTTTGTTGTCAGTTTGTGATGCCTTTAAAATAAAGCAGACAAAGCAATTATGGAAGTTGAGCCAGGTTTGCTCTCAGCAGATCCATTGTATCCCGCTTTCGTGACGGGGCCGCGACGTTTCGCAAACAAGTACGCAAGCGAGAGCGCTTAAGCGCGTAATCCGACGCGTGCAATCTTCCCGTTAAACCGCGGGGCGGCGTGGCGCGGAACGTCAGAAGCGGGGAATCCGCGAAACCAGCACTGCATCCCGCCTGTGAGGCTCCTCCCGCCGCTCTGGACGACACAACCGCCCACGCCATCTTCGCTGCCCACGTCGTCCTCGCCGCCCACTCCGTTCACGCCGCTACCGGCGGTACCACCACGCTGCCGCCGGCGCCGCCACCACCGCCGCCCACGCCACCGCTTCCGCCACCACCGACGTTGCGCTCCAGCATCCCGGAGCGCCTTGAAATATGAAACACCCGTCGGGATTCCCTCCAGCTGACACTAATACGTCATGTGACTGCGGAGTCCGCCACTCGCGCGGGTGAATATTTCAGGAAGTAGCGGCGGCCGCGCCAGCAGCGGCAGCTTCCGAGCACGGGGCGCGGATCCAGGCCTCCGACGGCGCGTAGGTCGGAACGGGTTGTCGGACGAGACGCCTGCCCCGCGCCGGAGTCGACTCCTGGTTCGGGTCGCGGCGGGGGTAGGCGTTAGCGAAATGGAATTACAGCGGCAGAGTCGGTCACGTCTTGTGCGCCCGCCCTCGCCCTCGCCCTGGCCCTCGCCCTCGCCCCCGCCCCCGCCCCCGCTCCCGCCCTCTCTCGTGCGCGCCGGAGGGGAGAGGCGGCCCGCTCCGTCAAACGTCGAGTTGTGTCCGGCGCGAAGCTGACAAGCAGTCAGTCACGCCCAGAGACTGTCCGCCGCGCGCGGAGGAGACGAGCCTGGACGCGACGTCGCGGGGGCGCCGGTGGCGGACGAAAGCGCGATTCGACTGATCGATGAGGCTGCTATGGGTGACGTTCCGGAACGTCCAAGTGCCCGTTTCTTTTTTTTTTTTTTTTTTACTTTTTGTTCGCCTTAATTTTTTTCCTGAATGACATGGTGAAGGGTTCTTAATAGTTACGTCAAAATGTCACTCGTTCCGGCAGCGTTTTACCCGCGCGATGTTTCATTATTTTGGGATAGAGGATGCGCTCATCAATAAGTGTAATATCGATTTGTGTAAAGATATTGAAGGATGAGGCGTACGCTTCTGTTTTATTGAGCTTGACGATGAAAGTTTTCATTAGTACGTTTGACGTACCTTTTAGTGCTCGCTGTTTAAAAGCACGAAGTGATTAAATGAGATATTTCTATCGAAAAGTCATAACTGTACTAATCTTGTTAACATATTTTCTGAGGAATATTTCAGTTGTTTTTATTATAAAACTCTATAACTGCAGTTTTGCTCTTAATTCAATACACTCTCTTTTTCAGTATTTCGTCGACATAAATAAGCCAAAGGCGCATCCAACGTTAATTCATTTTTATTCATCTTTTATTAGCAAAAAAGGATCAATAAAAATTTGGTCACAAATTGTTGTTCTCGACGTGGTTAATTATCGTACAGTTGATCTCTAAAATATAGTTCGAATGTAGTATCACTTCACCGATCTGAAGAGAAAACGTGACGTAAGGTAATGTTTATTTTGACTATTGAATACACTACAATTTGGATTACAGAATTTTACTCCGTTGATGTTTTATTCATTTTAATACGATTTTTGCTACTAGGAAATCTGTTAGTTTAATTTTTGAAAACAAATCCATTTTTTATTAGAGATGAAATATTACTTGTATTGCAGTTATGGATGTTTCATCCCCGTCCCATAGATGGAATTAGGCTTCGCCAAAATAATACTTCTTTTAATGCTTCATAAGAGAAGTAAAAAATGCGTACGAAGAAATCGGTAATACGAATATCATTTCATAGATCACTTTTGTCTCTAGCCTTATGTTTTGAGTAAATATTGGAATTGGCCTCTCAACTTTCCACAATTGAAACCATGTACGCTCAATTATTGTATTTGAATAGCCATCTGGCTCTTCCCTTCGGAAAGCTTTCATGTCTCCAGGTCATCCTTCCTGAAATCTCCAGTCCCCAGTTTCCCACATCCCTCGTCCCTCTCGCTCACTCAACAACCCACCCATCTCTAGCGGCCGAGCACTCCACGAAGACGGAGGAGCGCCTCCTCCATCGATTGAAGGAGAGTTCGATGCCCACCCCCTTGTGTCCCCCTGTCCCCCCGCCCCCCCGGCCCCGCCCACCGCTCAGGAGCGGCCTCTTCACCCTCGATTAGGGCGGGGGCGGGGGCAGGCGGTAACCGCGTTTGCCGAGGAAAACTCGGGTCAGATTGCCCACCGCGCGTAACTCGATCAGATCCGAGCGGCCGCCGGCGCGGGGGCGGCGGGAGGAGGGGGCGGGGCTCGGACGCGGGGGCGCCGAAGGAGACTCTCCGGGGCCAAGAACAATATCTAATTAACAGGCCCGGTGAGTGGCCGGGCCCTCCGGCCATCCGCGAGATTGACCCTCCCCCATCCCTGCTGCCTCGGCCCTTGGCCGCTCGCTGCGAGGGGCCGCGTGATTCAGAAGTCGCCCAACATACTTCTCCATCGTTCCGGGAAATTTATTATCATGTCCCCCCGACCGCGGCGGAAAGTCGTTGAGGCGGCCGCGAGGCCCCGGGAGCAGCCTCGTCGTCGTGTGTTATCGCCGCCGGACCAGGACATCCCCTCCCCCTCCCCCTCCCGGCCGAGGAAGGTGTATCTCCAGCCCCGTCGGCGTCCGTGATAGCGGCGACACGCCCAACTGGGTCGACGGCGGTAGCGGGGCGGCTACTGCCAGCGGTTACCCGCCGCTCCGTTAACCTCGGCGTCGTTATTGGCCCGCCGGGCGATCTCTCGAAGGGGAACGGCCAATCGCATTAAGCGTTACGGCCGAGTGGCTTTGCGCGCCGAATGAAGCGGAAGGAGAGACAAGTGTTGGGGCGGAATCGCCGCGGTCGCTTCTGTGACGCGCGCGTGAAATATTTCTGCGACGCGTCGCTTGCCGCCCCGTCCCGCCCCCTCCTCGTCGTGCGGTTTTAGGGGCCCGATTTATTGGCGAGCGCGGGTCGCCAGGCATGGCGTGCACATTAGCGGGCTTTTGGCCGAGGCACGTGCAAAGTTAGTGAGACAGTTCGTGAAATGGCGGGCATATGATGTGTTCAGTCTTGACTTGCCTCTCAAATTGCATCGTTTTGTGCCAGACATTACATACGTATTGGGTCAGAGTCGAATTTTTTTTGATGATATTTTTGTCATTTTTCCTAAAATGGTAATGTTTCTTTAGTTCCCTTGTAGTATTTCTCGAAAGAAATTTAACCGTTGTATGAAAGAATTTAACCTTTTGTCATTTTATATAACAAATTATGTGAATGTGCAGAACAGAACGAGATCCGTGTCCTCAAAATAACTGGAAATAAAGTTCCTTGTTTTTTTAGATTTAAATTGTAATGCTTTCGTGTTCATAAATTGAACACAAATCCTGTCTTTTGAATACTGAAACGTAGAAGTTGTAATCCAATGAAATCTCTGATTTACATTGCTTCAGGAAGTGTCCAATTACTTCACAGTCTGTCAATCAATATGTAGATTAACCATCGATTCTAGAATAAATTGTACAATATACAGTTTTTTTTCCGTAAGACTGGCATTCAAATTAGTCGCATCTGTGAAATCTACAAAACAATGCTTATATTATATATGCTTGTGGGTTTTCATGATTTACCTTTCTATTACTTTCAGGAATTAGTGGTACACTTATACTAATAATGTCTCTGATGAAAATTGGGAATAAAGTTTGTTTTCTTTCTTTTTTCTAGGTGAGTTTGGAATTACAAGCGAACATTAGGTGAATAAACCCATTCCAGGAAAAGTAAGTAATCACGATTATGAATTTATTTCTCTTCCCGGGAGAGTTGCCCAATAACTCGTTGGTGGAATGAAGTTTCGCTTCAATTTCGTTAATCGCCTACATTTCACATATCACATTTTAAAATTTTGTCGCGATCTGAGTAAAATTTGCACCTTTGAATATACCATAATTACCTCAGCGATTGTCGTGGAATATAAAATGATCTTTAGGAGCTGAAAATAAAATTGTGAGTTAATTTACATTCTGGGAATTTATTTTTAAATCCATTATTTAGAATTGGCATTATAGCTAAGACTTATTATATAGCTATTATCTTCTACTATTCAACCGATCTAGTACATAGAAATAGTTTTTAATATTTCGTAGAATTCCTGAGTTTCAAGAACGATTATATTTTGTAGTTTTGCTTTTGTTTCGTATAAATGCTCGACATTTTAGATTCTTACGAATCACTCCCGCAATTTCTTAGAAGCACACCGCAGGAAGGAGGGCTTCAGGAGAACCACGCCCATCCCAAGAGTGCGTGTTCACATCCGCGTGCATTTGTTCATTAGCGACGTCGTCGTGGCTTATCTGGAGGCGGGACCAATCCACATCGCTGCGGCGGCGGTGGACGGGGCAGGGGCGTGACGGGGCGGGGGCGTGGCGGAGGTGGCCCGAACTGCAGCGTCACTGCGCCGGAACCGCGACGGCCGCCGGAAGCCCCCACCCCGCCCCGCTCCGCCCCTCCTCGCCCCGCCCTGCCCCAACCCCCTGTGGCGGCGGCCGCGGACTGCAGCGTTCCGGTGCCGGGGGAGGAAGCTATGCTAATGACGCATTGTGGGGTCGCTGGATCGGCTTACCGCCGGCGCACGGGTCGCCCGGCCCCGAGGATCTGCGGGGCGGGGACGGGGGAGCGGGGCGGCCCCGTGTGGGCCAAAGCGTCTCGGTGGACGAACCCGATCCCGCTCGCCGGCGACCTCTCGACCTGGTGGTCCCCGAGTCGACTGCCGGGGCTGGTGGAAATTGGGTCGTGGTGAGCGTAAAATTCTACTGCGGCTTGCAAAGGTTTCTCATTCGTGTTTTCGAATTCAAAGTAATTTTCAGTATTTCAAAATATTACATTAATTAACTAAAAATTGCATGTGCAACTAGGCAGTTTTGTAGTCCGGAGAACTTCATAAAGCCAAACTAGGTATACGTTTCGAATCAATTGTTCACTTCGAAAGGTAAAATATCTTAGTTAAACATTATTTTCATATTTTGAATTGTGCTATCAGTTAAAAAAACAACTGTTTTCCTGTTTCCAACTTGCTTCATCTTTTCATCAATTCCAGACTTTTTGTTCTATAAATAAGGTAATTATAAATCAAATGAGATTTTGAGAAATCATATATTGATATTTTGCTGTTCCTTAGTGCGGTTTGCAGAATAATTTTAGAACCTCTCTATAAACGTTCCACTTAAATAATGCCGCTCTTTTGCTCTTTTTTTTGTTTTAATGGGGGCTCGCTCATTTAGGTCATAATGGATTTCTAATGTGAGTGATTCCATTGTGTGAGGGAGCGGTAAAACGTCATTCAACCTACTGTGGTATTTTCAAGGAAAGTCTTGAAAGTTAACCCGCTCGTTAAGTGCGTTCCACCTCGCTGCTCCATTATCGAGGGACGAGGCGTAAAAACGAATGAAGGTCGTGAGTTATTCAGATTGAAAATATGCTCTATTTATCCCGTTAACTTTCGTCAAACTTTGCGTAACGCTCCCGACTGTTCGCGAGATACGAGAACTTGGAAAAGTTGAATGTGTGCTCATGAAACTCTCTTGATGTATTGGGAAAGCGTGGTTTTCGCTCCACGAGACCAAGAGTGCAAATTTTGCAGCACGGAGAAGTTTATGGGAGGAAAAGTATGGTGTTGGGAGCAAGAGAGAAGCAAATGAGGTTGTAACGTGTGTGTGTTTGAGAGGGAGAGAGGGACATACAGATAGAGATAGAAAGAGAGGCAGAGAGTGAAAGAGAGAGACAAACCGACAGAAAGACAAAGACAGAGACAGACAAAGACATTTTTAAGACATGGAGAACGCATGTTAAGCATAACGCTCGCGCGCGCCCAAACACGCGCGCGCTGTCGGAAAAGAAATGCGAGATAGTAAAAGAGCGTGGGTAAAAATTGAAGATATGTAGGAAAAACTCATGTTGGACGATGACAAATTGTAATTGCTTAGAACAATGTAAAAGATATGAGATAAATATTAATTTGTAATTGGTGGAGACACAGTTGAAACACTGTGAAATTGAAATACAGAAAAAGAGTCAAGAGTTCAGAACTTGGAGAAGAAGAGAAACGCTTATTGTAAGAGCCAGGCGACAACAGCCATGGAGCGTGCCATAAAGAAGGGCTGACGCGTCGGTGTCTGTGCCAGACGGTGGTACCTCACGTTGAAACGGCCCTGCCCACCCCGCTCGGCCGCAAGCCCCCTAGGGCTCCTCTCGGCGCAGGTTTTGTGCCATCTTGAAACCCGGGGGAGAGGACCCGTCGTGTTTGGAAAGTAGCGATGAAGTGGAGAGACCATCCTTCACGCTTCCCGGCCTCTCGACTGCGCTGCGGCGCGGCGACGCGTAGGGGCCTCTAGGGTGGCGGGGGCGGGGCGGGCGGGGGGTGTATTGGGCGGAGCGAGAGCGCGGTTCGCGCGCGAAGCTGGCCCTTCAGCGGCCCTTCAACGGCCCTTCAGTCTCGGCAACGCTGTCCTTCAAAGCGCGGACGCGGCGTCACCTCCCCTGCCGTCAACCGAGCTGCCACCACAACCTTTTCAGCACACGCCTGCCGCGTCTGCCCTCCTAACTACTTACGCTATTACCTGCATCGCAGGCGGGCTAGAACCTCCGTCTCTTTAACTCCGCCCTACGCCGGGTACCTCTGGTGCCATTTTGCGCACTAGTATCGGCGATTTTGGCCGTAGAAACGCGTCCTCCGTTACTACCGCCGTAGCCGCCACTCCTTCGCCCTTCCTCGCCTCAGACGCCGACGCGTGCAGAACCGCGTCATAAATAAGAGCTCGCGACGCCGGAAGAGAGCCCTCCCTCCCAGCTCACTTCCGGTCCGCTGTCCAATCACAAAGCGCCGCGTCATGTCTGGCGCTATAGAAGCCGCTTGAACATACATGACGGCCTCCGCTGTTTGTGGATGCGCGGACTGCTACTAGGACGTTGACGCGGTCTTACATTGAACGTCCATCACGTGGATGGAGGCATTCTCTTAACATTAAACAGCGTGTACAGCATAATAAATGCACTCCTATAAAAAACCATGAATGTGATGCCAGGGCTTGTCAGAACCAATTCGCACTAGCACACACTTAACACGGGATTGTATGGACGTGTCGTCGAATTCACGTTGCTGCACGAAGATTTAGCGCGTAAATGCAAACCAATTCGAATTAAACGCGCATTCCAAGTTCATAACGGACGGAGGCTGCGCGCGCGATATTTCATCATCGCGTGCCGCGCGGTGCCACCCAGCCCGACCATCGCGTGCTCCGTATGAAAAGCCGCCCGTTTTGTGCAATAACAATTACACTGTACATCCAATAGCCCATAAACGGACTCGACGAGTGTAAATGCGGGGCCGTCCCGGTCCGGCGCCGCGAGTAGGAATAATATAGCGGTCGCCATTCGCGCGAATTGAGAACACATCGGCGCTCTTCGCTGCAAGCCCCCGTGTGGCTCTTGGCGCCGTTTTGCTCGTGTTGAGCTTTACGTCTAAGTACGTCCGAGCGTAATACCCGGTGCTGAGCAGAAGTTAGGGGGAATCAGTTTTAGTAGAAATCAAGACGCTTTGGGATTTCTTATTTTCGAATTCGCCGAACGTCGAGTATTGGAATTTTAATACAGAAATAAACCTTATTGTTACGTTGGGAGTGATAAAATCTCAATAGTTCTACCGATTAGGTATTGGAGCTTTTAGCATTTCGCCTTCATTTTCTTGACGTTCTCAATCTCAGCAATCTTAACCATGTAGCCATCATCGATAAAATTTAATTTCCCTCTCCTTGTTAGTACCACTGCATTATTTAGTAGTTATGAACGTTCATATGATATTGGACGTGTTATTATACTGTGATTTTATTTTATATTTTAAATGAGTGATTAGCAATATTAATGCCCGAGGATTGAAGAAAAACAACTGAGTGAATTTTATATAATATAAACAATAGGACATTTATTTAAAGTTAGTTCTTGCGTTTTTGAATGCGTCTCACTCGTAGTGTGTCTAATATGCTTGTGAATGTATTACAGTCAACCCAATCTTTACATTGTACCTATCTTTAAATAAGCAAGAATGTTTTATACTGGATGGCAAAATTATGTTATGTAACGTTCCTTAAGTCAATTTATAGTAAGACGTTTTAAAAACAAATTAATATATAATTTGAAGGAAAGTTTCAAAGTGAAATCAAATTCCGTGTGAGATCAAAAGTTGCTCTTCTCTTACACAACCCAGGTGGTACAAATGTTGCGAGTTCGGACTCTGAGATTCTCAACTGTCATCGTTCTTCTTACGCACATGCATATACTCTCTCGCATCATTATAAACTTCGTGCATTAGTCCACGCGCGTCGTAACGGCAGCGACTATGTCGCAACCCCTTGCTCTCTCCTCCTCCCCGTCCCCTCACCCCCTCTCTCGACCCCCTTCCTCCGACGCGGAGGTCTCTCGCGCAGCTCGGAATTTGCTGGATATAAATTTTATGCGAGCACTAACGCTAATTTTGGCCGCGTAAAATATGTTGTTTAAATGAGAACGCGTGCTGGAGGCGCTGCAGGCCGCACCGCGGCGCGCTGCCACTTCCCGGAGTAAATTACCGGAATGTGGCCTGGGGAGGGGGGGCGAGGGGGCGCGGCGGGCAGGTACGGCGCGGCGAAACGCTGCAAGTGCGTGAATCCCCTCGAGGCCTACATTTCATGGCGTCGTCTTTTCTGTTGCTCCCTGCTCACTCTGTCACTGGACGGAAGTTTGTTATGTGGTGTTTTGAAATTTAATTTGAATGTTGTATTCTCAAAATCTCCTGGGTTTGTGGGATACGTGTGTGATATGTTTAATATGATCGCCTTCTTCACTTAAACTCGTCCGTTTGCGTACATTTATAATGTTTTCACATCTTCGGGATATATCAGTCATTCCTATTCATTGTTTCATGGTTTTTCACCTTTTCTGGCACATAATGCGTATAGCACAAGTCAATACATCGGTACATTTATGCTGTATCGAAGTGATATATTTACGTTTCGTGACACGATATGATGGATAATTCCAAATTCATATTTACTGTAAGGATATTTGAGTTTTAATATATTCTCTTAACGTCGTGTATGTTATGACATTGGACTACACGTATATGAAATCTAATTCCAAATTTGTTGTGGGAGATACCTGGGGAGAGAAACCCCGCACTCCGCAAGCCGCATCTCTCGTTCTAGCGGTGAATGAACCCTCACGGAATTTAACAAGCACTACTCTTGTGAGAGTAATAAACTTGGTAGTTAGCGCGTTGAAGTCGATTAAATAATCATTAATGGGACAATTCACTGAAAAATATGACGCACGACTTTCAATCATCTTCCTATAATGTGGGTTTTCGAGATTTCTGACATAGTGGATATTGCTTTGGTAGTGGACGTCCCCCGCGCATATCAAAAAAGAAACAATGGTATCTTTAATATATTCTATTACATTCTCGCACTGTTTTTTGAGAGACACTACCCTCTCGCAGTAGTTAAATCGGGCGACTTTCCAGGGTCATAGTTCCTACTTCCGTTTGCCTCGTAGCACTGCTGCCGCTACGCTCAATAAAGCTCCAAGGCCCGGCGTCGACTTCTATTTCAAACGATTTGTCTTAATACTCGCGGAATTTTCGTAACTTCTTCCAGTCTTTATCTGACGCGCTTTACACAGTAGGCAGAAATTATACTGAAATCGCGTACAGTGTACAATGTAACCTACAAATAATATAAAAATCTATAACTAGTTTTAAAAAGTTAAGAAAAAAACATTTGTCATCTACTATCAGTTTTTTTTTTGTGTCATTTGACTTTCAGCGTTTATTTTCTCCCCAAGATTTCATTTGCAATACTGTCTATAGTAAGTTTGAACTAGAGATTATTACTATGGTTGTTTTATTTGTAATGTCACATTATGTACATCGTTGTTTCAGTTACACCCATTGACAGTACAAATTGCTTTACACATTTTCATTATTTCCTCTTTCTCGTAGAGACGTTTCGTTACTTTTGTGTTATATTTTAATTAAAGTTACCTCCATGTAATTGTTTAGCTCTTAAAATGGTGCCTATAACAACAGGCCATTCCGAATATTGATGTGTCAAATTTTACTTTTTCATTGATTTCTCGCTGGCTTCGCCCCATTTCGGACCAGTGTGAGGCGCGTCGTGGGGAGCTGCGGAGTGTGCCGCCTTGCGCTTACCGTCCGTCGTATGTCTTGATTCCCCTCCCACCCCAACCCTCACCCCCTGCGACCAGTGTCTCGGTTGGCGGGGGTTGGGAGGGGGTGGCGGCGCCTGCGCGCTCGCGCCGGAAGTAGGTTAGGGGGCGGAAGTGTGCTGTTGTTTCTCCTCCGTATTATGAAATTCCCGGATCGCTCGCCTGCATTGTGTCCGCGGTATATTGTGTTCTTTTATGCTAAACTCTGCAGGAACTCGGGCAAGAAGTAACGGTAGTAAGCAGCACGGGCAGGACGTCTCTGCCCCGGGTCTTCTTCCTACTTAGGCGCGGCATCGGGTATCTCGGATGGCGGAAGATGCGGCCCGCAGCACTGGGCTGTGTGGTGGGTTGCCTGCAAGAAGATGGTTTAGGAGAGAAAGTTTTCGGCTTTGTTTCCCGGAACATTTCATGAGTTTCATTTAAAAGTCCTTGCGCCATCTCTTCCTTCTAATAATGCAACCAGTTAAAGTGTGTAGTAAAGAATTACACGTTACAAGTCTGCGAAAATAATTAGTTTCATCTTTTGTATTAGAGACGTAGAATAACGTTAAAACGCTGAAGCTGTTCTTGGCACCTTTCATATTTCAAACATATTGAAGACATGTGCACTGAAAATAAGTTCTATTGAATTCTTCTCGACTAATATATAAAAATATAAATAATCAAATACATTAACAACGAATAATCTCTCCTGTATAAGTTAACCTCTTTAACGAAAATTAAATAATAACAATAATAATACTAATAATAATGTAAGCCATTTTATTAGTGGTAGAACGTTAGACCTGCTGTTATGTTTAACCACATACAAAATTACAATATTTTAAATATATTGCATCCTTGTTTTTATTTTTTGTTGTTAAATAATCTAAAAGTAAGAAAAGATATATGACAATATTGATAAAATTGTGTACGTAAAGCATCACCTCAAATTATCTCGTTGTTTAATACAATAGACGTAAATAATATAATTATATTAGCACGTACTTAATTTTTGCTCGTAATGTTTATGAATCAGTTGTTTTCTTCAACAATCCGTGCGTGGTTGCCATAAATCTGTATTCCAAAACAATTTAATTAAGCTGTGGTAAATATATGTGTGTTTCATGTTTACGAGAGGCTTCCATGTTATTAGCTATTAGCGATGTGTGCAACCATTATCCTTGATTGTTCATTTACTAACATCAGCCGATATGACATGTGGTTTATTGACGTAATGATCCAGGCATGTGCATTATGCATGACTGAATGATTAAGTTACGAACGTATAATTCAGTAATAACAGAATTGTAGTGTTATTAGATGTGCTTCGTATTCCTATCAATCTTCTCTTTGTCCTTGGCATATTTGACGATAGGTGATAATGTAGAAGGCATACGAGATTTTATCAGTTAGCTGAAACACCGCCAATGAGTGTATTGAGCTAACATGTAAATGCTGTCAAAGTTAAATTGAACCACTCTCATTCATAATCGTGATATTAGAATGAAATCTCGCAAACTTTTAATAAAGGCTGATGGACTTATCCTAAAGCTGGCAACTCGTTATAGATCTATAAATATTACTAATATTAAAAAGAACGTTAGTGCAGATATACAATAAAACAAAACAGAATGAATATTCCCTTAAATAATTCATCATGGCTTCTGGCCTGTGACTGACATAAATTTGCCACTCCACCATCCTCAATCATATTCTCGAGGATTACCTATTCCGAACATAGATATCAGTTTTAAGAGTCCTATTTATGTTAGGACGTACGGTTTAATCCGTTCCGGTTTGTACGTTTTGTACTTAAGAAGACAACTTCACAGGTTTACAACACTTCAACCGAAACAAGTGTCTACAAAGAGGTCCCGGATACGCGTAAAACGAACCCGTGTCCCGAGTCAGGAGGCCAGTCTGAAGCCTATAGCTCGTCCCGGCTGGGGCGCTTCCCCGCTGCGGGATATTTGTGAAAGGAGAAAACTCCTGAAGCGGACGTGTCGGCCGGCGCCGGATCACACGTTACACGGTACACTGCCACCTCTCGGAATATGACATTCACTACACTTACGAATCTAAAGACGTTAGTTGACGCGCCCGGAATGAATACTGACTCCTTATCACGTATAGGAGGAGATCAAGATAGGTACGAGTTTCGACGGTGGCAAGATTTTCGACATCACCCAGATAGCTAGGTCGCGTTCAACCTCCGTCTGTAGGAGAATTCTGGCGGTCGGCTGCTCTGATCGGTAGTTTCCCGTTGTTTCTGCGATCAATACGAGGCGTATGCGGGAGCAGTACCCTACCAAACGGGCCAAGGAACGCACGCGATCTTTCCTTCCATTTCTTGTCCTATCCTACCCCTTACTTGAACATACACTTACATGCACTATACTACCACACAAGCTAGGAGACCGGTCGGGAGTTTAGACGGTGTCCCGGCTAGATGCCCCGCTGGTGGGAGATACCTGGTTGTTGGACACCCCGCTAGCCGACTGTGGGTCAGCGCCGGATCTCACTATCCGGCGGGGGAAGATAACCCAACCTCGCGAGCTAAAATATGCACCATAGTAGTTCACGGCCCGGAATTACTATTCAATCAATCATTCAAAACGAATCCGTATCCTGTGGAAAATCAGAAGCCCACATGTTTGGTTCGTGGCAGTTTTACCCGCCGGGTGATGGTCGCAGACGTTCTTTTTACCCGTTTGGGAAAAACGGACCGGGCAAAACTGTCGCGAACCCCGATCGTGCTGGCGTCCCTTTAACGTTGCCTTTTGGATGGCAGCCATTTTCGATTGAAAAGGTCCATTTTGCACCTCGAGCGGACACGGCTCTCTCGCCTACAAGGGCCCTGCGTGGCTGCGCCGCGCCGCGCCGAGCCGAGCCGAGCCGAGCCGAGCCGAGCCGGTCGCCGTGATAAGCCCAATGGCGGAGGCGCTCCTCTCCGCTCGGATTTGCATCGCGCGAGGGGAAGGGGACGGGCGGGGCCTCGAGAGGGGAGAGGGAGAGAGAGGGCTCTCAAGTTGTCACGGGGAGGTAAATATTTGAGACGCAGCCGATGGATTTTCAATATCCCGACCATCGCTTTCGCCGCGGCTGCCTTTCGCCCTCTGCCTCACCGTCGCCTCTGGCGGCGTCGCCTTTGCCAGCGCTGCGATGGTCGTTGTATCCGCCGCCTCGGTCGCCGATCCTCTTCGTAGTTCTCATAGTTGTCTTAGCGTCGTTATTATTACAATTACAGTTGCATTTATGCCATGATGTAGCCGATCAATATCCCTTGACTGTCAATGGTATACCTCTGAGAGTTTTGTACAATTCGTTATGTATCTCTAATATTGTTAAGAATTTTCAGAATAAGTGAGAAGTATTTAGTATGTACTACAATGCCTGTACTTCGTTGTGTAGAAAAACGAGGCTATACAACACTTTGCATTTTATCACTCTTTCAAAGTTCGTAAACTCTATTGAACCACCATTATTTCACTCTGTTAATCTTCACTGCTTGAGCGTCTGCTTCAATACAGCTTCCGTTACAAATATATATCGACATTACTACTCAAATATTTCTGGCAACTTGTCACAGTTGGTAACAAAACTATCCATTCCAGTCTCTTGTTTGCCGCTGCCACCACAGTCAACCTGTCCTCCCGGCCCTTATTCGGAGGGGTGACGCGTGCTATGGCAGCCGTAGGTGGAAGGCGACGGCGCGGCGTCGGCAGAAGGGGTGCAACCGTTTGTCAGTCACTCTGTTCGCGCGGCTTTCTCACGTACGATCCTCCCCCTCCCTCCCACCCCCTCCCCGGCCGGAGTGCACTTCCCTGAGTTTCATCCCCGCTCCCCGCACCGAGCCATCCCTCTCTCCCGGAGTAACCCCTGCTGCTTCCGAGTAAAAACCGCCGTCGCGCCGGCAGTGGAAGTGCCGGCCGGGTCCGGACGCCGACCGCTCCCGAGGTCGCTGATTGCGGGGCGAGGCGAGGCCTGGCCCGTCACAGCTACCGCCAGATGCTTTTAGCAGCCCGCGAGATAATGACTGAGACGCGGCTTCCTCCGGGCGGCTCCATCGTTTTTGACATGCGGGTTGTCGCCACCTGCTCGCCATCGGAATGTGTTTTCCCGACTTCCCCCTTTCGCTGTAATTGAGTTTTGAAAAGCAAGCATCTCTGAGTGGGGGGGGGGTAATATTTTTTATACCTTCTGACGTACGGAGTATCTAATCGCGTTTTAGGTTTTATCTGCTGAATATTTACATACATTAAATGTACTTACTTTTTGTATACGCTATACTTTTGAGTTTTTTGTATGTTTAGTCAAAAATGTTATATTAAGATGATGGTATATTTATTATAAAAAATAACATTATTATCGGTACGTAGGAAGGAAGACATTTATCTTATGTTTCTTTCGGATATTGTGGCTCCAATCCTCTTTAAACGATAGCTAGTTCAATCAAAGGCAACGTATGAGTACTCAAACCAAAATACACCCAATTATTCAAATTCATATTTTTATAATGTTTGAAATTCCAAAAATACATCATTTCACTTTCATCCCAAGATTACGATGATGGATGCCATCCCCAGCGTTCCACTGCCTCGAAAAAAACTGTTCCTGTGTACTCGCCTATATTTTCACGCTCATTCGAACTGAAGAATTCCTTAATCTCTAGAAGTCGAGGAAGTCACATGAATCATTTCACTTTCAGAAGAAGATTATGCCGTTGCATTCCTTCGTGAACGATCTCCCCCGCCCAATACATCACTGCCGGAGTCTGACGAGCCCAAGGACAGGAAGGGAAAGTCGGGCGCTCCGTTCCGTCTTCATCTCGGGGGCGAGGGGCCGGGCCGCCGCACGTGTTAGGGCCTCGGGGCGAAGGCGGCGGGTGGGGCGGGGCGGCAGCTGTTGGGCGCAGGTAGCGAGAAGAGCGACGGGAATCAGTGTGGGCGCTAGGTGAAGCGGAAGGAGGTCCGACTTGTTGAAGTGTGACCGAACGGGGGAAATACAACGGAGACCGGACGGGGAGACTCGTATCAGGGCGGTCAACATCTAGCCGTCCGCTGAGAGGTGCGGAAATCTTGGTTGCTCCTTGTGGAATTAATGGCGAAGAAAACGGGGGAGAGGTTAGTTTCTCTGAGGTTTTTTCGATTTACATGTTCCTTATTCCAACGTCGCATCGTCATCATTCCATCCATTTTCTCTTTGATATTCTGTTCATTATATGCTTCGCCATACCTTGCTTAAATTAAGTTCATATTTTCGGGGAATCATAATACATAATAACTCTGAAATTATGATTTTAGTTTAAAAATAGCGAACTGAATCTTGCAACGATGCGAATAAAGACCTATAAATCGTTCGTCGTGTAACATTTCTTGAAATCAGTCTTTTCATTATTCAAAAATGGTTTAACATTCAAAAGTATTTAATTTTTAATAACGGATGACTTCTTCAGCAGTTCCCATTAAAATATTAGTAAAATTGTATTGGCATATTAACATTCAAATGTATATTGCTGCTAATTGTTCTGTAATAAAACAGCTAAAATCTGCCATTTTTAATTGATCTACGTAATATTATTGAAGCTAGCTAGCCGGTAAAGTCGAAGAACCGACCGAAAATCCCGATAACATACATACGTAATATCATTATCGAGAAATGAAATGTATTTGTAATGAATACATGTGCCTACTACAAGTTCGAGATACCAGACAAGGCGAAGCAAGCGCTCGCTATAGAACCGCCGTCCGTTGGAAGGCACCCGGGCGGAGCGGCGGCCGCTACCCGCAGGCAGCGCAGCTCCCTGGCGTCGGCGGCGGCGGCGTTCCCGTCGAAGCAGCGGCAGCGCCTCCGCCCCCCGTCGCCCGCGGGCGATAACCGCCCGGGCGATAACGAGGCGCGCGCGCGCGGCGTGAGCGTGTGCGCCGTCACGTGTCCGCGCTCCGTCCATCACGCGCCTCGCCGACGCCTCCGTGCCGCGCCAAACACCTCCCAGGCCGCCACGCCGCCCTCCGACAGCATCTCGTCTTGCGGCTTGCCAGGGGGCATGTCTGCGGCACGGATGCAACCCATTTACAGTGTCGGCTCTGTTCTTATAATACATTCACCGGCTTCTTTTGAATTCTTCTGAAATGTTTGAAAAAGGTAGCTGAAGTTATGTATATTTATACAAATGAAAATTAGCTGAGGTGTGCCTGTGTTTGATTAAAGGTAGACGTTTATTTTTTTATGTCATCACCTCGAACCAATTATTTTTTAAACATATGTGCGTAAAAATGGCTATTAATATTCATGGATTCAGTGTTCTCACTTTCACCTCAGGATGTATTAGCTTTTTATGCAAAGAAATTATTGGTAACTCAAATACTGTCGTTGTTATTGATATGTGTTTGTTTAAGGGGTATTCGTAATTATGCACATTCTTATTAAAAGTTACGTTATCAATCAGTGTTTTGTAACAAAAAATTCGATACAAGAACCTACCAAATAAATGGAAATTGGTCATTAATCATCATGCAGGGATCGTTGCCTGCCCTCTCACCGCGCTCTTCCCACGCACTCACGCTCACTCTTGCCCGCTCACGCCCACCCACACTCGCCGACCTGGCCAACCGTTCAAGCCCGCCCACGCGTGTTCATACCTGCTAATACCCACTCACTCACGTTCACCCTCGCTCAACCCCGATCACCCCCGTTCATGTCTCACTCTCGCCCTCCATCGCCCTCTCCCGCCCCTCCCGCCGTCACCCCACCCCCACCCACTGATGCGAGAGTCCCCCTACCGGACCTCACCCACTCTCCACGACCCGCACTGCTCTGCACGACCGCGTGACTGCTCCGCACCCACATCGCATCATACACTATCCGTCCCTCCCTGTCCGCTGCCTCCTCTCCGCTGACCCCCGCGCCCGCCACTCCACCCGTCCGGTCCGGTCGCTCGCGCCAGGAGCCGGGAGGCGGCGGCGGCGGCGGCGGGGTCGCTTCGTGCGGCGATCCGCTGCAATTTGAAGTTCCCACATAAATATCCCCGGGCGAGAGCAGTCGCCGCCTACCACGCGCCTGACGAGCAGGGCGGGCGGGCGGGCGAGCGAGCGCGAGGAGGCGCGGGCGCTGCTAGCCGTTTCGGGACGTGAGCGTAGGCGCGGGCCAGGCGTTGCCGACACGCCCCCTCGCTGATGGCGAGGGCTGTTGTAACAAGGCTCTTGACGCAGGTGTGGTCGCGTTGTTGATGCGATCCCTGAGACAGGTGCCCGTGAACGGAGCGGAGAGGTTATTTTAGAGAATCGGAAATACTTGCGTAAGGCCATTACATTGGACATAAGACTGCTGTTTTCTCACAGTGCGTCAAAAGAACGTTAGAGGAATAAAGTACATGAAGGATGTTTTGTTGGGAGTTAAAGGGAATAATACTTCCATTAAAATCACAGCTGTGAAGTCTACTTTTCCTGCATATGTCTGAAATGTTTAGGATTGCAAACAAATTATTTTATACAATTCATATTCCGTCCGTTAATATGATATCAAAACTGAATGTTTAATAGATATTTACTTTACAAGAAACGATAACTTCCAGACCCCTAGAAAAATACAAATGTTTTCAGGTTTCTTGCATTTTCATTTGTTGTATATGTTCAGTAATTATCTTCACAATCACTTTCTGTTATTTATTGCTAATTTTTCCCTTGGTCGTTCACTTGCGTTGTCTGCATATTGAGTGTAGCGGGGCTGCGGAGATGGGTTCGGTTTCAGAATGTGCTACGTCGCGAAGAAAACAATTTGCGAGCACAACAGATCGGAAAACGGGTCGGCGCGCGCTATGCATAACAGAGCGACCCAGACCGCTCCTTCGGCAGGCTGCATCCGCTCTCGTCGCTCTATTCCGGGCGCTTCGTTGCCCGACCCCCTTCCGACTCCCTCCCAACCTCACTCGATCATTCCCGACCCTCACCCTACCTATGCCGACCCTCACTCGAGTCCGACCTTTCCCATCCCTGCCCCACCCTCTCCAGACACCTCACCCGACCGCCACACGTCCTCTTCCAACTCTCTCGGCCGTCTCCCGACCCTTTCTCATTCCTCCCGCGACCCTCTCCTCACCCTTTCTCCACCCTCTCACGAATTTCTCCTTATCCCCAACCCTCCTCTTCTTTCTGCATTCAAATCTCTTCCCGTCGCGCTTTTCCGATCCTTGCATGATCACATCCTTGCCTTCTCAACCCCACCTCGCGTCTCATAACCCCTAATATTCGCTTATTATTGCAACTGATATGCTATTGCTTGTTTTGTGCTCGTACACTCACTCATTTGCTTGTTTTGTACGCGTACTCTTCCCAAGTCACTTGTGACTTTATTCAAACATCATTCTCGTCTACTCTGTCGTCGCCTCTTTCATACTTCCTCATTTTTTCGGGCCTCGCTCGCTCATTTTCCATTACTTTCCTCTCAACAACCGTCACTTACCAGATCCATTTTTTCTAGAGTGCCTCATCTTCTCTATCTCTCTTCTAATAACCATCATCACTTTTCCTCCTCCAACTCCTTTGCTCGACCGCAGTATTGGTAGCAACCACATCGCTCCGCAAAGGTTGCTGTTCTCGTTTGGACCGAGTTGTGGCTGCCCATGCCTCAAGGAGCGTGTTAAAAGTCTCGCCGTTAGCGCTGCATTCAAAACCAGTTTCTACTTACGAGGTGGTGGCGGTTTACGGAGAACAAAATCCGATATATAACGTGAGATGTAATGAATCTATGGTTTTTGATACATGTTTAACGAAGTTGTAGAGAAATTTAATTGTAATGTTTGCCAACAGAAAGATTTTGTATTCAACATATTTTGTGTGACATTAGTATTTTTATATTACTTTATTTCTCTTAATTCAAGCGTTTTTCTCGGGAAATTGTCTGCAATCGTTTTTTATTTAAACATTAACAAGAATAATAATCATATTTAGTAAATTAAAATCTGTTGCAGTTTCACAGAATTGGCCGACACACGAATATATTCAAATTATTCATCTGTTTATTTTCGTTAACTTCTACGTATGGAAGGCTTATTTTCATTGACTAGACACTCATTAATTTTGCTGATGCTTTGTTTATAATTTAACCCGTTTTGACTGCTTCATCTGTTAAATCTTATTACATTTATTATTCTCATGAATTTTCGAGGATAATTGGAAAATAGATAAGAAGGGAAAATATGAATAATAATTAAAGAGGTAATGTCAAGAAGATGTTACCACTGAAATTATCAAAATTGAGTGTACATGTTTCAGCAACTTTTTACTCAACTGTTCGTGTCCATTTCGTACTCAAATACGTAGTGTACATGCCAGTCATACTAATATAAAACAATAACAAATACCATCACAATAGCAAACTTTCTTGTCATCTTTTATTTTATTTAAATTTGTCCATCATCTATACCTCTTTAACAAAGTACGTACAGAACAAAGTTGAAGAAAAATAAACAACCGAAGACATTAAGGATTTGCATAAATTTGGGATAAAAGCAACTACCGTAACATAAGAATTGTTATGTAATCAGTTCTGGATTTTGAAGCAAATATTTCTAAGAAAATTGTATGTTTTGTTTTTATTTCTCTATTAACAAAATTATTGACGCAAGATTTAAAAAAAAGTCAAATTTCTTCGTTTGTTTTTTATGAATTATCTTCAATGAACATATTAAACTTTGTAAATTTTGTAGTAACGTTAATAATATCGTAAAAACTTGCTAAATTTTGTAATATATTTATAAAATAACAATTAGTGTCTATTGTAAGATTTTAAGTAATAACTACGATTTAGCAGCGAAACGTAAGTTAGGGTTTAGATGACATTATTGGAAATTTTTAATTGCCATTTATTATTACCACCGGACGTTTAGATGACTGCTCAAACCGCGTGGCGGATGCAATTGTTCACGCCCGCGCCGCCGCTCGCCGCAGCTGGCGCCCCCGGCGGGCGGCGGGCGGGGGCGTCATCAGTGTGCCGCCCACGATCGCGCCGCGCCGCGCTCGAAGACCTTTTTGGTTGGGGGTGGGGGGAAGGCTCACGCCCGAGACCGCACGTCGCGCAACTTGTTAAAAAGACGTCGCGGATGTGGCGTCACCTGTCTGGCACGTACTTCATCTTTCTCTCGCCTTGCCTCTGTCGCATTCCTTCCTGTTCGTTAATTCGTTATCATATTTATAATGCAAGAAGAAAGTCTGTTACATATTTGTTAAGTAGTTCTAATAGCTTCTTTGAAACTAAGTGTATTAACCGTCATGCCAAAAATGTACAACAATTACTTCAACAAAAGCCTTCCATTAAAAATAATTAATAAAAAGTTGAAATAAAAGAATACAAACAATTTGGTTCATCAGACGAAGTGATTGAAAGTAAGCGCCGCTTTATTGAAGGTCACGAAATCCTTTGTGGCGTTTTGCGTGGCTAATAAAATAGGTTGTGAATTTATAACGTAATGATTTTAATTGTTCTTCCAAACGTAGGTCTCACGTATTCCCTGTGTATTGCATTTGTACTCGTAGTTAGTCGAAGAATAATTGCAGGATCATGTATCGTGACACGAGACTTCCTTTATCCTCGCCATCCTTTGTATGTGATGGACTTACTATTCCTCTCCACGTCGGTCGTGCTGGCGCCATCCACGGAGAATGCACGTGGCGCCATCCTGGAGCCTGGCTCTCATTCTTTTTGTTTAAATACCTTCCTCGAAATCTTGACATTTTCGTCGTGAATGACTTGGATGGGGTTATAGTTAAAATATGTAAGTGTATAGCTTTTTTATTTTTTCTCAAGCTACGTACGTAAGAAAGTATTGGAATACTGCAGCAAAAGCTAATATTTTTGACAAAGAAAGTCTTATTGTGGGGCCTTGAAATCGAAAATGTGCATAAATCTTGTTCTAATATGCAGTAAATTACTTCAACTAACACGTTGAGGAGTCACAATTTTTTTGTGCGTTCTTGTTACCGAAAAATTGACTGACGGCAAAGTATCTGTCTCTACGTACTGTGTCTGTCTGCTTGTAGGCAACGTTGGTGCTTAATCCGTTTAGAAAATGTTCTCCAAAATAATTGATATTCCACGATAAATATGGCTCAACTCGAAGCATTGAGGGGTTCAAACAAATATTTTGATTTTTGAGGAGTACTTTACAAGAAGCCTCAATAACATTTCCAAAGTTTTCCCTAAAATGGCTATAAATTTTTGATTACACTATTTAGTCAAATATAAAAAAAAGGAGATTTTTTGAAATTTGAAAATTGATTTAATTTCGAAATGATTACACCTAGCCTAGGTCACTGTCGAGATACTATGGACCAATTCTAAGTATACTCTGTCTTACACGGTCGAGTACATAGAGCACTGGCTGGATGTAAACAAACATACACGGTCCAAGTCAACCACACTACTCTACTTTGCGTTCTCGCAGCCGGGTGAAACTGATGTTCCAATTACAGATACGCAATCTTCATGGAAAAAGTGAACGATTTTTTGTTTTTAAACTGTCAATAAACAAAACCCTATTTCTCTTGTACTTGAAATAATTAGACACGTGTGTTATCGTTTTTTTGTCTCTTTGTTGTTAAGCCAAGACTTTTTCTTTGTTAATTTGGCGAATGCTCTCTAATTAAAGTAGTGGTTCAAAAGCGTCTATTATTAAAACTTTTGAAAAGCGGCGTGGAATTGCACGAATGCTGTTCGAACTTGCTGGCGAACGTCTCGGATGTCGACGGGGAAGAAGTCGCTTCGCATGAAATAATAGCCTCATAGCCCCCTCCGCGGCTTCCCTCTTCCACCTGCATCTCCTGTGCGCGGCATCAGAGTGCGGAGCCATCGCCGGAGCTGCGAACACGCCACTTCCGCTACTTGCCCATGTTTCTGAGTCAGATGCAATTTTTCTACGTGTTGGGAAATTGTAAAAGTCTTCACGTTATTAGAAAAAGTCAACACAAAATGTACTCTACCTTCTTTAAATTTGAATGTTGTCCGACAGTTATTTAATAACAATAACAACACTAACATTATTTAAGAAAGATAATGTTAACTGAAAACTTGAAGTGTACATTATATTATTTCTGTTGCCGACATTAAGGCAGATTTAGTATCTCGAAAAACTCATTAATGGTCATTCTTTCTCAGGTTTCCGAAACTTTTCGGGTATTTTCTCGAAAAGTGCAACCCCAAGGAGATGAGCCTTTCGGTCGTCCTTTTGAATGGGAATAACGGTGGGAGTCAAACTCCGTCTCCAGCGGTGTAAGTCCTTTGGACGACTGCCCCACGTGTTGCCGCTGCGAGTTTCTACGAGTAAAATATACGTTATTCGATAGAATTTCTCGTGACCTTATTCTTTTTACATGGGACTTATTAACGTAGTGTGTTTAGCTTAATTCTAAGACGTTAATTTAGAACTCGAAAAAAGGATGACAAAGCAAAAAGAGACATGCATGTAGTGGACAGAAATACCAAAAGATCTGTAGATTAGAAAGTAAAGAATATGTTTATGAGTTATAAAGAATATGTCGTAACAATTTTTAAAAAGTTGTAAGGTTGCAATATTGATGATGATAAAAAAACGCCACATAATCGAAATGCAAAAGAAAAAACTATTAAATTCTCGTAAACAGTCGCCCTCACGTCACTCCCTTTCTTGGGCTGGAAATTGACCACGACTTCCGCCATCTTGGCGTTAACCCTTCCTTGCCTTGCTCTGCCCGACCCTCCGCCGGCGTTCCCAGCGCGGGAGGGCTTCTCCCCTCCTCTGCCCCTCCCTTCTTCTCCCCCCGCCCCCCGACTTCGCTCCGGGCGCGCGGGCGTCTTGTGCCCCCGAGGCGTCGCGGCGCAGGATGAGCGCTGCTAATTAGAAGGCGCCTGTGATCGGATCAGCGCCGCGGCGCCGCGCCACCCTGCGCCCGCTCGCCCGGAGGCGGCGTGTCTCAGCTCGACCCGACCCCCGCCCTGCTCTTCTCCCGCGCCCCGACTTCGGCCCCCCCGACCCTCTCCCCCCCCCATTCCCCCTCACCGCCCCTCGTCCTTCGAGCCCTTCGTAATGGAGAAGGCGTGTCGGCGTCGCGCGGCGCCCTTCAGCCCTTCGCGCCTCATCCCTTCGCAGAGCGCGAATCTTCCTCCGCTTCCGCCCCCTCCCCCGCCCCGCCCCGCCCCGTCCCGCCCCGCTCCGCCCTCGCGGCGTTTTGCTCGTGCTGCCGTGCCGACTCGCCGAAGCTCGACACCTTGCGTCATTTTATTTTCCGTAGACGTACTTTGTGACGTTTGCATTGTGCTTATTGATTGCGAATCTTTTGGACTCAAAAAATCTCATTTAAAATTCGTTTGTGAGTTCTACATGACTTCTCTCACCATTACTACAATACCACTGCTGTGAAATGTCATATGAACAATTATTAGTTAGATTAGCATCGTACTTGTAATTGCTACCTCCATTTCATTGAGATCTCACCAACAGTTCGAGTTTTTTCTTCACTCAGTTTCCTCATAATATTAGTGATTTCCTTTACCAGTACTCGACTCTAGATATTCATTCTTCCAAATACGTTTTTTTTACAAACACTCACTTCGTCGAATTCATCACCTCGGGTTTGAACTTTTTCCTTGTGGTTCTTTTGCTAAGCATTGTTTATTTTTGGACCTTACTTTATTCTTTGATTTAGTTGCATCTCTTCAGAAGATTAACCAGTTATAGTAAACAAAATAAGAGTGAAATTAAAGATGAAAATAACAATAAATCTTGGGATTACGTAATTATCATTGACTGCCAATTTGTAATATTCTCTCCAACATTCTGATCTATCTCTCGTTCACTGTTGATAATACGGAAGTGTGCGTACTATGTGAATCCCTGCTCTACATTTTTTAGGAAATGCGCTCTCGTCAATATCAAATGCGCGTTCGTAGAATGCTTGCTCAATAAAGGTCACTGGAAATAACTTTCCAGAAACAATTACCTACATCGAACGGCCCACGTAAATAATTACTCAGCTCACTATTGTGCTTGGCGTCTGCTGAATTTCTGTTTGTTGCCAAATCTTGAGTGACTCTTTTCCTTTGCGGAGCGAATGGAACTATTTTAACTGAGACAAGGAATAATTACTTTTATTGTGTGATTAAAATGTTAGTATGCATCATAGATGTAACTTATTCTTCAACAAATCTTTGCAAAGCGAGTGTACTCTACAAGAAAGAGCATAAAAAAAAATAGTTTTTATTGTAGCTGTATTCTTGGATAAAACCAAAACGACGTTTTTTTCGTTTTCTGAATATATTTTTTGCTATTTATTTGATAATTTTCAACAAAATTGTACCATGTAACCACTTTTTCTGGCAAAATATGTTTAATCTGAAGCAGGTCGGGTTTACATATAGTAAACGTAAAATTCTCTTAAAGTATCTTCAAAATCATTGGATGTCCCCGAATGAGCATTCGACGTAGGGCAACAATTGCGAAACAGTTGTTTTTTTAATCTGACGAACGTTAGAGTAATTTAGTAACATTACTATTATGTGATGTATTCATTGAGCTTGCTCTCTCATTGGGCTCTATAATTCCTTTGAGTTCCTCTCCGAAGTGTTAACGTATTGCGACGTGGACACCGCGTCCTCAATATGCGAACAGAGACCGTCACAACCACATCAGCGGGAGAATTGAATTTCCGGCGACGCCGGCCGACTGTGCATCTCGTGCGTCTGATGTTCGATGCATCATGGCATTGCCCTAGATACCACCCACCCGACCTCCCCCATCTCGCCCGCCCCACTCTCCGTCTGTCTACCCGTCCGTCCGTCCATCCTGTACATGCAAACGAAGTCCGCTCTCTGCACACGAGCAAAACCATTACCCCGAGGCACCGCGTCTTCCTGCGGAAAAAAAGAATCACCATCCGATAAGCGGAGAATTGGCTTTTTTTTTCCTGTGCGAGCGGACGATGATTCATGTTCAATTTGCTTCGATAGAACCAGGGAGAAATGGCTTTTGAGAAATATTAAAAAATACTCCAATTACCATTTAATTTAAAAGCCCAATACCCATGAGTCATTGAGTCTGCGTCGGCGCGCCCGAGCCTGGCGACGAGACGAGGGCGGACGGCTCAGCGTGTAGTGTGCTTTGGGGATGAGTGTGGGTGATGCGGCGAAACGCGAGGGGGAGGGTGCGGCAATAGTAATCGGATCAGACATCACCACTGCGAGGGTCCTAACAGGCCTCACAGACGGTGCAGGTATTTGCTCATTCAGAGCATATCACTCGAGTACGAACTCAATGTCTGCGTAGTTCAATCGCAGTGTTCCTAGTTGCTTGATGACAAATATCACTGCAGTGATAGAGCTAAAGTGCTTTTGTAGAGTCATTAAACTGTGTTATAGGTAAAATAGTTGATTTGATTTTTCAACCAAAATATAGGGAATTTATTTTTTGTAAATCATGACATAAAGTTATATATTTTGTTACTGTCAATTCTGAAAATGATTTTTTTTAAATATTATTGTCACCTCAAGTTTAATTTTGTAGTTGTACATAATAAGACGGACATAGTATACAACTATAAACTCACTTGCATGTCCTTAATAGAATTGTTAGTTGTACGAACAGAAAAAGCCATTGGAAAAAAATATTGTCATCTATTTGTTATCTCCTATAAGACAACTACTACAAATTTCGAAAATTAGGTTTACATGGATATTTCTTTGCTACGAATTATACGATAATGAACCATTTCTATAATAATTATTTCCATATTTACCTTAGTTCACAAAATGTTTAAATGTGCAGAAATTCTATGATTACGTAACGATATTCTCGCACATCAGGTTCCTTTTACAAATGTAATATTAGGGTCAAGTGCAAAATACACTGGTACACGTTGCTGTTCTTAGGCGAATTATGTCCATTCTTATTCTTCGAAAAAAATATTTTCTTTCACGGATACAGCGTCTATTCAGGAACACGATTCTTAATTATGGGTTGCATGGGCACTGGAGACAGCACTCCTGTTTACATGAGGCTTTCTGTTGTTTTCTCGGGAAAACTGAGCACATAACGTTTAGAAGCTAATTAGTTATAGCATTCAATGTTTTGTGCTAATATCCCGAGGTGATAGAAGCTTTGATTTAATTCACATTGGTTTGGTTGATAGAAGTAAATTTAACGCTTCCATCTCAGATTGAATGATTTCCGGACTCGTCAGCTGCTACGGTTATTAGTTCCGTTAGCGCAGTTCATATTTTATTTCGAGATGTACCGCTTTTACTTCCCGAATGGTTGATGAGATCCAGTGCTTTTACTTCCCGAATGGACTCAGATGTTGGCAACAGGGTTTCCCGCCTCCAAGCATCACCCCCTGGTAGGGCACTGCCGTAATAAGTACAAGCTCTGAGCTCCCGATCGGTCGATTTTAGAATTCTTTATTCCATTTCTTTGCTGCATACTACATTCGGCGAAACTTAACAGTAAGTGTGTTTAAAGCAAAGATACGAAGACGTGTCCGGCTGTCACTCAATAAGCCCGACACACTCTCATCAGTCGGTATATTCGTGAAATGTTGTAACGTTTGAGAGAGTGGTGTTGAAGGTACGCCTGCTATTGACTGTGATGAACATATGTTAAACTGTTAAACGTCACTCACTTTCCGCGTTGACGGATATTAAGCACTCGCTTGCCTGGATTGGTGGTAGATGCAGTGGCGCACGCGACCTCCCCCTCCTCCTCCTCCTCCTCCAGCTCCGCCGCCGCCGCCCGCACCGCGCCCCCTCCCTTCGTCTCGCGGACGCGGCGCCGGAGCGCTTCGCCTCGTTGACAGCGCCTATCGCTCATCGCACGACGCCGCCGACGCCGACTTGGCTCGCTGTTTACGGGGCTCGGCCGTCGCCACCTCCCCGCCAAACTCCACGTGCCCACGCGCTCCCGCCAAACTCCCCGTGCCCACTCCGAGCTGGTTCGCATGCGCTCCCGCCAAACTCCTCGTGCCCAGTCCAAGCTTGTTCGCACGCGCTCATACCAAATTCCCCGTGCCCACTCCGAGCTGGTTCGCTCTCGCTTCAGTCAAACACCCCGTGCCCTCTCCAAGTTGGGTCGCACGCGCTCACGCCAAACTCCCCGTGCCCACTCCAAGTTGGTTCGCACGCGCTCCCGCCAAACTCCTCGGGCCCAGTCCAAGCTTGTTCGCACGCGCTCATACCAAATTCCCCGTGCCCACTCCCAGCTGGTTCGCTCGCGCTCCCGCCAAACTTCCCGTGCCCACTCCAAGTTGGTTCGCACGCACTCCCGCCAAACTTCTCGTGCCCACTCCAAGCTGGTTCGCACGCGCTCACGCCAAACTCCCCGTGCCCACTCCAAGCTGGTTCGCACACGCTCCCGCCAAACTCCTCGTGCCCACTCCAAGCTGGTTCGCACGCGCTCCCGCCAAACTCCCCGTGCCCACTCCAAGCTGGTTCGCACGCGCTCCCGCCAAACTCCTCGTGTCCACTTCAAGCTGGTTCGCCCGCGCTCTCGCCAAACTCCCCGTGTCCACTCCAAGTTGGTTCGCACGCGCTCCCACTAAACTCTCGGGCCCACTCCGAGCTGGTTCGCACGCGCTACCGTCATACTCCCCGTGCCCACTCCAAGCTGGTACGCACGCGCTACCGCCAAATTTCCCGTGCCCACTCCAAGTTGGTTCGCACGCGCTCCCGCCAAACTCCCCGTGCCCACTCCAAGCTGGTTCGCACGTGCTCCCGCCAAACTCCCCGTGCCCACTCCAAGCTGGTTCGCACGTGCTCCCGCCAAACTCTCCGTGCCCACCCAAGCTGGTTCGCACGCGCTCACGCGACCTATCCGTGCGCTCGATCTATTCTCACCCCACATTACCAATCACACACCCCACCATTTTCTGGCTCGTTTGCGACCACACTTTCTTCCCGACCGTCATGCTCCGACCGACCTCTCTGTTTTCCTTAGCTATACGGTTTCGCAAAGATTTTGTATCTCATGAAGTCGCATGTTCTCTCTCTACTACTCCATCCTCTTCTATTGCCTCCTGCTAGCCTCACTACTGCCCCTTCATGCCCCCACCCCGCATTACCTACATACACACTTTCGAAGAAAAACCTCCTATTCCCTAACACCATTGTTTCTATGTTGCTTGTGTAGCGTGCTGTAAAAAAGGATTCTATGTACCAAACTAACCACGACAATTCTACATTTTCTTTGGTTTCTGCGTCCCCAATGTAGCCTGCTATAGTTCACAATTTCCGCAGCAATCAAGCTTTACTTCCAAAACCAGTCTTTTCCTTCTTCTCCACCTCCTCCGTCAGCTCATCTTCTTCACCCCCGCCTCCGTCCTCGGTTCCGACGACTTCGCCGCGGCCGCATCTTCTTCACCCCCACCTCCGTCCTCGGTTCCGACGACTTCGCCGCGGCCGTATGAATGTAACTCGCGCAGAAAGTTAAATGAGTCATCTTCTATCACAGATTTGTACTCGTCATCGTTTTGTCGGAGACGGAGCTCGCAAAAACAGCCGACGGGCGCTTTGTCCGCGGCGATCGCGGGCCTTGGAACAATATTTTGATTGATTCCGCCCGACCGCCCTCCGCTCGGGGGACCATCCCCAACTCCCTCGGCCCGGGACATACCCTCCGCCGCGCCTTGCTTGTCCCGGCCTCCGTCTACTCCTCGGCGCCTCCGAGTCGCCGACGGCGATGCGTTGTTTTGCTACACGGAAGATAGCGGCGGAACAAGAAATAAAACTCCGACATTTCTCTATTCTTGGATGATAGGAGTGGCCATTTTGGTGAACAAAGAACTTGACGCAATACATTTCTATATAATGATTGGACGCATGATTAAGGCCTGTCATTGCGGTTTATTTATCGTGTATTTTCGAATCATAAGTAAGATGCCAGAAATATTTTAAGGTTTCAAATACTAGTAGTTCATATTTGTTCTGGGCTGCTCGTTTTATTTGTTTCTTTAGAACAATGTAAGTCTGAGGAACTATTTTTTGTTACACATAACTTTTGGACATTTTTTTCATACAATAAGTGATAACAGTCGTCTGTAATTCTTTTGAATCCAGTGTTTTATTGAAGCTCTCAGTGCCTGCAAAGTAATGCTGCTGTCGTGGTTAAGTTGTAACATTGTTTTATATATATTTTCTTCGTAATTGAATAACGAACAAAATCTATATAACAATCATAAGACTTCGTGTTCTGGCTGAATACAATCACGAATTGATTAGTACTGTATTAGGACAAATCATTAATATACAAATTTCTGCGTATTACAAGTTTAATTATTTTTTTATTTTTATTTTTTCATAAAAATTATATGAAAGAATTAACTCTACAGAAAGCATCTAAATAATCCAGAAATAAAACTAGAGAATATTTAAAACTCGTTTAACACATACAGCCGTACAATAACGTACACGCTTCTAGAAATTTTTAATAAAACAAACAGAACAATATTATGGAATCGTCATATTTCGGAGGGAGTTTGGGACGTGGGGACTTCGTGAGACAACAATGGTGGATAGTCGGAGAAACCGAATTGCCTTGTTCATTGACACGATGCTCCAGGTTCTCGGTGCGAGGTTCGAAAATATTGTCCTACTGTTTGCCCAACGAGTCTTCGAAAATATTATCCGTGTCTCGTTCGTCGGAAGAGAGGCTACCAACTCCTTTTGCTTCCTTTTTTTCCTTTCTCCGTTCCTGGTTCTCCTTCTTGAAGACGGGTGGGTGCGTTATAGAAAGCCACTTCGACGAGATGGGAAAGAGATGTCCTCTAAAGCTAGGAGTTCGCCGTGATGCGCGGGTGGTGACAGACGGCCGCCATTTTGTCCAAGTGACTTCTTGGGCGCGAAAATGGAGCTGTCGGCTCCAATATCGGTTCCCTCTCAATGGAACAATTTTATCTCAATAAATTCATATTTGTAGATCTTTTGTTTTAGTTTAACAGTTTTTTACGGAAAAAAAGAATTAAAGTCGTATTCTAATATTGGTACATATTTTTATTTAATTAATAATACCAAAAAAGAAAGAAAATGTGTTTACGTTTGTGAGACAAACATTATTTGTATATTAGTTGATATAAAATAATAGGATGATATCGCATTTGATCGCGCTATGTAAAATTAAACATTCTGCATTTATGTAGGTAAAATATGTTACCAGAGAACATTTTGCTTGGTATCAATGTTCGTAGACAATGTAATTAATTGGCTATTAGCTTTTCAATATTTCATAACTCTGTTGATAATGATGAAATCTCCAAACATTTTACCTTGAGTAGCGTTTCAAAAAACGATTCCTGGAAAGAAGTTCATTTTAGAGCAGTTACAGTCGCCAGAGAGCGCGCAGTATGACCTCTGGTAAATGGATTACTTACACGTTGAAGCATTTGTAACAACTCTTTCATTATTCGGTCTGTAACGTGGAAGCGGCGGCCGCTGGAAGTAAAGTTGATTTACGAGCGCTTCAGATCGTATATCTCCATCGCGAAGTCGGGAGGCTGCCTCGCACCCTCCCCTCCCGCCCCGCCCACGGAGCGGTCTACGGAGGCGAGCAACTCACTTCGCTCTGACGCGCATGGGATGGCTCCACCCCTCTCCTACGCCACCTTGTGCTTCGTATCTTATTTCTCCCCCAGTTTCATCGGTTTCTTATTGTTCTCTTCATCGTTTCTTCACTTCATCCCGTCTGTATTTTCCATCGTCTTTCTCCTCTTCTTACTGTGGCCTCTCAGTCTACTCTTGTTCTTCATATTCCACCGCCGTGTCTTTCCCTTGTGATCCTCTTCAATCCGTCATTCCACTTCATCCTAACATTCTTGCTCTAATTATTTCTTCGTGTCTTCTCTTCCTCTGTCTGCTTGTTCCGTCAGGCTTAGTACAAGAAATATACAAATATGTGAATTGTTATTTTTTCAAAATATTCTACCCAATTTACGACAAATGGACAAACACGTAAATGGAAGTCAATAATAATTAATATTTGTATGAGTACAAAATTCCAAAATTGATCTTAGCGAAATATTTCTTATTCCTTTCAAGAAACACCACATGGAAAGTTTAATATATTTTATTGTCTTCTATCACTGTCAAAAAGTCTCTAATTACTTGGTTATTTCTCTTTAATTCGACAGTAAATTTAATGTTTGTACAACATCGTTCGATTTACTGGTAACCCAGTCCTAAAAAGTTCATCATATCAAGGTTATCACTATAACACACTGGATCGTAAATGTAATGTTAACGCGTATTTGAATATTCCCCACATTGAACTTACTGCGTCAATGCCACCTCTCAGTATTTAATTAAAACAATTTCTTTCCATTTTTGCCTCTTACGTTTTAAATTCAACATAGCCTGTTCCCTTTGTTAACAATCAATCATGCTTATATTATAAACTGTATCTAACAAATAGTGAAAGGAAAAATTGCATGTCTTCTTAACCCATCCTTTACTCATAGTTATATCTATTATGCTCAATCCTTCTGAGCAAGTGAGTTGTCATTCCGTGTGTCGCGGTCTGCTTGCGTGAACCTGAACATATTTATCAAATCTATACAGAACATTCTAAGATAATTCTCGAAAAATCGTTTTTTGGGGAGCTTGAATAACGTAAAGAGCGTGTTTTGGGAGTTTAAGGCACCTACAAAGGTGATAATTCTTTTGATTCCTCTCCACAAGGTGAATCGATTGACATGATTGTGGTTTGTTCTTTCTAAAATATTATGGAAAAAAACTGCTTTTGGAAGAGTATTAAGGTTCTAAAATGATAAAGAATTAAAAACCTATTTATGGTAATAAATTTTGAAGTAAATTTGCATGTCCGAGGATGCTCTATAATGTTTAAAATTTGTTTTTATTATGAACTTGTATAGAACAAATTTAAAAAATCATATTGAAGATACCTAAGGATGGTTCCACGTTTAGCTAGTAAACATACCACGTCGTGCGTCACTTGCATGATGAACCGTTTCTTCTGCTAAAACAGTCATTTTTCCCCTTTCAATTTACCTTGCACTTGACGCTATATCGCTTTATGTTCATTCATCTCTCATATTATCTCCGTGAAAACAAACACCTTTCGTATTTATACATAAAATGTCTCCTTCTCGCTTGACTTGTGTATTGGCGAGGTGCGAGTGTTGCGCAGACAGCTGCTTCTGCCTCTCGTCCTCCGCTTCGTATTCAGCGAGCGCTGGCTTGCGAGGGAGCCGCCGGCGGCAGCGCCAGCGGCGGCGCGAGCGTGGGTGGCGCCGCGAGGAGCTGCTGAGCGGGATTTGATGGGCGACCCGCGCGCCGCGCCGCTTGCGCGAAGGAAAACAGTTGCGCCTCTCCAAGCTGCGACGCAACGCAACGCGCCCTGCCGCGCCCCACCGCTCCCCGCTGCGCCCCGCCGCGCCCAGCCGCGCCTAGCCGCCTGCTTGTGGGGGGAGGCGGTGTCGGTGAGCGTGCGGTGTTTGTGCGGTTGAGAAAGAGAGAGAGGAGATGAGTGGGAGAAAATGAATGTGTGTAGTGTGTGTGTGTGTGTGTGTGTGAGAGAGAGAGAGAGAGAGAGAGAGAGAGAGTGAATGTGTGTGTGTGAGAGAGAGAGAGAGTGAATGTATGTGTGTGTGTGTGAGAGAGAGAGAGAGAGAGAGAGAGACGGGGGGTGTAGAGAGTGGCTGCTTGGCCATGCTCGCAAAGATACTCTTACGTATACAATGGCTGAGGCGCCGGCCGACATGTGGGTAGCGGTGAGAAGAGTCAGTGGCAGCGGAGAAGGCGAAAGGGAGACGGCGAATGCGACAGGGAATTCACTGCTGAGGGCGGCGGCATCGGTGGAGACAGCGGCGGAGGCGTTAAACGTAGCAGAGAGGGAAGAGGTGACGCTAGCGGCAGAGGCGATGGCGAAAATGGCGGCGGCGGCAGCAGTGCCGGCCAACAGCGTTGTAAATTTTGTACCATCTTGCGAAGGACTGCATCCTCGTAGCGATTATTTCCGGTTGCTGCGGCCGCCGCACACAGTCACGGTACTTGACGGAATTATCATATATACGAAGATGGCAATGAACGTGGATGTGAAGACTATGGAGATAGTTTACAAGCTAAACAAGGAAACGAATTCTAAAATAGGGCGTAATGGGGAGATAATCGACATTTAAAGTCACTTGTTTCCTCAAAAAATCTCGGTTTGCATTACATATAAACTTCATTTTATGTGTTGAAAAATTGGGCATCAAGACTCGAGAAGAGGGTCGATTTTTTCTATGTAGAGAAATAACGGTTGCAAGATGCGGCACTTCCACAATGGTCACCTGCGATTTGACTTTAGAGTCAAGACAGTGCGGTCAAGCAAGGGTGGTTATCACGGAACTGCTAACGTTATCGACGCCACAACTGATTAAATTGTCCCATATCGACACCGGTTTCAGCGGAAGGACACTCTCAGGCTTCCTATCTTAGCGTTCTGAATTTAGAGCGCCTACAAATAGTTTGACCTACATACTGGAGTAGATGGAACTCTGAATCGTTGCTGAGATGAGCGTTTCGCTGGGAGATGCTAACTTAAAATCTCGGACCTTAAATCCAAATATTCTGGACGATCATATCAAAATCTAGTTACTTAATTCACGTTATTGAACAATAGTTATAATTTTCTTGGATTATCTTTAATTCTAAAAAATGGTTTTGTTGATATCTCACAGACTGCTGAAAGTGTACAAGAGGAATCTTGTACAATATCTTTGTATTTATTCATTGCTCAAAATTACCTATTGATTACTTATATCGATATGAAAATGATACCTACTGCACGTGTTACCAACTAGATAAAATGTAGTCGCGTGAATATGTTTTACCATAGTGTTGAGACTGCGTGCTGATTAACACTATTTCTAGTTTCTGACCTTTATCAGATACATAATTTTGTATTTGATAAAGCGGCGTGTTTTAATAATTTGAAGTTAGTGTAAAGCTTGAACAGCATTCATGTTTTTAGTGTTATAATTTTGTTTGACAAATATTTTTATCTGACGTAAACATTTAAGGATGAAAGAAACGGATGTGATTAAAATCTGTAAGCATCTTCGCAAATGTTATGCCGTGAACTATGAAATTGAAACACTTTTGTTAGTAAAATTTCCAGATTTCGGTTCCGGAATGTATCTCGCAAAAATGGCAAACGTTCCAGTCGAGTTGCGACGCCTAACGGGAATTTAAAGTAATTCTAAAAAGTTGAAGACAAGTTCATTTTATGTTTTTGTGTGTATGAGTTAGAGTTAAAAAGGGTTGCTGGCAAGCCAGTAGATTTTACAGAAGGGAAAACCGAGCTATATCAGAAGTTATTGCCGAGGGGTAATTCTAGGGCTCGAGAAAGTAACCATGGCTGTATATGTACGATGTGGAAGTTAAGTAAATTTAGTACGGTAGACTGTTCAAATGTCTAAAGAGGTTTTCCAAGGCGCCATCACTTTGTTTGTAGTTCAGTTTGTAGTAGTTCAGTAGTAGTTCAGTTTGGAACCTGTGTTAGTCGTTTATAGTTTGGGTCTCCAGCTTTGATAAGTTCTCTAATTCCCTTGATTTTTATTTTGGTAACGTCCCTAGTTTTTTAATTTACTTTCCAACTTTCTCACTTTCATCCGCGCCGCCCTCCTTTCTTTTCGTCTACTCCATTTCCATTCGGCCTTTATTACCTCTGTTTTTTATCTCGCCCCTTTTCCCTTCGTCTGTACATTTCAACTCTCACATCCAGCCCTCTCACTATGTATTTCTCTTAATAAGACTGTACGTTATTCATCCTATTCAATATGTCCTCCGACCAGCATTATTCCTTTCCTTGTGGACTCTTCGTCCTGGTAAGTATATCCCTCGAATTGACTGCTACGAACTTTATTACCTACTATCTCGAGCCTGCATTTATTTTTTAAAAACCTCTATTAAATAGTACACCTACGTTTTCTACGTAGTTTCTGTGCAACATCTAATGAGTTCACGACTTTTGGAGGGTATTATCCTAGAATTTCTGAACTTTAGCACCCTTTTCATCACTGCTATTTGACACATATTCTTGATCGGTTCAAAATGTTATTTTCTCTCATTCACTTGCAACATTGATCGACCATCCTGGCCACGAAAGAGAGTCTTCGCCTCAATGTTTCGATTCAACGGGGGGGGGGGGGTCTTCACGTTGCGCCGTGTAAAATGAATACCAGGCGGCGGTTGGTCGGGGTGGTGAGTGCGAAAATTGTCCCGCTCACCCGCCGCTCTGTCTTGCGCCGGATGATGTCCCGCCTCGGGGCAGAGCAGGGGACGAGTGGACAATGGCGCGAGCAGGTAAGTACTTAACGCGAAACATCAATCCCGCGCCGCCCCGTCCTCTCGCGCCCTCAGCTCTCCCGCCCTCCGCCTCCGGGGTTTTGCAGCTCGGTAACTTTGATCCCCACTTGGCCGCTGGTGAGCTCCTATCAGCCGCCGTCGCCCCTGCCTGCGCTATCTGCGCAGCCACTGTCACCACCACGGTTCCCGGCATTCCATACCACCGCCCAGGCCCCTACATCACAACCGCTCAGTCCTCGCCACCACCATTACCACAATCCCTTCCACCACCTTTGCCATAGTCCCCGCCACAACCCCTGCAGCAGCTCCCAGGACATTTCTCGCCTTAGTACCCTCTCCCAAGGCATCGACCTTGATCTTCAATTTAGTGTTCGCACTTCACCACAGCCTTCGCCACAGCCCTCGTCGTAGACCCCTCAGCCTCAGCTACCACCACTATGAACACCACCACCACCACCACCATCACCTTCACCTTCACCTTCACCTTCACCTTCACCTTCACCTTCACCATCACCATCACCACCACCACCACCACCACCACCACCACCACCACCATCACCCTCACCATCACCCTCACCATCATCTTCAGCAACACCACCACCACCACCACCATCACAGGTCTTCGCCACGACCAATGTCACAGTTCCAGCCACAGCCCCGCTATAGCTCCCGTCTAAGTCCCCTCACTGCTCTGAATCATTGCATCACGCCCTGTCACAGCCTCAAGTACATTTTCGGCGAAGCCCTTCCTACAGTCCCCGCCACAGCCCCCTTCACCACCACCGCCACAGCCCCATGCGCTAGCCACAGTCAAAGGCCCCGTCACACGCGCTCATCCTTACATGTCTTTTTGCGATCTTGTCTTTGCCTCACGTTCTCAGCTTACCCCCCTCCTTTATTTTCATTAGTATCTTCCCTTCATATTAAATTCATTGATGATAGAACAATCAGAGCTAACATCAAAGTAACCACATCACTAATATACTATGATAATTAGTGGCATTATCTCCTACATGAATACTACGATCAGAAATGCCGTCTAGTGACCACTGCACATTTCAAATTCACCCTCACCAGAAATGTAATAACTTTCTGTATCATCACCCACGTCCATTTTAACCACCGCAACACCCATCAGCATAAGAAGGGTATCACCATAACCATCTCTCCTACTGGCATTATCACTGCCATTTATCCCCCGTTACTACACCCGCTTCCGCGTCCAGTACTCGACCCCATTCCCCCGCCTGGCGCCTCTCGACAGAGGAACAGAATTAAACACACGTGGGGGCGAGGCGTGGCGGGGGCTCGGTTGCCACCAGCGTGTGATTGACTCGCCGAGTGTTTTCCCAGCGCCACCCGGCGGCGGGTGTCGGGTGCAGCCCTCTCCCCCCCCCCTTCCCCCTCGATGCGTTGATACGCGCGCGGGGCGGCGCGAGCGGGGGCTGCTTTAATGGAAGGCGCGCGGAGCCCCAAGGATTCCGCCAGCAGCTCGAGTGCGCCCCGCGTACATGCACGCCGGCGAATGACTCATCACGAAATAAAGTGCGCCGAGGGTAAACAGAACGCCTGCTAATGGGAGGCTCGTAATTCGAAGAGCCCACGGCGCGGCGCGGCGCCGCGCTAACCGGTATCGCGTTGAGTGGTCATGGAAGACATGGTGCCGTAACGGCTAATGCAGATTTTCCAGGAGCTGGGCAACGATGTGGCGGAAAGAGCTCTGGCGTTCGTGAATGCTGAGATGGGAGGTACGAAGTGGGCTTGCAGTGTGATTCTGGGAAGTGATGTGTCGATTTTCTAGCGTTGATATAATGAACGTACGATATTATTGCCAATTGTTGTTCAAAATCCCGCTTCTAAATGAAGTATGACCGTTACAGATTTGTGGAGTCCGATTTCGAGTTCTATGCCTTGCAATAGATTCTAACAGATTATCGACATTCTAGTTGTTACAAAAAATTAAAAGGGCTTAAGACGTTCTAATGATTGCATTCCATTATAAGCTATTCGATCAGGAGTTTGTTTGCATTGTTGATTTCCTATTTAAGCATGCCCCTGATTAAGTGTAAGAATTCCTTATTCCAGGACTAACTATTCATTTGGAACAGACGACCAGATAAACAAGATTACAAAAATAAATTATCCATATTAAAACACTCTCATCATAGCAGCGTCGCATTTGATTGCCTCTTGATGTATTGTACGGGTCGAGTTTCTCGAGATAATTTTCCTTGCAAATGGATCTTCTTGCAATCAGCGCCCGCAAATGGATTCCGCTTCTATTTCTAAAGCGCGTCTCCGGTTTCCTTCCCGCGCGTCTACGAACCTGCTTCGAAGGAGCGTCGTCTTCCGAGAGCAAATTTCATCGGCTCGAAGAGCGCTGAAGTGGGAAGACGCGGATCGCTTCCCGGCCATCGATGCTCCGACGTTCCGGCCTCGAACGCAGCTTCAATACCGCCTCCGCCTCCCACCTCCCACCCTTTTGCTCGGGTTCCGCAAACAGCGCCGGCGCCGAGGCAGGCTTAATTAAATCAGAAGTCGCGTTTTGCACCGCTCCAGCCGTCCACGACGTCTTCAGGGCCGTGCCACCCCCGGAGCACTCGCCTCTCGACTCCCCTCGGCTGCCTTGGGCCACCTATCGTTGTAGTCGCCGTCGTTGCCTGCTTCCCGGTCTTATCTCGTTGCAACCCCCTACACTTGCGGCCCCGTTTTTTAATCTTTTCTTTTTAGCTATTGCACCCCATCTTCGTTCTATTTCTATTTCCAATTGTTATCCATAGCTCTTTTATTCGTTCATTTTGTCTTCTTTCCGATTTATAGTCCTCCGTGAAAGCACGAGCCCGTCGGGTTCTCTCCTGCTTTCGTCTTGTCCTATGTTTTACTCCTCTTTCCATCTTTCTATCTACTCACATGCCTCTTCTTGTCCTCTCCTCCCTCACTCATTTTGTTCTAACTCTATTTTTGCATTCTTCTGTACGCCTTGTGGTCTTCTTTTGCTTCCTTATCACCATTTATATTCTCGCTTATATGCTTTCGTTACCTTCCGCATTGTTTACGCCTTTCCTACTGTATATTTCCCTCCTCTCCAATCATTACATTTCGCCTTTGCTTACTTCACCTCTGTACATGGTCCTAGTCTTTCATTTGTTGCATCTAACCCCTCTTTCTTCAATGTCAGTCCCTTGTCTCGTCCCTCCTCTAACGTCTTTGTTCCTTGAACTTGCTGACATCGCAGTTGCCACCTCTTTGTGTATCTTCCGCATTGTTTCCTCTGGCCGTTCCGTCACCAAACCGTCTTCATCCCGCTCCCGCCTTGACTCCCCCCGCTCCCGTCCCCCTCTTGCTTCTACCACGCGCCCTCCGCTGCTTCGTTGTTTTCGCGGCGAGGAAATGAAGCTGACATTTCATTCCCGAAAATTTAATCAGAATCTGTACGCCAGATCGAATATTTTGTGTGTGCGCGCGCGTGCGCGAGGAGAAGAGACGCGGCGGAGTGCTGAGGCGCGCGACGGGGGGTGGGGTAGGGGAAGGGTGAAGGAGGAGGGAGGGGGAGGACTCCCGAGCAGTCAAGACAGTGCGAATAGGCCACGTTATTTTTCTCTCCCTCCCTCCTCCCCTTCCCCTCCCCCGTCCTCGTCTCGCACCTCCGTCCGCGCGCACTCTTCGCCAACGCTTGGCTTGCTTTCTCGTTCTCTCCATACCCAGCTTTCTCGCCCCACCCCCACCCCTCGCCATTCGCGCCTGAGTTTTAAAATTACCTCCCCGGGTAATAGGGAATCCTGCGTTAAAACCTTTTTCTCCGCCCGCGCGGCCGCCGCGCGGCCGCCGCGCGGCGCGGCGCGGGGCAGCGGGGCGCACGCCGGAGAAATTGTGTGTTCCCAACATTTCGTGAAACGCGGAGTTAGCGCGCGGCCCCGTCCGCAAACGCGTCGCGCGCTCCGGCGAACGTCGTCACTCCGCGGGGCTACGGGGGATGGGGCGTCGTCCTCCCTTGGCTGATGCGGCGGCGGGAAGAATTTTGGGTGGGTTAATTAAGTGCGGAGAAACAACTCGTGGTAAAACGCTCTGTATACTCTGCAAGCAACTGAGGATTTGTTATTGAGCTCAACACTCATATTCTGTTCGTAATGAGTTTACGCACCACAAATATGATTACTGTTGTTTGTTGGTTCATTGCAGATTTCTTATCTTTAAAGCCAAATTTATTGGGAGGAAGGAACGGGAGAGGAGTACCTATGTACTTGTATAATTCGATCTGTTGTAACTTTATAATTATAATTTAGGACGTTTAGTTGATGGACTGCATTATATGTTTCTAATTTGGTATACCATTGATTTTCGTACATTTCATTTTTACCAAATAATGTTGTTATACCTTACATAAAAGAATACATTGAGGAATATTATTTTAACTCCACTAATTATAGTCGATCTTCCAAATATAAACAAACTCTCGTTTTTCCTTCGTTTCGTTCTTCTCGTTTTCGTTCAGTTCCCTCAATCGTATCTTTGCATTATTGCGAGCTGCAGTGAATTAAATAAACATTTCTTGTGTTATGATCTATGGGCGAAGTGGATCTTGTTCCTAGGCACCGTGTACTTCCTGAGTCCAACACTTCCGTAAGGCCCGTAAGGGGTGGTGCCAGGCAAGTAACTCACCCCAGGAGCAATAACCTCCTTGTCGGTGATTTACGAGTCAGAGGGCGACGACGGCGGTCTGGGCAGTGGTAGTGGAAGAGTCATTATTCCTTGCAACAGTGCTATAGATGTATGCCGTCTGTTATAAGAAACTAGAAGAGGAGAAGTATTTCCTTGTTGATGAGCCTTGTGATTACCCATACCATTATCTTTGTCAAGTTTGTCGTTTGAATGATCATAATTCGTAGGAAATAGAGTAAACTCTACCTACATAAAAATTGGAAAACAAAACAGAGGTGTTGCTTGTACTTTTTATGGTTTGGAATGATCTATATAACGTTGTTCATATCCCACGTAAGTAATAAAAGAAATGAGCCTCTTGCAATTAAAATAAAGCTGAATATTTCTATTTATTTTATTCGTAATACTAATAAAATACAAATACTGGAGAAAGAAAATCATTTATTTCGTTATTCAGATTGCTGCGGCAAAATGTTCTTTAAAAGAAAATTTCAAGTAGGAAATTGATTTTAGATATTTTTGGTTTTCATGTGATCCTTTTAATTGTTATGAAAAGATACATTTAGCCTCTAAACTAGCAATAATTAAACCCATAGTCTTTCTTTGTGTTCGAATTTTAAACTGCTATTTCGAGAGGAATAAAACAAAATTTTACACTCACCAAAGTTTCAAAAATAGGCTCGCTATAAAACTGATCCTTACCCAACCCGTTTTCTTGAACGCGTTCTCCTTGCATTCGGACACGTCCTCACGGCAGCCGTCTCGATCAAAACAAAGGCGCCTTTGCCTGCTCGGGCGGGGTCATAAAGCCAACGGCCAGTACCTGCTGCCTCGTGCCTCGGGCGCGGCGTTCGGAAGCCGATCTGCATATGGAGATGCGGCCGCTGGCGCTGTGGGCAGAGGTTGGCTGGCGGCGCGGGCGCGGGCGGGGGTGGGGGCAGAGGGCTTCACATATCGCGCGAACGCCTTTGGCATGCCACGGCGGCGGCGGGCGCCGGCAGCTGCCTGTGCATGTTGAGGTGGTGGTGGCGGCGGCGGCGGCAGCGGCAATGGTGGGTGGACCCGGGATCTGGAGGCAGAAGGGTCGTGGGGTACCGTGGTCGAATGTAGATGCCAGTTGAATGTCATATCCTGATACTACAAACCCGGATGCAATGGACACTCAATAACTCGAAGTGATACTTACAACATTTATAACTCGAACATTGATAACTCCAACATTGATAACAAGATCAATCAAAACTCGAACGATAACTCGAATATTTATCACTCGAATTTCAATCATTCTACTGCGATCCCTCCACCTCGATTTCTTCCACCCGGTTCGCTCGTGCCTCTTCGATTCCAACTTTATCGAATTCACCACGATAACTCGAACTCTGAGATCTCAAAACTAAAAATCACAAAAGTATGAAAGCAACACTTATGCATAAAGTTTGAAAGATATGCTCGTCGAATAATTATAAATAGTTACGAAAGATATGTTTTTCCAATGGTTTACACTGGAGTGAAGTAAATTCCATAGTGGAGGCAAACGACCTTCAGTGCATGACCGACGGTCGCCCCGCCAGGGCGCTGTCGTCATGTCGCTTGTCGACATGCTGCAGTCGGACGTTGGCCGCGCCCATGAGCCCCTTCACTCCCGGCCGACGTCGTCGCTGCCCTTCAGGAATCCGCGATCGCGTCCATTCACATGCAGCGCGAGTTGGCCCAAGGGAATTACAAACCGCGTGCACGCGGTCTACAGGCGGGTGTCGCGTTTCCTGTCAATCACCTCCTGAAGGGAGGAAATGGCGTGAAATGTTCACAAAGAGTTTGAAGTGCAGGTGCGTCTGCAGAAATGGTTGATTGAGTAAAGTAATCGCATTATTCGAGAAGCTTATAAACATAATTTGCAGCTTACAAAGTTATTTGTTGGATGTTTTGAATAGCTCTTTCATTCCAGACTTTCTTAAAGATGATTGGAGGCAAGTTTGCAATATTACATTTACAATTGTTACAAACTTACGTGATTCACGCATATATGAAAAGTGAAGAGTAAACTTTTTGAGCGAAGAGAGCATTTTGAAAGGAATATAAAAACAGTTTAGAAGAAAATTGTTTAAAATATCATTCTGTTTTGTTTTTTTAATTTTTGCTGCATATGAGTACAAAAAAAGAAGAACGGAATTGAGGCCCTCGAGAATAAGAGTACGGTCAAGGTGAAGAATGGTAAAAAATATCAAAGTGAGAAACAAAGATGTGCTGAAATGTAGAGAAGAAAGATGACTTACAAATATTCTATTAAAAGGAAAGGAAGACTTGTTGAGTCATATAGTGAAAAGAAGACGAGTATTGTTAATCAGAATTGAGGGATCTTTTGAAAAGAAATGAGAAGGCCTATAAGAAGACTTAACCTGGAGAATTAATTGAAGCTTTTTTACTACAAGAAGACAATGAAGATGACCTGCAACAGAAGCCAGTGGAAATAACGATGATGTAAGAGATCTACATTCGGCAAAATGTCTGATAATGATGTTGAATTCACATTTCACAAAACTACGTACATTTGACTTTAATTTCATGTATCCGTTCACATGCATAAGGAGAGATAGAAAACACGAACCGTAGTACTGTTTAATTGATGAACATAGTAATCCAAGAATATATACTGCTCACCCGGAATATATCGACCGTAGATGAAATGGGGATCTAATTACAGGCATTAAACGCTTCATTGCCCTTTCTTCTCTATAAGCTCCCCCGCATTTTCTCTTGACTAGCACTTTCCCAGATAGTACTTTCGAGCCTTTTCTCAGGGCAGATCGGCTCTTTGAACGCTTCCGTCGCGTCTCGGCCTCCGCGCCGTCGACCCCGGCGGTTACATCTGCGGAGGCAGCGCGAAGGCGCGGGTGGCGAAGAAGGCGAAGAAGGGGAAGCGAGCGGCGGAGAAAGGAAGAGCGGTCGCCGAAAAGCCTTTAGCAGTGACGTACGCTTGCTTGCCCCGAGCGAGAATCGCACGGAGATGAGGTTGCTGCCGCTGCCGTGCGCACGTTGGTTCACATGCACATTCCTACAGCCAAAACGGCTTTGCTGTTGTTGTTTTTTTTTACTTCAAAGATCTTAAAAAAGTATTGGTTCAGTTAAGATAATTGGGCTATACTCGTGGACTCAACAACATATTTATGATGGCAAAATTGTTATTTTACATCAATTATCATTGGAATTGTGGATTCTAGATTCTGTTTGAAAAAATAGATTCATGAGAAGAACTTCCTGCATCATCACTCGAAGTAAAAAATGTAGTGGAACTGTAGAAATACGTCGAGTCTTCAATAGAGTGGTGTACCTGGTCACGTGGTCTAAAGCTTTTTTTTATTTAATTTTTTTAAACGCTTATTTAGAGTGAACGAGAAAAAGGGATAAATACTTCGCAACCACATGAGATCCCTCACAAGTGCAGCAGTCGAGATGGATCTATTCAGAAATTTCTTGTGTCTAAAATCCTAGATTTTAACTTTCATGTTAAGGTTAAAAATCAGGGATGATAGGCATTCTGTCGAAACAATCTTAAGTCTTTTGAAATAGCCCACTATATATTGTCTCAAATGAAACTGATAAGTGTAGTCTTCCGGTATTCCTGTAGGTGAGTTGTGTTAGACGTGGAATAGTGAACGCATTGATTGAATACATGATGTTAATAATTATAAAGATGATGATGATATTAACGAAATAAATGATAGAATGACAGACTAGTTATTTCGCTCCCACGTTTTCCACCTGCAGAGACCGGATTCGCACCCCGCCATTGAGCGGTGGAACGCCACCTCGCGGGCCGCGGGTCGCCGTCGTCGCCTTGACGCCGCGTGCGCCGCCTCGCCCTACTGCGCGCGCGGAGCGCCCAGCGCGGCGGATACTCGCGGTAACTCGATTTCCAAGGATCGGACCGCTCGCGGCGCGGCGCCGCCGGACGCCCGACGAGCGGCCGTCGCTTCGTCGCCCGCGTCGCCCGCGGCGGCGGCGCCTCGTGGGCGTGGGCGGAGCGGGGCGGAGCGGGGCGGGGCGGGACGGGACGGGGCGGGGCGCGCGCTAACGCGGTTACAGGCCGCGTGTGTCGCGAGAGGCCGCGCGTGCGTTCGGGCGGCGACTAACGTAGCCCCAGCGCCTTTTCCTTCTCGGCGGCGCCCTCCGCCCGCCCTTTCGCCTGCCGCGCCGGTAACCCGGTTACCGTTCGAGGTCTTCACGCTGCCTCGCCCGCGCCGCCGCCGCCGCCGCCGCCGCCGCCGCCGCCGCCTGCAGCGTTGGCGGAGATGCGCCGCGCCGTGACTTCGCCCCGTGTTTTGGGTGCCGCCGCTTCGAGATGAGGTGCGGCTAGCGTTGGTGGTAGCGTTGACGGGTGTTGGATATATAAAATTTAGTGAAACAGGTGGTGTTTCTCGATTATGTTTTATTATTCTAGCATTTTTTTGCATAAGTTGCATACTACTTGCTTAAGATGCTTGAAATATAAAAGCCTGAAGCCAAAGGAAATTTTGGAGCATTTGACGTATTTTGAAAAATGTTAGTACATAAAGTCGTGTAATTCAAATCGTATACAAACAAGACAAATTGCGATATGTATTCTACAATCAAGAAGTGTGCTTTACCCAAGCATCCCTATGTAATACTCGTGTATGCATCCGCTTGTAATACGAGTATAATGGAATTATCAGGTTACGTCGTGTATATTCTTAAAAAAAGGGACAATAAATTAAATTCACGATTGGAATAGGAGTAAGTGGGCGTATATGGACTTAAATTGAAACATGTTTTCTTTATTTTCGTTTTTTAACACCTTTATACAACATAACAATGTATGAACATATTATTTTTCTCCACTTCAAAGAAACTTCCCGATTCAAAATACCTATCATTTAAAGGGAAACAGGAACTGCTTCTTCTCTAAAAATAACAATCTGGCACCTTATCCCCGATAAAAAAAATACCGAACGGTAATCCTGGAAATGGACGCAACAAACGCGCCCGAAGCAAATTAAAACCGCCCTCACGCTTCCCCCGTTTTTAATGGAACACGAGCCTCCTGCTCAGCGGCTGCACCTCACGTTGCTTCCCGCTAAATCTAGGCTGCTTCGCGAGTTGCGCTTTGAATACAGGTGGGGGCGTTTGCAGCGCAGATGGGATCACGTTTCCTCTGATTCCATTTGCGCTGGCGGGCGCGGGCCAAGGAGCCCAAAGTTATTTTCTTTCTGTGGAGCGCGCGACTTATCTGAAGGCCGAATCAATGCGAGAGCCGCGCCGCGCCGCGCCGCGCCGCGCCGCGCCGCGCCGCGCCGGGACGGCACCTGCCGGTGTGGGAGGCGCCAGCTGCGCCCGCTGATGAATTAACTTTTCTGCCCCGGAGTAAATAAATTATTTGTGGGATAACTACGCTGCGCGGGAGACTGCCTCGGAGATATCAGTTTGTAATTAATTTCGATCCGGTTTGGCTTCCGGCTCTTCACATTTTTGAAAAATTTAGGGTGTTCAAATATTTTCTTTTTTTAAAATTTAATTGTTAGCTGATTTCGTAATCATTTGAAAGTTTTTAAAGTGTCCAACCTTGTTTAAGGAGCGGTCCTGAAGGGACAAGTTGATCTCGACATACCGGCTCAACATCTGGGAGGGCCCGGTCACGGGTGCGAATCCTATCCCGCCCATGTGGGTGAAGCCCCAGCTGCGAGCGCGGATGAATTAACTTTTGCCTCACGGAGTAAATGACTTATTTATTGGATAACAAGAGGCTCCCAAGCAGATAACGGTTTCTAATTAATTTTGATCGGGTTTGACTTCCAGCTCAATTCAAATCCATCGTTTCATTGTATTTCAATATATTTTTTGTTTGACAACTGTCCCTAAATCACACACTACTGTCCTTTAACTTTGTTCCTCGTCTATAGAAAAGAATGGTGGAGAAAGTGATGTTCGTTCCATTTCCGGCGAACATTTTTGTATTATCCGAAATTGCAGAAAATTAACGGTGCAAAAGTATAATGTTGAATCTTTAAATCATGAAATAATTTTCACATAATTTCTGCTTTTTAATTTTTCCTCGGTAGAGCACAGAATGTTTAAAATGTATTTTTGGTATATTTATTTATTTATTTACTTATTTATTTATTTATTGTATGCGAATTGTCACATAATTTAAGATAATCCGTATAAAAAAAATTGCTGTTATGCGTAAATTTAAAACAATTTCAACCAATTTTACAAATCTCATTTTGTTGAACTCTGAATTTTTGAAAATTTAAAAAAGGTACATATAATGCGAGAAAATGAGTGCTGTTGTAGCCCAATTAGTTTGTCAAATGTCGTTTAGCCGTCTCTAAATGCGATGAGCACGCAAGTGTGTTGCTGTTTAATTTTTTGTTCACGATACTTATTATTCAGGTTTGGAAGGTAAGTGACTTCGCCTAAATGAGAGATACGCTAGCAAAAACAACTTGCATTGAAATGTGAAATATTATTGGATGGAGCTGATTTCACTTACGAATAATAACTCCCCTGCCCGACAGTAAATAAATTATGTGTGAGATAACTACGCTGCACTGGAGTCTTGCCCCGCGGTACAGAATGAAACTCATATAAGTTTGTCTTGAGTTATCGACCTGAAGTTAATTACGATCCGGTTTTCTTTCCGGTTCATCTCAGATTGAATCCATATGTTGTATTGTTAGTTATAATTCTTGGTATGACGCTGCACGTTTAAAATGTTGAGTCAGAAAATTGAGTTTACTTTACAATAATTACTAATTATAATGGAGAAATAATTATTTTTTTAAATTAAAAGAAATTATTTTCTAAAGTTTAAACTTTTTTCGTTAAATTAAAATTGTTGATCCCAATAACATGTGTATAATAAAGATCTACTCTATGTAAAATTATTAAATTGGTCGAATATAGACGTATACTGAGGTTCGTAATTTTTATAGCAGATAATTAGTATAAAGATATTTTTGAATTTGTAAATTTTCAAGTCGTAGTCGGTTAATACGTTGAAGCTTATGTAGGGTGGGCGCGCAGATGAGGGAGAGGCGAGTGGCCGTACATGTGTGGAAGGGAATGTACGCGAGTTGGAGGGTGGGAGTGGATGAATGGGTAAAGGAGGGCGGAGCAGAATGGGTTGGGACGGGCGAGGCGGGGCGAGACGGGGTGAGGCGGGGCGAGGCAGGGCGAGGCGAGGCGAGGCGGGGCGAGGCGGGGCGAGGCGGGGCGAGGCGGGGCGAGGCGGGGCGAGGCGGGGCGAGGCGGGGCGAGGCGGAGTGACGCGGGGCGAGGCGAGACGGGGCGGGGCGGGGCGGGGCGGGGCGGGGCGGGGTGTGGTGTGGTGCAGGGCCGCAAGCCAAGCGCGTCACCCTGTGGTCGCGCGCCGGAACCTGCGCCGCGGCTGCTCGGCGGCAAGGCAAGGGAAGGGGAGCGAGGGCCCGCCCGCTGCCACGCACTCTGCGCTACGCGCCGGGTAGGGAAGCAGCCGCACGCACTTTGCAATTCCCGCGAGGGCGCCCTCGGACGCGCCTCTCACGCCGCCCTCCGCGGCGGTCGCCTCCGACCCGCCCCTACCCTTCCCGCCCTGCAACGCCCCGCCCCGCCCCACCCCGCACCACCCCCCACCGCCCTCCCTCTCCCGCTCCGGCCATTCTGCTCCCTCCGCCGCCTTCCTTAGTTTCTCTGCCCGCCCCACCGCCCTACCCAACATTTGCTACTTCCTCCTCCCTCGCCCTCCCTCTCATCTGCGTATTCTTCCTATCTACCTTTGTTTACTTTTGCTGCCCATGCTACTCTTTTCTGCTCTCCCACATTAACTGCTGTTTCTACTCGGTGATGTTCTCCTTCTACGAACTTGCTTCATAATCTTCGTGAAGGTCGAGTAGTAAGACTGGTATTTGCGCTTATGATAAATAAATGTTAATAAATCAATGTAATAAATAAATCAATGTAATCGGAATTAAGTGCTGATGAAACGAAGTATGGCATTTTGTACGACCTTTATATATAGAGATTATTTCGCGATCACTGTCTTTCCGGAAATACACATCACAGAAATTCAGTTCAATGCGTATATTACATTTATGAATCGCTATTCAAGTTAAGAATCGTGCGAGCCAAGTGACAAGAATTTTGTTCTTTACTTCTCGCTGTATAATTCTCCAGTAATATTTTAATGTATACGTGAGTTTTGCTGTTATGTGAAAATTTCCAAAATTCACATCTCCACTAATGAAAATATTTTAATTGAGCATACCCACATTTTGGGAATATTGTGAGCTGGCATTCTGGCCATAGAAATTCCCTTCTTTCTGCGAGCATTTGGGAAGCTTATAACGGTCTTCTAAGCGTACGAGTGTTACTGTAGAATTAAACGATCTTTTACACTATACATATCATGTAAATATGTGAAATAAATCCCAAGGAAGAGGTTGAAACACATTGACTGCCATTGAGCTGCCTTCGTCGCAGCTGTGAATGTCATATGCCACAGTTGGTGCCCCTCTCCGCCCCGAGTATTACTCACGGGAGGCTCGGACTAAGGGTGCGCGAGTTAGCATATTTTAGGCCGCAATCTAAATAATTGTCCGTCTCGCCGCAGCCGTTAGGGTTTCTGCGGACCCTCAACCCCCATGCGCACCGCGAGTAGGCTGCACACCGCGCTGAGAGTATTGTTTGCAGAAATCGACGAAACCGTCATGATGTTAACTCTTATTTCCATTGCGTCCTAAAGTTCCCGTCCAGAATGGCCTGTCCGTGCTCTATATAGACGTCATTGTACTTCATATGAAGGGGAGAGCAACTGTGTTTTTGCGCTCGCTTTTGTTAGGAATGTGCGTTTAGTACATGTGAGTTGGTGTTAATGCTCTCCCTGGCGGATGGAAAGAAGCGCGGCTGGAAGTTTGTAATTGCAGTTTTACGACGTCACTGGGGGAGACATCTATTTGGAAACTTTAAGTGGTAGATGACTCCGACTTTTCTAATGTAGTGCGAAAGTAGCTTAGCGCCGCGAGTGTCCCATTCCATCTGCGTCTAAACGAGTGCACGCATAGCTCTGAAGGGTCGGAAAGAGAATGAGGTGCAGTGTTGGGAATAAAAGTTCTCCGCCAGCGCAAACTGCGTAAAATTTGATTAAGTTGTTTTCAGACCTTGTTTCCCGTTGCTGCAAGGTGTAAGAAATCTGTAATAAATATGTTTGTTACGAACTGCAATACACGTATTTGTCAATGATATGTTTTCAAATTCCAAAATGTTTTCACTTTTTTCTATATTGGAGCGTTATTATCGAAAAGAAACTTAAATTCACAGTTAAAATGCAAGGATCTTGTGCTGAAACGAAACACGTTACATTGTATTTTAATATGATTGAGGCTAATGTTCTCAAATTACTTTTATTTTAAATGTAAGAGTAGTAGAGAAGGTCCTGTTTCATGTACAATTCCAGTTCTAGAGTCTGCTTTCAGAAACACTATATTTTCGATGTAGGTTTTGAATTACTTTAAATAACTATAATATCCGTAGGTTAATGGTGTATAAACTCTATATAGCCAATGTAGATCTGTTCAACGCGAAATTAAAGGTTTATACCAGAGTAATGATGCTTAGAGAGATGGGTATCAAAATTTAAATCACCTTTCGAAATAATTATTTTTAAATAATTATTTAACCAACAAACCATTTTTGTAACACAACAGCCATCAAAAGCATGTCAAATATAAATAAATAAAAAAATTGAAAAAAGCAGTCTGACTATTACTCACTAAGAATTTTGTTTCTGATTTAAGCTGTTTTAATTATAAATTGTACCGTTTTAGATCTTTTGTATGTAATTCACCGATGCATACAAACGCGCTCTACGCGAGTCGAGAACATGACGGAGTCGGTGTTGTGTCAGTGATAGAAAATAAAGAGGGAAACAGAAAATTTAAAAAAAAATCTCAATAAATTATTTTGAGCTTCTAATGAATTCATCTTTCTGGTTATATCTTGAATGAAACAAAAAGTTTACGTATGTTACACGTCAGGTATTTTGTTATTTCACAAATATTTACACAAAAAAGTAATTAAATATGAAAGTGAAAGTTTCGTGGCTAATTGAAGAGAGAATTTAATCAAGAGGTTGCCATCAATTACCTGCAAATAACACCACATTATGTTCATCAACGAATTCCATCCCGCTTTATTTCGTCAGTGAGAAATGTTCGATATATCAGTACAGTTTGTGATGTTTAAAGAGGAACATTTTCTTATGTTATTTGACATTGGACTTACTCCATTGATTTGATAAATTATTTAGTTTTGTTAATTGGTTTATATTTAATTATTTATAATTGTATTTTTACTTTGAACTGATTACTTCGATAGGGAAAACTCAGATTTACCTGTTTGTGGCTCCTTTTTTTATAAACAAAAATTGAATATTAAATAAAGATGAGTAGAAAATAAATGTATTATTTTTGAGGAATATTTGTTTTTCTAAGATTTGAAATATTATAAACGTGACTACCATTTTTACTATTCTTGAAAGCAAATCTTTCTTCTGCAGCTAAAAAACCTTAAATTATTTATCTTTCACAACGTGATAAAACTCACATATTTTATAAGATTGTTTTACTTTGTTTATTGTCTGTAAATTTAATTGGACAATGTGATTCAATATTATGTCTCAGTTTTACGTAACTTTAATTTTGAAAGAATTAATCTGTGAAGTGCAATAGATCCGGTAGTACTACTGTCCTACACTGGGTTATGACGTAAAAATAAAGAAATTGTTTTATTATTATTATTATTATTATTATTATTATTATTATTATTATTATTATTATGTTGGATGTCACCTAATACATGAGTAGCTTATGCTTCTTCAGGCTGCTAGTTATTCATCTATTACCGTATAATACCGTCTAACGTATAACCTCTGGAGAGCGTTCATCGCCCACTGTCCATCAGTGGGCAGCCTTCGGGAGCAGGCGTAGGCGAATGGGGGTGACGTGGGCTGGCGCGATGCAATGGCGGCGGAGGCTCGACCCAGGCAGCAGCGACCAGGGTCAGAGGGTGCGCGGCGAGGAGCACGTTGGCAGGGGGCGGGGCGGGGGGCGAACGTGGGGCTAACGAGCGCCGGCTGCCCCCCCCCCCTCCCCCGCGTAATGACACAAAGACGGCAGCGCGGCCCGCAATCAGCGGCCTACCCCCTTCGACCGACGTGTCAGACGGCGGCCGACCCCACTCGGCGCGTACGCGCCCGCGCCTCTGCGGCCGCTTGCGCCACCGCACGGCTGGAGGGGCCCCGGACGACCTACTGGCTGTACGAGTATACTGGAGCAGAAAAATCATTAAGCGAAATTTGTCTTCCCGCTCTTCCACTTGCTCGTTTTCTAATCTTTTCTTTGTAATCTTCAGCTCTTTCTTCTTTTATTTTTTCTCCCTTTTCATCCTTTTATATTTTTCTTGCTTTCTCGTGGTGTAACCGTAACGAGATGTCGACGAGTAAACTGAGAACGTATATGTCACTTTTCTTGGAAAAAATGTTGAAATGATTGGTTAATTTAGTTGTTTAATTAGAAAACTTGGCTGTCTTTGACTAACTTGAGACCTACAATCATGGGGAGTAGAAGCAAGCATGACTTACATAGGATTCGAATTATCAGCTATGGCGCAGAACAGTACCTCTGCTACCTACCGCTGTGGGAGTTTAAACGCTACAATCAAGTTCTGTTTGGGTGAGGATATGTGGTGATTGTGTTGTGCTGTTGGCTAATCAACGAAACTCGAGACAGCAACTGTAATTTTATCGATGGGTTTTTACAGGGTCAAAAGTATCACGTAACAATGTATCGCAGATTATAATTAAATATGCGATAATTTTAAATGTATATTAACGCGCTGGTGTTCTCCCTGCTAGTCTCTCTTCCAGTCCCTGGAGGGCAAGCAATGATTTGAGACAAGCAATGAAAGTTTCATCATCGGTTTACATGCTGCTTTTCAAATAAAGCAGCGACTTTGTCTAGTATTCTCATACTTAATTCGGTGTGACGGGAACCATGACCTTTTAATGCAGTATTAAAATACGTTGTCAGAGAAATCATCGTATTTCTCTGATAAGTTACTTTTTGAATTTTAATGCTGCGTTATGCATTCGAATTTCACCAATTCGGCTAATTTTATTGCCCAACCATCTGATGTTGAAAGGAATATTGACTTATAATGTCGGAAACACGAACGGTAGGAAAATTCAATAAACAATCCGTTATCTGATTATTAGTCTATTGTGAATATCAGGTTCTTTGAATTCTCATTTAAATTCAGATCTTTGCAAAAGACATTTCACCAAGCCGATATAATTTGTATTCATAACGCATTTTGTATTTGTATTGCAAATATCCAATGCGGTTTAACTGTACATTTACATGCCGAAGGGATGATATAAAAGGTGATGAACGTTGTTTTGTATCAATTGAATCATATGTTGTATTTATTATTCCATACAGTGCCTGACTCAGTAGAAGGAAACTAGTAATAGTAATAAAGAGTAGTCAGAAGGGCAACGGTGCATATTACGCCATAAATGCAGTAAACTAGTAGTGAATTACGCCATAATTATTTTATTTCGCCCTCTCAAGAAATCGTTTCCCTTCCTATGCAAACACACCACTACGCGCATGATACGAAGCAAACCCCGCCCCCCTCGCATCATGAATATTCCTCGCCTTACGTAACGCTAATTACAGATCTCCGCAAAGAATATTGACGGCCTTGACACACTGCTGACGTGCAGCAACACGCTATATTCCAGAGCTATTTACGACTCGGCGGGTGGGTGGGCGGGCAAGCGGAGCTTCGCATTGCTTGGTGCGGCCGAAGGGTTTATAAGCGGCTAACGCGCCGCGCGTGATGCCCTCTGTTTATCCTGAGCGATGAGCTTTGTTTGGCCCCGCCGAAGGGCGGGGCGGGAAAGGGGGAGTGGGGAGGGGAGGGGGGTGCAACATGCAAAGAGCGCGTGAGGTTCGCGCGTGATGCCGACTGCGTGGTGTGGTGGGTCGGGATGGGAAGGGGGGAGGGGAGGGCAGAGGTTTATCTCTGGTCGGGGCGCCTTCTATCCGCCCACTCGCTGCTGCGCCGCCCGATTTGCTCGCTCGACCTCTGGGCAAGGCCGCGCGGTACCTCGTCTCTCTAGCAGGCTTGTTTTAGAAGGCAGCGTGCGGGTCGTTTCATCGCGCAGAGTAAGGTAAATGTGGATGTTTGTGCATTTTCATGTAGCTACAATATATGAGCGATGTGAGTGGTTTAATAAGGTAACATAGTTTCTAGAGTACATTCTTTCATTGAATTACTAGTTCCGTTTTTCCTGTGACAGTAAATGCTTTAGACTTTTTCAGTCCGCTTGCGTACTGAAGATTGTCAGAATCCGTCGGAGTTACTGTGTATTAACAAATCACGATGTGGCGGGCGTGCAAATATACCTAATTGTCTCACGTTATCCTTTAAATTAATCAAAGACTGATCTTATTTCTTGAAACGACTTTGAAAATGTTGAAGATCTATTGTTGAGTGAACAATTGGTATTCATGTACAGTAATTCAATATATTCAGTACAATGGATATGAGGTGATTTTATTGTGAACGCATTTGCTTATCCCCAGTAAAGCCACTAGTGGTATAACTCTCATTAAAAGACCACTTCGTTGTGTTTACTTGATGCTATAAACACTTAACTTTCTCGTTTATAAATTTATCATGCCACATTCTTTAACACGCCCAAGATAAAGTTATTTTTCGTGTTTAATATCTTGTTTTTCTTTATTATTAGTAATATTTATATTACCTTTATTCGTAATAATTCATTGCATATGTTTGTTTCGCATTTCATTATAGTATATCTCAAATTACACTTTTATCGACATCGCATCTATTCCACATTCTTCTCACCGTTTCTTCCCACGTCAATCCCCGCTTAGGGTATCTCATTCGCATTCACAGACATCCGGTCACTGCCACGTTCTCACCCTCCTGTGTACTCGCTATCCGATCATCTTTTATACTCCCCCCTCCCTTCCGCGCGCCTGCCCATCCATCTTCTCGTAGGTCGACCTCGTCACTTCCCTGATCCTCCCACTTAGGTACCTCCCCTCCCCTCCCCTCCCGTTTCGGCCCGATCGCCCACCGCCCGTGTGATCGCGCGGCGGCCGCGCGCCCACCGGCGGGTAATTCAGCGGCGCTCGATCGAGGGCGGCGGCGGCGGCCGGGCGACGCGCAGTGGGCGAAACGCTGAAAATCTTGGTCAGTACTCTTGGTTACGTCATTAGGGAAATGAACAGCAAATTCCAACAGAGTTGATAATTTGCATTATTGACCTTGTGTTGTTCATGTAAGAAAACTAGTGGTGTTAAAACTACACATACTTTATCGCTCGAACTTTTGTCACCCGCAATACTACGCGAAAAGTACTGAAATTTTCGAAAAATTGTAAATGACCTTATATCAAAATCTATTTTTAAGAAACAGATTTCATTCATGGAAAAAATGTATATAATATTTTAGTTGTAGGAAGACGACGAAAAAATTTCGAATTTAACAAATTTTCAAATTTTGACGGTTTTCATAAAAAATGAGACCTGGACTATTCTCTTTACCGTCACACTATCCAGCAACAAAAATTTAATAAAAAACGATGGAGTCATTTTTTTTTATTTGATAATATTCTAGGGGCTTCATGTAAACTACCCCCAGAATGTGATGGAAAGAATGGTTTTATTAAGAGCAAACGAAAAGTTTAAATGTGCGGGTGCAAAGATGAGCACAGAGTAGATGATTCCTTGCGAAGACGAAAAGTCCATGCAAGGTTTGGTGACTGGATCCGTTTCCGTGTGCTCGTTCTGTCCAAACAACTGCTCCACAGCATGGCCAGGCTCTTTCACGACCCCTGTCGCACTGTGCAGCACGCGACTCGCAATCGCTCGCAAGCGGAGCTCCCCGCAGGCGTGCGCTAAACGCGCTAGGGAAGCGCTGCTCCCCCCCCTCCCATCATCCCCTCCCACCCCCACCCCCCACCGCCCACCCCCATCGCCCCCGCCGCCGTCGCTCCTCCCGCGCCGCAGCGCACGGCAAGGCAGGGAGTGGGAGGGTGAGAAGGTGGAGGCGGGAGAGCTCATCGCAGACGTGAAAGGGAAAGTGGAGCTGGAGGGGTGGTGCGAGCGATGGTGAAGGCTGATAGGCGCACGGCGTTCATATTCGGAGGAGATTATTTTTGACACGAGCAATGCACGAAAAGGGGCGTGCACCACTGTTCCACAATGAAGAACAGAATCTAAAAGTTTTCGATTCTAGTTCTGAGATGCTCTCTCATTTTCGGTAGTACGAGTGCTATTAACTATCACACATGTTTTAATATTAGCTGGCCTTACTTTTATGAATTGCGGGATTGATTGGGCACCCTTGGACATTGTTTTCTTTTGAAAGCTTAATTTCAATCTTAATTTCCACTTATTTTCACACAAAAATGTAAGCACCTTTACTGAAATTATATCGCTTCCCCGTTGTATTGGCATTTTATGTCACTCAACCGAACGGTCATTTGGCAAAAGTCACCTGACTTCAAATTTTCGATGAAAAAGTATTATTCAGTATGCCAGAAACCTCTACTGAAAGGTGAAGGGATTTGATTTGATGCAAGAAGATATAATGGATAGATAATGGTTTTCCTGATCACTAAGGCGTGGAATCATTGTGGAAAAAGGAAGAAACGTAGTAAGGATCGCAGAGAAAAATGAATTCTGTGGGGGAAAACAAATAGCCAGAGTGGGACAATTTATATGGACAACAATGTCATTGAGAACGAAATTAAAGAAGTCACAAAATGAATAATAAGTTTAAAATATCGTTTAAATCCGTATTTAAACGGAAAATATTTTATGGTCGTCTTTCAATTTGTAACAGAGATTGTTGTTAAAATTATATCAAATCCAACATGGAGATATGGGTGAGTTTATTATTGCGATTTTTATTTACAGTCTGTTCTGACATGAGTGAACAATTTGTAGGAGTTACGACCACGCCAAGGAGATTATTCAGAATAGTAAACTTTAAATTATTACTATAAATACGTCGTTACGATTTGAGAGATCGTTAATCTAAAACGATGGATGTAAATTGCCTTATTGTTCTAGTTTACGTTTATGTGTTTTAATGTCTACATTTTCGTAATATAGAGGCCTTCATTTAATTTCTTCTTTTGTTATAGTGATTTTGGTATGTTTGTGCAATTATGCATTCGATACATATGTTAAAAGAAGTATTTACTTTTTTACTGAGAGTGGTTCACTAAGAAAATGTCTTTAACAAGGGTAGCAAAGTTGGAATGAACGAATTTGATGAAAAACAATGAAATGCTAGTTTGAACTGAGCATGTGAATTGTGTGTCCAGTTAAGTAATCACCGTCCACGATGTTACTGGAATCTGAATACCTGTTGGACGGTTTTCCCCCATCTGCCTGTATTGAGCATACAGGAATCTTGACTGCGAACTAATACTTTCTCCGTGCTTTAAGAGCGCGGCGTAAAGCAATCACAGAGAATGCAGCAGCTGTGCGTTTCCGAGGTAGGCGACGTAAGGGTCAGCGTGTAAGGGGGCGCAGCCAGATCTCGTCTCCTGCCCCTCGCCTGCCGCGCCCCACAGTCAGGCAGACAGGCAGGCGGGCAGGCAGGCGCACGGGGATGCGCTCAGTCTCCGCCCCCTCCGCCCCGTCGACTCCGCCCCCGCCGCACGCACACGTCAGCCTGTTCGCGAGAGGCAGTGGCGGCGGCGGCGGCGGCGGCACGCCCGCGATGTATCGATAACGAGATCATATCAGCGATTACGGAAATTGGATCGTGAACGCAATCTGCGTGGCCGCCTGTTCCTCCGCTCTCCGCTAGGCGCGCCTCTGTCGCTCGGCGCCCGGGCACGCACGGCACGGTGCGGAGCGGAGCGGAGAGGACCAAGGAGACGCGGAAGACAGTGCGTAGGGCGAAGGATAGGGAGGGGACAGGGCCCCAGGTAGACGGAAGGCAGAATAAGATGTATGGAATTTATAAACAAAACTTATGTAGAAAGTGATGAAAATGTGTGAAGAAATATGAGGAAAGATTGCGTTAGTGTGTGTTTGAAAACGGAGAAAGAGCAAGGAAGAAAGAAACAATGGAAAATCGAGATGAAAGACGTTTTCATGAGATGCCAGAGTAAAGAAAGAGAAGAGTATGTCAGCTACTCACTTTGTGTGTGTGTGTGTGTGTGTGTGTGTGTGTCTGTGTGTGTGTGTGTGTGTGAGAGAGAGAGAGAGAGGGAGAGGGAGGGAGGGTGCAGAAAGAGAAGCAGGAGAATAATCCACATATGAGGAATTATATTTTTTTAAATGTTTTATATTTGCAGAATTGTCAATGTTCTTATTGATTATTCAGTAAATTTAATTGACACAAGAAATATTTACATCTACGTAGAAAACATTGGTGTGATGGTGATGAAACCGAATGTTTCAGTATTAGATAACACAGTAATAGTTTATATGATGCTTTATGAACGTTGCTGTTCTACGCGCTCCCCCCTTTTGTCAATTGTGGTACGAGTAGTGTCAGAGATATGAGTGATTATTTTGTTAGCAGTACTATAAAATCATATGTGTAGTTCTTTTTCGATGCAAATAAGTTTTTCTATACTCGGGACAAATTTTATAGTTTTGAAATGTTAATAACCACTATTTGTTGCTACTTAATTCATCATTTAGCTGTGTATAGTAAAATGGTTGTGAAGTGATTCTGGAGCTCAAGCAAACGTACGTAGCTTGTGACAAAAGAAAATGTAAATTGCACGCTGACTGCAGATGATGGAAGTGTTGTCCCTTCACTTGTTTCCACGTGATCTGGTTGCTACCAACGCAAATGCCAATTTTAATAGGAGGCTCTGACTCTGTTCAGTGCAGAGATACTGTCCTGGCGCGCTGTACTTCTCCCTCATATATCACATTCATTTTTTACTGTTCGTTGGGGGAACGAAAATAATAAACTTGAGGAAAAAATAAAAATTATTATAAATTGAGGAAAAATAAAAACAGAATCATAATGCGGAGTCAGAGTCAGAAGTAATAGTCATAATCCTATGAAAATAAGTTATATAATAAGCTTATGAGAATGAAATGTTAAGTGAAAAAAAGTAAATTAGAGATAATCCTTACATGAAAAAATGAGAGATGAGCCTTCGAGACGTCGATACTTGTGAGATAAAGAGAGAAAATGTAACAAGAAAAATAATACTCCAGAACACTTCTCTCCGAGAAGGGGAAGGTAATAAAGATAAGGACCGTCAACTGCAATCTTCTTCTCGCAGTAGTTCAGTTATCGGCAACCATCCGCTCTCACGAAATGAGAATCCCAGTGCTCGCCTCACTTCGATGAGATTAGCAGAGATTAGCCCAGTGGCTGTCGGATCCAATTAATACTTGGTTTGAAAAGTTTCATTGACTATTTTCATTCGACTTTTTTTTGTCGCGAGAGCGCCCAGATTTCGCCGACGTCCAGAGAACGAACGAGACAGTATTTGTGCGGAACAGTGAAGCGATGTAACTGGGAAAGCAGAGCGAGGAAGGGCAGGCCCTCTGGTGATGCTTCTCGGAATACTGGCTGCGGAGGTTTCGGTGCCCGGAGGCTAATTGCGTTTTGGTTGCAGGTCGGGTCTCGATTCCCAGCTCTGCTCACTTGACCTCCTTTGGGAAACGTGAGTTCAGGCTTCGGGGAGGTTTGCGTTTGACTCGGAGACTTTAGTTGAATTACGCCGAGTTACCTACAGGCCAGGGAAGTGGTGCTCAGAAAATCTTGGCTTTGGGAACTCAATCGTGAGCTCTAAGCGTGTTCTACTAGAAGCTAAATTTGAAACTATTTGTCGTCTGATAACTGTAGAGTTTAGTTGCTCACCTTCGGACGAATTTCTGGAAGCATTAAATTGTTCCGTTGCAGGAAAGTTCTTTGAAGAAAATATTAGAAGTAATATCGGTTTTCTGCCATGTATTATAATTTCAGAAATAAATACGAACATTTTTATGTATTTGTTAGAAAGAGATGCCGATGTATATTTTATCAATAATATTAACTAATATCGAATTGAGGAACTTTGAAGTTTTGTCGAAATTCTCAACAAAATAGCCAATTAGTTTCATTTAGTGAAGTATAATATTTTATAGCCTGGACATTAAAACTATTAGATAACAGTGAAATTTATAACTTACTATTTGATATCTGACAAGGAAAGTGTATTTTTGTCCCTCTTGAACTATAACGAAATTTGGCCAAAATGTTGTTTATAATCTGTGTAGTTCATAACGAAAAATATGTATCTGTAAATGAATGCGTTTAGGAGAATCGGGAAGTAAAATTTATTTAAATATGAGAATTTTTGAAAAATCGCAATTTATCAAGTTAATAAAAGAATTTGAAAATAATGGTGTACGGTCAAGGTATATCATGAACAGGCCAAAAAACGGTTGTAATACTAATTACTTTTTAACATTGATGTTAAATAAAACATCGAAATAAATTTGTGTTCACTGTATGCTATTAAAAATATTAATATCTTTTGTTGTCATTTGATTAGTAAGACCGGTATCAAACATGTGAAAATATTCACATTAACAATTTTGGGAATAGATAATTATTATGTTAACAAAGACCTTAGTTTATAATTTATCAATTTTTTATGTAAATTATATCTGCACATAAGTATTTATTGAATTATATTTTGTAATCAGTGCATCGAAATTGGGATATTTTTTGTACGATATCCAGAGAGAAAGTAGTCAAATGCTAAAAAGTGATGCCATTGAATTTTCTTCACTCTCAGACATGAACATTGACCACTGTGACTCAGTTGTCAGTGCGAATGTCCAACCGTCACAAAAATATGATTTGGGGAAAATGATGTTCTTTGCTAAAATCTGCTGACATCGCACAGGTAATTAACAAGTGCCATCTACGATTACTCTGGATATAGACTGTCATGAGTTACCGCTATGAACATCTCACGCTGTTCGTGTATCCTCTATAACGTGTTACAGTGCTGTCGTTTCACCAACTATCATTCCAGTCGAACTTTTTATTTCAGTATACTCTAAGATGTATACAAAAACCCAACTTTAATAAAAGTCTAGTCTCCATTTCTCCTAAACTTATTATTGCACAAGCAAACGGTTTTGTTTATGAACTGCTTACATGATAAACATTTTGATCAAATATGAATAAAATCTGAGTGGGGCAAAAATACACTTTGTTTGTGACGGTATTCCTGTGTGTAATCTATGTGATCCAATTTTGGTCATGAGAATTTGAAGTATTATCTTTAACGTCTCTTATTGCCCTTGCTATTGTCTCCCAACAAAGAGAAGTTGGTATTAGAGCACCTTGTGTACTAAGTATTCGATCTTAATACACACGAAATATCAAGGCGGTATCACATCTATAAACACTCTGCCGGGTCTTGCGTTTCGGGCGGGATCCCTTTCGCAAATTTCTGACAGCCGTTAGCTACACGGGTTGGGCTTCGCGTGCTGACGTTCGCTCTTTGCCTCTCTGCGAAGGTCTTGTCAAACAGCCTCAGGCATCCAGCGCCGGACTCGACCTGAAAGCAAATTCCGCTTGCTGGGGGCCTTCTTCGCAGATTGCGTCACGGGAGATGGAGAAGCGAACTAGATCGCGTCACCACTCGCCCTCCCGCAACGTGGCTTACACGACTATATATGTTAAAGACGCTGCTCGAGTGGCCTATTTGCATAGCTTTTTTTTTTTATTATGAGGTACGATGTACCCATGAGTCTAACTGGTGTAAATGCTTTGTGCGAACTTTTTAAATATTTACATATAAAATGTAACATTTAATTTCGCAAAATATTTTAATCAGTGTTCTCTTTCAGGCACAAAATTAACAAATAAAAAAAATAATTAGGCGGTGACTGTTTTACTATTTTTGTCTCAGTGTGTGTATATTTGCGTAAACTTGATTTCGCCTTAAATTCTTGAAGTGAAGTAAAATCAATGTGGACGTTTTGTTTAAGAGCTATTTTTGTTCTTATTTTGCGAATTCTAAAAAAGAGATTAATTGTAGAGTATTGAATCTTAAATGTGCATCTTTCTTTGATTCATTATTAACAGAAGTAGAAATGTTGTAATGTTTGTGTACAGTTACTATTTCATCAAAACATTTATCGTATGAAATAATAATGAATATATCTCCTATCTTCTAAATAATTCGATAACAGCTTACTTTGCTTGCACCTCTCTCAATGTTTGTCTATTTCATCTCTCGAAACTTTCGTAAAAAGCATGCAAATCTTTGTAAACTTAACCAGAATCAATAATTTTGAATAATTTGTTTTACTTCCACACACTGGCTTCAAAGAAACTGCTAACGACCCCGCTCACCAACCGCATGTCATCGGCCCCTTGCTGCCTAATGCTCCCACCCACCCACTCACCCACCCGCACGTCCGTACGCGCGGGGGCGGCGGGGCCAGTCCCATGTTGAGTCACGCGGCGATTGGGTTAACGCCGCGCTTTGATCAGCGCTGGCGGCGGCGGCGACGGGAGTGGAGAAGATGGCGGCGCGAATATGGACCAGTCGTCTGCGGCGACGGTGGCGGGCGTGGGCTTGGGCGGAGCAGCAGAAGGGCGCCGACGATGACGACGCAGCCAGCCCTTCGGGCCCCGGGGACAATTAGGGCTATTTTGCGACCGCGCCGCGGTCCCCCCATCCTCACAACCCTCGCCGTCCTCTTTGCCCCCCTTCGCGGGCGCGCGTGCGGTCTGACTGCGGTCGCGCCCCCTTCGGCGGGAGGTCACTTCGCCTCGCGGACGCCGCGCGCGCTCCGGTGATTCAATGGGATATTACTGTCTCGTTCTGGACAGTCGGCAGTAATTTAAAGCGGATTCGTGACCGATGCCTGGCGTGCAAGAAATACGAATACCTTTTACTTTATTTCCTATTATATGTTCTTTAATAGGATATATTCCTATTATGTTGTATTTCTTCTACTTTCTTAGAAGAAAGCATGGGTTTCAAAGGATATTCTACTAAAAGCTTCAATGCCAGAAACCCTGCACAGAGACGAATTTAATGTTAAACATGATTGGATTTTTTATAACATTGTTTTTTTGACCCATCTTTCCTTTTTTGTTTCATTTTAATTTAAAGAAGCCTTGATTCCTCACATTTACAAAATTGATGGTAGAAGTAGCAACAAAACATCGTGGCGTTGTTCGAGATCCATTGGTTGCGCTACTCCTCTATGCCATGCTGTTTCAATAGTTTCATTCCTGTATCCTCCGCTACCTCTTACAAAGGTTTGGGGAACCATGAAAAATGTTAGTGCCCTATTGTACGAGGAACTCGAACACGAATGTGAGTGCTCCCAACCGCCCTCCAAACTGAGCCCCTTGTCTCCCACCCGCCACCGCCCACCGTCTTCCGCCAACCGCCAACCGCCCACCGCCCACCGCTCACCGCCCACCGCTCACCGCCCACCACCCACCGCCCACCACCCACCGCCAACCGCCAACCCCCAACCGCCCACCACCCACCGCCAACCGCCAACCTCCAACCGCCCACCACCCACCGCCCCACCACCCGCCGCCCCACCACCCACCGCCAACCCCAACCGCCCACCGCCCACCGCTTACCGCCCACCACCGACCGCCCACCACCCAACGCCCACCACCCACCGCCAACCGCCAACCCCCAACCGCCCACCACCCACCGCCAACCTCCAACCGCCCACCGCCCACCGCCCACCGCTCACCGCCCACCGCCCACCGCTCACCGCCCACCGCCCACCGCCCACCGCCCTCTGTCAGTCGCACGCAAAAAGGCGCAATCGCCGCCGCGCGCTGTGAATGCGCGCTGCTTCGTATGCCGCACGTCGGGTCGCGTCGCGCCGCCGCATCGCGTGGCGGAGGCGGGCGGGCGCCGGCGAACTCTGGGCGAGGAGGCGGCGGCGGTGGAAGCGGAAGCGCAGGTTAGCCCGGCGGAGAGGAACTCTAGAAGCGCATTCAGGCACGCATCTGACTTTTTAAAAGAGAGTCCGTTATGACTTCCGGTGTTATTATAATTAGAGAGTAATATTAACCATCTTCCTTCTGACGGAAAGTAAATGTGACGTTGTGTACTAGATCCTTCGTTCTCTCCTGCCTTTATTATTTCTCCTCCTCATCATTCCTGCCTTCTTTCGTTGTTTTTTTCATTCTTCTGTCCTCGCTTTTCCTATTACCTTGATTCTGTCCTTCCTTTCATTAATGGTGCCTCAAATGACTGGCTCGCTACAACTTAAGTAAATTGTAAATGAAATAGAGGATATTATTTATGGTAGAAAATATATATGCTATGAAATTATGAAATCAACATTTTTGCTAATGAAAATTCACTATAAGAGATTGGAAACACTAAAGGAGGGTCAACTAAGGAACATCAGTAGCCTGTAAGTTATTGAATTTAGCAAAATACGGCAAGAATTTAGATGTTACTTGAGACTTGTTTAATATGGTTTATGTTTCTCCCCTGAATAAAGTAAATTTTCTTCGCCCGTCAGTATGTCAAACATAATTAATGCCTCTTATATTATCACAGTTAACTACCCTTATGGATGCCAGTTTTGTGAATCACTGATGTATAATTAGTGAAACTTTTTTCAGTAAAATTATTAACAAAAACGACCGTATTATTCGTTACGCCGAGCTCTCATCCTGGAATACCTGCATTATCAGGAACCTCGCTGCTATCGAATATTTCTGCAACCTGAGCACGATACAACCGATTCTCAATCCTTGACCAAAGCCGTGAACGGCGAAGTGGCGCGTGACCTTTGAAACGGGTCATCACGGACAAGAACGTTCTGAACCTGCATGCTCCTGCGTGCGTGCCTGTGCGCCGGGGTTCTAGCAAAGGCATCGCTGCGGCGGGGCGCGCCAGGCCGGGAGCGTGGGGCGCGGCGCGGCGCGACGAGGCGACGTTTTACATATGCACCCCGCGGCCTGCGCCGGAGTTATTTTAAAATGGGATTCGCCCCGCGGCAATGGCGCCTGATTGGCGCAGGCGCGAACGCGACGCGCTTTGTTCGGCGATTGCCTTTGATCGCCTCACGCTGCCGCCGCCGCCGCCTCCACGGCCGCAGATGCCGAGCATATCCCGTTCCGCCACCCTCAACGCCGCCGCCCTCACCACTGCCACCGCCAACGCCAACGCTACCACCAACGTCACTGCCTCCACCACGTCTTCTTCGCCGCCTGCATGGCTGCCAACGCATATTGAGTTCTACCATGCCGGTGCAATTCCCACCGTCGCCACCACCGCCGCTGATCCCTTCGCTTCCTTACGCTCATACCTATCTTCCGAACCACTCTGTCCTTCTTCATGCCCACTACTTTGTGCGTCCTTGTGCCCCATATTGTTCATCTTTCACGCCATGTCATCTCCGCTCCTCTCCTTCGTTTTACCGCTGCTCCATTTTCCTCTTCCTCCTCCTCCTCCTCCTCTCTCCAAGTTCTCTTCTCCGACTTATGTGCCACGCCCCATGTCATTCTGGCTCGCCACCAACTCACGCAGTCCGCGTACTTGTCTCGGCGACCACCACTATCACTATCACTATCACTATCACCATCACCATCACCCTCCCCTCCGTTGCCGGCTCTTTCGCTCCCACCTCTCTCTTCCGCCGCGAGCCACCTCTGTTCCATGCTCCCGCTCCACGAACTTCCTACATTCGTACCCCATTCCTTTCAAATCCTCGCCCGGTTGCGACATTCTTTCGATACCCTTCTGCCGTTCGCAACTGTTCCATTGCTGTCTGTTCCTTCCATCTTTCCACCAGAGCGCAGTGATGGTGTAACGGTTAGCGTATCGGACTGTTCGTATACCCATCTTGGCGGGGGCAAACCCGATCGAAACCGTGGATTTTTAAGGGCGAAAAAATCCTTCGTACCGAGGGGAAGTAAAGGCGGCTGTCCCATGTCGCCGACATCCAAGTTTCAATAGACAGTGGCCACAGCAACCATATTTATAACTGATGCAGAAGTTAGCATTACTTGTGAAGGAGTCCGCAGTATTTTGTCTGAGACGTCGGCCACAACGACGCAGACCCGGACCGCCCGCGAAAAACTCCACAACCACACCGTTATCTCATGCAAAAACCCAAACTTATCGCTCCTCTTATTCATTTCACATCAATGCTGCTTTATTTTTACGTGGCGAGACTCAGGCCAACAGGTCTGCTCTTTCGTCACGCAAATTTCGCCATCTAGCGGAGAAACAAGATATCACTCGGGCGACGAAACAGGCGGTATAAATTTAGCCGAGGGGCTACTTTAAGGAGTTGAGGCTCGAGGATTCAACCGCCACCCACGTAGTGCCCGCGCGCAGTTCGCGAGCGCCGCCCACGGGAGGCAAGATGGCGGTTTGCGCCTCCGCCGGGCGTTGATGAAGCCTCGGCCGAGTTGTTTGTCGGCGTGGAGATTAGCCGCCCCGAGCAGCGCTGTGTCGCTCCGCGCCGCGGGCCAGCGTCCACCGGAGCGCCCCGCCCACGCCCCCGCCCCTTCGTCCCGGTCCGCTCCCGCGCGTCTCTCCGGGACCTTCCCACTCGCCGCCGCGGAACGTCAACACAATTAAACGCCCAGTCTGGAATCGCTCGGCTGCGACCCAGATGGGCGGACCGCGCTGGGGGCGGAAATCATTTCAGCCGGTCGGTTTGTGGTGGGGAGGCGGATGGCTTGCTTGGAATTACCACCCACGGTCGCGAAAAAAATATTTTGATGGAAATTCCGCGAAGCATTAATTCGGAACTCAGCGCTCTTGTGACTGGTTCTTCTGTGTCTACAAAGGTTTCACTTTCTGTTTTATGAATACTTCATTAAAACAAGGCAATACGGCGAAACAATAATATTTTTTATATAATAATAGTAATAATCCGAATACATTAAGTCACGGATATGTCCACAGACAAATTTGCAACATCCTCAAAGTTACAAACATATGCTCCAAGTTCAACGAACTCTCATCAAAACCTACGACGTCTGCCGAATGTGTATACTATTGTACGACAGTCAAATCCTTACTGATTGTATATTAATAGCAAATTATTCGGATATTGTTAACATGTATTTAAACATTAAAACACAGGTCGCACTGTTATTTAACAGATAGCTTGGAATAGCGTGAAATTTATGTAAGAACTTTCCAAACACTCAATAAATGAGTAGATCATTGTTTTAAATTAGATCATCAAAAAAGAACGAAATACAAGGTATCGCATTATTGGGAATATCCAATAATTTACGCAAGGTATTGTAGATGCACCCACAGGTACTAAATCTGTTGCTTTAGAAACTAGTTACAACCTAGAAATCATTTTATATATACCCAAATTCTAATATTTTTAGTCGTGAATTTAGGTGTAATGATGATGATGATAATAATAATAATAATAATAATAATAATAATAATAATAATAATAATAATAATAATAATAATAATAATAATAATAACTGAAATCCTTTTTCAAATTTGAATAGCTTAGAATGATAAGAGCGACTTCTAATGACCATAAAATTATCTTGTCGATGACAGTATTCAGAAACATCACTCACAATTTAAAATATTCTAAAACGCAATTGGGCAAATAACATTTAATTTATTTTGGGTATTGAATAAAAATTCCGTCTTATTGGTTTAATTGTTTGAATGCGATAAATTATAGTAAACTTAAAGATACCTTTTGATATTATTTGAAAATTAACCGCGATGCATTTTCGGTTCAAACGATATTCTTTTCAGGAAGAGAGGCTGGCTATTTCATTTAAATATGACTTTAGTCTTATTTTAGTTTCCTCTTTGTACATTCCAATACATTCGTCTTGAATTGAGTTATGCATGCATTTTGTGGTTTTAATTTATATAAATTACGTTTATTTCCGTCGCATTAATACCTAGAATTTCCATCCTTTATTTGCTTTAATATTACGTAATCACCAATCTATTATATTATTAAAGAAATATATTCTGAAAAAGTTCTCGAAATTCAATGTCTGAACATTATGTTGGTATATATCAGCATGCACTGTAGCGGTGTTCATCATTCCCGCGTCATATTTAAATCATAGCGGTCTATTGTTGCGTTATTCATGCGTTCAAGTGTTTCCCATGAGTGAGAGTTCTCCCCGCAGCGGCAGGGGTCGCCTTCGTACCCATTTCGTTTCATTTTTCATCGCGGCGCTTCCGAGAAGCCGCCTCCTTCGTCTTCGGAAGCGCGCTCGCCGCCCGGAAACAGCGCTGTCTGCCCCTCGCAGGCTCTTAGGGAAGATTACCCTTCGACGTGACGTCGAATATCTCGGGGCGAATTAGTCGCCCTTGCACGGAGCGTCGCTCCCCGCGTCGCGCCGCGCCGCGCCGCGCAGCCTCACGCCTACCGTCGCCTCTCGCCCATCCGGTCTCGCTCTGTGTGGTGACGCCTGCCATCGCCTCTTCGAAAGCTTCACCGCTGCCTCTGCCCCCGTGACGACCCCTCGTGTTGCTGCCATGTCCGGTGCCTTGCCCCTGTCATTGCCTCGCAAACGCTGCCGCCGCGCCGCCTGAGGACACTGTATCTCCGTTGCTGCTTTACCTTCATGGCCGCCTTATCTTCTTTGCTATCCCAACGCCGTTGCCGCCTTGCCTCCATTTGCCGTCTCACGTCCATTACCGCATTGCTCCCCTCCCGGCGCTGCCTCGTCGCCGCCTTGCCCCGGCACCGCTACGTCATCGCCTACCCCGTCATTTGCCTTGATCCAGTCGTCGCTCGCGCCACTGTCACTGTTTCTGCAGTCCTCAATGCCCTTGTAGCATCAGCCCTCTCCACCCGCGCTGCCGTCTCCACTCTTCTTGTTTCATTTCTATCGCTACACTCACCAATAATTCCTTCGGCACTCTCATTTTGGCCTACTCCTTGCATCCACACTGTCTGGCGCACCCCTGTCACCTCGTGACCTCTCGTTTGCCTATCGAATGATGCTGCTTTCTCAATTCTTACTCCGTTTCACACCACTCTTTTCCTGCTGTTTCGGCATGTTTTAGGAACCGTCACCATGTAACGCGCGTCTGCTTGAGACATCGCTACTCCGATTTCGAATAAGCTTTTGTACTACTTGACGTTGTATTACGATGTACTCCTTTTGGCAAATGCACAACGATGAAATTCTTAATTAGTTCTTTTATATATCCAAGTAGATCCATTTTCAAGACTAGATAATGCACATCTTTTCGGGAAAGCTTTTCACAGGTGCTGTCCTCTAAACTTCACGAAGTTGGATACCTTGAAAAGACTTACCTTTCAAATAGAATGAAATTGAACAAAACGTGAGGTAAAAACTTTCTTTAACTCAAAGTTAATTTATGTACGATTTCACTTACAATTTTCTGGAACTGTGAAAATAACACAGAATAGTCCGAGCATCGAAATAAAGGTTTTTATTATTTTTATAGTATATCCTTGTGTTTCATGGATCGCGTCTCTCTAATAGTCATTTCAGAAATTACGATTCACAACTGTTTTGATCGATGTTTTCGCTTCTTGCTTATTGAGTAACAGCACACGATTAATCTTGTTTGTTTCAATTCACTATTTAAGTTTTTCTTTTTTTTAATTTCAGGTAAGACATGCTGGATTCCGTAAGACCTGAGATTGTGTAAGTAAAAATATTTTCCTAGTGAAAATAATTTCAATTATCAGACTAACGCGTGTATTTCGTATATTACTCATTATTGAGATAAATAAGTCATTTTGAAGCATCTCTTGAAGAATAACATACGTCCGTGTTCTCTACAGATATGTTTTCCTTATTCAAAGGTTTTATTTTAACTTAAAATTTCCCTCTTCCCTACAATTTTGCGTGCCGGAGTATAATTAATATCTTAGTATGACTCGCAGCCATTAGTCATAAAATATGCGTTAGTAGGCTGTATTGTGAATATTTGTGTAACACACTGGCGTCTAGAAAATAAATGTGCAATCAGCATTTGCATTTCGTACTCATATTCATGCTAGCAGGGCACACGAAAGATTTCGCCGGAAAACCAACGACTGGAGGAAGGAAATTGTTGTGAATAAACTAGGCATTGTACGCATCCATAAATTACCATTTAAAATCAAGAATTTCCACATCGAGTTCTTTTCTCACTTTTGTACCGCTCCAGCTAAGCGTGCGACTAGCGCGCTCGTCGCCGAGCCACCGCGCCCGCCGTCCGTTGGCTACTCCGAAAGGGCCCCTCGCCCCCAGAATAACTCTTCTGCTTCGTTGCGGAGGGAACAGATTGAAATCGACGTCCTTGGGAGTTTTCGCGCAGCGAAAGTTGTCCGCCTCTGAACGGCTCGGCTGCGTCACGAAGATTCCTCGAGCGACCACCCGGGGCGCTGCGGGCGCAGCCGTGGGCCGAAGCCTACGCGCAGCCGATCGTCGACTGCGACGACGACGATGTTCTCGTCCCTACTCCGCGAACTCGCGAGCCAATTAGAGGCGCGGGGGCGGGGTAGGGAAGAAGGATGGGCGGTGCCCGCCCCGCCCCGCCCCGCCCCGCCCTCCTCAACTGCTTAACAAGTTAACTTCATTTTTTGCCTCGGCGCGGGTGGGCGGGCGAGCGAGCGAGAGCGACGGACAGAAATTTGAAGAAGTGAATTGATGTGAAAGTAAGTTAGAAATTTAACGGAATTAATGTTTTTTCAACAATTTTCTTATATATCTCTCCGGGGCGGCAAAGTAAATTTCTCCGGGATGTGCGCTGCAGTGCTTCGCTGGAGGGAAGTTGGAGCGACTGCCTTTAGCGCCAGATCGCGCTGCGCCGTGTCCCTGGCGCCGAGCCGAAAATTTCCCGCCAATCTCGATGGCGCGTTAGGAAAAGGAAACTTCTGAAATCGCTACACGTGGGAAAGCAATTTTTATATCGCGAAGTCAAAGAATTGAGAAGCTGAGGCAGGCTAGCTGTGACACGTGCGCAGGTTGTTCTTTGCGTTTCCGTGCCACGTGCTTTTTCGCTCGTGTGTATACTTCGACTACTCGCCTCGTTCTTTTTTTTTTTTTCTTGACACTTATGTAAATGTATTTATAATTACGAAGCCGCACAAATGATTTGTTTTTATATTTTACATTTTTTATTTACGACTTGAGTAACTCCCAGCGAAGTTTTGTGAATCTTTTCCAAGAAAGTTGGACGTCTAATTTATTCAATAAAAAATCTAACCGCAATGCGGGTGTTTTTTGAGGCCCAGAGATACGAGTCTGAATGGCTTTTCTCGCAAACCAACCACCGTTTGCAAACAAATTCACGTATCTCTGCATCTTGTTAGCCAGTATTTCTACACCGCACTATACAGTACCTCCTACGGAATAATATTTGTGAGGTTTGCATCACTATGTTGTTTTTGTAGCCTCCTTTCTCGTTCTTATTGGTTACTAGTGAATGCATTCGGTGTGTAGACTGCATGTCCAGAAAAGATGAAATTCCCCTTTCTTATCCACCCATTGAGTGACTCTTTACAAATATCAGGGCTACAAAATTTCGTATTTTGAGACATATCGCTCTTCTGTAATTCATATTCATTTATTGGATAGAAATTGGAATTGTAATGGCACATTATCACTGGACTTTTGGGATTTTCTTGCATCCAAAATATTTTTCTTATTAAATTTTTATCGCTAATTCTTGCTTAGTTTACGTTTCTTCTTACGAGGACTTTTAATTTCAATTGCATCATTTCACTGAGAGTAATATTAGAGTCTAATCAGCTTCGAAAATAATATACAAAAATCTAAGTCGTCTTTAAAGAATAATAATTTTCAATATGTTTACATACGAAAAAAATATTTCTTTGCTTTTCTAGGTTTAGATCTAGAGATCCAATTCCCAGGTAAAATTATGTAACTGATTCCTTGCCATTTTTATATCTGCGTGAGAGATGTAGAAGCCAGCTTTCGTATATTTATCTGCAAACTTTACTTATAATATCTTAATTGTTTTCTCTAAAATAAAATTATCCTGAATCTGTTCCGTTATAGTGCTTTTTTTGTTTGAAATTTATATTTCAATATATACATAATAGTATAGTTATCATTACTATAGTTTAAACCTGAAAAGGCGTTAATTTGTATTACGTATTAACAATTAAATGAAAATAGAATAATTGTGTTGGCTTGAACGCGTTGTGGTTGGCCCCTTACGCATTTTCTGGATTCTTCTGGAACCTCCTACACTCTCTACAGAGGCGCCCCATCGTGGCACATCCCCACGATGCTCCCTTGAGGTAATTAGCGACTTGGGCCGCGTCGCTTCCTCTCTCGCGCTCCCTCGGCCGTCTCGTCGGCGAGGCTTACCGGCCTGCGGTTCCGCGCCGGCCCCTGCACACTCGGACACACGCCACGCCGTCCCCTTTACTCCAGGGGGCTGGTTGCCAGCCGCTCGCGCCGCGGGAGGAGTGGCAGTGGATGTAGGATTTTGCGCCCCGAACAGATCAAGGCCCGGCTCGTAAGGTCACCCCGCCCGCCCGCCCGCCCGCCGTGCGTTGGCCAAGCGGCGCAGCCCACTGATTTAGAATCGTAAGGCGATTAGCGAAGACGCTTCGTGTGCGTCGGTCTCGACACAAAGCGCCGTATTAATCTCCCCGGATCGTTGTCGCTTGCGAGTGTATCTGTTTGCCCGTGGTTCATTGCGTGCGAATGCCGCTCTCCGCTCGGGGCTCTCGGCCCGCTGACTCGGGAACACGCCTTCGCTGCGAGACGTTCGCCGCGTTCCCCACGGCAACTGGCTGTCCGGATTTGTGGATGGTGTTCAGAGATACGGAATCCCGAGATGTGGAGCGTTTGCACTATTGATGAAGATTAGATTGGACGACGAGTTCTAGAAATTAGACCAGAGACTGTGTGTTTTCGAAGAAATGGTGTTCATATGCCTTGTATGTGTTAGAACGTAATTGTTGGAATAACGTAATCACAGACTTGATAGTTGTCTGAAGCCCTAACATTTCCACGGAAATCGAATAACAATACTCAATAGCTGTCGAACACTGTGATTGATCCAGTTATCAGTCGTATATGTTTAGAGTAGCATCCATGTTCAAATAATTATTATTCAAATTAATCACATAAAATTCTGCTGGAACATTGGTTCGTAATCGGATTAAGATTTCTAGAGATACAAATATTTGGCATTAGACTTGCCCCGTGAAAGGTATTGTGTTTCATTCAACTTACTTAAACTTGTCGATTCCCTAGGAAATATTCACTATTCAGTGCTTTTTTCCGACACGTTTACCTTCGTAAATTGACCAATAATTCCACCCCTCCTCCTATGCGCCCATAATGGTAGCCTCGCAGGTAACACTGGGGCGTAAAGCGTCCCATGAGGCGCAACAATCGCTTCAATCTGACTAGTCTCGCTCAAATCCGTCCCTTCAGGTCGCTCCCTCCTCTGAAAACTACGCAGGATGCTCACCGTCCCCACGTCACTTCCGGTTCAGTCCTCCGCGCTTTTCGCAGCCAGATGCGCGGCGCTAATGTAGCGAACGCCTGCCTCCCCCGCCTCTCCGAGCCCCGCGACCAAACATCGCGACCCCCGCCCCCGCCCTCGCAGACGCCGTATTTCTCCAACCCGCGGGGGCCCCTGGAACCCCCTACTCGTCGTGCAGAGTCAAGGCACTAACAAATTGGCGGGGCGCAAACTCTTTGCTTTGTCGCGCCGCGAGGACGACTTCACCCCCTCACGCGCTTCTTTACACACGAAATTACCGCCTCCCCCACCCCTACCCCCCATGCCGTGGCGGGGCGTCGCGACGCTCGCTCGCGGACCGCGCCGCCTTTGATGTGCGGAAGCGACTGGCGCAGATCGCTGCGATTTTTCAGGCGCGGGGCGGCGCCCTGCCCGGTGGGGACGCGCGCTTGCTTCATCGCCGTCTGCAGTTGACGTTTCCTAGCTCAGCCCCATCCCTACGAGGAGTCTTGCAGAGGACTCAGTTTGTCGGTGGCAAAATGCAAGATGCTGGACGTATTGGGACTTACAACATAGAGCCCCGTCTCTAAAATCGTTCTTAGAATTGTGAAATGCTGCACTATGAAGTGAAATGACGCCGGGTAAAATTTTGAGAGAAAACGAGTATCAAAAGCAGATTACTGCTGCCATTGAGAAGCCGACTACCACACTCCAACTTGGTTGATGAATTCAATGAAACCTCTGTTTCAAACAATACGTGTAATATCCATCACGTACGCATCATTGCCTAATGAGTTCCGAGAGAAGCATTTTGTTGTTTCCGAGTTTAGCGCCATTGAATCCAGACTCTGCAGAGCCGTGCGGGAATAAACGACTGGAATGGGGCGTGCCCTTCGAGACGAACGTACGTGGGAGGTCGCTACGCAAGACGGATGCTGCCGAAAGATTCATAGCGAGCTTTGGAATTCTTCTTCTTCTTCCTTTCGGCCGTTTTCTCTAAAGAAGGGAAGACTTCCTTTCTTGGCAATTCCATTCTCTCTACGTGTCGGCGGGACGCAAAAATAATTCACAGTGACGCACTGCCCGCGGAGACGTGAGTCGGGAGAAGGAGAGAAAAGATGGGGTGGGGAGTGCCCATTAATAGTGCAGATTTGGGCGCGTGGCCCGACGTATTGCGGTGGCGTCAAAAGCCTCCGGCGTAGGATACCTGCGGCGGTGATTTCCGGGCGATGGGATGGGAAGGGGAAGACGGGTTGGGAGTTGGCTCCGGCACAGGTCTAGCCGGGCACATACTCTCCTCCTACCGCCACTCTCCGGCTTAACAACGAGCCAAATGCAAACTGTTCTCGAAATATTTAAAAAAAAAAACTCGTAGGATTGCGCTAGAGTTTGACAATTATCCATCTCAATCACAATTGCGATAGTTTATCAGTGCATTAACATCAATTTTGGAATTTTTTTCTTCTGAACATTCCAGAAATATCTTACACAGCCCCACAGCTTTAATACCTGTAATGTACTTTTTGTTTAAATATTTGTATTTAAATTTAGCGCTTTTATGTATTTTAAATTACAGAATTATTTAATATCATAAACGTTAAAAATGTATTTGTGATGGTGAAAAATCTACGAGCAGCAGCATATCAGCGCTATAAAATCAAAATTAAACACTGATTCATCTCTGGTGAATATTGTGTATGGTAATCAGTAGACGGGGCTGTTTTGAATTTAACAGTTTTGAATATTAAGTACATTCCGTATTTAAATTATAAAAATGAATCTAATTATTCATAATAAATTATTAATGTGCTTAATATATATGAAACAAACGTTTGTATTTTCTCTCTACGATAGACTATAGTGCCCCGGTGAGCCTCCATTCTCATATGTCATTAAAAATTTTAATTGGAAAATTGGAATAGATTGGGTTAACAAATTATTCTGTTATTTGAAGAATGACTCGGTAAATTTGCAGCGAGATTTCTTGGGTCTCGGTCTCATAATAACATTTTGCATACGATTTCCTGTCTCAGTCCAGAACGCGAATACAGCTCCTGTTCCGGAGCATCTCCCTCGAGAACCGACCCGCGTCTCGTATCAATAGCTCGCGCTCGGGAACGGCAGCGCGCCGGGGCGGGTGGGGTCGAGGGGTTTGGACGAGGAGTGGAGAGGGGCGGGGCGAAGCAGGACGAAGCGGGGCGGGCCGCGGAAGGGCGAGGCGGCGCGAGACGGAGTAGGGCGGGGCGGGGGCGGAGCGGAGCGGAGCCGAGCCGAATGATGGGGGAGCGGGGCAGAGAGGGGCGGCACGGGATGGGCCGGGGTAAGACGAGGCGGGGAGAGACGGAGTGGAATGGGGCGCAGCGCGGCAACGGGGGAAGGAGCGGAGTGAGATGATGTGGGGCGGGGCGGGGCAGATCCGAGCCAAAAGGGGGGGGGGGGTATCGGGTCGATGGGTTTGGAAACGGGGGAGAGGGGCGGCATCATGAGGACGGGTGAGACGGAGAGGGACGGAGTGCGACGAGGTGGGGGGCGAGATCGAGAGGGAAGGAGCGGAGTGAGGTGATGTGGGGGTGGGGCCGGGTGGAGGCAAACCACGCTTTCGGGTGGACGTGGAGCGAGGCGAAGGGACCTGAGAGGGATACGAGCCCTCCTCGAGACGTGGGCGGCGCGAGCGGAGTCGGAACCCGAGACTCCGCATCATTAGAGCCATCGGGCCGGCGCTGCGCGGCGCGGCGGCGGACCTCCCATGGCCTACTTACGGCCGCGGCATCGTTATTGCATAATAGAGGCTGCACTCGAAAGGAAATAATGAAGGCAGGCGGGCGCACTCTGCATCTCTTTCGCCTGCTGATTCCGCCGCCTCCTCTGGCACAACGGCCGGAATCACGGTTGCCTCGAAATCTTTACGTTCCCCAAGCTCTCTCTCTTACCATCCCTCCCAGTAACACGCACTTGCGTGGTTGGCGTGATTTCGCCCAACCCTATTTACAGTCGTCAAAGTATATTTCTCAGCCTTCTCAACCACAACACATATTCACGTCCGTACACCGTTAATGTGGCCGCCTTTTGTTTCATCACCAGTGTCCATCCTTGCTCTGAGGCTTCTGCTGTTGACTTCTCAACCTTTTGCAACCAGTTTGTCTACTCATTGCTCCCATATTTCACCTAACTTCTGACACACCCCTCCTCCTCTCCGAATTCCGTTGCGAGGTGTTGGATTCACTCGTCGTCTCTTCGTACCTTCATCTTCTCATTCGTTTCATCTTTTCAATCAACTCCCAACATTTAAATGATTGATCATCTGTGTTATCAGAATATATTACTTTCTCTTCTTGTAAAGATACGTATATATTGTATTTGTGTGTTACCCGGTGGCAGTTAAACACACACACACACACACACACACACACACATATATATATATATATATATATATATATATATATATATATATAACCATAAACCCTTGAATAAATGACGTTATTCTGTAACTTATATTTCCTTTTCACAGCTTCGTTCATTTTGTAATTTCATTCGCGATTCTTCATATTTTCAGTGTGTTTTCCAGCATTTCTCTTTCTTATACACTTGATACATCAATGCCCAAATTATTTTCTCGTGTTTACCCTCTTCCGTTTCTCTACTTATGTTTCTCTATTATCTCAGTCGACCGCATATCGTATCATCTTCTGCAGTAAGCTATAATCTCTTCTTATTGTGTTCAACTGTCTAGCTGTAACACATATTCGGTTTCCTGCTTAATGGATCATTGCATTACCAAGCTTTCCCACGGTATGTGTTGCATGCAGCTGTCGCTCAATGTGCGTGGTCCCAAACCTCTTCATTATTGGACTTCCCGTTCTCGATTTCCGAGATAGGTACAAAACCCTGAAATTACAGGAAACACAAGTTATTTGAAACATTGCCAGAGTGAAAACATAAGTGGGAACTTATTAGAGCTGAGCCGTGCAGAAGAAAACATTTCACTGCCCATGCCCAATAATTCCGATGCCAGATTTATTACCCCTATATACCTTTCGCCCGCCGCTGGCCAACTTCGCATCCGTCCTTCAACGTGATATCTCCTTGCATTCGGTATCGGTGACAGTTGATTTTTCGAGCTGGCTTTTGTCTTAAAATATGAATGGCGTCGTAACAGTTCACAGTTGCGCAGCAACAAGACATGTCCGGTGAGTTTCCCCCCGCTCAGTGGACCTGACGAGGGAAACACCTCCCCTTCCCCTCGACGGGCAGGCCACCCCGTCACGTTTTCTGCGCGATACATCCATAGAGTGATTGAAAATGAGGGGAAGAATTGTCGTTCGGTGGTTAAATGAATGTTCACTGTTTAAGACCAGTAGCGTTAAACGAATTGTGGTTAACATAAAAATGACACTTAGCGCGTACGAAAAAACGCTTGACAACTGGAAGAGAGAACGAGCGACGAACGAGAAAAGCAATGTATGACCGTCAATCTTCAGAAGCCCGGTAGGTGACAGTGCAATGGCTAACGACAGGAGAGGACATTGGGGACAATGCAGCTTTGGACCCGAAAGGGGCGTGCGGGGCAGGCGAAGGATGGCGGATGGAAGGGGACGGGTAGCCGAGGACGGAGGATGGACGGCGAGATCCGAGCGGCCGGCGGGAGGGGGCGAGAGGGGGCGGGGCGGCGGGCGCAGACGGACTGAATCCCACACAATGCGGCCGCTGGATAATGAACCCAATTTGCGAGAAACGGGAAACATGACCCTCCCGCGATCTGAACCGCCGATCCCTTCCTTCGTTGCCAGAGGCTCCGTCACACGTCACGCGTCCGGCCCCGCGTCATGTGACGACTTGATCCCGCAGATCAAAATCGCATCGCGTTTCCGAGGCTACTGGGTGACACGTCAGCTGAGAGGAGCAGGTGGGTTAGTAGTTAGTAGAAGTTGGAGCTCAGCGCAATACGAAACACAGAGCTCTAGGAAAAGGTAGAGCTTATCTCCAAATGGGATAGCAGTTCTTTGGAAATTTGTACAAACACATTCAATTAGATTAATTAAGAAATAATTATAAACGTTGTCATTGCCAACAATATTGGCGCATTGGCAACAATATTGGCAACAATTGTTGGCAATGACAATGTTTATAATTATTTCATGAAAATGCCAACGATAACGCACCACAACACCTATATAGATTAATTAAGACTAGATTGCCGGATAACATTACGTACGCTACTATTTTTATAAGATAAATAACAAATTTGTTGTATAATATTTCAATACAAAATAATTAAAATGCACTAAACATTAAATGGAAATTTGTTAAGTCACCTACCAGCAATATTGATTAATTTTGAACACAATGATACCGATCTTAATAGATTTAAAAACTGTATTCTGTTATATGATTCTAATTGGGAAACATTTTTTTCGATATCTCGCTAAATATTTATAGTGATTTGTAGGGGGCGGATTTTATTAAAATGTTTTTTTTCTTTTCATTTTAAAACAGGGTTGTCCAACTTGCAATTCCTTAAGGGCCACAACTAAAATCCTTAGTATGGTTGCGGGCCATATTTATAGCACTTGGGCGATTCACACGTTGATCTCTGTTGTTTGGCCGGGTGTTCTGAAACAGGGAAAGGGGATGGATGGAATCCAAGAGTGTTATTAGGCCGTACCGCGCATAACGCAGTGAAACACATTGGGATGATTTGGAATTTTTGAATTTACCAGAAAAAGTCCTTAAATATTAACTTGACCTATTTTAACATAATGGGGTGTTTGCCCCAACGCTAGGCGCGCAATGTTCTCGCCAGGCAGGGGTGCAACGGGTTTTCACTTTTGTCTAATAACCTTTCGCGGGCAATAAATGGTATCGCGGGCCGCCAGTTGGACATCCCTGCTTTAGAACAATGCCTTTTAGTATAGACATTAACTTTTTATTATCACAAAAGTAAATGACACATTTTAATTTTCATTATTTTTTACTGCATTTTTCTTCGATTTCAACTAATATGTAATTTTTTACCCTTTTTGGTCATTATAAAGCATTTTTTGTTGATTTCATCAAATTTAATATCATTTACTTCAAATAATATTTACGAGATGCAACAAATGTTCTCCATAGAATTTCTGGGTAGCCTATTCTATTTCTTTACTCAGAAATTGTTACTTCTGTCGTTGTATGTAATCTAAACTTTCTGTGACGCCTATCAGCGCCATTGTTGGCTTAGCGAATTTCACGATTACAAAAGACAGAAATTTCCTGGTCCATTCCAACCAAAAGTTTGCCAGCTGAGCTCAGTTGAACGAAAGGAATAATCTTTGATTACATCTGTAACATATCCAACAGCTTGAGTTGTCTGAAATGGTTTTGATCAATCTTTATGGGTAATTTTTCTTTGCTTTTAGGTCATTTTAAAAACATTTTAAGAGTATTTTATTGATAATGTTTTATGGTGTTCTAGCTCTTAAAAATCCGCCCTCTAGTGAGTTCGTAATGAAACGTATTTATTGTTTAGAAGGAATATTCGAGACCATTCACTTGTTTACAACACCTTCATGAAAAGCTGTAAATTGCCCGCTTAATGCAGTGTTTGCTTGTCATGAAGTATGAATGCGAATCCATCGTCTAAGCATCGATGAAAATAAGATATTCGAGCGGGCAATTAAATAACAGTTCCACGCAAGGGGACCTGCGTGCGCACTCAACACGGCAAGCAGCGTTCAGTACAACCCGTGTTCTTACTCATGCACCTCACATCGCCCGTTTCGCTGCCGCTGCCTTCAGCTGGCTGCCGACACCGGCGCCGCTACCACCCTTTCATGTCCTCGTCGTCTTTTGGCTTTACACCCTCACCTTCGTCCACCATAACCACCAATAAAAATAAATCAACCATCACCACAGCTATGACGACCACCACCACTACCATCAACACCACGACCATCACAACCAGTACAACCACCGCAACCACCTGTAACCGCCATCACCACCTACACAACGGCCGCCACCAAAACTAACACCATCACTACTATATACACCACCACCAAAACGTTCATCTTGACCAACATCACCACAAGCACAACCATACATCACCACGCCCACTATCACCTGCATAACCAATACCACTAACACGAACACTATCCCCACACACCAGCACCATCACCACCAGTTTCTACCACCTGCGTCGCCTTCTCCTCTGACATTGCTTACACCACGCCTCCCCATCTACACTTCCACTCGCACCACCTCTACCCCGTACCGCCACTATCTCCACATCCCGCGTCTCCGGCCCTTTTCACACCGTCGACGTCCGAGCGCCGTTGCCACCGCCGTCATCGCCGTCGCCCCGTTTATCAGATCCGGGCGCGCGCTCGGCGAAACGGCCGCGAGCCCCGGGGGCGCGGGGAGAGGTCGTCGGGGCACGCGTGAGCGCCGTGGCAATGCGCCTGTCGCCGCCCCCGCCCCCGCCCCCGCCCCTCCCCCGCCCCGCCCCCGCCCCTGCTGCTCACGGCGCGGACGATGCGGTGCGCTCCCTCGAGGAAGCCGGAATCGGGGGCGCTGCTGGTTGAATTCAGCTGGAGCCACCCCAAGCACAGCGGTCACTTCGCTTGTATTCTATCGGCAGCCTCTCTCTCGATATCTCACGTACTCGATTTCAGGGCACCGCGAGGTTCTTTTGCTGCTGATATCGAACTATCGTATTTCCCTTGAGCTACCTTCTGATCCTATAGAAAGCATTTGTAATCAATTACTTTAGGTTCTTTTAGTTTGTACCGAACGAAACAGTACAGAACGAAATATATGTGTTTTTTTTTTAAATGTGAACCGGTAGATTCGAGCCAATGGGGCACCCGCCTTTGCAATTACAATAGGCAATTTCAGAGAATTTTATTATAAATACAACCGACTTGACCGACTGCTTCACGACCAATATAGAAGAAAGGTAATGTATTAGAACAGAGAATGGTATTGTAGTTGACGCTTTTGCGAATAACTCTATTAGTAAATTCGAATGATATAAATGCATGAAGATGATTATAATTTAGAAAAAAATTACGAAGAGTGCTTATTTGATTATAAAAGAAAAAATGCAGATAATACACAAAATATATACATCCACACATTTATGCTATTGTGTTAGGAAATAGACGCCATTTTATTGAATAATTCCGATCCATCAGTCAACCAACACTGGAACGAAGTAATCCCGTGACACGCAAAGCACTGATGCTGGAGAGTGTGGGGAGCAGCACAGCAGAGTGACCCGTTGCCAAAGCCGTGGCGCACGCCTTAGCAACACAGAATGCCGCGACCTTAGCAACTCGAATGTCGCTATCCCTCATTAGCGGCGGGAGCCTGCGCAAGCGGCGGGGGCGGGGACCGTGGCGCCCGCGCGTCGTCTGGCAGCGGGCCCTCGCCGAGGTCGCCGCCCATCTCGTTACTTATGTATCCGCCCCATCGAGGCAGCACCACGGCCCGGCGCCAGCGGGATTATCCGCCCCGCCCCGCCCCGCCCCGCCACTCCCGCCCCGCCCCTCCCTCCCTGCCCCGCCCCGCCCCTGCCCGCCTCGCCCTGGCCCCTCCCCGCCCCGGCCCCTCCCCGCCCCTGCCCTGCCCCGCCCCGGCCCCGCCCGGCCCCTCCCCGCCCCTGCCCCGCCCCGCCGTACTCCGCCCCTCTGCGTCCGCCCGCTCCCCGCCATGACTTTGCGCGCCCGTCGAACTCTTCGCAACGGTTTCTCAATTGCCAACACTCTACTCGCTCTAATGGAATATTCCCATTTTTAGAGGAATAATAAATCTCATTGGCTGAGTGGAAGAATCGTATGGGCTATATCTGTTGTCAACAGCCATATTTCTCCTAGAATACATATCGATGAATTACCAGATAGTGAATTGACAATTTTCTCCAAAAAGGGGCGTCAATCTCCAAGAAGGGAGGGGGTTGAAATTGATGAGTAAAGCGAAGAACGTATTACGCAACACAGTGCGAATTAATTCCATGACTGTTGACGGGATATTGTCTAGTCAAATTTCCTAGATTTGAATTCCTGAAATTAATATTTCAAGTGTTAACTTTAATGAGGCAACTAGAAGTGAATGTGTCCCTGGAAGGGGAAAGTTAGTTCTGTTTGAGAAGGGAGCATCAGATTTTTTAGGGAGAGCGATTCCCGACGTATCCGTTGAAGATGTCATCAAATGGTATTTTATACGGAATTCAGGGATAGTATAGTAACTTGTAGGTAAAACGCGTTGCTTTGTTGAATATTTAAGTTTAAAAAAGTACCCCAGTTATAAATCAATAGTTCGCTCAGTCGGCAAGGGAGAAATGAGATTTCACGGCAAGTTGTACGGTGCTGCACAATGCCAGCAGGAGCGCCGGAGCGATGCGCTCTATCTGCATCCGCTATCCGCTAGTTGCCTCGCGGGCGCTCGCTCGCACGTTTTCGGCACACTTCGTACACATTTTTGGGCACAAGAAGATAAAGAGGTGCTTTATCTAAGAGACGAAGATATTACCTCATGAGCGACGAAGGAGCGAAATGGTTATCTTTATAGAGAATTGTTACCGTCGAAAGTAATTTTTGATTTAATTTGATTCCATTCCATTTGATTAAAAAATAAACATCATATTAGGTTAAGTTACTCTAATTCCTATCCGGTGCCGCCGTTCCGCGCGCACACTAGTGAAGATATCATTTTTATCAACGGCAGATGCATTAAAGAGGAACATTAGTTACATATTATATAAGAAGCGCATTTAACCTTCTGCGTAAAACAATTGGTCGTATTTCTATATATGAATCTTTTTTAAAATATTGTTCGTCTGCCTGCCTGCCCGCCCGCCCGCCCTTTTTCTCTCCAGCCGGCGTCGCCTGTCTGGTCCCGCTCGCTCGCCTGCACTCCTCCGCCCCTCGCTCGCCCACCCTCACTCTGTTCTCCGCGCCTGCGCCCGCGCACTCGTTCGCCCGCCCGCCTTCCCGCGCGCTCTAAGAATTATTCCCCGCAGGCCCGCCGTCCCCAGGATCACCAATAACAATTGGACGACGTGCCTCGGGGCGGGAATGGCTGAAAATTCCGCGCGCAAGCGGCGGCGGCGGCCGCGTCCGCGAACGCGGCGGCGGCGGAGCGAACGGCGCGGGCCCCGAATACCTCCCCGAGGAAAGGTGCGGCGGCAGCGGCGGCCATCGTGCGATAAATTATTTAAAATGAAATATACCGCGCCCCGCGGGACGCGCCGTTACGCGGAGGGCGCGGCAGGAGGGCGCCGCGACGCCTACCTGGCGCGGGGCGGGGCGGGGCGGAGCGGAGCGGAGCGCGCGACCGGAGGACGACGTGGGCGAATGGAATGAGCCGGGTGGGAGATTGAAAGCGGCAGCAAGATGGTGAGTAGAACGGACCACGCGTGAGGTGATTCGGGGGAAAGAGTCGAGAAAGGTAATCGTATTCGTCAATCATTAAGCATGGATAAAGAGTATTATATATAGGTCAGTTTGTGATGGGTCTACTGGTGGAAATATATGGAACTGGAAATTCTCTTCCTGAAGGCGTTCTATGAAGTTTCTTATTTCACAGAGTACTGACGTTTGATCTAATGTGTAACTATAGATTTCCATTGCCTGAGCAGGATCGCCTTATCAGGTTCAGAAACGAACCTGATCGCTTCTGAACATTTCACAGGTTTGTCGTTACTAGAAAAGAAAGAGAGGTGTGAACTGTCGATTTTGGAGTGATGGGGAAGGAAGGGGTAGAATGCTGAGAAACTTGTCTGCGGTTCGGAATATTCAATAAGTTCGTAGTGAAGTGATTCCAGAATTACTCATACCTTCTGACATATGAATCGAGGTTAAGTTGATAATGTGAATGAATAAGTATGGAACGAAAATGAAGTAGAAGAGTATTAAGTCGTGAATAAAACTGATTTTGAAATCTGATCACGCACAGGTTGCAGGACAAATACTGCATGAAACTATTAAATGAAGTGATTGGAATGTGAATTCCGGCAATAGAGGCTAAAGTCAAGGGACCTCCTTGTAAAGGTCTCTCACACATTTTGAAGATACCACGTTTGAAGCATCTGCAGACCTAGTGGCAACGCAGTTCAGTATTTTGACAATTCAGAGAATGCGCAGTAAAACGCTTTGTCGGTTCAATTCCTTCAGCTGGAAGTCGAACTTGGGCATTCTGCAAACGGCCAGCAGTGGGACATCGGACGACCAGCCAGAAGCGGGGGCCACGGAGGCCGTAAGTTGTCCCGCGAGCGGCGGTCGCTACAGCGCGAGGGTCCGTTCGGGGCGGCGCGAGAGGGCGAGAGGGCGAGGAGCGCAGCGAGGGAGGTCGTCAAGGTGCGAGAGGTCCCCTCGAAAGGGGGCGGCGCCCGTTCGCGTTGATGGGAGTGGCCCGGGGAACGCAATTTCTGTAATGGGGCGTTTTCGAGGTGTCGCTCGGCTGCGGAGCGTTTGACTTGGCGCTGCGACGGCGGGGAGAGGCGCATTTTATTCGCGGGGTCGATCTGGTGCGGCTGTCTTGCAGGGAGCGGACGGCTCTGTTACGTTTCGCGGAGCACGAAGGAAATAAAGGGTTCGAGTCTTTTAGCAATACACATATCGTATCACTTTCTGCCGTTTTATTGATCGCTCCTTTCTCACTTTCGTTCGCATACTTAAATACCTACGTGTTTTAGAAGAAGGACTTGACAAAATTATCAAGTATGATTTGAGTAGTTTTCTGATACGTCAAACATTAGTATTAATTGTAATCAAATGAATCCAAGCAATCAACAAGACTGCTTCTAAAAGTATTGAGAAACCAATGAAAATGCTTCTCGAGATCTTCATACTCTAATTTTAATTAGTTTGTTTTATATTTCCGTTTTATAAGAAAAAAAATATCTCATAAAGGCAATTTGGAGCTGCACGTTAACCGTTAAGAATCAACGTTCTTTTGAATGAATGAACATGAATTTTTCCGTCCCGACGGTGTATTACGGGCGTAACGCGTCTAAAAATTACTGCGGAGGCGTAAAGCATTTATGACCCCGCGCTGGCGCCGTTGAAATTTCAGGAACCCTTTTGGCTCGGAGCACCCGCTGCGGGGGCTTTAGGGGTAAGTGATGTGCTTGGTCCGTCCGGCGCCGCTTGCCCCACCCCGTTCAGTCCTCCCTCCTCCGCACGCTCTCCCTCTCCCGGCTTCTCCCCGACTCGCAGGCCTCCGACGCGCGTCGGGCTTCCGGTTTGCAGTCTACACTGCGTTCAGCGAGACGTATTTCATCACCATCTCGTGCAACGATTATTAATTACGACTGAAAATATAATGATATTTTGCTGGTAGGAATGTCATAACTTTTTCGTACTTTATGGGAATTTTGGTGTTCGAACATGCCAATATTTAAGAAAGTGGCTCGCAAAACCCGAGGGAGGAAATTGATTCTTCCTTTGGAGCCTAATCAGTAATTTTGTGAGGAGATAAAGCATCCTTGTGGTGATTAAGAGAGAAATGCCTTTCAAAATTATTGTTAACCCTTATTTTTTAATCTATTTTGATGAATTTTATTAATATGGCTATTTTAAAAGAACAATCAAATTTACATGAATAGAAATAAAAATTACAGGCAATGTCTTTAATTACAGCATTGTCTTTAATATCTATAAGGAATATTACATGTGTAGGGTATAAAGTTTGCTTCTCGAAATAAATTGACGCGGGAACGATGGAAAATTACTGTAATTATGTATAATTGAATTTACATAATATGATATTACGACTGAGAGAGACAATAAAGAATAAAACTAAATCAACATAAAAAGTCTGACGATTTTATTATATTTTACCAATATATGACAATTTTATAACTCTTTATTTGGACATGAATACTCTTCTCTGACCAGTTGTCTGAATCGAATTTTCATTTACCACATCACATAGATAATGCCACAACTCAAAAACGCATACTTTTCAGTACTGGTTAAAAGAGTAGAATTATAATATTATTAGTCGTCAACATAACCTATAACTTCGTTGTTCCATGTTTTATGTGTAACTGACTTGTTCAACTGATTTCAATGATTTCATATTGCGAATTGTGATTTCATTGTTTCAATGGTCGTATTAACTCGAAATCGCCTATTTTTAGTTGTGTAACTTTTCTATGTGACATGGAATTTTGTTGTTGAAATAGCAAAACCTCATTTCTCAAAAACCAGGAAACAAACAAGTTTCTGTTAGGTAACATACTTGAACGCCATAAGATTAGAAGGTTCAATTACTTACTTCTGCGGCGATCGAGGCCAGAGTTGATGTTGCTGTTTCCGCAACTTGCGGCGGCGGCGGCGATGGTGTAACGGTTAGCGTTTCGGACTGTTGTATCCAAGTTGGCGGGTTCAAACCCGATCGAAGCCGTGGATTTTTCAGGGCGAAAAAATCCTTCGTACGCCTTCCTTCGGAGGGGAAGTAAAGCCGGCTGTCCCATGTTAGTAGATTTACTTGCATGTAAAAGATCCTCAAGCCTAAATGACGCCTCTGAGCTCAAATTCAAATCGCCTGTTTCTTGCCCAAGAAATACCTCCTTTCTCTGCTAGTTGGTGAAAGGAGCGTAGCGAAATTTACGTGGTCAGACGGAAGTGCAGGCCTAATGGCCTGAGTCTCGCCACGTAAAATAAGGCATTAATTCAATTCAATTCATTTCATCTTGTGCAGCGGGTTTTATGTTGCATCAGGGAACATGCAACTCAAAATTGTCTTTTCTGAGATGTGTAGTCATATCAATTGCGTTTTCAGTGTGCACTGTGCGTGCTCCTGTGCGTCGGAGGGAACGTGAGCGCGTCCCGGGCGTCGCCGCGCGGCGGGGCGCCACGCAGCGCGCGCGCGCCTGGGCCTAGACGCGGGGGCGGGGGCGGGGGCGTGGCCCGGGGAAGCCAGCCGATTGCGTTTCATAGCGCGGCGAGCGGCCGCGGCGGGGCGCCTCGCCCTAATTGAACGGCGGGATATATCGCCCCGCATTAATCTGCTCACACTTAACCGAGTTCGCTTGGGCCCGTTCTCCCCGACTCTTCCTCCTCCACCTCCACCTCCCCCCTCCCTCTCCTTCCCTTCCTTCTCCTCCCCCTCCCCTCCACCTGCTGCTGCTGCTGCGGACCCCCCTTCGAGTCTGGGCGTTTCGCGCGTGTGTGTGTGCGCGCGCGGGCGGGTGGGCGAGAGAACTCGGCGCCGCTCCCAGAGGGAAAACCTCGGCGGCGAGGAAATCGGCGCAAATGTGCTTGTGATGCTGTTGGGCGATGAGCTTTCTCCCTTGCGAGGACGGACGATTCCATTATTGGTTGCACGAAGGAGATGAATACAGATTGTAAATGAATGCACAGATTTGTTAAAGATTCCTTTGTAAATTGAACGTGCGTATTAGTTTTTGTTGTCGTTTAAAGTATTGTAAAGAGGATTGTAACGAATGGTTGTGTCAGTTATGAGGCATTAAATTATTATTTACTGTTTTTATCAAGTAGTGAATAAACGCTATGTTTCGCCTACTCTGACGAATGTTTATTTTCGGCTTAGCGTCAATAGATGAAGAGAGCAAGCAACAATAGAGAAGAGTTCAAGCAGCAGAAGCCTATAAATGTCGAAAAGCATGAATAAAATGAGTAAGAATGTAAGCTGATGAATGTAGTAACAGTGCTGGCGCTAAAAGTCATATTTGACCACATCGTCTTCTTGGGATTTGGTTAAACATCTGCACACTCGCAGTATTATGGAATTTTTTCTACATCTTTGTTAATATCGTATTTTCAAAACATTTTCTAATATTGATTGTCGGGTTATGGGGGCGAAGCTATCATCATGATGACAGTGAAGCTGTCATCATGTACCGCGTGGTGTCCGGTGATGTGCTGCAAAAAGTCCAAATGCCATCGGCGTTGTTGTCGAAAACCCAATTTAAGAAACTACAACGCTGCCAGCAAACTTCCCATTTTTCATATCCCGTTTCATATATCTAAATAAGAATGCACTCCATGTCACTCGAGAGAGTGGCTCGACGTGTGACTATCTCAAGAGAAAGTGTGTATTGAAATCTGGAAAATGGAAACCCCGGGCAACTGACATTTTTTGCCTGTCAAACAATAAAGATTCTTCCATCCTTTTCGTCATTTCCTGTTGTTGTTTTTTTCTGCACCCAAACACGGTAGAATTGTTTTTTGCCATCGGGGTGATCAGTTTCCCTATCCTGTTGCGTAGCAACGTTAAATTAATATCGTTCTCTCGTTGTGGAGCTAAGTGGTCGTATTGGCGTGATAGTGCCGCACTCTGGCGTGGAAAATGGAAATGCGCGTGGGCGGCGCGGTGCGCACACACTCGCGGCCAGATCCACTTTGCAGGCACGTGATCCTGAGCACTTCACCACTTTGCGACACGGGACTGATAGCTGGGACAACGACCTGGTGGTGTGTCGGCCACCCGCGAATTTATACGCGCATGTTGAAATGATGGCACGGGGAGTTGAAAAAAAAAAGAGCTACAAACGACAGTGATTTTTAGTGGTCCCCACATTACCGATGTTTAATCATGGTTTGCTTCCTCACATATGTGTTCGTGCGTTGGATGGATAAACAGTTTCACCAAATAATCGATGATGCGGCATGGAAACGTAATGAGTGATTTTGATGCTGAATACTGAAAAGAAATTGTAATGTACGTGAAATTACACGCGTATTAAATGCAGTAAAAAATCAAGGTTCTCCTTGTGAACTGGATGTATATGATTTTCTCCTAAATATTCTATCAGAAAATTACAGAAACACGTGTATTCTTTGGCAAAAAATGCAGGACTAATAAAGAGCATCTAAGAAAATATTGCACAGTTACTATTTCCCTTCTAAACGTGTTTAATATTACTTCACAATTTTAAGGTTTGGAAATATTGCCAATATTTGTAGCGTCTATAATATATGTATTCATATTTTGAGGGTTTTAATATGAAATTCGAAAATAGTTTGTGGCAAGGATCAATCAGAATCACCCGTAAACGAATGTCAAAAAGGAAGCATATTCGCCGTGCGTATCTAGAACGGGGAAGTATTGTAGGTTTTATGGAACTAATCCTGTTTCTTCGCTTCAGTTTCATGGTTTGACGTTTATCCTTGCAGAATAGTGCTTCTCAAAGTCTCATCATAATGCAACTTATTGAAAGAAAATTCTCCAATTCATGAATGGGACTTCTATCAAAATGTCTATTTGAGGTGCGAAGGCTGTGACATAACCTCGCAGCAAACGGCGAGTAAATTGCCGAGTTTAAATTCCAAAGATTTTTTTTATTTCAACTACAGATATTTTGAGAATATTTTAATGAAGGATGATTTAACGGATACACTTACTGGTGCTGCGTTTTAAGAGAATATGGATGTAGTCGTATTTCGAAGTCTTATGAATGTTCTTTTATTAATATTGATCTAAACTGCTAGAATTCCTGTGTTTTTCCCATAAGATGACATTATTCAGAGATATTTTTGTGAATATAACAATATAGTCGAATATCGAGAAGTTTGTTTAATGATTATTCGGAACTTATTGTTGTGTAATAATTACATAGTTAAATCGGATATTGATTTTACTATAGATGTAATTTTGCTAACGACAGTATTGAAATTTTAGTTGTATTGGTGCCATTAAACAAAAGATCAACATTATCCCCCCACACCCTTTCCCAAAGAAATATATTTCTTTGAAAAATCAAGAAAAACAAGAATGCATCCGTCACCTTCCGAGCAAAAATGAAGAACATAAGTACCTCGCAGTGCAATATTCAATAAATATAGGTTGTTATAAATCTTTCTGAAGCCTCTAATAATAGGAGAGCCCTCTTAAGCGCGTGACGTATTTGTCTCCTGGCTTGCACCTCCCCGCCCCGCTCCGCCCGCCCAGCCCCGCCCCGCCCCGCTCCCGCTCCCCGCTGCCTGCGGCGGCGCCTTGCGGCGACCGAGAAGCGGAGCGGAGACAACGGATGGCGCGGAGCGGGGCGGGGCGGGGGCGAGGAACCTGCTGCCTAGGATATACTGCGCGGCGATACAAGATTCATTGACTTAATTAAACACGCGATAATGAAACGCTCCGACAGGTGATTACGCGGGCCGTAAATCTAGCGGATATGACGACAAGAGGCGACGTGCCGACGGCGGCGGGAGCGGTAGCGGTGGCGGCGGTGGTGGTGATGGGTCGGGTGAGGGATGAGCGGAAGGAGAACGGGACACTGAGAGAGATCGGCGATGATAGGGATAGGCTATTGTTTGTGTCCCTGTCTCTTCTAGTCCGTTGATATGGCCGCTCGTGTTGCGCTGCGTCAGTGCGAATTCGTTGAAGGTACAACAATATTTATTTTAGGTACAACCTTTAAAAATGTTAGAATATCATTTATGGCTTAACTTGAGGATTTCAGTTTCATTTTTGTTGCTATTTTGTCTCGAATATGTTGTAGGTATTTCGACGTAAGCTCTTCTGTGAGAATGAGAAAATTAATAAACCTGTGGTATTTCCGTACCTCTCTTCTTTTTCCTAAACGCCCTGACTGCGCTGATTCTATCCTTGTGTCATGTCCTCTCAATTTTCTTAAATTTAACTATTTCAGTTTTGACTATTCAAACTAGACAATTGCATCTTCGTCGCTAACAAATTAGTCTCTCGCGTTGCAATCTCTGCGAAGGTACTCAACCGTTCAGATGTTCTTGAAGCGAAGCGTTCCGACCTATCCAGAATTTCTGTTTTCATTCACGTACTTGCTATTTCGTCCTCAAAGTTCCAAGAACCATATTATCATAGCAGCACACATTTCCACCTCTGCATTCTCTTGCTTTTCAATGGCCTTGTTCTTCTCGTCTCTTTTCTTGCGCGTTGCGCCTCATTTCCTCTGCAACAACTCTCTATCCTCCTCGCACCTATTCCACCAATTCCCATGAATCTCCCCGAGCTATCTCTTGAGCTCCTCAATACCACCCCCTCGCCCCGCCATTGGCTCTCGCTGCCCACCGCCGCCGCGATATCCTCTCCGCTCTCGCCGCTTGCGCCGCACGCGCGGCCCCGCATTGTCCCGCGCGTGAATGCCGAAACGCGGGGGCTCCGCGTCTTTTGTCCCGCGCGTGAACGCGCCGTTGCCGCCGCCGCCGCCGCCGCCGTCGAGCCTCTCTCCCGTGGGGGCTCGAACACGCGGCTCCCTGCGCGATAAAGGAGGGCCTCTCGCCTGCTGCAGGCTGTGGAAAGAGTGGGGAGGCGTGGGCAGTGTGGGCGGAGCGAGCGGTGGTGATAGTGGTGTAGGCGTTGCGGCTGGTTGACGACCGACGCTGGAGCAGGACGGCGCCTTCTGGGGCGGGTGGCACTCGTAGATGCAGGGTGATGGCGCGGGGGTGGAGCGGGGCGGCACGGGGGTGGCTTGTGGCGGCGCGGGGGTGGCGAAGAGGCGGCGCGGGGGCGGCGCGGAGCGGGACGATGCGGTGCGGGGTCTGCTCGGAGCGGCGTGGGGCGACTGGGGGCGGCGTTAGCAGGTGCTGGTCGGGGTGATGCGGGGCTGAACTGGGCTGCCCGGGCCCCGCAGGCTGCGAGGGCGGGTCGGGCGCTATTATAGGAAGGCTGCAGGTCGGACTCGTTGTGTACGCTGGGCTCGCCCGGGCGTCTCCGCTCTAGTTGGCTGGTTTAGAAAACACGCGTGCACAGAGCAGAGGGTCGCCTGTGGATTTGGAGAGTCATTTGCGGGATTACTTGCGTCTAACGCGTCCTGGAGGAGTGCCTCAAAATGGAACTGACGAGGTCTCTCAGGGTTTGTATGCTTCTTTTGTGCGTTTGTGCACTAATTCATCGTTATCAAACCCATACTTTTTTATTCAATTGGATGTTATATTGCTATATTTGTGCATATTATCGTCACAGTCTTATTTTGTCGAATCGCATTGTTTTTGTAAGAGTTGACTTTAAAAGAATGTCTCTGGATCTACAGATTATACGTATCTACTTGGTGGCGCACGAAAAAACAGCAGGGCATACTGGGCAGTATCATACAAACAACCGTTGTATGCACCCAACAATAAATTACAATGGACTCGTGGTAAATGTTGGATGAATCCCATCCAAAAAATCCGCTTGCTTTTGTTATGTTGCTTTTGATTAAGATGATGGGAAACGGGAGCTCATGAATAAATTCGTTGTACCTGAAAAATAATCCAAAGATATGGGGTTCGAAATGATGTAAGAAAATGTAAAAAGAATAAAATAAATCGTGAACAATTGGTTTAAAAAATTAAATATTACACACTGTCATAAATCTATTTAGTCTTTGAATATTAATTAGTGTGAATGTTATTTTAGTCATTCGTAGTTAACAGGGTAATTGGTATATGTAATATTTTTTTGTAGATGTTGATCTGACTAGGTTATAAGAAAGACAAAATAAGTAAATGGTGTAACAGATTGTTGAGCCTGATCCACCCGATAAAGCAAGCCTTACTGCGTGATCAGTTCAATTGAATGAATTTTAAAAATTGTTCTATTGAACGAAAGAACAGAGGCAAATGCCTCTTGCTCGGGACTGGGGACCCCCGAAAGAACATTACGTGCAATAACGCAAGCTGGTAAGTACGAATGTTGTGGGGCATGGCCAAAACTGAAAGACGAGAGAGAGTATCGCGCATTTATTACAAATGATTATTTTTTAATAATATTTTAGTGTGTTTCCCACCAAGCTTAAAAATCCCAAATATAAAATTTCTATTCGCCGATACCAACAGCATTTTTGAGCGGTGGATTTTCAGGCCCACTCATTTTGTTAATATTGTAGAGACATCTCCGTAGATATTTGGGTAATATTATTAATTTAATGTTATTACATATCGACACTAATATACCTCTGCTATCCGTGATATTGATATTGACAGAGAGAATGGAAGCAGAGATTTATATGTTTCACTATAGTCTCCGTTGTAAAAGTGCGTTCACATATGAGAAATAAAAGACTACGTATGTGTATTACGGCGTTGTTTATATCCATATTACTGCTGCGCACTCATGAGATTAGAATCATGGTGAAATATGACTGCCTTTAGTTCACGAGAATAGTCGCTATGATTTCCATATGTATCTTTCCATCAATTTTCTAGTCTTCTTTCATTCTCCATAGTTTTCGTGGAACTCCTTTTTCGATCCCTTCCCGTAGTCGAGTGTATATGTGTTTGCATGTGTATAAATGTGTGTGCGTGAATGGACGGGTGTGTGTGATGTGTGGAGTACCTGCTCGCATGAAAGAGGCAGATGCTTACACGTTGCGTCGGTACGGTGCGTTGCATAGTGCACACACTGGGATGTACGAGCAGAGCAGCGGCAGTGTGTGGTACAAACTACTCCTCCCACTCCTCCCCTGTTCGCTCCCTTCCGCCTCCCCCCTCACACACACACACACACACACACACAAACACATGCCCCCGCAGCGCGTGTCTGTTTGCATGAGAAACTCCGGCTGCAGACTGTGTAATCACCGAGGGAATATTGAATTAGCTACGGATAAAACTAGCCTGCTGATTTCCATTATATTAATTGCCGGGATGCATGGGGCGTGGCTTTATTATTGCCAGCCGCTCGCCAGACTCGTCAAGTGCACAGTTAATCTAGCAGTGCATCGGGGCCTGTTTCGCTCTTGCGTTTAGTACTTCATGCAAAAACAAGTAACTATTTTACGATCGTTATCCTTCGTATTTGTAAAACTTTCTTCTGTTGCAACCGCTCATGATTATCTAATGTATATTATAATTTTATGAGTTGATCCCTCGCACTCAATACATTGATTTTAAAAATACTTATCTCACTTTATACATAAGAAAACAAAATTTTAAAATACGTGTATTTGTCAGATCACTGACTATTAACCTTTTAATCTTCTAATTATTTCTATGATGCCCATCTGCTTCCCGATTTAAGTCTTCCAATATTATTTTATCCAGACGCTCCGTATTTCGTATTTCAATTGCTTTTTTAGTGGCAATACTTAATCTTAATGCCAAATATGGACGCGAAAACGTTTATAATCAGCAAAATCACGTTTATAATCAGCAAAAGGAGTGCGTTAGCTTTCGAACAATAAAATCATTCAGATCACAAATCAAAAATAGTACCGAAGCACAGTTCAATGAATCACGGTTTTCATCATGAGTGAACATCACATTAATTGTCACATGAATTTGACAGTAAGTTTTTTTAAGACTAATTTATGAGTAAACTCAATGTTAAGGTTCTTTCTGTGGCACACCAACTTTAAACGTCCATAAAAATGACAAGGAAAATATATTTCCGATCAATCGATGATTCATTGTTATGATACTGCGTCGGCATTGGATAGGAATTAATTGGAGGAATTTTTGGAGGCGATCTTTCACAGATATTGACATATAAAATTGTCATCCAGGCAGTAAACGATATTCAACACTATTGTCGATAATCCATCGTTGATAGACATGAAGTTAAGAACTCCCTTTCTCCAGGGGTCTAAGGGGAAGCAGTCTCAACAATCCGAATCACAGCAGTCGCGTCTCGTTTGCAATGAACGGCATTCTAAAAGGAATATGTAAGGCAGGAGAATGAAGTTGGATTTTCCTGAACACCTTCCTCGGGGACCCGTGAGAAAACAGCAGCTGCATATTTCGTCTCCGTTGGGAAGGGCTGAACAGACCCTGAGTCGCGCGGTGGGCTAGATACAAAGAAATGTGAAACGAAAAGTAGGAAAAGGGGAAGAAGTAAAATTAAAAAAAAAAATGTTCCAAAAAATTATAACTAATAAGAACTAAAAAAGGAAAAAAAAAACTAAAGAAGTTTTTTTAGGAGAAATTCTTAAACTGCATATTTTATTATAAAATTTAAGGAGAAATAAATAAAAAAGTGAAGACACTGAAGCTTTAAAACAACAATTATACAATTTTCATGATGTAAAAGATCTTTAAGTATGTTTTTTTGGGAAAGAAATAGTGTTATTAGACCAACATAATAGAATTGTTATTGCACGTATAAATCTATATACTATGTGAAGAAGTTTCACAAGCCATAACTATCTTTCTCTTTCAGCACCATACACTTCATCATTTAAGTATGTTTTTATTAATTGACTTATTTTATCTCTGTTATGGGAATGTAGAATACTAATCTATAATATAAAAATGAATCGCAAAATGTGTTAGTAAGCGCATAACTCAACAACGCCTGGACCAATTTGGCCAATTCTTTTTTTTAAATGTTCGTTGAAGTTCAAGGATGGCTTTTACGTCAAGTCGAATAATTGCCGGAAAAACCCTAAAAACAGCCTTTTTCTTTTTCCCATACAAACGATTTCTAACTAAAACGTAGAGTCAATTTGAGCTTTATCACTCTAGCTATCTCTATCTATCTCTCACTATCTCACACTAGCTATCTCTCACTCAGCTAAAGCACTCATTGTTGTAGGTATGTTCGTAACGTCAAAGAGTCAATGTGCACTTTATTACCGTTATACAAAATTCAAATTCAATCATATCTATCAAAACAGTGTGTGTATGTGCGTTGGAGCACAGAATACATTGTTGGAGGATTTAAGTCGCATTCCGAAACTATTAACAAAATAATAGTGTATAATATAGATATGCCTCCTGTTAGACGAAGCAATTTAGGTAGAAGAACCCGAAATGCTACAAACCAAGCTAATTACCGATCCAATCATGCTGCACAAGAACGTGACGACCAAAATGAACGTGAAAGAATTCGGATATCACAAACGCGTGAAGCGCGTGCGCCACATTCAACTAATAATCGCGCAAGTTTGAATCGAGCTGCTTTCAGTTACGTAGTGTCAATTGACTACAGTAACTACCAATGTGTTGTTATTGGTTCTATGAACTCGGTTTGCTCATTTTGTAAGGCATTGAAATATAAAAACGAAGCTAATGGATTGTGTTGCGCAAATGGTAAAGTGAAATTGATACCATTGGAACCACCACCAGAGCCATTGTACTCATTGGTTTCAGGAATAGGAACAGATTCCATACACTTTTTGACAAATATCCAACAATATAACAATTGCTTTCAAATGACCTCATTTGGGTCAACAAATGTAGTTCGGGAAAATTTTATGCCAACTATCAAGGTATGTATTATAGCAGTTTTTTTTTTACATCTGCTTTATTTGCAATTTGTTCTACACGAACATTCGGCAAATACAATTGTACATATATTATCGACATGTAAAGAAACCATACAATTCTGGTTCTTTCTAAAAATGGTTTTAAACTAATTGTCCAGTTCAGAGAGAGAAAGAAAAAAAAGTCAAACAAACAAAAGCAACAATAAACTATCACATTGAAATAACAAAAAACACAATAACAAACAAACATACAATAGTGCAAGCATTGTGACAAACAAAATATATCTACAGTAACAATTATTTTAAATGAAAAATATTATTTATATCTGTGGTCCAGATCAAGAGGATGTACACTTTTCAATCTTCTTGTCGTTGTGCTGTTATCTAAGATGTTTATGGCCAGATGATTAATATGATTTTCGAGTCTGTGTTGGTATTTGTGAGATTTGAGAGTGATTCCCTCTTTAACAGTGGTGATATTGAGATCTTTATGTAGAGTGGCGTTTGATACAAACCAGGGAGCATTGCTTAATAGTCTGAGACATTTGGATTGAAATCTTTGAATTATTTCTATATTTGAATGTGATGCTGTTCCCCAGAGTTCAATTCCATAAGACCAGATAGGTTTGAGTATTGTTTTGTAGAGTAAAATTTTGTTTCCTAGACTTAAACTAGATTTTCTTCCTATTAACCATATCATTTGTCTACTTTTCAGTTCTGCTTCCTTTCTTTTGATCGAAATATGTTTCTTCCAGGTTAGCTTTTTGTCTAGATGTAGTCCGAGATATTTGACGGTGTCTACGTTTTCAATTAGTTTTCCGTTTATTTCTATTCTTGTATTTCTTGTTCGTCTGAGGGTAAATGTTATACATTTGGACTTTGTTTCATTCATTCTTATTCTCCAGAGTTTACACCATTTGTTTATAAGCTCGAGGTGCTCTTTCAATGTTCTTGCCGTTTCTTGGTTTTCGTGCGAAGCTAGCAGGGCTGTGTCATCTGCATATGTTGCAGTGGTGACGTCTGGGGACTGAGGTAAGTCAGCGGTGTACAGCGTGTACAGCACTGGTCCAAGGATGCTCCCCTGTGGCACTCCTGATAATACTGGATGAAACGGTGTTATTTCATCTCCGAATTTTATTTGAAAAAATCGATCTGAAATAAAGGATCGAAGTATATTATAGTATGGATGCGGCAGACATTTCTTGATTTTATATAGCAAGCCTTGATGCCACACTTTGTCGAACGCTTGCGCGATATCTAGAAACAAGGCGGAACAATGCTTTTTATTTTCTAGAGCTCCGTTGATGGTGTCGACTACTCTATGAATTTGTTCTATTGTAGAATGACGATTTCTAAAACCGAACTGATGGTCTGGAATTGTGTCATTTTCTTTAAGTAATGGATACATGCGAAATAGTAATATTTTTTCGAATACCTTAGACAAAGAAGGTAATAAACTTATTGGTCTGTACGAGGAAACATCTTGTAGCTGTTTTCCTGGTTTTGCGATTACAATTAATTGTGCCAGTTTCCACTGCGAAGGATAGTGTCCGATGCGTATTATTCCATTGAAAATGGATGTTACCAGGGCGATGAGTTTCTTAGGCAGTTTTTTAAGCATTTCCCCTGTAATACGATCATGTCCAGGAGCCTTATGATTTGGTAGTAGTTTCAGTCCTGCTGTGACTTCTTTTGTTGAGAAGAATTTAATTGGTGGCGACATTTGATGGGGACATTCCAAGAATTCTATGATTTCTTTTTCTTCTGTGAGTAGTGCTGAGGGGTGTGGTTGAAATGTTTTTGCAAAATATTTTGCAAATTCTTCTGCCTTATCGTTTTCCGTTCTAGCCCAGCTTCCATCGGTTTTACGAAGAGGGGGGACATGTTTTGTAGGTCTTTTTAATTTTTTAGTAATTTTCCATGAGGAGTAATCTGTAAATTTTGAGGGTGACAACTTTTCTATTCTTTCCTTCATTTCCTCCGAATGAATTTCCTGTAATTTTCTTGATAAGAGGCGGGAAGTTCTGTTGAGTATTCGTTTGTCGTCCGGGTGATGAGTGCGTTGCCAGGTCTTCTTCATCTGTCTTTTCTCTTTAATCATTTTTAGTATTTCTGATGGGTATTTATTTTTTTCAAACACTCTCATTTCTGGAGTTGCATATACGGCTGTTTCTTGAATGTGTTGTATTAAGTATTCTACAGCATCGTCGATATCTTCTGGACATTTTAGACGGACCTTGGCAGTGGTGTTATGGTAAAGCCAGTTGCTGTATTCTTCCCAGTTCGTTTTTCTCTTTGTAAGGTATATGCTTTCTTTCTTTTTGATTTCAGAAGAACTGATTGTCAGTATTTCTGGAGAATGATCAGATGAAAGATCAAAAGACGGTTCTATTGTGTGATAGGTCTGTGCCATTCCCTTTGTGACGAAGAAATCCAAGACATCAGGTACCTTGTTACCATCCGTTGGCCAGTATGTGGGATTTCCTGATGAAATTGTTTGGAGTTTTAGTGTAGAGATGGCTCCTTCTAAAGCGCGACCTCTTGTAGTTACCAGTCGTGATCCCCATAGTTGATTTTTAGCATTGTAGTCTCCTCCAGCAATGAACCTTGTGCCGAGCGTTCTAAAAAACTTGATATACTGATCGGTGGTTATCTTGTGTTTTGGAGGGGAGTATATAGCTGAAATAACGAGCGGACCGAACTTATCGTATACTTGTATAGCGGTTGCTTGCAGATAGTCTTTAGCATTATCTTTGTACATATTGTGTCTGATTCTTGTTTTAATTATTACTGCTGTGCCTCCATGAGCTCTCCCATCTGGATGATTTGTGCAATATACTTCGTAGTCAGATATACGTAGATAGCTTTTTTCGGTAAAATGTGTTTCAGACACTAGAAGTATGTCAATATTTTCTTGATGTAGAAACACTTCTAACTCTCTTCGATGTTGAAGTATTCCGTTGGCATTCCAGGAGACAATTCGCAGTGAATTGCTCATAGTTTCTTCATTATTGCAGTCATGATATTAATTAGGCTGGAGATTTGTTCAGCTTGCTTTGCTAAGATGGACTCGAATTTTTTAAATGATTCTTGCATTATGGAAATCAGATTATTTTCATTCGACACATTTTGATTATTGATTTGCGAATGTTGGGCCATTTGTGCATATGTGAACTGTCTACCTGTTCCTATGGTTTGATTACTAGTTAGTGAACTTGAATTGTTGCCTTCAGTAATATTTTGCGTAGCATTTCTGCGGTGTTGACTTTGACTAGGATACTTGCTGTTACGAATTTTTTGATAGACTTCGCAGCCTTTATAATTTGCTGGATGGTCACGGCTACATAGAGCACATGTAGCTGGTGTGTCTCTCGTTTTAGTACAGGTTCGACTATCGTGATTCTTTCCACATTTGACGCAGATATACGGAAGCGTACAATACCGAAAACTGTGCTCGTAGGACTGACATCGCTTGCATTGTACTATTTCTCGTTTTTTACGCGATGGTTCAAAACTAATTTTTGCATGTAGTAAGTATTCGACGTCATATATTTTTTTGTTGTTACTTTGAGGTTCTAAGTTCACAAAAAACAATGGTAGAGGTGCTTTTGTTAAACGATGCTTGATATTATGAATTTGTCTTACTTTGTGGCCTTGTACTTCTATAGCTTCTTTAAGTTCCGTTACGTCTGTTGTTGGGTGCATATTTTTTAATACTACCCGAAAGGCTCTTTCTTGTTTTAACTGAAATGTATAATGAGCAATATTTTTTAGATTCAGATGTTTAACAAGCGTTCGATAAACCTCCGGTGTTTGAGGTACGATTTTCACATTGTTCATAGTAATTTTGGCTTCATCTTGGTAGGTTTTGACAAGTTTATATGAGAAGTCTTCATCTTTAATGACTTCTTTAATAGATCTGATCATATCAGATATTACTCTGACGCCTGGAATGAAAATAGGCGGTGTACGATATTTGTCTTGTTCTTGCATGCTGCCCTTGGTTGTTGTATCATTGATTTTCTCAGAATTCGAGGTTTCTTCCAAATTTTCATCACAAGAGAGATGTTCATACCTGTTTTTTGATGATACGGGGTCGTGTTCACTGTTAGTCTTCTTAGAGGGTTGTATAGATCATTGCGTCTTTTTTGTCGACGCAGCGGGATTGTTTGCCATGAGCTGCACAAGGTTGAGGCCGTTTCCTGCGTTGTAGATGCTTGGCCGTTAGTTGCTGTAGCTTCTAGGACGGTGGCTGGGGTTTCTTTTTCACGCACATATTGCTGTATTTGAAATTGTAACTGTTGGTTCTGTTGCACTAATTGTTGTAAGTGTTGTTTTAGCTGTTGATGTTCATGCAATAAAAATTGGTGCTGTTGCTGAAGGTTCAGTGTTATTTCACTGTGTTCTAAAGTCAATCCGTTCGTACTATTGTTGACGAAAGCTTCACTGTTTTCTTGGTTATTTAGTATTTCTGTTGATTGTGTGATTAGTCCCCCGAAGGGGACGTGGTCAGTTAACATTATTCACTTCACTATATATGGGCGGTATTGATTTTCAATAGTTCTTGATACACCACTATTCACACGAGAATGAAGTCACCTTTGTACACAAATACGAGCGGTCACCACTGTATCACTAGTAAATTTGAACGGTAAGTTGAAAACGTTCCTAATTCACCACTGTTCACAAATAAATGCACTTCTTTCTGACCCCGGACCGGCACTAGTAGCGGCCGGGGCAGTCGGACTTGCGATAAGCGCTAGCCTTCGGCTAACTGGCGGAGCTGCGGAGCACGTCTGCTCGTGACCGCTGCTGAGCGAGAACTATTTATAGCAGTTAAACATAATTATTTTATGTTCTGTCACCTAAGTTAAGATGTGTCACTAATCTTCAATTTCTTAATCATTAAGATCATAATCATCACTTAGTCAAGAAATTTACAACGAAGCATTGATTTCAATTGAGGACATGTGCTTGATGATGTCAAACAAACTATTAATTCAATTAGTCCTGGCCGCGCCCAATCGTCCAATGCATGATGCTTTTAATCAAGAGTTGAATCGAGAAAAACTGTATGATCTCAACACTTTGAAAGAATTAATTCAAACAAATCTTCCACTGTTGAATGAACAACAGAAGTATGTATTTGATACTCTTATGAAAATAACAAATGATGAAACTGGAGGGATTTACTTCTTAGATGCACCTGGTGGTACAGGAAAAACTTTTTTGATTTCATTAATATTAGCAACGATTCGCTCACAAAATAAAATTGCACTTCCACTCGCTTCGTCGGGAATCGCAGCAACTTTGCTTGAAGTTAGTCGAACAGCCCATTCAGCATTAAAATTGCAATTAAATATGCAAAGTAATGAAACTCCGGCCTGCAACATTTCGAAGAACTCTGCAATGGCAAAGGTCTTGCAGCAATGTAAATTAATTATTTGGGATGAATGCACGATGGCACATAAAAAATCTTTGGATGCTTTAGACAGAACCTTAAAATATCTACGGAGCAATCATAACCAATTCGGTGGTGCAATGATTTTATTAGCAGGAGATTTTCGTCAAACATTGCCCGTGATTCCACGATCAACACCAGCTGATGAACTCAATGCATGTCTTAAGTCCTCCAATTTGTGGAAACATGTCAGAGTACTTTATTTAAGCAAGAATATGCGTGTCGAGTTGCAAAATGACCAATCTGGAAACATATTCTCTAAACAGCTCATTGACATTGGTAATGGCAAATTTCCTGTAGACATGTTGACTGGCTGCATTAACTTTCCTCAAAGTTTTTGTCAGTTAACTCGATCAAAAGATTAACTTATTAAGAAGGTGTTTCCAGATATTTCTCAAAATTACAGAAACCATGATTGGTTGAGCGTACGAGCTATATTGGCTGCAAAAAACATTGATGTAAATGAATTATATTTAAAAATTCAAGAACAAATTACAGGCGAATGGAGGATATATAAATCAGTTGATTTGGCTACTAACCAAGATGATGTAGTGAACTATCCACCAGAATTTTTAAACTCGCTGGATTTGCCAGGATTGCCAACCCGCAATCTTCAATTAAAGGTTGGATCGGTAGTTATAATGTTGCGAAATATCAACCAACCACGTCTTTGCAACGTCACACGGTTAGCGATAAAAAAATTACTAAACAATTACTAGCAACTATACTGAAAGGAAAGTATAAAGGAGAAGACGACCTCATACCGCGCATCCCAATGATTCCGACTGATGTGCCGTTTGACTTTAAACGACTACAGTTTCCAGTTAGGCTTGCTTTTGCTATGACCATAAACAAGTCCCAGAGGCAATCATTAAGTGTTTGTGGTATTAATCTGGAAAACCCATGTTTCTCACATGGTCAATTGTATGTTGCCTGTTCCCGTGTTGGAAAACCATCAGATTTGTTTGTCTATGCGCCAGGTAATCAAACAAAAAACATCGTATATCACAAAGCACTACAATGAAAATAAAACTGATTTTTGTTAATAATTATGATTCACATGATTAACAATAAAGCGATTACTTACTTTTAAATGCTTATATATGTTTTATTTAATTATATTTCTTATTCACAACGTCTATCACCAGGGTGACGGTTCTGTTCAGGAGAATTTTTTGCCCAGACTATAAAATATGTAGGAACAAAAAAATTTCTCATTACAAATCTTTTTGACAGGACGAAGTCTGTTGGGTCCGCTAGTTACAATTAAAATATAATTTCATTGACATAAACTATAATTTATGGTATGATAGATTAAAAATGTAGTAACATTTAGTAAAACATCATCCGTAATATACACATTAAGACATTCTGTGTAAACTGTAGAAATTGTTGTACAATTTCTCAATAATGTATAAGACTCTGAAGTTGTATAATAAAGACACGTAATAACACAACATAATAATGACATAAACATGAATTGAATCGTTTAGTCACACACGAAGTAAAAGTGGTTTTGTTTGTTCTTTCTTCTTCTTTTATTCCGATTCAATTTGGGTGCAGATCGCGCGGCGACGAAGTGCGACTCCGGCCGATGAGGAAGGGGCAAAAGGGCGGGAAGGAACCAGAGGAACGACTGCTCCTTGCAATCCAGGAGTGTTCGCCTCCCCCTTTCGTCAGTCCACCGCTCACATGCAAGTTTTTTTTCTTTCTTTTTCTATTTTTCTTCCAACCCTCTTCAAGGATCGTAGGCGATGACTTTCCACCCAGTCCTCTTTGTCATCTTCCTATCACCTCCTGTGCCACGAACCCTCCGGTATTCCCGAAGACCCTCACACCTCGCTGTCACGTTTTCATCCCGTCAGTCATGTGCAACTTCTTTTGTCCTTGTGGCACTCCCTCCTCGGAGACGTCGTTCGTTACTTTCTCTGAATCCATTGTTGCCCCTTGTGATCTATGAGCACCTGTTAGTTAAATATATCTCTGGTCACACCACGCCCGTCTAAACGGGAGAGCTGATGAAACCTCTAGGAAAGTTTTCGAAGTGTCAGCCACGTCTGTTAATCAGCCCAGATTCATGAAGTATTGTTCTCTTGAATTGAGAAGGAAGAAGCGAAGTCATGGGTGCCTAAAAAATTGAATATGTTAAACACGAAGCAATGCGATACATAAAATTATAGTTGACAAATTCCTCTTCTTGTGTATCCCAGTACTGCCAATGCAAATCTGAACTGAAAGAAAATTCATGTCGTTCATTGGCTGTAATAGTGGCACAACTCATATCAGGTGTTAAGATAAACCAGTGTGAAGTTTTTACTTTGTATTGAAAAGCATCATTCTTGCATCCCACTTCTTCCATTTGTTGGTGGAATACTCTACTGATGGATATGCTGCTGGTGCTGCTGGAAGGTAGACGAATCTGCAATTCTTGATAGTGCATTAACATTTATTTTTTGAGTTCTGCCACTATTGCAGCCCACGAGCGATATATTTTCTTTATTTTAAATTACGAACCTTTTGCAGTCATTATCGATATACTCATATTATGAAAAATCCACATTTCAAATATGTAGAACTTAAAGTTCGATAGTCCAGAGTAATTGATGTTTCGTTTCGTAACTGGTATCGATACCAAATCTTGTACCGCAACATCCGCATTTCCTACCTTGCTGGGCACTCGTCTAACACCCGCCATTTAAGTGTGAGCTTAGTGGCCGGTGTCGGTAGCTACATGGGGGCCCGGGAGACGCCGCGTCGGAGGCGCAGGTGAAAACCAAGTAGCCACCCGCCATCCAGGTCGCGCTGATTGCTTCAAACGTTTTTCGCCCATTCTTTCCCCTCGACTCCGCCATCTCCCGCTCCGCCCCCGCCTTCGCCGCTTCCGAGGGACTCTGATTGAAATTATTCCGCTCCCCCGCCCGCGCGCGACCCCCGCCCGGCCACCCAGGAAATTTCAAGGAAATGCAAGAAAGTCGCTTTCCCCATGCACGGCCGGGCTGACGAACAGTTTACTTTTGACGGAAGCTTCGAAGGGGCGTGTTCTTTCCATTTACATTATCTGTCGTGTACACTCCGCGCGGTGGCTGCTTCGGGTGGGAGAAGTCGTGGAGGGAAAAATCTGGGAGCTAGCTAGGGAAAAATCGGTATTACGTTGCTGGGAACCATAGCATTCGGGTTGGTTATGATGCGCTGAAAACAACATTTTAACATCTTACGTTTCAATACAAGTTCGAAAGTAAAGGTGTATGTGTGTTTTGATGGGTGGGTGTATGTATGTAGATTCACCCCGATTTAATGAATAAGATGGAGGAAACTCAACGAGTCACGAGGATTCTTTGTAGTAAACGGGTTCCTTCAGTTACATTCTGATCAATATTGTGAAAACCAAGATAATATGGTAGCAAGTCATATATAACGTGCAATTATAACAAACACTATTCTTTTTTAAAATATTTTTCTTATATTACTCTTTAATTTTTCAGTTTTTGTCTTTAATTCACTATGATTGTGACAGTTTATATATTATATGAAAGCGTCATAAATTGTTTCCTTCCGATTAACTCCTTTAGAAATAATTTCACTCGTACAAGACAGGCTGGTCCAAAGTTTCAGACGTGTGAAGGAAAAGCGCAATTTTTTTTTCTGTGCGACAGCGACCACAACAGGCGCAAAACTACGAACACGAAAAACATTTGTTTCTTGTCGGAGTGCCGCCGTATACATGGCGCGTTTTTGCGCTCGCGCTCGCCGCCGCGCTTCCGGTCATGGATGTCGCGAACGCGTGCGACAAATCACGCCAGCTGCTGCAGCACGGCCGTCACGCCCCTCCGCTCCCCGCTCCTCCCCGACTCTCCACGTGGCCCGCTCGCTACTCCCCGCCTCTGCCCCGCCGCCTTCCCCTCCTCGCGCGCAGATTCAGAATTTATGCGAATTTGCGCCCGCGCCGGACACACTGACAATGGCGGATTTGCGTGTACTAGGGGCGCGCTATGATGCATGCGCCCACCCGGACGCGGCGAGCGGCGCGGGCGGCGGGCAAAAACGGCGACAATGCGCCCGGGAATCGAACCCGGGACGTCGGATCAACATAAATCTAGGATCTCAGCCTCCACCCACTAACCGGACCCCCTACTGAACTGTTATTCACGCGCCCGCAGTCCTGGGGTTAATCCAGTAACCCAGTAAATATCCCCTCGACGTCGTACTCCCACCTCGCGCACATTCTCTTCCACCCCCCACCCCCTTCCGCCATGTCCCGCGTTCCCTTTCCCCCTAATGTGCGGCAATAGAATGATAATACGATGTAAATACCCCCAGTCCGGTTTTTGGCCACCCGGTTTGCGAGCATAATGGCCTGTGGGGGCGAAGTCGAAAGACGGAATGACCAATTCGTCCGTACGTCCGTTTGGGGGGGGGGGGGGGGGGGCGATAGCGTCCCCCTGAAATTGCACGAAATTTTCATGTGATGTACGAGTGCGCTGAGAATTGCGTTCTGCGAGGTGCAAATTGTACATTTCCGCAGAACTACGCGATGCGGCCAATGTAAATGTGATTTCGTTTTCGAATATCCTGCTTGTAATATCGATGTTGTTGGATCATTCAATGTTTCAAGGCGTACAACTGAAGTAAAGGCATTTCCTACGTTCTTAATATTTTTAATGTGAGAAAAAATTGTTATATTATTTAATTATTGTACTCATATTGTAATGTTGTAAATAAATGTAGCAAACTCTTGAGTGAAAAAAAAACAATTGATCTTCATGTTACTAATTCTTAAAACGTGTATTTTTTATAGAACTTTTCAACCTATTATTTATTGCTTGATTATTAGAAAGCATAAACCATAAAATATGTGCAGATTCTGATTTTAAATTAAATATTTTTTTTAAAAAAGAAATATATGTGATAAAAATGTTTTTCTGTATTTTTTCCAGGTGAGTACGCAGTCGTATTGATGCAGCAAGTGATTTACGAGAAACGTAAGTTCTTTATTTCTCTTGAGGGGATATTTTTTTAAAAACTCGTAAATGACATGTTTGTTCGTATTTAATATTTTAATATTTCATCCAACAGTGTTCACTTTGCAACGTTATTAAGAACGCAAAGTACAAAGCAGATAGTGTTAGTATCGAATCTTAGTACAACGAACGAAATTTTGAATAATACGAAAGGTTGAAAATTAGTTATCTCGCCCCAATGAACAGTAATTTAAAACGTAGATCGCCAGTACAATTGGAATATGCTAATGTTACAGCATAAAGTGTAACCAAACAATAAAATTTGTTTTCACATCGAATTTGTAGTTTGTTTTGATTAGAGATATTTTCAGTAAATCAAATATTTCGTTTTTAAACAGTTTCTCGACTTTCCACATGGGATGGATAGCATGCGTCCCCTGTCTCACGCAGTGACTCGTTGGCGGCTGGGAGAAATCAAGATAATTAACACGTATCTCGAGAGATTAACTAATCCATTCGTTTACCTGTCGGGGGCGTCGCGGCGGTCGAGTATGGGCTGGGCCACCCGCGGCGGCGACGACGACGAACGAGGAGGGGGACGATTCCGGAGTGGCCTGGGCCGTGGCGTGGAGGGGAGGCTGCGGGAGCCGGAGTCGGAGGTGAGGGCTTGGGGGCAGAGACGAGGTCGGGGAGGAGAACAGGCGAAGGCCAGAGATGGAGGCTGCGGGGGGAGGAGTCGGGCGGGGACGCAGAGACAACGCGCGCACGTGAGGGGGAGGAGCGGACACGTGAAAATATGACGTGGGCGGCGTCGCGGGGGGCGGGGATGAAAGAACTCCGGGGACCCGCTGGAATGCCGGGCCGCGGCCGCGGCCACTGCCCCCTGCCGTGGGGTGCCCGCGGCCATCCTGCCCTCGCGACGCGACGATTCCGACGTAGCTCGGGTCAGGTCTCATTAATTAGAAGCCCCGTGTGTGGGGGAGGCCGGAGTTCTGGGAATACCCGCAGCTGCGAGTAAAGCGTTCTTGCTTTCGTGAATTGCTACAAAAGTCGACTTCTATATATAGTATTTTTCCCATAGTTGGTTTAGAATGGTCTAGCCGTGCAATTCTCCTTTGATTCTCGGAATTGAGAGGGAATGCGAAATAAGTTTATGAGCAATGTGTTGAATCCGAGAAAACACGAAAGGGTGTTAAAAAAAAATTTATCTCTACGATTGAGCGTCAGTTTCTGAAACTATTTATTTCGTATTATCATTTCTATGACAATATACTACAGAGGACTCTCATTTCTTGAAAATGTGAGTTGCTAAATGAGTTTCCAATTAGTTCAGCTACCGTGATGAAAGTAGATAATATGGTGTTGTGTTGTGTACCAGACGTGTAACCATTTCTATTCGCCGCGTTGTTTGTATGGTTAAATAGGTGATTTACATTACTCGCTTGTCTCTTGAATTCGAAGAAGTAAATACACCTGCACCTGTGCACATACTCGATCGTACTCATGTAGGTTTAATAATTGCATTCGTAAGTTAATTATAAATACTCAACATGAGTTTTGTGAAACGTTTTATAGCAGTGAAGCAATACGTGCAAGAAGAGAATTTCTTCCTTCATTGTAATTATTTGCATTGCGTTGTAATGTACTAAATAGCAGCTTGCGTAGAATTAGTTTGTTAAAACAACAATAGGCGTTTAACACAAAGAAAGATTCCGAAACATGTCTTGGTGTGTCTACAATTTACGTTTCTTATTTGGAGAACTCATTAATTATAATGTTATCCTGACTGCTACGATGCTGCATGTCACGGAATGTACACCGAATTTTGAATACATCAGCTGTAATAGTCAGTGGTTTCCTTCAACTCTGAAGCGAGGGTAAATGACAGTGATAAAGTATTCGAAATTATCTGAAATTATCCCCACACTCTGCGCCGAGATCCTAATTCCGTCAGTTTACAGAGAGAAGTTACGTTTTTCTTCCTTTTTTCTTTTTCTTTTTTGTCTTCAACAATTTCTGGCGGTTCTTTGTCTACAACCTAGAATCTCGCGTTAGTAATATTCCATTCACCAGAAAAGGAAGAGCTCCGCCCTCTGTTTTCGCCAACCGCAACGAGCCCACAGACCATACTCGCCGCCGCCTCCACCGCCCCCACCTACTACCCCCTCTCCCCCCACACACACTTCCGCTGCCACCCCTCGGCCGCTCGTCGGCCATCAAACGCGCCGCAACTTTCATTTCTTTCCAATTAGTCACAGTAGGCGACCACAGCAAATTGAAAAATATTTGTAATTTCAAGCTGTAATAAAATACCCGAAAGGCCACAATCATAATTTATATACATACGCGTGGGATTGTTAATTAAAAACAGAAGCGCGCACGGCGCCCGCGACTGTAGACGCGCGACGGTCGTCTGGGGCCGTCAGGGGTTCGAGAGGCGGGGGGGGGGGACGAGACTGACGCACGTCATGTGGCTGAGAGTCTCCGGGGGATCTCAGCGGGCCAAGCCCCCGAAGAAGGTTGTTGACCCATCTTGGTTTATGTTGAAAGTCAAGCCGGGTCGAATGCGCCCCCGGTTTCGTATTTTGCTTTTGACCCTTTTTGACCTCGTGTGTAAGAAAATTGCGTGACATTTTGTCTACAGATATACTTTTCGTTAAAAGTATAATGGTTTTGGCCATTTCATTATAGTAATTTTCTCAGTAGTGCCCAATTTCACCTAGGTATTCTACCATTTCTTCAGAAATACTCGTGAAAAGAACTGAGCCTCTTGGGAAATCGTAGGGAAATGAGCGAGTATAATAGAAAAACAAACAAACAATTCGTAATTTTTTTAAGATCTTGTTGCCGCTCAGATCGATAGCGATTTTGTTGAACGAATTACCTAACGTACGTGAAGGCGTTCAAAATACAAAAAGGAAATTCGACAGTTCTTCGGAGTAGATAATTCCTCAGCTTTTGTTTGCTAACTCGTTTTTCACATTTAATTATAAGGCTAGTCAATTATTGTGAAAAATGTTTTAGATGAAGAAAAAAGACGTCATGCAAATCATATCAATATCAATATGAGTCACAAGAGAGAATGTTTTCCAGAGATATTTGTTTGCACAAATAATATAATCTTCTATCAGCATAGCAAGATTGTGACGCATCTCGTTATTACTATATGAATTTTCTACCTTCAATTGTGATTTTTTTATATTAGAGAAAAGAGAAACACAACATTAGGTTATGTGAAATAGTTATTTTCACAGTCACTTATTAGCAGAACTAAGCAGCGCTTCTCTCTGTCATCATAAATTCCCTGGCAATTTCAAGCATTAAAGCGCGTTAGTTCTAGTTACAGAAATTACCGGTGAAGGCATCTTCATCCAACTTTCTCTTGAAATATGACCAAATAATTCAGAAACAAAACCCCGAAGAAAACAAGAAAAACTCGAGAACTTTTTTTTCCCCTAGATAATTTTTTGAAGACTCTTGACGTGAGATTCCCTGATGCCGAACTGTACACGCGTTCTTTTACGCCCGACAGTAACGTGCGTTTTATATTCCATTAATGCGAGAACGTGACGTCGGGACAATGGAAGACATCCTTCATCAAAATCGTCGGACCGTTAGTCTCGGTGGCGTGGTGGTGGTGGTAGTGGTGGTGGTGGTGGTGGTGGTGGTGGTGGTGGTGATGGTGTCGACCTGCGCTGCACGGACGGCGCACGTTGGTCCGAAAAGAGCCACAAAGCACATTGGGAAGTAAATAAATAAATATTAAATTTTAAAATGGAACGCAACACCGGTCCATAAGCTATTCTGAACTATTCAGAAAAAATGGAGACAAATAGTATACGATGTCTAAATAAGGAATACATAACGCTTATAATTACTAACTGGAAATTTCATTCCTAATGCTATTAGTACTCGTTCTATTTTTATTTCTATCGATAAAATGACGTAACCTTCAAATTCGTTATTTGCCGTTCTAATAATGACGATAGAGTCAGTGATAAATTGCTAAAAGGAAAATTGGGATTCTTAGTTGAGTTACTCGTACTCGAACTATTTCTCGAATTATAAAATGAGTCAGTAAAACGTAGTTGTAATATTTGTGTTATTCTGCGTGGAAATAGGAAATAGTGTTGTAAGCGAGAGATTCAACAATTAATGTTGAAGTAAATAGAGACCTTGAGATTTTTTTAAAGGGCAATACACATTTATTGTATGCTGTTTTAGTTTTATTTACACTAGGGTGGACTTAAACACTAATTTATGGGGATAGATCACGGCCTTATGGTTTCAACACAATGTTATTAGATAGTGTCCTTAAAAGGGCATCAGGACGCCTAACAATTATGCAATTTTGAGTGTGCCAAATCCTATTTTTGTTAACAAAAAACATTGCCGAAAGATTAGTGCAATTATAGTTACGGGTTACACACCACCATTATTTAATTAGTCATAGTTAGTTTAATTATCAGTTTCTTGTACTTCGCGAATGCGCAGCATCTTAACTAACAGGCCTCGAACCACCTGGAATCCTGTCATTTCGATCCTATCCTCACTTCCATTCTTAGTGATGAGCGGTCGGCTGATTATCCATTCACAGACGAACCACACCCTTAGATCTAGCAAATCGTCAAGAATTGTTGAAGAACTGTAATTGGAACTGTGATATTTTCCGAAGTGATGTGTATCAATTTCCTTTGTTTGTTTTCTAATTTTGCGTATCGTTATATTAAAATGCTGTTAAAAAGTGTGCTCCTAAGTTGATTTTATCCTATTTTAAATAGTATCCGAAAACCTTTAAACCAATTCGGGAAATTTAAAGTTGAATGTAAATTCTTTCGTTTTTCGAAAAATCGCGATTCAATCGCGACACGTCACTTTGAAAATAAGCTCTTCATTGCAGCTGACAAGCTGAGAAATCCCGAATTAGTGCACATCTCATTGTCATTTTACAAGAGAGCTCTTTTATTCTGAGTGCTACCGTTTATTTTGTGCTCCATACTTATGCATTGTTTTGCATACTACCCACTCTCTTTTGAACAATCTTCATTAAATTCTTACTAGTAATAATGGACTATTCTCGAAACACATTTCTTCACTTATAATGTTTGACACATAATTTTTCTTTTTCATCGAGGTTACGTGTCCCGTGGCGAGTTAACCGAAGTTATAAACACATTAACTGTGGTCTACATTTTTGGAGAGGAATCATCTCAGTGATCTTTAAAAATTCGCCTCTGATTTGCACATGTTTCCGTAAGTTATACCGTCAGAGGTGGTTCAACATGCACTACACTACCATAGATGCCGGGAGACCGGTCGGAAGCTTAGAGCTTGTCCCGGCTGAGGCGATACCCTGCTGGTGGGAGATACCTGGCTGCGGAAAGCCCCGCTAGCCGACGGTAGGTCGGCACCTGATCTTACCGTACAGCGGGGCAAGGATCACCGCCACCTTCCGAGCAAAAACATATTCTACACTTACGGGAATAATAACCCTATCAGTTGACGCGACCGGAATCAATAGTAATCTTGACTTCTAGGCTGTCCGGGCGACGCCGCGTCCATGGCGAAGGTGCCGACGTTTCGGTCGCCATTCTGCGACCTTCCTCGGGGCGTATTGCCCTGAGCAATACGCCCTGCAATACGCCCTGAGGAAGGTCGCAGAGTGGCGACCGAAACGTCGGCACCTTCGCCATGGACGCGGCGTCACCCGGACAGCCTAGTAAATACTGACTCCGGCCGCGGAAGCCTACGCTCTCAGCCTAGAAGTCATGAACTCGAGCCGCGGAAGCCTACGTGTACATCAATAGTCATCTACCACTCAACCGCACGTAGTTTGTGCTCTTTCGGCGTCGTTTCGAACCACTGTGCGCGAGGGCACCGCCCCCCACGGCGACGCGATGTCCCTTCGCGGGCGGCGCTATCGACGCGGGTGGCGGCGGCGCATTAGGAGAGCGGTTCTCATAAGGGAAATATTGACGGCACGTGCGTCGAAGCAAAAGAAAATGCGGCTTGAGTGCCGAGCTTTCGAAATTACTGCGGCATGATGCGAAGAAATGTTCTCTGGGTTCACCTTGACCAGGAGTGCTTGTAGTTAGTGATCGGAACTTTCTCGTATGCCTGTCGCTTTGATTTAAAGTTGTATTTTTATACTGAAAGATATCATTTATCACGAGGATCTATTGTACTAGGACGAGATCAAGCCTGACCTTGTAAATTAAATACACAACTACTTTGAGGAATGCGTGTGATGTTGTTATGTTCCAGCTTTGTTGTTTAACTTAATTCACTGACAATATGTCTCCTTTGATATTTGTCGTTCTCACCTTCTCCGTAAATAATTATTTTTTCGTGGTTCAGTCTGCCATCCGCACTTTCCCGTCTAATGCCAATGTAAATATTTCTTTTCAATAAAAAAGCAAACATTTATGTTATGATATTTAGTTGCTGTAGTTCAGTACACTTTATCACATTGATTTTTCGTGCATCGACGTCACATGATGTTGGAATGCGACGTGCTGTATTTTATGGCATGATCTGGAATTATGTGGTACTTAAAGGTCGATGGTTGATGTTCCCGACACAAATCAACGAATAATAGATGACAAACTGAAACAAAACAAAGGGAGTCTGTGTTTGGAACATTAAAGACTAATGACTCCACACTTGCGTGACTGAGATCCGTGCTCGCACGACAATGAAACGATTTCAATGAGCCGCAAAAGCTGTGAGAATGCTGTTATTGAAGTGCTTCCCTTACAATTTGTATCTACGTATTAATTTTCCAACCAATAGAAGTGTTGTATGAATTTCTTGAGAAGCAAGCCATTGCTACATTTCCTAACCGGTAATCACAGAGCACATAGGACTAATGTGTCATCTAAATTATTGTGACTCTTTCCTGCCAATACTAGTGAATGTCGTCACCCAACCTCACTCCTTTAGAGTGCAAGATTGTCTTGTAAGAAGTCAGTGTGTTTAATTCGGATATCAGATATTGCCTCTGTGGTAAATTGTTGGCCGTACTTGTGTAAGATTGTATTCCTTCTAAAAGCTAGGATGAAAATTATGTTAGGTGAGAGATATTTCTCACAGTTTTTTACAACTACATATTATGAGAGGGAAGGGTAACTGTGTTAGCTCATGGGTTGTGCATGGCATGGCATGTTGGCACTGTGTAGTCTGAGCTTGTGTGAAATGTAATTGTGCTCAGTTTTGAGGGAAATTGTATTGATAGGATAGATCGAGAGATGTCAGTATGGAAGACTCTTTGTTACTCACATTCCGAAACTTGAGGATTGTCGTATTCCCATTTAACGTGTAGTAAATGAACGTCACCCATTCTTCAATGTCACTTAACTCACCTAAAAATTGCATTGACACTCGTGTAAAGTTGTAAATCGAACCTAGTTTCGTTTTTCGATAGGAAATAAAATATTTCTGAGTAAGTTCAGTATTCAGTATACATTCAGTATGTGCTTTTTACCATCTTGATGCACTGCGCTTGGATACCTAGGTCAGTAAAAATCTCTAAAAGTTTAAATTAATTTCTATTTAATGGGCTATATATTCATTATCACCATCTTGATGTTCTACTTTCTTGCAAAAATGTGGTAGAAAGTATTTTCATATTTCTACCAAATTAGACATTTACTTAAGTTCTTTTGCAATAAATTAATAGCTCCCAACATTTGTTCACTCATAGTGTTGAACATTACATTCCCAAAAAAACGTTATATCTCAGTTTTAAGTTAACGAACATAACTCTTAAATCTCAGAGCTTCCCTAAGAACAACCCAGGAAAGACCTAGTACATCATTGGCCAAAGTAATCATTTACAACCCTTCTGTGTGTGTGTGTGTGTGTGTGTGTGTGTGTGGTGTGTGTGTGTTTATATTCATGTAATATATACATATGCATATGTATCATGTGGTATATGTATATTTAATTATTTATCTTCAACAAATCGTGAACAACTTTAACATTAATGACTACTGATATATTCTTCTTCCATTCTTCCTCTTTTTTTTAATTTAATTATTTTAATAAATCGCTGTTTGTGATTCGTATTAGGTCTAGTGGCTTCGTCTTACTTTTATTCTAGCCGAAAATTCATAAATCATCTTCATAAACCTCGAGTGAAATTTTTCATTTCTGTAACCATTTTACCCGCACATTAGCGTAACAATACCCGTTTTCCTTCAATTTTAAAATGCGTGCTATTTTAGCGTGATCCAAAGAATTCCTGTTTTTTCTCCTTATTCTTTGATGTTCATTTGTTGTAGATCCTCCGTAATGTCCTGTAGAGAATGTGTTATCGTAATGTTGTCCATTCTGTAGAGGTGACTGAATAATTGCACGCGTCTCTTCGGAAGAATTTGGGTTACTCCAGTATTCGTGAGACTATTATTTGTTGTTCTTGAACAGTGTGCGAGCCACTGTTTGGAGAATCATTTTATCTAGTTTTTTTGGCAGGCCTCCTAATTATTGTTATTACTAGAAGTTGTGCGATAGCAGTGAGCATTGGGCGCGCCGGGGGTGGGGGGTGAGAGGCGGGCCGTGGCGCGGAAGCAGTCGTCGGGAAGCGAAGGGTTGTCTGGCGCCGCCCCGGGGGACGACCCGACTCACCGTAACCTGATTTCCCGCCGTCAGCCGCGCTCGGACCTTTGTCCCGCGCCTCTTACGGCCGATTGGCATCCATAATACATGGGCGCGCCCCCGCGCCACGTCCCACCCCACCTCCCACCTCCCCGTCGCCCATGCCTTGCTACTCCACGCCTCGCTCCACCTTGCTTCTACACCTCGCGAATTCTCCCCGCCGCTCCACTCCCCGCCTCTGACTACCACGTCCCGCTCCTCACACCCGTTTTGTACCCCACCCTCTTGCACCCTGCTCGGACCCGCCCACTCCGCCCCGCTTCACCCCGCTTCTACACCTCGCGAATCCTCCCCGCCACTCCACTTCCCGCCTCTGACTACCACGTCCCGCCCCTCACATCCGTTTTGTTGTACCCCACCCTCTTGCGCCCAGCTCGGACCCGCCCACTCTGCCCCGCTCTACCCCGCTTCTACACCTCGCGAATCCTCCCCGCCACTCCAATCCCCGCCTCTGACTACCACATCCAGCCCCTCACACCCGTTTTGTTGTAACCCACCCTCTTGCACCCTGCTCGGACCCGCCCACTCCGCCCCGCTCCACCCCATTCCGCTCCGCCCCCTGCCCGCGAGGCGCGTCGAGCACTTGTAGCGTCGTTCCGGATGACTCGGCAACGCGTTCGAGGAGACACGTTCCTCCGGTTGCCTTTCGCGAGACTCCCTTGTGTGTTCCCCTTGTCTCTTCGGTTTCCGACTCAAAACTTTTTCTGCTGCGACATCAAGGTTTCCGAGCTCGGAACATGTTCCGTTCTGGTAATGAAATGGTAACGTTGCGCGTTGTATCGTTGGGTACTCACATTGAGTGTTTTTGTTCTGAAATTGTCAAAGAATATTTATTTTCAGAATAGACTTCCTTTCTGCTTTCGCAGGTATATTAATAGCGTATGAATTTCTGGTTTCGAAGACTGATGAGTAGGGATGTAAAATGTAATAATATTTTTGAAAGAATTTGAAAGAAAGCAAAACGTCAAGAGCGACCAGTACATCTTGATTCGGTTTTAATGGAACAAATTCTGAATGTAAATATATATTTCATGTTCATCAAAATTGGATCAAAGAATACCTATTATAATTACGCTAATCCAAATGCCCAAAATAGTGCCATCCCGGCCGCGAATCGAACCCGTACTCACGGTGCTCTCTCAACGCCCTGATGCTCTAACCAGTGATCCACCGAAACGACCAATTCTTTGAACGGTTTCGTTGGTCTCATGGTCTAAGCCCTATAAAGCCTTAGCCTACGTTGTGTTACCACCCGCCTTCTTAAGTATCGTCTCAATACAATCTCACACTTGTGTAATCCGTAACACTTGTTGACAACCTGCACTTTTACTTATACTAAGGTTTTATTATTAAGAATCAAAACAGAAACTGGATCCGAATTTTTTTTTGCAAACTCGTGTGCCACTACGATGTAGTCTAGTTTTTGATAAGCGAAAGCATATGTTGATGGCTGATCTGCGCATGCGCAATGTCTCCCTTCTCGTGTGTCTCGCTGGTGCTTTAGCGGGCACCGAGTGCACAGATACGCCGCGCGAACTCCGTGTCGCGGCCCCTTGGTACCCCTCTTCGCGGCGCGCCTCGCCGACGGAAGCCGCCGGGAGCGGGGGCGGAGGGGGAGGGTGCTGTCCCCCAGGGCGCACGCGACCTGCGCGCCGCCACGCGACCGCCCTGGTTGACACAGCGCGCGCGACTGGCGCCGCCGCTGCAGCCGCCCGCCGTCTGCTCCCTGAGGACACGGGCTGAGCAGTGTCGGCCGCGGAGGCGACCTACGGCAGACACCGGCCGCCACCGATATCATTACGTGAAGTAAGGAGAATAGCATATCGATGTGCATCTCCCAGCAGGTCAGCCAACGGGCACTTGGGACGGGTACGGACCCACAGAAAGAAGTTATAAGAGAGGTTGTTCGATTGTTACATTGAAGTTTTTTTCACATAAATAGAGGTTTCAATGGGAATTTGTTTTTATGGGATATTTAAACAAATATTACATTATGTCCCTTGCTGAATAGCTTCTGTTGAATTCGTATCGAAATGTCATTAGTGATTGATCTGGTCCAAAATATCCAAAGTGAAAATTTGTCGCTTGTCTTAGAACAGTGTTTCTGTATTGAGTCCCCTAAATGTTTCGGTTTGCTGGTCTCTATTGTGCTGCACTACAGGTTGTTATTAATATTAATCTTCGTCCCTTCTCGTTCTTCCTCAATTCTCATACTGCCCGACACCTGACCGCCATAAATGAGTTCATACAATTATAATCTCTTATAGTATTTCCAATCCAGCCAACGACTACCGTGAAACTTATCTGAAATATATCTCTAACACTGCTTTCTTGAGTACTAGCATCAAATCCGGTAGATTTTAATATTCGATAGCTATTTTTACTCGGTTCAATTGTCGCTTTTGAAACAGCTCCAGCAAGTATCATTGGTAATGGCACGAGTGGTGTTTGATAGAATTATTGCAAGAACGAAAATAAATGTATGCTTAGAAATAGTTACAGAGAAACATTACTAAAATAAAAACCTTGAAGCCTTGTCAACTTTCAGATTTGTATTAAAAACAAGTGTACTTCACTGCGAAAATATAGATTAATAATTCTGCTTGGATAAAATGTCTGTGATCGGTCCTGACAGATGCAATTTTTACACCACATTATTTGATCATGTGAAGAATGTCTTTTGCCGGAAAATAACGTAAAATTACAAATATGTGTCTCTACGACTTACCGACGCGTACGCTTTCTCTTCAATGCTATGATTTTCCACGACATCAAGCCACCGTTGCCCAATCGTCCGTGCTTTGTGCTCCATTGCCGTATTCATTTCTCACATCAACAATCTCTATCCCCACATTCACCACATGCCTTTTAATTCTCTTTTCTACCTCAATATTTCTTGCTTGCACCACTCCGCATGCAGTGATCTCCCGCCGGCCCTCGTAATTTCAGAGCCTCGCCGGTCGCCAGCCCTCCCCGCAGTCTCCATCCTCTGCGTCGCTGATCCTCGCGCGCATCCCGCCCCCCCCCCCCCTCCTCCCTCAGCCGACGTCTACCCCTCTTCGCTGTGAGGGCGCTTTCAAATGTTCATGCGCCGCGCAGGCAAATCGGATATGCAGCACGTGTCGGCCGGGGCTGATATGGTTGTCGCGGGAAGCGAACACGTCCGTCTGCCCGTCCGCTCCGACGCCGCGCGCTGCCTTCGCAGCGTGGCGGCGTCTGGCGGCGGCTGCAGAAGCAGCAGCAGCAGCCACCGCACGGGCCGGGGGCGGGGAAGGGGGCGGCCGCGGGCGATGGGGCGGTGAGATCTGGGTCATTACCATACGCGGTACTCATTCCCGAGTATGGAGACTTCCCCCGTCCTCCCCACCATCGCCTCTCCTGGACACGTTCGTCTCTCCTCAAGTCCTCAATCACTTCTTTCCTCTCCTCTCACTTCCTCACTCACTCGTTTCCTTGCGTCTCTCGTCCTCATTCACATCAGGTATTTATTTTTTTTCAGTCGTGACCATTCCCATGCCAGTCCTCAGGATCTCCAGATCCTGTCATCAACTCCCTTATCATTTCTCCTTTCCGATCGTATCAATCTCTTATCCCCGATCTCTCTCACACCGCGGTGTCACCGCTTAATCCGTAGGTCGGTTCGTCCGGTCAGCCGGTCGGCGGAAGATGGCACCGATGACAACTGCAGTAGTGGGGGGGGGGGTTGCTTAGGGGAGGTATGCATATTGGCGAGGTTGTTAAAACAAAGTTGCAGGAGGATGGAGATCGTCAGTGTATCCGTAGAGGGAGTGGAGATTGTGTTAGTGATCGGGGATAAGAGATCGATAAGATTGGAAAGGGGAGACGGTAAGGGAGATGATGACACGATCTGGATATCCTGAGGACTGGTATGGGAATGGTCTTGAATAAAAAAACAAACAAATATACGATGTGAATAGGGGAGAGAACGGGGAAGTGAGAGGAAAGGGAAGGAGTAGTGAAAGGGGACGTGAGCGAAGAGGAAAAGGGGGTTGAGGACGTGAGGAAAGACCAATGTGTTCTGGAGAGGCAATGGTGGGGAGGACGGAGAAAGTACCCATAGTCGGAAATGAGTATCGTTTATGGTAATGACGAAGGGAGATCAGTGATAACATCTCAGAAAACAGAGGCAGCAGAAGGGCCGATAAGTCGAGGAAAAGGGCTGCAGCTCGCTGGCTGCTGACGAAAGAGAAACAGTAGCGAGGTCGACGACGTCAGCTGACTCTCGAAAGCGCGGCTGTCATCCGCAAACGACCTCCCCCTCCTCCTCTTCCCGCCCTCTGCCCTCTTCTGCTTCTCTCCTCTTCCAGTACGTGGGATTTACTGTCTCGCAGATTCTGCGGCAATTTCCCAGGATCTCTTTCCCATTTTCGAGCGAGCCACGTGCCGGCTCCGGCCGGGCCCGCAACGCGTTGGCCCGGACAGGGGCGTATTCCCCCCCCCCCCGAGAATTAAAGTGGAATTAGAGGGATTTAAAAATTAAATTGGCGACGGACCAAAGGAGAGTCGACGCGGGAACATGAAGAGGAGTTCCTCTTTTGGCACGGAGATGATGCTTTGTGGGGAGACTATATTAAATTCTCTGAAAAATGAGGGCGATTTGTTACATCATTTTCTTCTCGCAGATTCTAGTAGGTGTGTGTGTTCACACATTTGGTGATTATTCGAATCATTATTCATTTTTATCGCGGATGATATAGAGTTTGCACCCAGAGGTGAGACGTGCTGTAGATCTTCAACATGTGTACGTTTGCTTGGCTTCTACTAATAACTGAATACCGTTATGTTCATAAGTCCCAAACCATAGGGGAGCCGATAGGGAAGCATTGCCAGGTCCACTAGTCATTAATATAATTGAATTATAGAATAATCTTTTGTGTTGAAGATATTCATTTCCTCACATATATTCGTTTGAAGAAAAAATCACTAATAAAATATTTCCACTGTATTGATAGCTGTCTACATATCAAATGATTATCGAAGGTTTTGTTGTCATATAATGCTCAGTCAAAAATTGGGCATAATGATAAGTGCAAATATTGGGAAATGGAATGATAAAATGCGCTGCCTACAGTCATAACATTTGGAACGGGAAAAACCAAGCTTATCGTGTTCTGCACTAGATATCTCACACATGTCGCGCAATTGGCGTAGCGCCCCTTTTGTCGAAACGTGTCTGTGACTGTTCACAGCCGGAAGGCAGGCTTCGACATTCGCCTGGACCGCACATGTAGTTCGCGCGCCTTACAGAGGGTTACCTATTAGAAACTTATCAAGCAATTTTGGAACGTGTGCAATAGAGAACTAAATAAGATATATAACATCGATAAACTTTAATACATTTATCAGAGTAAAACCTCTTTGTAAATTATACATTTGAGCTACCATTACATTGCTTATACGGTGATCAGGTCGATTCGAATGTGGATTCGGAGATTCAAATGATTGAATGAAGCTCTGAAATTAAGAACACTAGAGGAACTATAAAATAGTACAGTCATTCTCTGAATATATGCAACGGTCACATTATCTTACAATAATTATGTTGCAACTTATATTGTTATTTCAGCTACCTCTTGCATAACCTTTCACCGCACTGTTGCTTTTGTTATGATTACAGAAAACTGTAAATACTGTATTTAATACAATGGAAACTACATTAGATTTATCTGAGAGGTAATATTCAAGAACTTTTAAATATGAAGTTGACCTTTCAATCAGTCAAAAACAAATATTTTTCTAGGTAAACTTCAACTCTTTCAAAAAAATCTAAAATGGGTAAAATGTTATGTAAAACGTTTTATAATAATTGTGACAAATATTTTTCTAATACTTGAAAAACACGAACAACTATCGCCGAAACGTTGTACTAATTAGACCAGAAAGTATGTCCATCACAATTAAATTATTTTTAAAAGTATAACTGTCTTTATATAAATTGGGTCGTAGTATCAATGCAAAACAAACTAGAAAGAGTTACACCCAACCAATAATTACAAAACACTCCTTGGAGCAGACAAAACCGATGTGACCCAGTGCAAAATAATAGCACAGAGAGCTTCTAGAGAGGATTCCTGGAATGCAGCGCAGAGAAGTGCTGAGAAATGCTGCAGGAGGGAATTCCCAGAACGAGACGTGACGTCAATGCAGATAATCACATGCAGCTAAAATCGATTCCGGTAATTGGATATTCATATAATTGGGGTTTGGATAATCGAAGTTCTACTACACTAAAGATATAATGTTGTATATTAACATTGTACAGTGTTTGGGTACACATTTTAACAATGGTGAAATTTCTTTGTCACGGTAATTGAAGTCGTCTGGGAACTGATAACGTTTTTTCTGTTTATGGTACAGTAGTAGTTCAGATTTTGTATTTAGTTTCTTGAATATTGGAATGCGTTGTAATTGTTCACACTTTTATATAACTTACGCTGGGATGGCAACTTGTGTAGTCTGATGTCACAACTTTTGTATTTTGTTTGATATGTTGTGATGTAACTGCATATAGTACGTATTGAATTAATAAGCACTTCAGCAGTTTTTATTTCAAAAAATGGTCCTCTCGTCAAAGTAATATTTTTTTTAACATATAACCTCGTTGACTGAATTTCCTATCAGAATTAATCGCAACACGATCTACGCTACGTTTTGGGAGTTAGTTTACTTCATTTTAAAACACTAATTCAATTGCCTCCAAAAATGTCAAATCTGAACGACTCTGCGCGGTACATGTAACGGTGTCGTGTGGCCCGTCGGACCTAATTAACCTCAGTCGTGTTTCCAGCCGGTAATTGGGGGTTTGGACGGACGTGGTGCGGGCTGCAGCACCAGAAGTGGAAGGTGGCAACGCCTGTGTGCTGCCACGGCTATGGGAGGAACTACAGGGCTGAGAGGACACGCTGCCTGTGTGAGAGGGTTGTTGGGTGAGAGAGCTCGTGGGTGGTTTAAGGACAAAGGCACATAGCGATATTATTGTGAAACCTGTTGAAAGTACGAATCGGTGAAGCGGTGAATTTCTGTGCTGAGAGACGAGTGATCGAGTAGCTTGTGAACGAGTTCAAGTGAATCGTTTGGTGGCTGAAAAGAGGCAATTTTATTCGATCAGTTTCTAGAACGAATTGGCGTGGGTGGTGTTACAAACTAATGGGCGAGTATTTGATGCATTGTAGACGGAGGAGAATATGAATGAGTATATTTGGAAGAAGTATTTCTGGGGTGTGGAATGGCGGTTATTGATATTTTCCCCTTAAACGTGCATACAATGTCTCAGCAATTGAAATACTCTATTTACAAGTGTCTGTGTCTCCGGGTAAACCCGGAGACACAGACACTTGTAAATATATACATTTATTGCTGGATGAAAGGGAATGCTTTGTTAATATACGTATATCCGTGTGGACAATGAACTATTTATTCGAAACACCTAAATTAATCATTACCCTGGGTAGGAAGTCTTCTAAGAAATCCAGGATGTTTCATTCCGGATGTAATAGGAAAACCCAATTTTTGCACAAAAAGTTTTACTGAAATTTTGATGTTTTCTGGAGAAAAGTTACGGCAGTGACAATTTCTCTTGTTGTTGTTCACAGTTGTCCAGAAGCTTATACTTAGACGAATTAGGGTGAATAGTACTAAAACACTATTTTGACGAAAACGTAATACTTTGTTGCTGTATAAATGACAAACCCCGCAAATTCGCGACCACTGTCAATGCAACCTCAAGAACTGCATGTCATTTTTGTAGATACGAACGTCGTTTTCCGAGACTATCGTTATTCAGTGGCACGAAAAAGCGTAGTTTTCGTCAAGAGAAGTTTCGATGAGATAAAGGTTGCAACGAAATTCGAAAACAACGCCGAACTCTTTCTACGGATATCCATACCTCTGATGAAGCGGGAAAATAATTAGCAATTTAAAATATTAATAGAAACATTGGTATTGATTTTAACACCTGGAAAAACCCACCTGTACCACCCACATAAGATTTATAGATGTATTTGGGATTTTTGTTTTCTTTTTTAACTTAGTAATGTTTATAAAAGTATAGGATATTATTTTTAGGGAAAAAGTCATTCCTTATTTTAAAGTAATTGAAAATCACTAAGGAAGTTAACCTTTCTTATGTTTTAAAAATGTATATATTTATTGACATGCTAATTTCCTAAACTTTATTTTTCTGAGATACTTTTTTATGCGTAAGAGAGGTTTATAACTTATATGCAATGAATGGATGAAACACAGGAATGTGAGACTCGTACCCCCCATCCAAGCCATATACCAAATTTGGCGACTGTGCAGGTGATGAGGTAAAGAGCACAGGGCAGCCACTCTGAGAGAAAAGTATCGAAAACTCTCAACTAGCGTAGTTGGAATGAACGTGTTTGTACGAAAAAGGTGAATTGTTAAATAGAACTCATTCCTGGTTAAGTGAATTCTGTGTTAATGTACGTAATAAACGTGCACATTGCTACAGCAAATTGAATACTTGTGCCAACAACTGCTTGCATTCAGCATACAGGAATCTATTGGCTCCGAGAAAGTATTTGTTCTTAGAGCGGCCTGGGGGTGGGAGCGGCGTCATGCGTGGGCGTTGTCTTGAGCGCACTCGATCTCCCGATGGTGGCGCGCTCCACTTTTTCGATTCTCATGCAAATGGCGCCGGCGCCGCCAGATCCACGGGATGGGCGGAGGCTGCGGCACTCCAGGGCTTTGTCTGCCAGACGGATTTCTGTCGACGAGCTGTGCGACTGTTCCTGTCCAATCGATTGATAGATAGCCGATATCTCGAAACGAAGGAGCGCGTCGGTTTACTCTACAATGGAAGCAGACGATGCGCTCAGAGAGTAACCTGTCTGAAGAAGCTAGTGCTTGATAGACATCGTGATGATCGACGTATTTCATTCGGTACAGTTGATGTTTAAGGAAAAAATGTTCGAAAGTTTTTTTATTATAAGCTTGTCGAAGAAAGCGTTCATCGGTAGACATATCATTCCTTAACTATTAAAAAGGTATCAAAGAAACAACATAAGAAAGATGATAACATACCAAACACTCATTAAATATGTTTCCTGTATCTGAATTATTTGATTAAAACTTGCGATTTTCTGTACTGATACATTGTAATCACTGCTGTTTCTTCTTATGATATTCGTAAATCTATCTGTAATAGTGTATGGATAAAATTCAATTAATGTTCAGAGTGTGTTAAAATATAGTAATTCACTTGCTCGTGTTATTTAGCACCGAAACAATTGGAAATCATTTTGAGACAGGTCTAAACGATTCATATTTAGTAAAATTGAATGTAACGAAATGTCAGTCATTACAGCAGTCATAAATCTCTTCCAAAGACCTGTAAGTGACTTTTTCACATTGTATTTAACTTGAATTACCCTTCACGCTTCGTACTTTTCTCCCCCTGTCAACGCCGAAATAATCGTTTCCTTTTTTCCCTTTTTTCTTCTTTCTTTTATTTCCTTCCGCCCTAAGGTCTTCCCACGTTTCCCCAACTATCTCGCGTGTTTGAAGAACCGAAAATATTCCATTGTCCGGCCGCAGCCGCTCTGATTTGCCTGCCCGGCCACCGCACACACTTTTCCAGGCGGTTGGGATCCGGCGCGGCCTTTATTTATGCGCAATCTGCTCGTCCGCTGCTCACATACCGCGGCGAGGCGCCCCGCCCCGCCCCGCCGCGCCCCGCGCCACCCGCCCTCCGTTTACGTTCCCTTTGTCGGTGCGCGACGTGGCGTCGCGGCGCCGCGGCGCGTGGAGGGGAAGGGGAGGGGAGGAGAGGGACTCGGAAGGGGACAGCGCGCGCGATCGTCCGGAATGCGGCGGTGGCGGTGGCGGTGGCGTTGGTGGTGACGGTGGCGGTGGCGGTGGCGGTGGCGGTGGCTGCGTAGTTGGCAGCGGTGGCGGTGGCGGTGCCGGGGCGGTGGTGGTGGCGGTAGCGGAGTAGTTGGCGGCGGTGGCGGTGACGGTGCCGGGGTGGTGGTGGTGGCGGTGGTGACGGTGGCGGTGGCGACGTAGTTGGCTGCGGTGGCGGTGGCGGTGGCGGTGGCGGCGTAGTTGGCGGCGGTGGCGGTGGCGGTGGCGTTGGCGGCGGCGGCGTAGTTGGGGGCGGTGGTGGTGGCGGTAGCGGAGTAGTTGGCGGCGGTGGCGGTGACGATGCCGGGGCGGTGGTGACGGTGGCGGCGGCGGCGCAGTTGGCGGCGGTGGCGATGGCATCGTAGTTGGCGGCGGGGGCGGGAGCGGTGGAGGTAGCGGTGGGGGAGGACGCGGTAACGGCGGAGCGGTGGTGATTTTGGTGACAGTACCGGTGATGGTAGGAAGCGGATCGAAGGGAGAGTAGGGTAGCGGCGGCAATGGTAGTGGTGATGGTGATTGGGGTGGTGGCTGCGACGTTGATGGCAGTAGTAAGGACAGGAACGTAGGTGAGGGTGAGGTGAGGAGGCACTATCTGCGGCGGCAGTGGTTACGGGGCGTAGGTAGTGACGGCGGCGTGACGGTGATTGTGGTGATGGTCTCGGTGAAGGTAATAGTAGGGGTGGAATCGGGGGGGGGTTGGGTAGCGGTAGGGGTGGGGTGGGAGTGATGGTGGCAGCGTCGATTATATGGTGGCTTCCTCGGTGAAGGAGGCAGTAGGGACAGAATCGAGGATGTGGGTGATGTGAGATGGGGACGGTGGTGGCGGAAGCGACGTCGGCAGTGTATATGAGAACTAGTCAGTGAGGCGGGCACGTCGGTGACGGTGATGGTAGGGGATTGTGGGTAGTGGGTGAGGGTGGCGTTGGCGACTGCGGCTATGGTGTTGATTACGGTAGTGGCTGAAACGACGATGCTGGTACTAGGGGCAGGATCGGGAGAAGGGGATGAAGAGCGGTGGCGGTGGCGACTGAGGGCGCGTCGCGATGAATTTTTAATCGCGGCTAATGAGGGAAAGACGAGGAGGTACGGGAGAGGGGAAGGTGAGTTGGAGGGGCTGCAGCGGAGGGGAAGTGTTGGAACCGCCGGGTGACAGAATTATCGTAGATTTTTATCTCGCTTTGTGTCTCTTCTTGATCGGTTCGGTTTAGGTTTCACATAATTCGCCTGGCGTTTCAGTATATAATACTTAGGTCTGTCGACACAGAAATCCTCCAGGTGCTGAACGTTTAAATTTATGATTAATTCTTGCCATAATAATGATCTTGCTCTAATTTCATGTATTGATTCTCTGAACAGACTGATTAAGAAACCATGAGGCGATGATTCTAAACTATTTCGTCCAATTGTTTTGTTACGTACATTTTATACTCACATTGTTTGCTTTAAACGTGCTTCAATTACAGTGGTGGCGACTTTTGAGAATATCAGAGCCACGAGTTTGAATATAGGTGTGTTAACGTATCAGAATAGCGGGAGGACAAACAAATGCCACAGTCTTTTAATCGTGCTCGGAATGTAATTCCCCGTCCCAAATTAGCGAGTAGAAATTAATTTATCTGAAAAAATCAGTAGAAACTTTTCATTAGGAATTTTAAAACCTATACAAAATATGATTACCACTTATTTATTTCTTAAATTACTTAAAGTCGATGTCAGGAAGCTTCGTCAACTTTAGTGGGCAATTGGAGTGAGCTATATTTACAATAGCGTCCAATTGTTTCCTTCTCCGCTTTTCCTCAGAACTTGAACAAATTAATTTAACATCTTAGTGGAGAAAAATAATTGGCTCTTGTGGTCTGTAACTTGAAGAAATTTAATTTTTGTTTTCCGAGAGCAGACATCACCCTTCACATCGACAGCATCTCGAACATGTTAAATGCGATAAATTCAACAACAAGATTGGCCATCTTCTAAAGGCACCCCCAATTCGTTATCTTTCTTTGTTCCGTAACTCTACTGTACTGCTCCCACCTCGTGTATTACAATTGCAGCTTTCATTACCGTGTCTATCTCTGGGGGTCTTCCTCGTCGTTCCTCTAACACGTTCCTTCCCTCCGCCCACGCTCGTGTTTCCGCCGACGCCTCCGCCGCCACCTCTGAATGGCCTATGGCCCCTCCCCTCCCCACCCTTCGCCCCTCCACGCCCCGCACCGCGTCGCGATTACGCCGCATGAGGTGCCGCCTTTGCGTGGCTTGTTCGCGCGTCCCTCGCGGCTGTACGTAGGGGGAGCGCTGAAAAATATTCATGTCTTTTCCGAGAGGTCGTTTTTTTCTCCCTCCCACACACCTTTTCTTTTCTTTCTCCCCCAGAAATTTTAATATCAGATTCGGAGATGTTAATTTCTTTCTCGTGACAAAGAACGTGAGGTCGTCCTCGGTGGGTGGCACGTAAACGCGGACGGAGTTACAACTCTGTGTCAGTATGTGTCTGAAGTTAGAGTGAAAATAAACTCGGAGTTGTCGTGAAGTAGCAGGAAGCTCAAATGGGAGGACGTGACTGCCGCCAGTGGGATTGTAGATGGCGGCATACATCTGGTGTACAGGACGGACGATGTTGGAATTTTTATACTGCGGTGTGTCTCATGGTAATTTTTGATGTAAGATTATCTTTCAAGATCGTTTAAAGAAATTGTTTCAGGTTACTTTAGTCGACAAGAACATTTATTTCGGGACGAATTTATTCATAAACGAGCCAATCGAAAGATGGTTTATTATTGTGTTTGTTATTATTATTATTATTATTATTATTATTATTATTATTATTATTATTATCATCATCATCATCATTATTCCATTTTCCTTAAACTCCGAGGTGCTTGCCAGCATCATGGTAAAAAATCAATATAATGCTAGACCCTCCACAAAAAACACACACGAAAGACAACATACAAATAACAACGCCAGTCAGAATTCGAACTTTTGCTCATTTCCATAAAAGCGTTGGGACGACACCTTTCACCACCTTTTCAGCGACTGGAACCATGGAACTAAATAAAACAACAGATATTCAATATATTAGATTTCATTAATACGTACGCGCACTTTCATTAATACGTACGTACGTGCACTTCTTAAATAACGAGTATTTTTAATCCAGTCGTATTTTAAAATTTGATCAAAATATTAAAATTACATTACATTATTTCTGAGTGTTATTATTGAGAAATCGATCTGTAGGCTACTTTTTGGAAGATTTTGTCTCTCCCACTGTTCAGCGGTTGCGCTCCTCCTAGTGAGCGGGCGCAGATATCGCAGCGACGCGCCAGGGCGTTGTCGGCGCTCGCGCAAGACAATCAGGCGCGCTCGAGTTGCGCTTGATGGATCCGAGTTCTTGTTGCGCGTCGCCTCCCCAGAAACCAGAGGCCGCGACGCGACGGCCCGCGGCGCAGCCCAGCCCAGCCCAGCCCGACCCGGCCCGGCCCGGCCGACTCCGCCCGGCGCGACCGCCGAATTTGCATAACCCCGGTAAACATCCGGTAACGACAGATAGCAGGGACGAGGAAATTCGCTGCCTCTGCTTCGCGATCTCTCCTGCCGATCGCGTTCTCTTCTCGTTTCCTCGTCGTTTCAGGGTACTCTTTCGAGAGTTCTCGCCTTTATTTTACCGTTACTCTTTTCTCTCGCCGGACTAATGCATTTTCTCTCTCTCTCTCTCTCTCTCTCTCTCTCTCTCTCTCTCTCTCTCTCTCTCTCTCTCTCTGGGTTTCTCCATTTCTGTATTTATCATTAGGCGTTGCTTTCGCTTTGTTTATTCTCTGGTCTTCGCTGCAGTTGTCTCGCACTCTCTTTCATTATCTCCGTATCTCGCATTTATTTGTTTTCATCTGTCGTTCTAATCCGTCTGCTCAATTCGGTGCCCACATAAAAATTCCTTTTTCTCTATTAGTGACTTACATCTACCCTTGTTTTTCCATTCATTCAACACTGCTTATCTTAACATATTCCTCTTACGTTTGAAACGCACATCCATACAACCAACTTCACTCGCTTATTGTTTGTTCGTCTTCTCATCATTGGCACTTTACTCATATATTTTAATCCCACAATCTCTCCTAGTCTCATGATGTCTTTGTAGCTTCTTTCTTTCCTACCATTTCACAATTTGACTATCTCATTATCCCCACGTTAGTCATTGAATGAACTTCCGCTCCTTTATATTCTCGCGCACGACTCCCAACTATGCCTGCCCACCGCCTTGCATGCCCACCACCCCACCATCGTTCCGCCCTCTCTCCCGCAGGCGGGACCCTCGGAAAACACACATTAGTAAAGTCTGTTTGCGGGAGACAAGAAGCCCCGCGCGCCATGGGTTGTTTGGTCAGCTAACAGCGCCTCCGAGCTGCCTCGCCCTCTCCCGCTCCCCTCCCCTCCCCTCCCCCCCACCCCTGCCGTCTTGGCGATGCGGCTAAATGGAAGCAGAGTCCGGCGCGGAGGCGGCCCGATCGCCGAGAGCGTCCGGGGCGGGGAAAAGCTCCGCGCCCACTTGCTTTCCGAGTTCCCAGCCCCGCTCCCGCTCCCACCCCCCGGCCCGGGATTACTGCTTTCTGCGAAGCGTCCCGAGAACCGCGTTTTCGTTTTCGGCCGCCGCCCACGACCGAGCAACCCGCTGCCCGATTTCCCACCCCGCGTAATTCGAAGCTCCGACCGCTATTGGGTGGCAGATTGACAAATGGACATTCAAGTCGTATTTTATTGTCACAACACAAGTGTATTTCTTTAATTTTTGTTTTAAAATTTTTGACTTTCCGATCGTTTATAGGCTTGGAAAACTCTCCGAATCGCTTTCTTTTAGAAGCTCCAGATACTTGATGTGTGATAGTGTTCTTTGTTTAAAATCCAAGACTGAATTATTGTCTTCGCGGAATTGCCGTTAAACTGTCAGAATTTACGTGAATCTACATTTTGAACTGACTAACGGAATATATCATGCGGTGAATAAATAATGAATAAAATCAAACAACATATTTTGTCGTAATTTAGAAATGTTTGAACTTGTAATTTAGAAATTAGTGTATTTTGCGTTTGATACTATTTAACTCTGAAAAAAAAAATGATGCTACTGAGTCAAATAAAATTTTGTTTTGGGACTCTGCACATGCTATTACTGGAATGTATCACCAGATTGATCGTGGATAATATACATTCTCTAGAAATTGTTATTCATTTCTAAAACGTGTTATGAATTTGTCCCAATTTTACAAATTCCTTAGAGTTTAGAAGCTACAAAAAGCATAACATTGCCACCGTTTTGTTATTGTAATTTCATTTCGACTCAATGCGTGTGTCTCCATTATCCATGACCCCGATGTTTGTAAATGTATTGTAAAGTACTCGTTCTCATTAAGTTGCAGGTATTTATAAGTCTTTCATTATGAATTTCCATCTTTGTTGACCCCTGCACCAGCTTCTTACACTTTTATTTCGAAGGGCGAGAAAAGGCCCCACTTTTCTGCGCAATAGTAGGTAGTTTGTGATATTTCTCAACCTACTTTTATACTTCACATTTCGTCCATGAGGCTACACCTCATTCAGAATTGAAATATTTTTAAATAAGCTCTAAGGTGTCCATACCGTACATTTGAAAATAATAATTTCCTTGATTCGTGCCTTTTAAGTCAACTCAATCCGCAGCGAAGAATATCGCATGAACCCAATCGGGTGCGTAATTATATCGTGGCTCATACGGCTTTCGGAGTGCGCGTGGACACCCTGCTCAGCCGCGCGCCGCAGCAATACTGCCGCCCCGTCGAACGGCGCGCCTGGTGGCGAGCACACGCACAGCGTCGGGGCGTGCGCGGTGGCTTCGGCAGCGTTCGGGCGTCCTCGCGGCCGCGCCGAAACCGCGCTCGGGCCCCGCGACGCCGACGGCGGCGGCGGCGGCGGCAACGGCGTCGGGTCCTCGCGCCAGTGGGGTGCCGACCTCCGTGGCGTCCGTGCACGGCCTTCGAGTAGTCGGCTGGTCGGGGCGGGCGGGCGCGTGAGCGAGCGAACGAGTCGGTCGGGCCGGTGAACTCGCGCCACGACGCCGCGACGCCGGCGTCGCCGCCGACGCGACACGTGCGCGAGTGGGAGCGCTGTAGCCGGCGGGCGCCACCCATGCGGCGGCGAGCGTCGACCTAGAGGAGCAGCTGTAGCAGCAGCAGCAGGCGGCGGGAGAGCGTCGCCATGGCCCGCGGGCGGTCGGCGCTGCTGCGCTTCGCCCTCGTGGCGTGCGTGCTGGCCGAGCTGGGCGTCTTCACCGCCGTGCGCGCCGGCTATGACAACCACTGGGCCTTCTACTACGAGCAGCCGTGCTGCGGGGGCCACCACTTGCGGCACCACAAAGGTACAGCCACCTGCTCGCACGTGGGACCCGCCGCTCCGAGCTGCTGGGTCTCTGGGGATGGCTCCGCGACTGCGTTGATGCTTTTCAAATTCCGAGGAGTTGCGTTCTTGTGATGACGTTCTTATTTTGTGTTCGTGTGACATGTGAGATTGCATAGTTTTCAACATGTGATTAAAAATGTTTCTAAAGCCCGGGAGTAAATGCGAATCTTACAGGCTTAAATAATTATTTTCGTGTTTATCATTGTGACATTGTTTTTCATCGTGTGTGATAGTGAAATCAATTGCTTTTATTTTCGTGCATAAAATGGCAAAATGTAGAATATTTGCTTTATCCTCCAGCAACAAATGTGAACGTCGTCATGGTATGTGTCTTTTGAAAAAAAAAGTATAGTTGGATTAAAATCTGTTCTTAGTTGGCAAAATTATTTTAATTCTTTGAAAGTAGTTAACCACTTTTTTGTTTGTCATATATCATTGGCATCGCAGATGGAACATATCTCGTATCTGCGATTCTAAATTCATTTGTACTGTATTTCTCTCTTACGTGTTGAGAAAAAATAGAAATAACCATTGGACCAAATTTGCTCGGATTGGAAGAATCAATCGCAAAAATAGGCCGAAAGAATCCTCGCGTTTCATTGCAATCAGATTTCCCACGTGGGGGTGTCGATAAGATAACCATGCGAGCTGTGGAGCGTGTGCAAGCGTGAAGGCGGCGTCGTGGGGCTTTAAACGGCCGAGCGCGTCTTTTTCTCCCACACACGTGGCCCGCACGTCGCGTCTCACCCGCGCCGCACGCCGCTAAACATAGCTCGCGCTTGAACGGCCGGCGCGGCGCGCAGCTCAATTTTTTTACGCATCCGCCGACCGCGCGCGCTCCTCGACACAAACGAAAGAGAACCGATGGGGTCCTCTAGTCCAACGGTTTTATTTCTCCAATACGAATACGGTTACATCGCGTCAAACGTGTCGGGCTTCAAAGTACTCTCGTTAGGCTGTGCGCATTTTATCGGTTCGTCGTTAGGTTTTTTGTTGTTTGTTTTTTTTGGACAGATAGAGCGTTGCCGGTGTTTCATTGCAGCTCGTGTGCTCTCCCGCCGTTGCTCAGGCAGAGCGTTCGTGTTCCGGGCAGCACCCGAAGCCTGTGGATTTGCGCGTTGCTGAAACTTCGTTGACACCTTTCGGTTCGTGAACGCGTGCTCGAGAATTGAATAAAGCGGTCCACGCTAAAATAACGTACCTTTTTAGAGCACAAGGAGGGTTTTCAGAAGTGCCACAAAGGTCTTTGATTGTGTTCGCTGTATCGTAACGTTTCTCAGAATCCCACCTGTCGGCGTGTGAATTAACGGATGAACCGATTTCGCAGCTTTCGGAATTTAGTTGGTAGACTTTGATGATTTTGCCCAATTATTCAGATTGTTTATGTTACTTCCAATTTCAGTGGAAACCTTTCAATGCGTAGAATAGTGTTTTCTGTATGGTGTGCGTTTCCTGTTAATTAGTGACAAGCGGATGATGCAGCACTGTGTACATTCCATCGGTGCGCCAGAGAATGGGAGATTAAGTACTGGTTAAGTGGGACGCTGCCTGCACGGTACATGTAAGCTCTCGTCACCTTCTCAGTTATTTCCCTGCCCTGTGGGCGCAAATCGTGTGTAGGTTTTTAGTATCTGTAGTTTGCGTTACTAACGCATTTGCATTGAATGAAATGCAACGGAGCATCTCGTCGAATCTTGCTGTTTGAAAACTCCCGAACAACCGAGTAAACGGCTAAAACGTAAGATCCTTTGGCGATTAACATTAACCGCCCAATAAATGAGACCAACACGGCGTGGCATCCGCAAACCATAAAACCGCTCGCCGACTCCCGCGCAACCTTAGCGGCGCTGTGCAGAAATTACCGCCTCGCGGAGCCGGCCGCGTTTCACAGTCTCTAAAACGAAAGTACAAAGGTATAATAAAAGAGGGGAACGATACATCTTTAACAGCGCCATTAAACCGAAGCCCTCGGCGCCCGCAGAAAGACGGCGCTTAGTTCCGATCGGTCGCTACCGAGGCGAAGTTAATAGCGACCTCTTGCTCGAGCCGCGAGGCCCGGCGTGGGGCGCTGTCGTGGCTGGCCCGCCGAAGTCGTCGCCGACGCGATGTAGCGCTCCGTTCCAAACCGGCCTGGCTACTTTTACGACAATTAGAAACTAAGATGTTTCGTAGGTACCGTAACAAACAACGTGGATTTGTTGGATGAAGAATTGAGCTGCTTGAGTGCGAACTGTCTTGAATAGAGCACATTCTGTCTAATTTCAATCCATTATAAATTCTTCATCGATATCGTATTTTTAGAGAAAAATACTGGAAATGGAAATGTCGCTTTAATGTTTTGTTCGACATTACTTTCTGAGAGTATCCCTGCTGTGTTTGGAAGGCCGCTTCGAAGGCGTAGTTAATAGAAACTTTCGGACGCCGACGTCAGGCGCCATAGCGTCCGTCGTGGGGAGCGCCGTGTAGCTACTCATATCTAGCTATTTACATTCACGTACAAAAGAAATGTCTTTCGTAGATTACGAAAAGACCTAGAATTATTCTGCGTGGCATTGCGAAATATCTTTAGAGTAGTTTAGCGTACGAGCTCATTAATACTTCAGAATTTATACTTCATTCAGTTCTTTACGTGTGTCTTACGATCTCATCATAGAAACACCGCCACTTTTCGAGTCGTCAGCAAAACGTTTTAAAAAGGATGTCTGTCGTGGGTGAACTCTTATAAAGCGCCCTTTGCGCCCTCTGGGAGGGTCGCTGACGCCGCTCGCCAGCCGGGGTCGTGCCGGGCGAGAAGAAATCTTAATTAACCTCCCGAAGTCTGCTTGGAGGGAGGCCGTGGCGGCAGCGAGAAAAATACTCTGGTTTATTTACTGTGGAGCGACGTCGCAAGCAATCTCGGCCGGCGGGCGGGCGGGCAGAGCAGCAAGAGGCCGGACGGCGAGTGGCTGCGCGCGGCCTTGACCGAACAGTTGCTGCCACCGCCGCCGCCGCCGCTGCAGGCCCGGCTTCGCCCAGGTTGCCGACCGGTGGGGCCGCGCCGCACGGCACGGCGTTGCATAGAGCGGCGAAGCCGGCCCGGTCGACCCACTCAAACCAATGCCAGCCACAACGGCGCGCGCCGGTTTTGCATTCCGAATGTAGACTCAAGTGTGGTCTACTCTGACGTTGTGATGCGACATCAATAGTTACTCATCGATGTACAAAATGAAAATATCGATGATCAAAATACATAGGCTAAAAACCATCGATCTTTTTAGATTGGATTAGTAACCTCTTAACATTACATTCGTGTGCATTAAAATTTAGTTTGACAGTGTTTGTATTTATCAATTCGCCGAATAATTTTTAGAAGAACGTGAAGACCCTATGTCCACAGCATATTTGTTGACCACATCTCAATGTGTGATATGAATATGAAGAAAGAGGATATACAAGAACATGGAGGTCATTTCGGGCGAGAGAGTTTGGTCGATGATGATAGTGTAAACTGTGTTCCATAGGTTCCAACGCATAAATGTTACTATCAGTTATTATTTCATGTATAAACGTTTACAGTAACATGATCATGGGAATTTTTCCTTAAAAAATCATCGAAAAAAAAATCGATCACAAAGCATCGATGTTAAAAAAACATCTGTGTTAATACATCGATGTTTCTACAAAATATCGATGATTTGAAAACATTGACATCGATGTCGCATCCCTATTCTGAAGTCGCACTGAGCAAGCTCCAGATCGGGATACCAGTTATTTACAACGCTTTGATTTTGAACATTTTTAATAAAGAATAAATGTTACATGAAGAAGCGTAAGTGTGTTGGTGCTTGTCTTCTGAACTGAAGGAACGAAGGTCGCTTTGCTTTGGTGACTAGAACGAACGCTTATTGCAATACGTAATTATCCTGTAAGGAATTTTCTTCGGTTTCAAATTTCCTTTGAAATGAGATCTAGAATAGAATTATTGGGAATTGTGGTTTGAATTAGTATTCCAACATTTCATCGTACTGTTAATGTATTTTGTACTATTAATGTTCTATTTCCAATAAAATTTGAATATAAAATGTGGCTAAAAGCTGATGATAGCTTAATAATCGAATCAACACAGTTTCCAATTGGTAATGGAACATTTTATAAATGTAAATGCAATGGATTATAGAGTATATAAATATGAGTAGCTATCATACATTTAACATCATGTCATTTTACTTGAAATTAAATAAAGATGACGCAACTTACCCGCTATGCTTCGTAGTAACTGTTGTAAAATATGAGCAAATTACTTATGAAGTATGAAGGAATCCGCAGGGCGTTGTCCCAGGTTGCCAAGATACCATTTTATCCTACCTTTTTGGATCAGGAGTGTGCTTATTAATTTATGTTGAGAGAAAATTCATCTCCCACCCTCTTTTCCTATAAGACTACTATATTACAGCATATTAAATGTCACGAATCAGTTAACGTACTCGCCCATCGCTGCACAATCACTGCGAAGCAGTGGTCTCATGCGTACCACTGAAACCAGCTCATCATCTTCCATACGGAAACAAAAAAAGTGTTTGTGGTAAATAGATGTTTATATTTAACGTAGAATTTTCATTTCGAATACAGACGCAGAGTAGGTCTTGAAATGATCATGGACAATTAATGAAGGCAGAGTTAGTGCGACAGTTAGTGTGACAATTTTCACACAAACGTTGAGACGAACCCCACTAAATGATTATCGCGTCGCTAACAGATATATTCCAGAAACAGAGTACAGTGATTTTTAACGACTTTCGAAACGAATAAGCACTCCCAAAAAAATTTCGAGTCCCCGGCCGGCAATGCAAACACACAGTAAATTGAGGCGATACTTTTTTAGACCGAAGCGTTGCGTTTCAAAGAAAAGAATACGCTGACTGTTAAAACGCTCTGAAATTCGAAACCCTATAATACAATTTTTTTTTCGTATTACGTTATACGTATATTCCTATATACGTATACCATATAGGTATTTTCTTGTAGGTTACATTAAATGTGTAGTTCAGAATATTGTTTGAAACCATTTTATTCAAAGCTATATTCTTTTGAGAATGAATATTATAGCGCCTTCATATTATTTCAATAATGTAATTTCTACTTATTTGTACAGGTGATCTCGTTCGTTTAACACATTTCGTCAGCACGTTTGGAAACGCTTTCAATAAAGTTGATGGTTATGTTTCTTTTCAAAATCGTGTCGTGCTCCAGGATTCAGCTTCATGCGCAGACGTTGCAATGCAGATGATAAGTTGGCAGAAGAAGTAAAATAATCCAAGAAAAGTGCTTTTATTTACTTATTCTACGTGATTTAATGGAGAAATTTTTTTGTAAAAGTTGCGTTTTATATAGCAAACGAGAAAAGCTGAATCGTCAATAATCGAGCATAACTGTCCTTTTGATGACGTAATATCTATTGTATACATAAACTGATGCATATTTAAGATATATAAGTATACGCGTACTTCGTAGCGACAAGTATTTACTTGAAAAAGTCTTATTACTTAGTGTTGAAATGATCCTAATGTGGGAATTCGGAATAGCAGCCCTTTAACATAGAAACCCGAAATGCCTAAATCCGGTTTATCGTGGTGTTTGAACCAAACACATAGGCCAGAACTGCCCCAGTGCCGTGCAGAGGTACCGCTGCCAGAGGGCGCCGTGTGTTTCTGTCCGTGTGCTGATCCCGGCGTTAGCGAAAGCGCTCGTTCGCGCGGGCGTGGCCTTCGGGCGCGGGCGGCGCGTTGTCTGCGGCTTTGGACCAGTTGGCTTGGGCGACTGCGGTGGCAGCGGCGGCAGCGGCGGCGGTTGCCGCGCGCGTGTGTCCCCTTGTTTATTTCCGCTCCATCGCCAAGTAATTTTATAGCCTCTTAATTTGTTCCACGGCCGCCGCCGCCGCCGCCGCCGCCGCTGTTGCCGCCGCTTCTGTGGGCGCCCTTGCCACCGACGTCACAATCACCGCCTTCGCTGCGCCGTGCCAGCCGTCGTCCGATGTCGCGAGCCCCTTTCGCCCTCAGTCTCACTGTGCTGGCAGACCTAAATTCCATAAAACGCCTGGACGTACGTATCGCCAGTCTTCCTCTAATAACTATCGCTCGTCCTCAGTTACCAGTCGCCGCCGTATCCAACCACCGTCAGGGCATCATCAGTTGCCACTGCAGTGCCTCTGACCAGGAGGTCCTAGGTTCGAGTTCCGATGGTGGCAGGAATTTCGACATTAGCTTCTCAGAGAATTCTAGCGGCCGGCTGCTCTCATCGGTAGTTTTTCGTGGTTTCTCCGATCAACATCAGGCGTATGCCAGACCTAACAATCAAGCCACGGATCGCGCGTGATCTTTCCTTCGTCTTCCTTGTCCTGTCCTCGCCTCTTAGTTACACACACACTTACATGCATTACACTACCACACATGTCGGGAGACCGGTCCCAGCTAGGGCGGTGCTCTGCTGGTGGGAGATGCCTGGTTGGAGAAAACCGCGCTCGCAGACAGTAGGTTTTCGCCGTATCTCGCTATCCAGTGGAGGAAGATTACCGCCACCTCCCGAGAAAAAAACATTCGCTACTCTAATGAGAGTAATGACCTTAGCCGTTGGCGCGCTCGAAATCACAAACAATCAATCAATCAATCAATCCAGCCACCGTTCGCCGTCACTCACTGACGCTTATAGTTGCTTCCTATCGTCCTTCATCGCCCACCCACCCGCTCACCCGCCCGCCCGCTTTCCCATCTTTCCCTTCTCGCCGCTTGTCCGCCTTCACGTCACCCGCCCCCCGCGTCACCACGCAGCCTCACGCCACCGCTCACGGGATACTAACCGCCATCAGCCGCTCTGCATCGGCAGCCAACTTCCCATTCCCCTACCCTCCGCCCACTGCGCCCGCCCCTCCCCGCCTCTCACCCCATCACGACCATTCGTGTCCAATTTGCCCCATGTTTGTTCCGCGACGAGTTATTCGTGTATTTCGCTGTCACACTTGGCCCGTGTGTGTGTGTGTGTTCGCGGTCGCTGTTCGCTCGCGGTCGGTGGGACGGAGTGTACCCCTTTTGCCGCTTTTAGCGGTTTCGGGCGACGCTGGCCCGTCCGTGTCATGAGCGCCTTATTGCAGTGCAAGTCGCTGAACCAGAAGAATGATTCGCCGAATGGAAAACATTCTCCCTATTAGTTCGCGTGGGCCGTATTCACCGTGATGCAAATAGTTGAAATCGAATTCGGTTTAGTTCTCCTCTCTAGGGGATTATTGGCAGCGGGCGGAGAATTTCGGTTCAATGGAAGAAGTATTACATTTGCTGTATTGGGAATAAAAATAGGTTTTCGGGGATAATGGAATATCACTATGAAAATGGGAGTCTAAGCCTCTAGTTAATAAATACGGTGTCGGTAATGTGCGAGGATATTAATTCCTTGCACTTGACAGCATAATATGAATTTATTCCTATGGTATTTTCAGCCAGATTCATGGGCCAGTTTGGGAGAAAAAAACGAATCAATAATTTACGTATAGTTACTGAAATCGCTTCTCCTTATAGTCCGCAGTTAAACCTTTTGTGATCATTTGCATTGCAGACTCAGGGTTCTTGTAAATTGTATTGTATTTTCTTTAATGAATATATTATTTAAAATAATTTACAGATGGTCTGACTTAGAGAGTAAAGTGAGTGAGGGTTAGCCACAACTTGATATATTATTATTTTATCATTCATTTCATCATTATCTTCATGCAATTATATATTATTACGAAGTTTGATAATTAATAAAGTGCTCTGCAGACAGGATTCTCAGAACGTGAATTACACAGGGTCATGCAAAACGTCGTAAAGGCACGGGTTAAAGCCCGCACCTAGGGAAATTATTCACCCGTTTAGGTCTGCGTCGCCGCGCGGGCTTCTGGCGCTTGGCTGCCCGCTCGCAGGGAGGCGGCTGCATTACACATGAATTTCCGGCGCCGCGTCTGGGTGCCATTTTCATATTCCGCCGCCCGCGGGCCCGCTTCCGCGAAGGGAGTTGGCCGTCCGCGCGTAGTTGCAGTCGCCCCGGCCGCGGCCGCAGCCCGGCAGCGCGTTCCCTTTGAAACGAAATCCCGCTAAACGCGGCCGCGACGCTGTGTCGTGGCTGTCCGCTGGCGGGACGGGAGTCCTGTGTGCGACGCGTGTTGACGAAACAGCGCGAGGTCGCTTGAATCTCGGCGTCCTTTGCTCTTTTGTTGTTTTTGTTTTTTGTTTTTTAAATGTCTGGGCGCAGGTGCGTTATTGACGGGTATGTTTCCTATAGTGGCCGATGACATTGGGTCATTGTTACAATTCCTGTCTTATAAAATTAATATTTTTAATTAATTCGCGAACGTCCTTCTCAACGGGATTCTGGCCTCAAAAATGTGCGTACCACTGTTAGAAAGATTTATTTTGTAAGGCAGGGGGTGCAATAATGACCTAATGTCATCGGCCTTTGTAGAAAAATCGAAGTATAGATGAGCATTTCTAATAGTCACCAGTAGAAAGGGGAGATCGTAAGAGTGTGTCCTAGTTAAGATCGAAATTGTGTTCTAGACTGTGACTAGACTTTCCACCATTTTCTTGTGCTGCTTTGACAAGAAATTGCACTGCCATTCGTTTGGGCAAGCGAAATTGTTAGAGTAAATTCCCTTGCCAGTTTCCTTGCTTCGCGTGGCGTCAAGTGCTGGCAATTTTGGTTGCTCTGCGATCTGCAAGTAGTGTGAACGCCTGTTTCGGAAAATTGCCCCAGTGTGTGCTCAAAAGAGAATTCTTGGCAAGTGGTAGGAATTTTGTCCAGCGATTTCCTTTTAGCAGTACGTTGTACAATGCATAGGCGGGTTCAATTCAATAACGTATTTATATATCTGGTTTTATTGTATTTTAATTTATGGGTAAAAATATGCAAACATTCTCAACCCGTGGAAAACTTGCGCGTGCAGCCTGCAGTATTTTGTTTCGTTGATGATGAAATATTTTTTACATATTGTGTGGTCCATTGGAAATTATGGAAATGATAGACAATGGACCAGACTTCTGGGAGGTAACTGGAAATGATTATAAAAATCACCCATTGCGAAATTAAGAGCCCTGCGAAATAGAAGTTTTTGCTATTTATTAGGAAGAGGTGGCAAGACAATTTAAAAATCAAATTCCCAGAAAAAGTATGAAAATTAATAATACTACTAATAATAGGGCAGATTAATAAGATAAAATTCCACGAAAACTTTCGTAGTACCAAACTAAGGACGAAATTAATAAAATCACTGCGCCGTTACCAACATCGCTATGCTACATATAGAGGCAGTAAATATACAAACTCAGCAGTTGAATCATTTTTCATAATCCAGAGAACGTGTGACGTAGTGCAAGTTGTGACTTTTGCGCGAACAATATGTTTTGGCGACTGCTTTCGAGAATAAAATGTCTGCCCCTCACAATATAGACTGAAACAAGTGTTTGCTCCAGCCGACGCATGTCGGTGTTAATAGCGCTGCAAGAAGTTACCGCAGCTTCTTGTAGCGAACACTTGCCAGCGTAAATCGAGCATTAGACGCCTGAGTCTTTCGTTAGATGCGTAAGCGACGCTATTAAAAATGATGAAATTCTTTTAGTTTCCATTGCTCATTCGTACGCGTTTCAGGCTAGATGGTATATGAGCGCGAACTATTCTTACCCACACGTAGATAGCGTTATAGTCGTGGGCGTCAGATACAGAGGAATCGACTAAGTAAGCTACGATAATGGAAGTATTCCTGTGGTCGTATCGGCTGCGATAGCGATGCGGCGTTGGGGCGGAAAAGCGAACGCTTCGGAAGTCGTTGGTAGGAGTTGCAGTAGATCCAAACGCTACATAATTTGAGAACATGTTTTTAGGATGGCCCAGCTTCTTGTTAATGTTTTAGGAGGCAATTATTACACATACATCTTTCGAAATTGGAATCACTGGCGATACCCTAATATGACATAGGTTGGACATATGTTCAATATTTTTAAAATTAGGTAATGCATTTAACTTGTTCAGTCTGTTTCACTAAAACCAGAAAATGAAAAAAAGAAAAGAAAAAATCAAATTAGTTTTTACCAGCGGATTCCTGGTAGCGTGAATATTAACAAAATTAACTCGCAGTGTTTTTAAAATTAAATTTAATTCTCTCCAATTGGTATTTTAATATTTTATCACTAGATAGAAAGAGATATTTTAAAACCGGAATCTATTTTACGTGAATTATATTATATTCTGAACTATAGAGTTAATGAAACTGTCAGCTTCTTTTTGAAAAGTTAGAGAACTTGAAATTTTTACTTTTTCTCATCAGCTGCAACAATTGTATAAACATTGAAAACTACCGCTGAATAAAATGTTCCTTCAAAGTAACTCCGATTTCGAAAGCTATTCACACTCGATAATTTTTTTTTCTAAATGCATACTTTACATGATCCGATAACCATACGAAAATATTGTACTAGTAGGTTTTCTAATTGCTATTCATTTCGTATGTTACGATATTAATTGCTAAAATAAATAATTAAAAAAATTTAAAGGTAGTGTTTCTTGATCATATTTCATGTGAGTCTTCAGGAAGAAAGTTGGTTTATCTTTGCGTATTTAGATAACAGAAACTTTCTAGCGCAGCTATGCCAGTACTATTTTCAGTTTGCATAAATGTGGGTAATAATTCATTTTACATTATTCGTTAGCGTTTTTATGCTATTTACTGAAGTGTTTGGAGGAGATTAACTGGTTCATTATTATAATAAAGGGTAACAGCCATCGTGAATATAATAACATTAATTATGTAGGTATATTGTTTGAAAATATATTAAAACATGAAAAAGGTGATCTGATAAGAAAAAAAAATATACATCACACGTGACTGAGAGACTATTAGTGCTATTTATTAATAATATACTTACGCTTCTGAACTGGTGAATTATCAACTAACTTGCAAGTTATGAAGTCTTTTGCCTACATGTAAGGTAAATAACTATTAGTGTGCTGTGTGTTAAACATGAACATGAATGAACTACAGTACCTAAAACTCTGATACGCCGTAGTACTCGTGGAACGTTAATGGAAGTGGATGCGCGGGCGAAGGAAAGTGCTCCCCTGTCGACGACTTCCGCCGCCCGGGGAGGCGCGAGGCAGTCCGTTTCATTTCAAAAGACGCCGTGGAGGCGGCTCTGGCGGCCTCCCCTCGCGCCGCCATCCGTGGCGCTTCCTGCCGCGGCCGCCCTCCGGGTCAACGGCTCTCACGCCAGCGCCGCCGTCACTGCCGCCGTCACTGCCGTCGTCACTGCCACCGTCACTGCCGCCGTCACTGCCGCCGTCACTGCCGCCGTCACTGCCGCCGTCACTGCCGCCGTCACTGCCGTCGTCACTGCCGCCGTCACTGCCGTCGTCACTGCCGCCGTCACTGCCGTCGTCTCTGCCGCCGTCACTGCCGCCGTCACTGCCGCCGTTACTGCCGCCGTCACTGCCGCCGTCACTGCCGCCGTCACTGCCACCGTCACTGCCGCCGTCACTGCCGCCGTCACTGCCGCCGTCACTGCCGCCGTCACTGCCGCCGTCACTGCCGCCGTCACTGCCGCCGTCACTGCCGCCGTTACTGCCGCCGTCACTGCCGCCGTCACTGCCGCCGTCACTGCCGCCGTCACTGCCGCCGTCACGGCCGCCGTCAACATGCCACTACCACTACCAGTCACATCAAGATGCCACAGTGCAGTTTCCGCCACCGTTACTGCCACTGCCAGCCTCGCCTACATACTGACACTGTCTCTGTCACGGACACTGTCATCCCTAGCCACGTCTACACGCTGACGACATTGTCAATGTCTTCACCCTCGCCAGCCACTCCCAAGATGCCACAATGCCGCCTCCATCGTCTCTGCCACTGCCAACCACGCCTACATACTGACACCGTCTCTGTCGCCGTCACTACCCCCACTGGCCACACCAACATGCCACCATGCGGTCCCCACTACCGTCACTGCCACCGACAGCTATGCCAACATGCAGACTCAACTCCACTACCCTCGTAGCTACCGCTGCAGCCAGAGATACCTACACTGCCAGCGTGTCGGGAGGTTGGAGGTTGTCCCGACTGGGGCGGTGCCCAGCTGGTGGGAGATACCTTGTTTGGGAAAACCTCGCAAGACGACGGATAGGTTGGCGCCAGATGTCGCCATCCAGCGAGGAAACCAATCTCCCACTGATACAGCCATCTCTCACGATAGAAACACACACAACACTTACGAGACCTTAGCCATAATCACCTATCAATCAATCAGTCAAACAACAACAGCCAACGTTTCTACGGCAACCGCCAGCTTCACCGTCACTGCCATTACTGTCATGTTTGTCTGCCATAACCTCCATGAATGGGATCTCCGCAAAATGTCAGCGGGCGGGGAGATGAGAGCGAGGTCACGGCGAAGTGCAGGGTGCCCGGTAATCCGACGCGACGTGGAACCGTATTGCTCATGTCGCTCTGCGTCCTAGCGCGGAGACATACGTGCCTTTCAAAGCTATTCACTCTCTGACGTCACACGACGTGACTTTCAAGCACTGGGCGTATCAGCTTTGCGGAAGTAATTACAGCGTTTGTGGCTGACGATGGTCACCTTACAATTTTACTGCGACAAGGCAAAAAATGACGATAGAGCAGCATGTCGGCTCTTGCATTTTGTTGTGTGTGCTTTGGACAACTGAGGTACTGAAAAGTTTCTTTCGATTTCTTTTTCCTGGATTTATGCTACTACTTGAAATATTTTTTCAACACTTTCCACTCGGAGTTATGACGAACTCGTGAGATTCTAAGTGTGTTTAACTTTCTTCAAAAGATAATCTGAGAACTGCTGAGCAGAGTAGCATAACGGAGTAGCAGAGCTTGACAGAGTAGCATATATTTTATTTTATTCAGAAGGTTAATAAAAATTATTATAATAATCATAATAATAGTAATAGTAAATTGTTAATGCGGTTGATAGTAAGTTGCTACATCTTGATGTCCAGCGGACCATTATTTTTTTAATTTTTGTGGGTTTTGATCCGCGGCGCAGGAGTCTTTTAAATGGTGTAACGTTGTCTGCAACCGACTATAACAAAATGTTTTACTACACACGTAGACGTCAGGTTAAAGCTAATTAATCTATTCAGGAAAGGCAACTACTGTATGTCGCTCGTGAGGTCCTTCCTCTTGTAGATATATCTTTATTGTCTTGAAATAAATTAATAATAATGACCTTGTGGTGCACCAAAATTCTTTGTCCAATCCCAATAAATCAACTCTTAGGCTTTGGAAGTGTGTTTAGCTTCGCTAGTCGATGTGCCATTGTCTTCGTGAGGAATATTGTGAGTGGACATCCGCATTTTGCACTCAGCGCTGCCCAAGTAGTAACGCTTTTCGAAAAGCGGGACGCTCGACGCGCCTCTCCGGGGTCGTCCGGGGTCGTCCGGGGTCTGTCGGCGGCGTCGGCGGCGTCGGCGGCGTCGGGCGTCGTTGAACCGACGTCATCGCCACTCGGGGCCCCTCCCGATCTCGCTTTCCGTCAGTCGCTGCCGCAGCTGCTGTTTCACCTGCGCCGCCTCTCTTTCGCTTCGCCCCCGCTCCGCCTTCGTGCTCTTCGCTCGCGGCCTCGCCTCTGTAGCCACCCCCGCGGATGCGTCAGCCCCTCCCCACTCTCTCCCTTCCTTCGTGATTTCCCTCTTCCGTCATTTTCGCCCGTCCTTCGCGTTTACATCCTCAGTCCTTCAACCGTTCTCATGTACTTCCTTTATTGTCCGTTTTTGTTAGCAAGCATCTCTTCGTCTTGTTTTAGTTGCGTGTTGCTTCTACACCTCAGCCACCACTTACCTCTCGGGCTTTAAGAATCGGGTAAGAATCGGGTCGTAAGGTAATATCGATCACATAATACATCGGCCTGACGTTCTGTGAAGTAAATTATGAAGTATATACTTAAACTAATATCCCATGAGAAGTAGATCGTTCTCCATATGATCAAGTGTATTTTGAATAAACAAATAAGACTTGATCGTTTTTCCTTGGATAGTAAACGTTTGGTGACTATTTCACTTCCCATATTCCGTATTAGTTCCACATACTCTTTTTCTTCATCCGACAGGGACTTCTCATCTTTCTTTGCTCAACGCCTTTTCTTTCATAATTTTTGTACGTATTTTCTGAGAATTAAGGTGGTAATAAATTTTATTTTTTCCCTAAGAAGAATTGTTTGTTGTATTTTATCAAAATGAAAGAATTGGAGTTGCATGTTTTCTTACGTAGAACCTACTCGCACAAATGGACAGAAACACTCCAAAAGTACGGAAACCGGCTCTCCTGTCCCGAACAAATGCAGCGGTGTCGCCACCTCTCGGAAGCGTGCGTGCGATGGGGTGGACACGGGCGAGCGGTTTGTACGTGAACGTGGCGCGGTCGCAGCGGCGCGCCGGGCGAGGGGGCGAGCGTTAACCGATGACGGCGGGGCGCGGAACGGGGACCAGGGGTCGCGAGTCAAATGGCGCGTGTCTTATTAGCCGAACGGCATGAGCGCGCTGATATATCACGACCCGCTACAATGTCCGGCGCTCGGCGCCACATCAGAGGGCACAGCGCCGCGCCGCGGCAGGTACACGAATTAGCGCTGCTCCGCCCCCGCTCCCCCGACCCCGTCTCGTCGCACACCCGCCCGTCCCGCCGCGCCCCTGCCCCGCTCCCGCCTCCATCGAGAGTCGCCCCCGAATTAACTCTTACGCCGAGTGCGCGTGACACGTATGAACAGCCCTGTGTGGGGCGGAGCGGTGCGAGGTCGCGCGCTGGTCGTGTTAATATCTGGCCTCGGTGTCGTCGCCGGCGTTGCCGACCTCGCGTTCGATGCGTCCGCCGCCGCCGCCGCCGCCGCTGCTGCCTGCCTGCCCCCGTGCCGCTCACTTCCGTGGTGGCCCCGCGTATGTGGAAGCGTCTCTCCGCATGGGAACTTAGGAAAAATACGGTGTAGCTGCGGAGCGTTGGTCCATTTTATTTTCCACAAAAAATATCGTACGTAAATATTTACTAAATATATTACTAAATAAATATTTGTAGCATAAATATTTCTTTTGGTTGATTTTTTCATTCAAGCTTTGGGAAAATTGAATGATCTACGAAACATTCATATAATATGCTTTATCTTCTAGGTACATATAAACATTAACATATAATATGATTGAAATTGTAATCTTGTCAACGACGAGGAAATCCATTGTTCTTATTTATAAATGTTCTCCTCCATGAACAAATTAAACCTCACAAGATAAGAGTTAAGAATCCGTATTCATTCATTATTGCCACAGATGCTATTTGGCAAATAACATAACAATATAAGTATTTTTGCTTACTTTGTTTTCCTTGTGAAATTGTGAATTGTTTTCTACAACTTGAAGCATGTAGTGTTGACGAATGGAACCCTCAAATATCATTAGTGATAATGAGTATTACATATGTTTTACAGCAGTTCGAAAATGTTGGGCGTAGATGTTACATAACGTGCAGAAATATATTTCTATTTTTTCATCACGCAATATCGCCTCCCTCGAGGTATATGCAATTTTTCCGTTCGGTTTGTATATTTGAATTGAAATTGAAATTAGTTCGTTTACCATACCGAAAATTCCGCGGAACATCGTAGGTAAATTGGAAGTTGTATTTATTGACATATTACTAACTTTTTGTAGAACTGTTAGAATGTAGGAGTAACTTTTGCATATCAGCTAGCAATGCTTCATATCTGTTCGAGCTAAATAATCCTCGTCTCGTTTCTCTTTTTATGAACCCTTTCCTCCCAGTTTGGTAGTAAAAAGGGATGCAATTTACAGAAACTCATATTTGATTCGTAATTAGAATTTCGTTGCGCAAAGTTCCGTCTGAAATTTTGGAAATTGGAGTTTCGGGAAACTGTTACGACACTTTTTATCGAGGAAATAAATGAATTCAGCGAGGAATGTGCCACTGCTGAGTTTCCATTTCTCCGAAAATCAAGGAAATTCTGTATCTACTGGATGAATTTGTCAAGGGATATGCTCTGGCTGCGTTAAAATTTCTTATTTTTATGCCTAACGGAGATAGAATCTGTCACGTTCTCAAATGGTTGAGTGATATTAACGAACTGATGACGCTATAATACTTTCCGCCGTAGAGCAAGAGAACGACTGAATTATCCTGAGAAATGGAAGAGAAGTGGGATATTTTATTGTGGAGTAAATGACAGCGAAATTCAAAGATGTCAATTTATTGCTAAGTCTTATTTTGCATTTTTATCAAAATTATAGAATAAATAAATAGAATATTAAAAATTCATTGTAGTTAAATTCCGTAGTTATTCCTATTATAACTATTTATTATTATTATTAGTTATTATTATTATTAGTTATTATTACTATTATTATAATTATTATTATTACTATTATTATAATTATTATTATTAAACAATTTATATTTCAAGTTAGGTTTGTTATTCCCAACAACTGTTGTTCTTGGAGTCTCCTTTCTCGGCTGCGGCAGAAATAGCGCTAACAGCGGGGTCTTTACTGTCGCATGCATGGCGCAGCGCAGCGTCAGGCGCGGAGGCTCCGATTCGGTTCTCGGAAGGCAAGACGCACAGCCCGCCTTCTGAGAAGCGCGGCTCTGCGCTCCGGAATACGGAACGCAAACGAAGCCCTGACCTTTGCAAAACCCGGAGTAGTTTTCTCAAAGGAACTGTGATCCCAGTTATGTCTCCAATGTTGAAATCGTTTTTTCTCAATTCTTCTTGTTAACCTCTTCTTAGGTGCACTACGTTTCGACTAAAAAGGTTTCAGAAAGCTATTGAAGCTTTCACCAGTAGCAGTGGGAGTAGAAACATTTTTTTAATGAGAACTTTGAAATATTTCAGAGAACCCAGTACGAATAAGAAGTGACACGTGAATGATACATTTGTTAGGTATTTGTCATTATGAAGTATCCGCTGGCTATGCATTTGGAGTTACAAATTAGTCAACTCTATCCGTGTTAGGGAGATAACACTATTATCGAAGGATACGCTGAGGAGATATTTCTTCGTATATAACCTATAATCGCACTTCTCTCAGGCACGTCAACTCCCTCACCTGTTTACTGTTGAAGCCCCTACCCTCTCAGGCGTGCCCGGTATTGATAAGCTTCGGAATGCTCCAGTTATTATCATCGCGAGTAAATAAGTCAAGTTCAAGGCTGTGTAAAGGCATGTAGTTTTATCACGTCTTGTGCAGTCACGGGGCATCACCTTTGACGACCTGTCGTCGTTACAATTCACATACGTTGTGACTTCATATTTAAGTGAATTTTGTAATATAATTCGGCAAATACGTATGGGAATTTTCGAAACAAATAAAATAAGTTATGTACCAAAAACCATGTGAAGTTCTAAATTGAAAAGAAAACAACAACAACAAAAAATTAACTACGTGTACTACTAAGTTGTACGAAGGTGATAATTAAGAGTATCATTTTTCAAATTTTACTTTACCTAGGAGTATGTGATTTTTATAGTAACTAAAGTCGTCTGATCATAAGCATTCAGAATTAGATCAGCCCAAGATAAGATTCTGTGAAACATTCGGTGACCGACGCCCACCAAAAATTAAGTCAATGGTATATCTGCCCTTGACTTCCGATTTTCTTTCAACTTTGTTGACGATCGTATTTTGTCAACAGATAGCATTTAGTCAACATAATCCACAAATATATAAAACTGCTCATGTCCTGAATTTGTCTGTTAATATCTTGTGGAGTTTAAATACGAAATTTACGAAACGTCTAGAATGGCCTTGTAAGATAACGAGTGTGGAGACTGCACGCACAATCGCGCCGGTCCCAGTACGTTTGGCGGGTAGACGCGAGAACGTGCGTCCGATGCGTTTAAATGCCCCGCGAGGCGACATTCTCGACGCCCGCGACGACAGTTCGTGCCAGTGCCATCGGTCCGGTCGCGCGCTTCGAGAGCGTCTACTTCACGTCGTCCCGCGGCCGCCACCCACTATCGTCACTCCGCCCCGCCACGCCCCGCCACGCCCCGCCTCGCCCCGCCTCACCACGTCCCGCCATCGGTCCGGACGCGCGCCTCGAGAGCTTCTACTTCGCGTCTGCCCGCGGCCGCCACCCACTACGGTCACATCGCCCCGCCCCGCTCCGCTCCGCTCCGCCCCGCCCCGCCCTGCCCCGCCCCACCTTGCCCCGCCCCGCTCCGCCGCCCCGCTCCGCCGCCCGCCTCGCTTCTTTTGCACGCCCTCCCCTGAGCGGCAGCCGAGAAAGGGGGGGGGGGGGGAGGCGGCCTCGGGGACCCGCTAACTCGCGCATTTACTTTAAGTCCGAGGGAAGTGCTCGGTGCGCGGTGCGGCGGGCGCCCAGCCGGCCCGGGCCTCTCCCCCGGCGCCAGAAGCCTCCTGCCCGCCCGGCCTAAGAGCGAAGACGTGTCGGGAAGCTTACGGCCCGTGGAAGTGTAGGCGGTCGCGGTGGCAGCGGCGGTGACGCTCGTCAGGATGCGCCGTGGTGGGGGTGGGCTGGGGTACGGGATGAGACTTGGCGGGCAATGATAGGCGTGCGCGATGAAAGTGGTGGTGGTGGTGGGGGGTGATAATGATGATGGAGATATTGGTTGGCGTCGGTAGGGGCTGGCGGATTTCGAAGAAGAGAGCCTTGCGACTGCGGGGTGCTGTAATTGGAGAAGTGTGACAGTAGAGTGCTTAGTTGATCATGTGAGTGTATCTCCAAGGAATCGACAGATGGACGAGGAGGAATGAATGACGTGGTTGAACGCTGGCAGAGTGCAACGAAAATGGATGTTGCGGCTGCTGGTTTGGGGCTGGTAGAACCACGTTCGTCAATCTGACGGTGGTTGGTGGAAACTTAGCAGCGGGTCGCGGGTGACGAACAGTAGACAACGGAAACAACAAACGCGTTCGGAAATATCATGTTCGATATTAGGTACTAGTTTTGTGAAAGCTCAGTGCAGAAGACGGCCGATGTGTGGGCGACGGCGATGAAGATCGTGGGATGCGGGGTTGCGCCCTACGAGGCGAAGGAAGCCAAGCGATGGGCGGTGGGCAGCGGGCGTGCGGCGGAGGGGGCGGGGCGCGAGGGAGGAGCGGAGGGGTGCGCAGGGGAGAATGACGCGCCGCTTATCGCTCCCTCCCGCGCAGGCGACAAACCTTTTGGCGCGGCCCCCGCGACGGGAGTGCTGCCGGGATGCGTCTACATTAGCGGCCGCGTAGGGGGAGCTCGTGTCGGCCGCGCGGACGCGCCTGGGGCGCGAGGGGACGGAGAGTGTCCCGTGCAAGAGGATGTGAAAGAAGTTACGACGCTCTGGGGATGTTTGTGATGCAGAGTAGTGTATTAATTAGAATGTTTTTTTTTATTCGACACAAGCATAAATCTATACATTTTTAGTGAATTGTCTTATTTCAAATGTCTTGAAAAAAGCGTAACTTAACTCCTGACTACGCTAAAATATCTGGGGCTAGAAAATGGTGTGCTTTTCACTGTAAACCATGTTAAATGATATTTTATATTTCTATCTTATTTAAATATGAATTTTGTGATTATTTTTCTTCTTAAGACTTCCGCTTATCGAAAGCTATATCTTTATTTTTTATTGCCTCCTTCGAACTTCGACTGCCGATGGCGATGTATTTTATTATGTGCTTTAACAAAACGTCTGGCTAAAACTGAATATGAGACGAAGTCTAATTTTAGACCCAGTGTTTGTGTATCGGTATAGCTGCCGTTAGTCACAGAAGGCTTCCAGAAATACTCGACTTGTAAATAGTTTCTTGTTTGCAAATTCTGTCACGCTTGTAGTGTGTTCAGAGATTTTCTGGAACTAATTCTTAAAAATGTTTTGCATTGTAGTCGTCTCTATTCAGGTTTTATTACTACAGCAATAGATATTGTGTTGTTTTTTCCTTCAGTACTTCTTTGCAAAATATCAAAGGAAGACTTATTGTACAACTATTAATTGAATTAAATTGTTTAGTATGTAGCACTAGCGACTAACTTTCTGCACCAATTACAGATTTTTTCGTTTACATTTCAATATAAATGAAGTAATCGTATTAACTTACTTTGATGCGTCCGTGCATGTAACTCTGATAGTCCTCGAAAAGCTGGGCGAAAGAATGTCCCCGAGTGGTACGTATTCCGCACATCGAGGTGTATCATTTCGGCGATTCTCAACCCAGAAACTCGAATCATCGCACAGCCGCGCTCTGATCGCACTTGGCACGGCAAATACGACAAGCAAATACCGAGAATCTCTGCTGATAACAAGCCAACAGGAATTTATCCTTCATGTTGCGATGATTCGCCGCGCAGTTTCACGAGTTATCAACATCGAAATGTTGGCACCGAATCTCTGATCGAGCTAATTCCCGTTTCCCGTTGCCTGTCCTTCTCTTTTATCTCTATCTCTCCTTCCATCTCTCCTCCACCCTTTCACATCCCCCTCCTTTCTACTCTGTATCCATGCACTACGCCCGGTCGTGGATCAGTGAATGTACACTTTCGGACATATATGTCCAATATTTCATTGAATAAACCATTTTCATCTCATATTATTGGTTCAACAAAAACAAACTAAATTTCGGAACAAGCATTTTCAGTTAATTAATAAACAAATTAACGAAATAAAGTACCATTTACCAGTTTGTTTAGGGCTGGAGTGCGGCTGCGGTTGTAATTATAGCGCGTGTTCGATAGAGCGTGGTGCGGCGCGGAGCAGCGTGGCGGGATGCGGACGGACGGATGGACAAACGAGTGTCGACGCTCAGCTCTCGCTCGCGATACGCAACGTGCAAATGCATCGGCAACTGCGAGAGATGCATACACGCGTTCGAACGAAAAATTAAACGTAAGGAGGTTGATTATAAATCAAAGAGGTACCGTGTTTAAAGGTGAATGCAGTGGACGTAATCCGAAACGTTGTTTATGAAATGTAATATTATTCAAATTCGTGTAATAAAATCGTAATGAAGAAATTGGAACTCGTCTAAAGCTTTCTGCGTGTATTTCTGTTTGATGTTTTTTTACACTTGTTTGATGTTTCTTGGTTCGCAAAAAATTGCTGGCAAAGTACTATAGAAAATGTCAAGTTAAATGCTGCTCTTATTTACTGTTCTGAAAAGGATCGTAATGCTAAAGCAGCTTTGTGTGTGTCCGCTTCGTAGGATAAATCGCCATTTCTCTGGTGGTAGGTAGACGCTCTGTAGAACATAGCCGCAAATTCGCAACCTCAGCCGAGAAAAATTGCCTTGAATCCTTCTTCTCCGCGGACGAGGCAGCGCAAACGGCGAGGAGTCCACGGAAATGCCAAGCTCTTTCTCCTCTTTGCCATTGTGAAGTCAATTCCATTCTCATAGTTCTTTCGTTTCCGCGATGCTAGTTCGTGTGAAAAGGTTGTCGAGATTTTTCACGTCTGCTGAGTTGTTTGGAACTTTTGATGACGAGCAGGATTTAGTCATACTACAAAAACATGTTTTTGTGCTCTAAATATAATTTACCAGGAAGGATTTTTGTTTGAATAAAACTTAAGACGGAAAATAATAATTTCCAAAGAATTTATAAGGAATCTGTGAAATTGTGCATATTGGCAGAAATACATTTTAAAAATCTTTTGCATTCCCTGTTTTCCTTCGTCTTCCTTGTCCTATGATCTCTCTCTCTCTCTCTCTCTCTCTCTCTCTCTCTCTCTCTCTCTCTCTCACACACACACACACACACACACACACACACACACAGAGTTACTTTTACACTTACATGTGCCATACGTGAGGGAAGATCGTTCGGGAGCTTATAGCTTGTTCTGGCTGGGATGGTTGCCAGCTTGGGAGATACCTACAGGTTGAGACCACCTGCAAGCCGGCGTGTAGAAGTGTGCCGGATGTCACCGTCCAGCGGGGGAGGAATAACGCCATAGCCAGGCATAAAACATTCACTACGCTTACGAGACTAATTACGGCAGCAGTTAGTTGCCGGGATAAATCAATTGATGAATGAATTCACATCCACTGCAAACACTCTGTGAAAAAAAAAAAACTATATAAATCTTTGCAAAACTATAGGTAACAAACGACTTTTTTTAAATACATAAATATAAACCTCAACGGAACTATTAAAATAATGAATGATGAAAGACCATTGTGCCCCTGTGGGTGTGGCTGTGGAAAAATATTTCCAGAAAATGCGAAGTACGGAACTTACGAACGGCAGACAGGAATATTTCTCAGTTCGTAGGAGAACCGAAAATAGCCCCAGCGCAGCGATCGCGCATCCAGCAGTGGTCTCTCCGCCCCGTATCCCTTTCGGTCCCGATCAATTAATTTCACGGAACCTGGAAGCTATTCGTTAAGCCCACCTCTTTGAGGTCGAGCCAAACTACCGAGTTTATCAACCACGCAGACACACCGATGCCGTCTCCATATTTTTTTTTTTACTGCGTCTTCCGGCAATTTCCCATCGGAATGAACTAAAAAAATCGTGAGATTATTTTTTTGGGAATTAGATTTATTCCCGGAGTTGGTCGTAATTGAAATTATCTCCTTAGACGAAACCACTGCATAGCTCCGGATATTCAAAATTTCTCACTTCTCTTGGAGGTTGGGATCTACTCAGAAGAATATAAATATATTATAGAACTATTAAAAGTATCTTTTTATGCGAAGAGGTTCCTTGGCGCCGGACGATACTTCAAAACCGTTTCCTTCGTGACGTCTGACGGCGTACTTTTTCTTTCGTCTTTGATGAAAACGCGTTCTCCGCTGCGGAGCTCGTCATTAAATAAAAAGAATTCCCTCGAGTTATTAAAAGGAACTTACTTCTACTGCTAATAACATTCCCGCCGTTTGATGAATAGACCGCCTATTGTTTTGCTCTGTCTCCCTCCTCCCTAATAAGCCACGTCAGACGAGAAGACGGATCCATAAGAAAGCATTTAACGCTACATTTAAATAGAAAAATATATTGTGCTTCGGGGCGTGCTTTATTTTTCTACAATTGTTATTTCGGTATAATAGTTGAATTTCATAAAATAAATCAATAATGTGTACAAACATCAGGTTTTTGCTCAGAAATCTTCGTTATTATCGTAGAAAAAGTTGTCTGTTTATTATTTATTTATTTATTGCCTGGGTATGCGAATGAATCGAAAATATCTAAAATAGAATACATAAGCTATTTCCGTTAAATTGCGTGTTTGGATGTAAAAAAAATCAAGCTCAACAAAGCCTCTTTCACATCTCAGAACAACAAAATTTCCAACACCTGTCCGAAACTGCAGAGGACAAGCATTCACTCGCGAGTCATTAAATTCACAGATGAGAAAGTGACAATGTGCATTTTCCCAGCGTCACTTCAGAAAATTCCCAGAAAAGTGTTGTAAGTCCCCGGTGTAAAACGCTAATCGCCGCGTTAGCCTTGCGTTTCCGGGCTGGCGGTGCGAGGAACGAGCACCCCCCGCAGCTGTGAGTCTAATGTAGAGACATAATGTTCCACACGATTTGCACATGCCGTACTGCTCACTCCGCTTTCCACACTTCACGTTCCACGCTTCATTCACATTTTCCGCACTACATTCTCTCCACTCTCACCGATCAGCTTTCAACCTACTGTATTTCACTCTCTGCACATTAAATTGATTCAGATTGTACACTTTTCATTCTCTTCATTCACATTCACGTTACAGCCTCCAAGAGGTTCAACAGCAATCACTTGGCTTTGCTTAATGCTAAACTAAGTTTTTATAACAAAGAAAGCGCATTCTCCTTAGGAATGATAATTTTGACCTTGGTTTTGTAGCTAGGGTCTACGGTCGTAGGGATCTACATTTCTTGTGACTCGATTTTGGGGTTTTACAGCTAGGTTATATAATTTATCCACAAGGTTTCCAGAGTGTGCTTTTCAATGGACATTATCATTTTCATTATCATTATCAATTTAGTATATTTTGCTTGAATGTTGAAACATACGTAATTATGAGTCATAACCAATTATTTTATTGTGTCGTATTCTGAAGCGACGGAGTCAGTAAAAAATATTTCATCTTTACAATAATTTACCATATGTGCACAAAAACCCACAGTCGATTTTCCGCTTTTTTGTCGAGCAACTTTGCTTCAAAATGTGTTGTTCTGCTCCCGGAAAAAACCCAAAGGGATCAGAAGGTTACATCCCTTTAGTCTTTTTCGGCCTCTCAAACGATCCTCCACCTCGTTCCAAAGGTTTCTCGTCGAAAATTCTTCGAAGCCCCGCGCCGGAAACCCGAATTTTGTGCTGCGAGATGAGCAAAGTATAGACGAGCGGTGGCGTCGAGGTTGCTCACCCGGCCGCAGCGGCGCGTGTGGGTTTCTCGCGGTGGCCTCGGCGGCGGCGACGCAGCTAGCGGCCACCACAGGCGGCGCCCGCCTAAAAATACGTGAAGCTATTGCCCGCCAGCGCATCCCGCCGCGCCCGGCTCGCTGTGCACGCCGCCGCCCCCACCCCACCCCACCCTGCCCCGCCCCGCCCCCCGCCGCTGCTATGGCAGCCAGGCCGATGCCCTCCGCTAGGATGCCGAACCCGCTCCGCTGCACTTTCGTTCCGCCCGTAGCGCATCTGTCGCTCCTCGCAGGTTAAATGCCTCGGGTCTACGAGTGCCGCCTTCGAGTGAGATGTTCCAGATTTTTGGGAGCAAATAGTGTTCGTTAGATGCACTTTGTGTGATATAAGCGTTGCGTTACATTGACGTGTAAGATTTCCAGGTCTTTAGTTTTGATGGCGAAATTCTAAGTGTTATGTTAAAGTTTTTTGCTTTTTTTGAATAGTCTTCATAGTCTGTTCATTTCATTAGTGTATTACATCTATTACCCATGCACTCTCGAATGTTCATTTAATAGCATTGTGACTCCACTAAAAACTATGAATATAATTTTATGTGTGGTAAAATATCAAATATGGTATTGTGAATGTACTGGGAATCTAAATAAGCTGTTTTCATGATTTTATATTTATTTCTATCTGTAAGACGTGTAAAAATATGACGCTGTCGGGACGTGATCACGAGGAGCAAAACAATACAAAACATTCCATTCGAATTTTCTTATATTACACTGATATATTTTTATCGGTGTAATGTGAACAATTACGCTGGAGTTTACTGCAATTATCGGTAAACAACTTTCTGTTCGCCACTATCATATAACTCGAAGATAAGTCTACTGTCTTCAAAAGTCTTGTCAAACAAATCAAAAGCCTGTAGAATATCTGTTTTCTGTGACGATGTCAAAGACGAAAATCAATATCTGCGCAACCACACGCGTAGTCTACCGTACGCAAGTAAACGTTGGGTCCTGCGTCGCACGCGTCAGGAGCCAGAAGCTTCGTCAGAACTCAGCCCGCTGTGGTTTCTCCCGTTTCCTGCGCAACAGAAGACGAAGGAGGAGGAGATAAAGAAAAGAAGCACAAAAAGAAGAAAGAATCCTTTCTGCGCCGCGCGATCGTAGAAATAAACAGGCTCGCGCATGCGGAGTGAGTGGTCACGACCCGCAGGCGGGAGCAGGAATCTGCGGCAGCGAGATTTAAACGTGACTGCGCGTTTCTAGGACGCTTCGTGCGAGGTGGCAAGCTAACAGGCAACCTATGGAAACGAGGAAAATGCTGAAATTAAATAAGTCGGGAAGTTGGTTTGAAAACTGGGAAATTTTTCGTTTGTAGTTTTGTCAATGAAGCATGACAAATATTGTGATAGTTTTCATGTTGCGTGCGAATGTGTATATAATTGTCAAGTGTAAAGAAGAGGAGTAACTTTATTTAATATAAAATTCCCTTCAATTATTTGTGTATAAATTATTCAACCTTGAATTTATAAACACATTATTGGGAATATTGAAGAAAGAATGAAAAAGAACTTGGAAAATGTATGTCCTCAAGGTTGGAAAATCTCAGAACGTTCTATTCCATTACGCCGCATCACCGTCAACGCTGGCCCTGAAATGAACATGATTCTGCGCAGTAAGATCGTGTATTGATGCTGCTGGTCCAATGAAAGATGAAAAGTTTTGGCAAACGGATAGAGCTCAAAGGTTCGTGGGATTTGAGAACTTTTTTTTGCCAACGTAAGACCACTTGGATTGATGATAATTAGGATTGTAATGAGTAAGAAATGTAAATAATTGACAGATTCCCCCCTCCCATTGTCTTGCACGTCGCAATGACAGCGCGGAGACTCTTGTGCTTACAGTTTATGGGGGTTTTGAGTTAATGTTGTTGGCTTCCGTGCTATATCATAACTAAGCTCTTAAAGTTATCACCATCGGAATCGGGAAATTTTCAAAGGATGTTTAAAAATCTGAAGCTCGCCCTTTTATTAAGATAAATGTTTGTATGTTTTTATTCCTTTCATCTCTGTTGAACTTCAATTACACAAGAAATTCATTTTCTTAATTTTGGAATGTAGTACACTGTTATCGTAACTCCTAATAAATAAATTTATAGTGTTCAGAAATTATTTTCTTAAATATAATAATTATTGCTCTAAGAGGTTTTTAAAACCTATAATTCTAGCAATAGATTCTCCCTCCAGTGCTGGATTAAAATGAGATCTTTGTTCCGAAACCTGTTAGTGTTTTGGTCGTACAACATTTTATGACATCAGACATTTATAGTTCTCTGACGTGTCAAGACAAATATATCATCCCTAAGAGCCGGCATTCAGTTTCTATTTTGGCAGTGCTCGAGTCATATCTCAAACCGCGTGACGGCTGCTAAAGAACGCTCAGTGGAGTAATACAACCGCGTGCTGAAATAATTAGGAAGACGCCAAAGTAAACAGGTTCCTGACACAATTGCCAGTCCAGCGGATTTGTTTGCGATGCGCTCAGGTGGTTTGTCATGACATCGCGTGGGGATATTGTTATCGTAGGCGCCGCCCGGCTTTTCGCCGGACTAAATCACATTCACGACGCCCCGGGAAGTCCACACCTCATCGCACGCAATTGACAGGCTTCGTTGGCGTTGATGTCTGGAAAATAAACGAGTGGGGGCGTCGAGCTCTCCCTACAGGGAGAGTTTGCGTGGCCGGCCAGTGGCCATCACCCTCTCCGCCGAGTCGCCAGCGACCTCTGTCGTCATGTCATATCCATCGCCAGTGCGTACTCTAATGCCGTCTCTGGCATCCATGCCATTACTGCCGCTGCCGTCGCGAGCATCAGCACAACCGACGCTATCGCCGCTATTACTAGCACAGTCACTGTTACAATTGCCATTGCCATTGCCATCGCAGGCTGTGGTAATAGTCTGCCGTTGCCACCATTATTATGTTGGCAAGTCACCACTACCGTTGCCATAATTACTAAGGCTACAGCCATCGCTGGCGTCGCCACCGTTACCATAGCCACCGCTCCCGTCGCCTCCATTGCCACGCCGCCATAGCTATCATAGCTATCGCAAACACTACTGATACTAGTACTGTTTTCGCCATCAAGACCTCTACCGCTGTCATCACTATAACCTCCACCACTTCTTCCATCTCTACCACCACAATGATCATTATCACTGCCGTTATCACTGTCCACTACGCCGTTCTGTTCCCATCTCACTAACATCACCACACCCACCACCACCACCACCACCACCACCACCACCACCACCACCACCACCACGTCGTGTCCCGGCGGCGCCGCAACGGCACGTTTGTTTAGACTTCCAGCTGGCACCGCCGCAATTGCTGTTAGCCGACGCGCGAGAGCGTTCTGCAAATGCGCGAGAGGAAACACACGCCGCGCGCGCCGCGCTGGCGCCCTTGCGCGCGCCTCGGGCGGTCCACGCTGTCGTCCGCCTGGGGCGCGCCGTGGAGATGCAGGATTCCGTATCCGTGCTTTGGGAGGAGGAGGAGGAGGAGGAGGGGGGAGGAGTGCAACCGAAGAAAGGAGCGTCTCGGGTGCGGTTTTTAATTGCGTCCTCGGACCTCCTGTCAGCTGTGGGGATCTTCTTCGGGCTCAACACTTGCTGTGGAGAAAACAAGGGAATTTGAGGATGTGAGTTAGGAACATTGTACATTCGCTTCTCGCTAAAAAACTAGTCATTTTAGCGACGTCGGGAAATGCTAATTAACTACCATCATCTGGGGATTGACCATGGAAATTTCTCGCGATATCTAGAGACGTAGAAGGGATTAATTATTCTGCTAAATCGGTCATCAAAAATTAATATTGCTAATCGGGATACAGATTTTTATGTTTAGATATTCCTCCGCCTACAGTGTAAAATATCAGTTAGAAATAATCGATTTGTGGTTTTTCTGTCCTTAGGATGTGCAGGAAAGACGAAATTCAGTGACATTCTTAAATACTAGTACTTCGGGGCTTCCTAAAGAGACGAGATATCTTTGGAATAATACGTAATCTAATTGTAATAATTAATAACCAATTCCTAATTAACGATATGTGTTATAATAATACTTTTATTTTCATATATAAGTAATGCGTACATCCAATAGATGATTTTATTAGTTTAATTGTCGAAAGTCTCGCAGTTCGTAAATCTTAACCTGCCGTGATTCACATTTCAACTTAGTGTATGTTCAGTCAGATGATTAGGCAGAAGAGAAGGCTTCGCACGAGCTTCCATAATGACTATATTATTATTATTATTATTATTATTATTATTATTATTATTATTATTATTATTATTAAATCGATTAATCAGTTCCGAAAGAGATTCACAGGAGAGTCGCAATCAATGACTTGATAAAAGCGAGTCTGTTGGCGCCCACATCACGTTCATGGCAGTCGCCCCCAACGCCCCCCCCGCCCCCCCCCCCCGTGCCGCCCGCGCAGGGCAGCGAGCGTGATCGCCCCTTGTTTTGACACGGCGTGGGCGCGCGCGTAAACAGGCGGCGTGCGTCGGCGGAAGCCCAGTGAAGGGAGACGGCGGCGGCGGCGGCGGCAGTGATGAGATCGCGGGAGACGGGAGGAGGGAGGGGGGCAGACGTGGCGTAGCTACGTCGGCGATAAGGTGATGGAGTGGTGAGATGAGAGAACGGCGTGATGGGATGAGGTGACGCGCGCGGGCATGGGTTTAAGGCAGGAGCTACCGGAGAATAAGGTCATTATTTTGATATACCTTACATTCGGCATTCGCCAAGTAGCGAGCGAATTGGAATGGAAGTATGGAGGTAAGACCAAAGCTGTTGTGTAGAAGTTCTCAAAAATATATATTTAGTACTTTAGGCTAGTATTTTCCTTTGTGAAGTTTTAATGACAGGTTCGTTCAATTAGCAATTGTCAAACGACCCAACGAGTTAGTAAAGGGGCTTGCGCCTGGAGACCAATTTTAAGAATGTGTGGAGCTGACTTTAGCTGGAGTTGATAACTTTCAAACTTTTGTGTACATTCAATGTCCAATCAACGTTACATTATATATTACATTACATTATATATATGTTACATATATATTATATATATGTTATATATATAACATATATATATATGTTATATATATATATATATATATATATATATTACAGTTACATTATATATATGTAACTAATGTATAATTATATTATATATATGAAACTAATATGTAATTCATATCGCTGTATATGTGCTGTAAAACTCTGCCACCGAGCGAAAGCTCATTAGCAGAAAAATAAATATTATTATTATTATTATTATTATTATTATTATAATTATAATTATTTCATAGCTTTACAAGTACCGTCTTCTCTACAAACGGATGGTGATATATATTACCGTGTATTGAATAATTTCCCCTAAGTATTATGAAGCCCACTGAAAAATGATGTAAGCCCAATTTCATTTATGAGCGAATGACACTATGCACTTGAATGAAATACAGGATAATGAGTAGATAGAGACGAAATCACGGGGAATCAGAGTCTGAAGATAAAAGTGGGTGGGGAGAAGTCGGCGTTGGAAGCTGAGATGAACTTGCAGATATTTGCCTGCGCCGATGGCGGCGGAGTTACGGTTGCGGCAGTGTATGTGGAGAAGATTGCAGTGGAGGTCTCGGATGAGACTGCAGCAGCACCAGCGGCGGCGGGGACGGTAGCGGTGAAAGCGACAGCGTCTGCAAACGCAGTCGTCGGCGCCAGCCCGTTGGGAACCTTGATTTATTTCTCGTTGGGCTGCAGTAGATGGTGGTAGCGGGTGCGGAGGTGGCAACAGCAATAGCGGAGGATGGCGATGGGTGGTGACGGCGAGTGGCAGCGAGCAGCGGAAGATGGTAGAGATGGATGGCGCAGGCGGCGGGGATGATGGTTGATGTTGGGAGAGCAGCGATGGGTGATGGACAGCGGTTGGCATCGAGTAGTGGATGGTGGCTGCGGGTTGGATGGTGTCGAATAGTAGCGGCAATGGATCGGCGACGGTGGGCGGTGGCGGCGGCGACACTAGAGGTGGCGGGCGGCGGCGGGCGGCGGCGGGCAGCGGCGGGCGGCGGCGGGGCGGCGGCGGGCGGCGGCGGGCGGCGGCGGGCGGCGGCGGGCGGCGGCGGGCGGCGGCGGGCGGCGGCGGGCGGCGGCGGGCGGCGGCGGGCGGCGGCGGGCGGCGGCGGGCGGCGGCGGGCGGCGGCGGGCGGCGGCGGGCGGCGGCGGGCGGCGGCGGGCGGCGGCGGGCGGCGGCGGGCGGCGGCGGGCGGCGGCGGGCGGCGGCGGGCGGCGGCGGGCGGCGGCGGGCGGCGGCGGGCGGCGGCGGGCGGCGGCGGGCGGCGGCGGGCGGCGGCGGGCGGCGGCGGGCGGCGGCGGGCGGCGGCGGGCGGCGGCGGGCGGCGGCGGGCGGCGGCGGGCGGCGGCGGGCGGCGGCGGGCGGCGGCGGGCGGCGGCGGGCGACGGCGGGCGGCGGCGGTAGAGGTGACGGACGGCGGTGGCGGCGGAGGAGGAGGAGGAGGAGGAGGTCGACATGGAGGCGCAGATGGCGCGAGGTCGCGTAGGCGCTATCTGGCGTAACGAAGGCATCACAGGGCGGCGCGGCGTTGTGCGCCGCTCGACGCTTTGTGGCGGTCGTTTGGGGGCGCGCGCGGCAGCCGCTGCGCCGCGTCGCCGGCGACGAATCACGCAGGCCCCATTCGGAGCGAGCGACGGCGCACAATTCATCGCGCGTCGTAAGGAGAGCGCGGGTCGCGTTGCGGTCGGCGGAGGTGGAGTTCGGAATAATTGTTAGTCGAAGGGGTGGTAAACCTAATGGGTATGGAACAATGGGTATGGAACCTATGGGTATGGAACATGCCTGAACTTAAACTTCTACCGATTGCGTACCTACTTTGCGCAGAATGATCTGAGAAATCTTTGAAAGATAACATTTTTTCTCTCATTAGTAAAAGTGTTAAATACTTGTGACGTGGGCTAATGTAATTTGGCATCATCCCTTGTCATCAGTTGTTAAACTTTTTTTCGTGCATTTGTGAACTTCCTTTGCAGCAGTTATCCCGTTTCCAAACGATTTCCCAGCCGTTTCAAAACCAGGTTTTAGACGAACTTCGTAAATTGAATGTTAATATTTCAGTTCCACCATTAATAAAATGTATGATTAAATCTGACACGAAATTAAACGTAACAAGTGACAACTCCATTTGCCAGGTTGTTGTGAAGTTTAATTCGGAAGGTAATTCAATATTCGTGTACCGTAGCTGAACAACAATTATTCTATCCAACTAGCTCGCGCAAATGAACCCATGTAACCACCATATGCGGGGCGGAGGTGATACGGTGCTGCAGGAGCAGGCAGACGAGGTCTCGACGGCGGAAACTAATGCGAGAGAGCGGCACCGCGTTCGTGTATGGAGGTCGTAACTTTAATCACGCACTGGCGGCGGCGGCGGCGGCGGCGGCGGCCGCCTCAGCGCCGCTCGGGGATCGACCGCGGGGCTGCGGAGCGCCGGTACCTGGGTCGCGTCGGGGCTCGTATTCCCGCTTAAGGAGCACGGGCGTGTTCTAGTTATGGGAGCACATTGTGGTCGCAGTTCCCGTGTTTCCAAGTAGTAACTGAAGAAGTTCAGGGTAATTATAAAGGCGATGTCGCGATTTTATGAATGATACGGTGAGCTGAGCAGTAGCAGTGCGCAAGTTCGTCAGAAGAGTGTTCGCGAGATCCTGAGAAAGTATGGAATAGACAAGATCTGAATTTGTGTCGGTATTTTCTTCGATAATAATGATGATGGTATTAATCATAATATAATATAATATAAATTAATATGATATAATATAAATTAATATGATATAATATATGATATAATATAATATAATAAAAAATATTTATATTATATATTATAAGTACCAGTTTAACATGTTTCGATGATGTTTTTGCCATTTAACCATTTCGTCTAATCATAAGTTATGAAGTTTCCATCGTTCAGGTTTAACGTACGATTTCTAAAAAATATTTTGTATTGATAATGTTTTATGAGTAAACTTTATTATAATACTTTTCATGTGAGTGACTCAATCATTTTTCCTCATTTGTGTTGATAGTGTAATGGGTGTGCCTGTGGCAATCCCGCGTTAAGCGTTGCGCTGTCGTGTCGATGAGCTTGATGGTTTCACTACCGTGCCCTTCCTGGCGACTCGTAGCAGGCCTGCCCCGAGGCGGTTTCTTCTTCCGCATGCCGCCTCCAGCGGCGCAGGGAGGCAGCTGCGGCGTCGAACATCTGCCGCGCGCCGCGCCGCACCGCCCGCACACTCACCCCCTCCCGCAGCCCGGCGCCCTTTGTCCGACTGCCCTCCGCCCTTTGCAACGCGCGCCGCCGCCGCCGCCACCGCGAAGGGTCTGCTTGTTGTTGCTGGGGTTCGCTCAGGGTATCTGCCTCGCGCTGGAAATGCGAACCCAGTACCGGGCCAACCTGTAGTTTCCCGTGTTGTGAATTTTGGTAGCAGATTTAAATCTCGAGTATGTATTGTTTTAAATCTCGAGTGATATATGTATATTTATATATTCATACACATCCCGTATTCAGCAAATTGAGTTGGTAATTGGATAAAGAGCTGATAATTTTTTTTATCGCAGAAGTGAGTAAAGCAACATTTAACTGCGTGAACGATGTAAATAGCACACCTATATTTACTTACCGCGAGTACAGTTAAACGTTGTTTTTTGTGTGTGATGGATTCGTTTGCATATTTTGAAATAAAACCTCTCTTTCTTTCTGTAAATTTGAACAGATATATCTTGTTTGAATGACAGAGTATTTGCAACTACTAGGATGGTTTCATTCTGTTAAACCAAATTTGCTCTCTTTCACGTGCCACCTCACATGTTCGGAAAATATGCATGTGTTTTTTAATTATTCATATAGTTGTTCATGACCATCATCAGATCTTGGCGAATAGATAAAAAAATCTTAAGAGATCACATAATTATTATCCATACTTTATTATTGTTATAATGAATGGCCTCGTAATCTTCTAATATATAGTTTAGTTACATGTATTTTTTCCTGCGACATTCTCTCTCTATGGACCTATTACGAGTCTCCGTGCAATAGAACATGGTGTGATCGCATGTGCTGTGCTGTTATCGCGTGCATAAAGCGATTGGAGTTCCTTAGCAAAGGTCCTCGTCTTCACCCACATGTCTCCGCAATGGCGGGCGGTGCCGCGCGGTGCGGTGTGATGCGATGTGGAGCGGCTCGAGCGGCGCTTGTTTGTCCGTGCCTCCGTGCCTCTAGCGTCTTTGAGACCTGCAGAATCCCGTTACCTGCGCGCGCCCCCGCTCCCTGTCATGGAAACTTAACGCGAATCGCTGTGGGGAGTGAGATGCCTCGTGTCGCGGCGCGCGCCGCTGCTTTGCTTGTAATTGCCTTCGCGCGCTTTATGAAATCCGCCTGATGATGATCGATGGTGCGGTAATGTGGCACTGGGTGACGTGTTCACCTGCCGAAAACGAAGTGGGTCACTGAGGTGAGTGCGGTGAATGAGGGTGAAACGTGTTGGAGAGGGGTATATCGCTTTAACGGCATCCAATACTAAGGTTTATATAGTAGTTGTTACTTATTCTGTTGATAGTGTGGTTACCTAGCCGTATATTTCTTTGTTCGAATTTTAGTTCGATTCGAAAGTTTAAATTATTGATAATCGTCAAAGAGCATTCGTCCAAAATAGCGCAAGGACTTCTGTAATTTAATTTGTGGCGTAAAGACGGAAATGCAGACTGATTTGCAACACATTCGTCAAAATAAGCACTTCAAACATGCTTTTTCACTTCACAATACCAACACATTCCAACTGGAACAGGTAGATTCCTGGAAACCCTCGTCACTGCGGGTTGTGATTTGCACAACAAATCGACAAATGTGCACAAATCCATGACCACTTCCCCAAAGCGAAAATATCACTGTGTTTGCGCGAGACCAAACAGAAGCCATTAGTGTGTTTGTCGGTTGTGTGTTCTGGTGTTTGTCGATCCGCGAGTTTAATTTTTACGTATTTCAGAAAGAGCAGTTCGCACGGTAGGTAGCACGCGTGCCCGCCCGCTCGGCCAGTCCGGTTCGTGGACTGAGTTGCCGTCCGATGTGGACCCCGGAAGTACCAATATGAATGGTGCGTGGATAAGAGGATTTTTTCTGAAAAATGTTTCGTTTGCTGTCACTGGAAATTATCCCTTCTAATATGTATAATAAATAGCGTATTATTGTGGGATTACTAATGCACAACAATCATAGTATGGAGCAAATATGAAATCGTTGCATACGCTACAAAAACTCGGGCAGACACTCAAATGCCAGGGAATTGCTAGAAATACCAGGCTAACTACAAAAGAGGTTGTGAAATAAGGAAAAAGTGTAAAATTCAGAAGATAGCGGATTGCGGGGAGAAAAAAGAAACCATCAAACAAACATATACAGTATCTGGAATAAAACGAAGATTGGGTCGAGCTAGTAGGGACAACAGAAATAAGAAGCCAAGGAAGGCTAAGGAAAAGATGGAGGGATGAAATGCCTGGAGAAAAAAAAAAGATTCTGATATAAATTACCTAAAACATTATTCAATTTTTTAAAGAGAGGACTACCTACTATTTACGTAATTATGAGATGAGCATATCACTCAGCCAGCCAGTCAGACAATCCAGTTCAATCCCTTATACCCATTCCTGGGCGTCGTACGCAATTTTTGCGCGTAATAAGGCGCCAGGACCAATGTGTCGCGTAAAAAATACACGCGCCGCGTCTTTCGCGATGGCGACCCGCACTGGTGGTGGAGACGCGCGGATAAGGTGCGCCCGGCGGCGGCGGCATCCTTTCCCCGGCCGAAAGTTGAACACCACTTCCCGCCCCGCCCTCCCCCCAACCACCCCCCTGCCACCCGCACCTCGGTTTCGCTCCCCGGAGGGGAAACTTCTCACAATGGAAACACACACCCGCTGGCGACAGGGCCAAGACAAATTATGTACCTAAACCTCCCCACAAATCGCGACAAAGTCCTCCCGAGCGGAAGAAGATGAAGAAGAAGCAGCGGCTGCGGAAGAAGAAAACCTCGCGGTGGCGCCGGCCAGCGGGTGGGGGCGAGCGGAGGGCGTTTGGCCACGACTGCCGTTTTCTCCTTTTCCCAGGAAAAGGGGCGTGGCGATGTGAAAAGCGGAGAGGAGGGGCGGAGCGGGACTGGACGTGACGGGTGTGAAGGAAGGCGGAGCGGAGAGGGGCGCAGCGAGGAAAAGCGGGGATGGGTGAAGAGGAGCGGGGAGCGGTGGGGCGGAGCGGGAAGGAGTGGCGTGGAGTGGAGCGGGGAAGGGCGGAGCAGAACGAGGAGAAGTGGGGAGTGGTAGAGCTAAGCGGGGATGATGCGGAGCAGGGAGGGACGAAGCGGAGCGGGGAGGGGAGCAGCGAGAAAAAGCGGTGGTGTGTGAAGAGGAACGGGGAGGAGTGGAGCGGAGCGTGGAAGGGCGAAGCGGGGATGATGCGGAGCAGGGAGGAGCGAAGCGGAGCAGGGAGGAGTGGAGTGGAGATGAGTGAAGCGGAGCGGAGCGTGGAAGGGTAGATCAGAAGTAGAGAGGAGAAGTGGGGAGTGGTGGAGCGAAGCGGGGATGATGCGGAGCAGGGAGGAGTGAAGCGGAGCGGGGAGGGGTGGAGCGGGATCGACCTGCTGGTCGCGTCTCGAAGGGTGGAAACTGCAGCGGTCCCCGGGCAGGGGGACGGCGCCGCGACGTCGCCGCCGAGCAACCCCTTGTCGCGGAAGGGTTGCTGCCCTCGAGAAGCCGGCGCCCGCCTTCGCCCAGGTGGCGCCCCTGGTGGACGCTCTGCGCCTTATTGATGACGGCACCGCATCGGCGCCTCGCACTTTCGGGCGCCCAGCCCTTTCGCGCACTGAACCGAACCTTCGTTCTGGCCGGCAAAGTACTGAATAGAGCAATATTAGTAGAAGTGTGCACACAAAATAAGTGAAATATTGTCTCTGAAATAGTTATAATTGTGATTTTGTCTTTTCTTCCTGCATTGTATGTAGTACTCGTGAACTATACGGGTTTATTCTTATGTTTTATATTTTAATATTATTGTTTTTCAAGTGGCGCAATTACTCTGTAAGTCTTTAAAATTATGCGTTTGACAGCTCATTAATCATTCATGATCATTGTGTAATGGAGAAAGATAATCTGTACATGTGAATATTTCGTATTACACTAAAATGCTATAAAATTAACTTCTTTATGGGATTATTATAGTGTCTATTAGATACTTTAGAAGTTCATGGAATCCAAGAAAAACAGTTCCAAAAATAGACACGTCATCGAGGACGACATACTTTTATCGCGACATCACATCGTGATAACTTGTATCCTATAAAGGTAATATGTGAGATAGGACTTCATTCAACCGTTAAGAAAAAAAAATCTCATTACCAGGAAACCATCGATTTCGCCGTTGATGACATAGACTTCCACAGACGCTCTTTTGACTTTTGTCCGGCTGGAATCGATATTCAGCTCAGGATGCTCGACGGACGCCGCGACGCCCCGCGCCGCGACGCTGACGCCCTCTTCCATTGTCGTTTCTCTAATTGCGTCGCTCTTTGTCCCGCGTCGTTAGCGGAGCGCGAGAGGACGACGAGGAGGAGGAGGAGAACGGGGGAGCGGGGAAAAACAGAAGCGCATCGGAACTATTGAAAGAATCGCGCGCGCTCATTACGACTCGCCGCGCGAACGCGCTCTCCCCTTCACCTTCGATACCCTCCCCTCTCCCCCTCCCCCCTCACCACCCTTCCTGCCCGCAGCGCCGCGTCCGCCGCCCCGTCGTCGTCTTTTGAACGCTTGATTAATGTGGTCGGGGGTGTCGCCCCCGGCGGGAGTTTCTAAATATTAGCCCGCTGCGTTGCCTACACCCCCGCTGCGCCACGCCATGCCCCGCCACGCCACGCCACGCCTCTCCTCGCCTCACCTCTCCACGCCGCGCCGTGCTTTGTTCGCGCCTCCGCTTAGATTAACCTTTAAATATCGTTCCGGTTAATGCGTGTGGTGGCAGGCGGCGGAGATCCATCCCGTGCCCGGCTATGGGCGGGGCACTCGGTGCTCCATCTCGTTGCAGCGTTCCCGGAACAGTTTCCTATTATGATGTTTTACCGCAACATCAGTCGCTTGGTTTAAGCACGGTTACGCGCGACTTTCACTTAAGCTTGATAACAATTTCCGGAAAGTTCTTTATTTTGAGATTACTCGTAGTGTTGTTTAATTACCGTGGATAAAGTTGGACCGGTTTCTCTCGGGCGTTGTCAATTTCATGGCTGACATGTTTTCCAAACGTGTTGGTGTGTTCGTGACTCAATCAATATGACGCCCACTAAGCTTTGGATCAGACGTCGTTGTATCAGGTAACGTAATTACGAAATGAAACAACAAAATCAGAGCACTTTAGTGTTTCTATTAACATGTGTTGGGCTCTGTTATGATATATAGTGAATAATGTAGCAACTGTTTACTCGCTCGGCTTACGCTTAAATGTTAATGTCAGAGGACACGGAAAATGTCAAACCTGTTGCAATAGCAGAGGCTTTCTTTTACAAGCGGATTTCTTCCAAAAACGTTTAACGTTATGCTTTCGTGAACATATCGCAACTGGTGAAATGATTTTATAGAAAAAAAATCAGTAAACAGAATATAGAATGAGCTAGTTATTTTGACCTTCTGCAGTCAGTACACACGCACAAAAAAGAATATACGTGAAATAATTATAACGTTTAGGTAGTTCGAAATGCTTCATGCAAGACCAGTAGCGTATTAGATAATGCGTTATCATTAAAATAAAAAAAAAAATGAAGTGTTTTGAAATGCAACTTACTTGAACTAAGTGTTAGGAGATATGTGTTTTTTATTGCTACAGGCGCCTTTTGTAGAGGACTGTGGAGTTGATATTGACAATGGACAACAGAAGATGGTGAACACTCAATATTTTTTTTATTTCCTTCCTCGGCCAAATTCATCAATATTGAATTAAAGTCTGAGTAAATCTTTGTCAGTATACGGCCATTTATATCTTTCCGTTGTATTTAAATATTGTTAGCCCTGCTGAATGTAAGCAGTTGCCCTACCAGTTTCTCCATAGTTGAGTTACGATTAATCCTGCTACGAAATTGAGATCAGCAGCCGAGCTGCAGTGTAACCATATGTTTCGCATAGGCATATACAGTTGCTTCCTGTTGGTGATAATAATGACTTGTAAAATTCGGAGACCAGTGGCGAGCCAATTCGGACGGGCCGCGTGCGCCGCTGTTCCACATCGACGGCTCGGAAACGACAGGGAGCCCGCCGGCAAATGGGGCCGAAAATGATGAACAGCCTACGGGGGCGACAGCTGCCCCACGTAAATGAGGCCCGACAAGTAGAGAGGAGGGGGCAGGAGATAGAGAAGGAGAGAGAGAGAGAGAGAACGAGAGAGAGAGAGAGGATGAGAAAGAGGCGCAAAGGGAGGAGAGGAGCAATAGAGAGAAATAGGAAGTTAAGTACACATTTAAGAGGAAAATGACAGGTAAAGAGGTAAAGCAAACGGATAACGAGGAAGACGAGTGAAAGAAAGGGAGAAGAGGAGTGTTAAAAAGGGAAAGAGGGGGATCGAGAGGTGAGGCGGGTTTCACGTAGGTGCGCGCCGGCCCACCTCAAATTTATCGCCCTTCGCCGGAGATCGCCGGGCTTCTAAATGGCGCCCAAATGAAGTAATGATGTGATGCATGCGCGCAGCTTCGCGGGACCAGCGGAGACGCGGCGGCGTGCCTCATGTTTACGAGACGTATTGCTTTCCGACGTTATTAATAGCGGGCGCTGCGCCGTTCGCCGTCTGGGACGCGGCGTCGTCGACGGGGTATGCGCTGCACTTAAGGGTATGCGCGGTAAAATTAATGCTGTCTTTTATATTAACTCGGGGCGACGTTGTGGGCCGGATGTTACGTCGGACGGATCAATATTTTGTTAAAATGATAATTTAATGCGAGTGGCTACTTTATTTTCGGGCCGTGTGAGTGCAGTGGTGCCAACGGCACAGCCGCCTCGCATGAAATAACGCCGTTCTCATTATGGCTTCCATGGAATAAATCAACGTCAAATGATCGCGCCCATTCGCTTTTTCTGTATCGCTTTATAATGTTCCAAACAGACGCAATGAGTTTGCTGGTGACTCTCTATTGTGTGTGATGTAGTAGTTGTCGTATGCGAGGTCAGTAAAGCATTACGTTTTTATTGTGTTTTCAGTGACCTAAATATTTAAATTACTTTTTCAACATTGTGGTTTATTGGTAGGTATTGTGGCGGTATGCAAAATTTACTGAAAATTGCGATGCATACTGCTGAATGAAGGTCAAAGCATTATATATATTTCGACATAATACACTTTTGGTAAACCGCAATAACGTTCAGCGTGACAAACGTAAATGAAGAATGTTTACAAATGCATGTTGTGTTGTTTCTGTAGAACTTTTAATATCTACACATTTATTTACTTTGAGGTTAGGCAGGGAACGAGCATTTCTCAAAAATGTTGCATGCGCACTTTATTACATACAAACTAAATTACTAAATTCTCGTGATATTCGACTATGACGTTTCGAAGTTTTCGAAAAAAAGAGAATTCGAAGTTCATGATGTCACATTAGTTAGTTCAAGCTGAATTCGAGCCTAGAAACCGTTATAGATTCTAGTTGACTCCGGCCAAGCGAAGTATGCCATGCTTAATTTAAAACATTTAATATTACTGAAAAATTGTGTAAAATATAAATATGCAAATAAAATTAATAAGTTGGATGTAAAACTCAGTAAGCGCAATTACTAAACTCACCAAATTTCAAATTTTCGAAAGTGGTCCGTTCCCACATAATTTTGTAGCACACTTTCCGACATTTTTGTGCGAAGGGAACCTTCGGCGGGGAACATGTATGAGCATTGCATTCAGATAAGGAACTAAACATTACGAGTATTTTTGTGATGAGGGTCTCGATACGCAAAATACAGATCATGGGGTAAAGTAGATTACAAACGCCGATGCGAAGGTAGCGTACTCACGACCTAGGCCGCGTCTGCATTTCAAAATGCCTCATTCTTGGATTAGTATGCCGTTTCCCTGCCTCGTTGAATCTTCGTTTCGGTGAAGTGGTGGTTTCCTCTTCTTTGTCAGAAGAAGCGCGTCTGCGCTGCCGGAAAATCTGTCTTTTGGCGGCCCGGTTCCATTGCACTCTGCGCTGCGAGCGCCGTCTTCTCTACCACCGCCCTTGCAGGCGTCACCACTACTTTCACCTCCATCTCCTCCTCTTCCTCACCTCCTTCACCTCCTTCTCCTTCACCTCCTCTGCCCAATTTTCACCGGCCGTCTCTTATTACTCCATTTCCACCATCACCATCAAAACCATGACTTCTACGATCATTATTATAACGTCCATCATCATCACGGCCGATACCACTACCTACACCTCCGCAGCTGCCGCCACCGCACCCTCTCCCTTCTCGATAACAACCCCCAGCGTCGCCACCTAGTATCATCATCATTACAACATCAAAGTCACCCGCTAGAGAACCAATAACACCACAATCACCTACATCGGAACCGTCACCATAACTCATGCCAACTGCTAAAATGTGCCTGCCTCGACCAACAGTCATCCCAGCCTCCACCTGCCCCCTCGTCGCAGCCACCAGCAGTCGCCAGTGAGCAGTCTCCGGCAACCGGACTTTTTCCCAGAGAACAGCAGCGGCTCTTTTGTGGTGGCGCGGCCGGAAGGACTGCACTAGCGCAGCCCCCGGCGCCGCCCCCGCCGGGCAAACAGCACCCTCGCCCCGCTCCCTACCCCCCACCCTTGCGAACACGCGCGCAGCACCTGGAGCCGGGCCTGCCCTCCCCCTCCCCACGCCCCTGAGTAGTGCCACACGTCACCTCTCCAAACCCGCGAGATGTGGGACATAAGGTCGGGCACTCCATACCTGCCGCAAATACATTCTCGTGGAACCCTCGTTAGAATTATAATTCACCATCTGTTGCTTCGTGTGCCGTTCTCGAAGGAGGACCGGCGTTTCGTTTTGTGTCTTGCTATAAATTTATAGTTTTGTTCTATCAACTCATGTAATACGCCCTTTCTTAGATTTGTGACTTTTGATTCACAATTTCCATTTCACTAACATGATATGACGCATTTACTTGGATCTGAAGAGTAATCTTTAGACAATCTGGCACTTATTTTTAGACCCATCATTATGATCACTATTTTGTATTTTGGGCATACGTTTATCATAAATCATTGGGAATACCCAGGAATATTTGATGTATGCGGTATACACTGTCATTATACACTGTCATTAAAAAACGATGGTTAACAAGAGATATTTTGCCTTCGAGCTTAAAGATGAACATTTTCGAGTTGTCGTAAAATATGAATGCTTTCGTATGCTGAATACATTACCTCCGGTTAGCTACCATAGAAATATCTTCCTGGAACTTTCATGTACATGTGCCTCTGGCTCAAGTCAGTGGTGGTTATAAGCAGAAGAAAATCCCCTTATAAACTTTCTAAATACGATATTATTCCTCAAATACATTTGTTTTATATGTTCATAGGCTTTTAGCAATGTCTGTTAATAGTATACATTCCTGTTCCAATAAGTAAACTGTGAACGTTTGATGTTGTTTCGTTCTTTTAACATTTTTGAAATATTGTTGTATTAAATGGTTTAATTACAATAGGAAATTGACGTTTCCAAAAATCAATTCAAATCTCCTTTATTAAAACTTCAGTATATTATGTTGTTTTCTTTAGAACCAGTTGAAATAAATTGTAAAACTTAGAACCTGTAATTATTAGAATTTTGTAAATCTCGCTCTCGTGATTTTTACAGTTTCTGGATTTCACCGGAAAAGGAAAATTCAGAATCTGCATATTCTTTGTTTATATATTTGCAAGTGTTTCTATGCTTCGAATTGAGAAGATAAAACATGTTATTTCTTTGACGTATTTTACTCAAGGGTACATCTTCAGACTCCTGGAATTAACGCTAGAAAACAGGGACATGAATGAAGAACGAGACATTGAGAATTAGAAGTCGTTGCGAAAAGCTGAAGGAGCAACAACGAGCGCATTCTCTATGCAGGCTCCGGCCGCTCCTTTGGCGCGACAGGCGACGAAGTTCTCGCGCCCATGCCACTGAGGTTCTTTTTCCGTTTTCGTTCAACAGACATTTGCACTTTGCAGGGCGTCGTCCCAGCCGCCTCGGCTACCGTTCCTCTCCCCTTCACACCCCCACGGCCATCCGCCTGCTTCAACTCCACCGCCCTGCTGCTGCGTCGATGCTACAGCCGCTCTTCTACCCACCCCCGCGCTGCCCGCCGCCGACACCTCCACCTCCCACCAGCTTCACCTCCCTCGCCCAGCCCCACTGCTCCTGTTCCGGCCGCCCCCAACACCCCCACCCACATGCTTCTCCGTCCTCTCCCAGCAGCACGCCCCGACCCAACACCCCCACTCCCTCCCCGCACCCCCACTTCCCTCCTCCCATCTTCAGCTCCCTCGGCCAGCCCCACCGCTCCTGTTCCGGCCGCCCCCAACACCCCCACCCACCAGCTTCTCCGTCCTCTCCCAGCAGCACCGCCCCTAACCCACCACACCACAACCCACCCCCTCCCCAACTCCCCACCTCCCTCCCACCAGCTTCACATCTTCCCTCCAGCACCACCGTCCCCGCTCCAGCGCCAGCGCCGACCCTTCCACCCGTCCGCGTTGCCCCTTGAGCCCGCTACCCTCACCGCCACCGACCGTCCCCCAGTCGCGTTCGCCTGAGGCGGAGGCGCCTTCGCGCTCTCCTTCTGTTTGCGCTGCGTGAGGCTGTCGCGATTCCCAGGGAACTCCGCCGTCAATTCGCCCCGGGCGATGGGAAGGACGACTCCTCGTGCAGCGATGGACGGTGTCGAACTTGTTTTTTCTTGATGATGTCAACTTCGTAAGGGATGTTTCCGTCATATGGTCACAAAAAAAAGACATTTTTGCATGCCTAATAGAAAACCTATATTTATTTGGTATGACAATATGTGAACAATAGTTTATATTTCCACTATTTTATATTGGAAATATAATACTGTTCACGTATATGCTGCCTGATATTTTTTTAATGCCATGTGTATGATAAAACCGAACGTATTCATTCTGAGAAAGACTACCTTCAAACGCAATTTTCTGTCGTGAATATGTCTGAAATTTTCTTGTGAACGTTGAAAGCACAACCAAACAAAGGGTGTCTGAGAATAAATGTTGCAAATTTCTTGGGACATCTAGCGCATGTTGCGGGACATGGATTATCACTTTTTGCCAATGTACATAGGTGGGAAACATCATGTAACGAAGTTACACAAGTATCAGTTGCTTATGATTGGTAGGCAATTCACCATATATTTGTGTTTGGCGTGTTCGTGGAATTGCTTTGACTGCGTCTAAATCTGACCTGCCACACATCATTGTATGATGAGTTGCCTACTAATCAAGAGCAAATGTCTCGTGTAACTTCGTTATATGAAATTTCCCACCACATGTTTATGTGAAAAAATGTGTGATTTGTGACCCTACCCTACGTGCTATAGAAGTTTGTGACATTCATTCTGAGACAGCTGTGTATATTTAGTCACTGATGGTGTTTTGGGGTTCTCATTGAATTGCAGCTTGCTAATAATAATTGAAATTGATAATCTTGATCAATGTTACCGACAGTAATTGGGATTAAAAGGGAGTTCTTAATCCTGTCGTCACATGCCGCGCAAGACGAGTGAGGCGGGTCGGGAGGCGCGGGTCGACGTCAGCGCAACAAGTGCCGAGCGGCGAGCGAGTATCGACTGCAGCCGCGGGGAAGGAGGCGGGCGCCGGGCAGACGCCGATATGGTTCCCGGGTCCCAGCGGAATACAAAATGCTCGACCAGGAGATTAATGGCCGCTCTGTTGTCTTCCGGCTTTTTCGTCGCCGGAGAAAGAGCGATTTAAAACTCACGAAGTTTTACGACCCAGATTATTCTTTCTAGAAAAAAAAAGAGAGGACGTACTACTTCTTCTCTCTATGCATACAGAAGGGTTACCAGAAAGTTCTCACGTGCTGCTAATAAACATATCCAGAGATTGGGGGATGTTCAACGTAGGAGATGATACGTGGAAAGGGAAATAGATGTCTTCGTCGTAAAAGAAACTTGCATATCCGATGAGATGGAACCTGTAGTAGTTCATTCGCGTCACGTGTCGTAGATTCCGTGAGCATACCTCTTTCTTGTATATCTTAACATTGGCTTTCTGGCTATTTGTCATTCAAGATTTTGGAGAATGTAAACAGTGTAGATGTGACATTAATACTGTTATTTGGTTTTTAAGACTTTACTAGTAAAACTGTTAAATATTTGCCCTGAAAAAATACATCAATTGAAAGGACGTAAATAGATAGGTGAACAAATTGCTCTATTCAAAGGTGTAGATGCGTTTGTGGTCGTAAATCGTTAACCGAGTACTATTTTTGGGACAATATTCGTGAATCTGATTTTCTAAATGTAAACAAGTGTAACCAATATGGTAAGTTCTCTCTTCAAATAAACAGCTGAAGGTTCTTGTTGGCTTTAGCTAGAGTCTTTTTTCGTGTTTATTTTCGTTTTTATTTAAGACATCTATCTGTATTTTCTTAATAAACAAATATGTTATCAGGATCTGAGAGTTCTGAATCGTTCTTCAAGACCATAATTAACTATTTAAATATTAAAATTCGATTAACATTAAATTCTTTCCAACAACCAAACATGAAATTTAAATTATAATAAAATAATTATTATTTTTTTTTCTTCATTTACAAAAAGGAAATTTTTTTTCGTAATTTGTTCAATTTTAATTCAGTCTTGTACGGCATGAAGAAAATACACTCGGATATTTTATGAAATATCCACTTTTATCCATTGCGCAGTGTATTTTCGTTTCAACGTGCTCTCATCCAAAGCCGTGCTTCGAGGCTCTTTTCCCCCGACCTTGGCGATCTCCGGTGATGGAACCCGATTCCTGCATTCGCCCGACCGCCAGACCGTTTTCTTGCGCGCCTGGCGGCGTTGCATGGCGCTCTGGGTGCTCCGCCCCCGCCCCCGCCCTCGCCGCCCCCGGCCCCGCCCCCGCGCGGCGCCCTTTGATGTGCCCTGGCGCTGCCGGCTGCTGCAGCCAGAGAGGCCTCCCGTCTCCTCCTGGGTTTTGCCGCAATAAAGGTCATGAAATCAAGATCCTGCTCGTGGCTTGCGAATTATGTTTCTGTTAAAGTAAGAGAATGATGCAAGTTTTGTGTAGGAGTTTCAATGGGATCAAGGGATCAAGCATTTTTCGATGGTTGAAAAATGAACGCATTCATTTGAAGTTTCAGTAAATCTCTTATTATAGCCCATGAACTTCCCACAATATTTCCTAATTCTTTTGTTACTTCTACCATGAAACCCTTCAAATATGCATATATTTCACAAGTGAGAATATAGAAAATATGAGAGAATATGAAATTTGGATACTACTAATCTTCTAAATACAACTTCTCTCTGCTTTAGTCAACTGTGTATAAATCATGTGCTCTAAATATTAGCAAAATTTCATTTCTCACGAAGTATACTGTTTCATATTTTACTATTAAATGTACGTTTCAATACGTTTTAGTAACATTGTTAAGAGTTTCATAGTTTTAGGACATGCTTTATTGCTCATCATTTTCATCTGAAACGATGGTCTATAACCAACCTTTTTTCGTAAAGAATCTCGGAAACTCAATGTGTTATAATCCACTCGACTCCTGTTTTTTTACACTGTCGTCGGTTGCTTTTGCACATCCAGCCCCGCGGCAGGTTGCTCTCGGCTGTGTCTCTTGCCACCACTATCTCCCGCTGCAGATGCTGCCACCCCGCCGAATGTCCCACGGCCCCTGCCTTCCACCTCCGTAGCCACGCAACAACACTATTGTTGCTGCATCGTCGGCCTCTTCCTCCTGTTCCCCAGTTGCAGGCTACTGCCTCCCCCCCCCCCACCGGTGCTCCTACCACCGAGTTCACGGACCACCATCCCCCCCCCCCGCCCGGTCCTCCCTCGCCCTTTGATGTGCCGCGAGGCGCCGCGCGCGCCTTGGCGCGAGAAGAGGCGAGGGGCTCTGGTTTTTGCCGACGGCCAGACGCCGCCCGCCCTCTTGCTCGCCGTGTCCGCTTACCTCGGCCTTGCCGCCTGCCTGCCCGCCCGCCAGCAGACCGGGCGCCGCGGCGGGCGTTTTTGTCCAGCGCACGGTGGACACGTTGGATGGGCGGTGTGTGTGACAGCGCAGCGCAGCGCAGTGCTGTGCTGTGCAGCCGGTGTTCGACCAGGTGCCCCACGAGACGAGGCTGGGTTCTATGGCGTTGGGCAGGTGACTGAAAGAGAAAAAGAACTTCAACAGACAGACGTCAGCCTGTAACTAAGATACTGCTGATGATAATATTAGAATTTGCCTGTTCATGAGATGCATTATCGGATATTAATGTTTATTGAAATTTATTTCTGTAGGTGCTTCCGAATGCAACCTTGTATTTGTCGCTTATATTTGTTTAAGACGGAATTAATATTACTAATTTCGAATATTCGCATAAATTGATGGAAAATTAAGAAAACGCTGGCCATGCGAGACGTGTCAGTGGTTTTGTTAGAAACCCAGGAAATTTGAAAAATACAGAAACAATTAAATAGTTTCGAGTTTGAAACGTGAAAATATTTTATTAGCTTAATCCGCTATGACTCATATTGATGTTTCGATTGTATTCTCACTCACGGTTCGCCACTACTTACGACACAGTTGTACTAATGAAGAAAGAAACTTCTGTATTAAGAAGCTAGATTAACGAAAAAGGTAATGTATCTGTGACGGAGTTGCCTCTTCAGAATTTTGGAGAAAAAGTTCCAAGTGTTCCTTATTTTAATTTCTTAAATCTGCGACTTTAAAATTTAAATTTGTAGAATTACTACCTTTCACCTCTAATATACATTCTTCCATATCTTAAAATGTCGTGTGAACAACGACTCTTAACTGACTGCTTCATAAATTTCCCTATCACGGTGTTTTTCATTTCTTATTTTAATTTAACCACCTTCGCTTTTTTTTTCCTTTCCTAGGAGCCCGGGCCGCAACTTCACCTTCCCTTTAACGAAATCAACCCCGGGTGAATGTTTACGACACTGGAATATCTCTAGCTCTATTAAGCCTCGCGCCTACGGCCGCCGCCATCTCGATCTGTTTACGTAATTGCCGCGCGAGGCGCGAGGCGCGGGCGAACCCCACCGTGCCGAGCCGAGCCGCGTTTTCCCGGCGGCGTAAGGGGCGATGCGGGGCGATGTGGGGCGATGCGGGGAAGGGCGTTGGAGATATCGTCCACCCGCCCGCCCGTGCAAGTGACAGCATCGCCCGCGCCCTCCGGAGGGCAGTTCACGAGAGCGAAAGGGCCTACTATCTTAGTGGCCTTAGCACGTAATTTTTAATGAAATACATCGGCCCGGTGTTTCGAGATAAGCGCGCCCGTGTCGGGAGAAGAGAGCGGGGGAAGGGTTATGCTTACCGGCCGTGGCGGTTGTGTGTATTCTCGAGGCCGGGTGATGGTGTGGAAAATGTTTTTTGTATGTTTTATTTTTTGGAGTAATTACTTAAAATGCGATTGAGTACTCAGATAGCGAGGCTCTGTTAATCGTGCAGTGTCTACAAGCAAAATATCTTCAAAGCTGGTATATCATAAGTGGGGAAATTGTGTGTTTCAACGTAAATAATTTACGCCGAACTACAATATTGCAATATTTACAATGAATTAGTCGATACTAGCTTGATTACCTGGAACGATGAAGAAAATTCGGATCTTTAATTACCTCAATGGGAAAGAAGTATATTCAAAATAGAAAAATTTGAGTTTAGCCATCAGAAAGTTAACGGATTAATGTAATTTACAATAAAATTTCCCACTTCTAAAAGTGCTTTACTGGTTAATGGACATTCGTGGCAAAACCATCAATTTTTAGTTATATTTTTTCTAAATATTATGAATTATATTATCAATTTTATACGAATATTTCCTTTAGTTATTTCTCCACTGATAGTTTAGGAATTAATGTCTGACTGATTGCTTTCATTTTTTAATAGAAAGAACGTGGCAAAAATATTTCATCCTTTCAACAAAACACTACCCATGCTAAGCCTGAACAGGCGTGTTAATTAACATGCTTTGCAAAGCAACATTTTTAAGTGACTTGCCGTGTAGCCTTGCTCTCAGCAGCAGGAGCAGCAACTGTATCGCCGAGTCCCCTGTCACGTGGTTCCGTCGGACACCGCCTTCTTAATTACGCCGCCTCTCCGTCTCCTCATCGCCGCCCCGCGCCACCACCGGTGTGTTTCGTCGGCCATTATGCAAATGAAACGCCTTATTAAGATATCTAATACGGCTTTTTGAAAGTAATTTTAACAGTCGCCTTTTTGTAGGTCTTTTTTTTTTTGGGGGGGGGGGGGCGCTCAAACCTTCCAACGAAGAAGACGCCGCCACCTTCATCTCCACCTCCACCTCCACCTCCACTCTACCGACGCCACGCCTCTCTGCTATCTACATCTCCACCTCCATATCTCCCACCGAAGTCTCGGTTCCTATGCTGACCTTACCACCTTCAGCATCCCCGGGGTCCTTGACAGACTTCTTAACCCCCTCCCTCCTCTATTTAGTCTATCACCATCTCCATTCTTGCCTTTCTGTCCGTTTGCTGCCTCTGCCACCTCCGTCACCTCTTAGTTCCTGCACTGACCTTGTACTGACCTTTGCGTCCAAACATTTCACTCCTTTTATCTATCGACCGCGTTTTGAACTCGGTCACTATCACCGCCGGAATTAGCCTGTTCCACCACTCTCCTCGTCCCAGGTACTTGGACCGTCCGTCGAATCTACCCATCTCTAATCCTTACATCCTTCAGTATTCCTGACGTGCCCTATCACACTGTACACACGGAAGAAGAAACGATCACACCTACATCTGCTGCCTCGATGACCGACGTAGCCAACTATCGCCGTCGCCTGTCGTAAGAGAGGGAGCCGGGAGGGCGGCGGTGGCGTGGGTGGGGAGGCGGAGGTATGCCGCGGCGGTGCTGGAGGCGGCTACTAGAGACGCGACTCATTAGCGCAGGAATTCAGTTTGCTCTGGCGGCGGCGGCGGCGGCGGTGACGGCGGCGGCTGCGCTCCACTGTGAGTAAGCAGAAGTCGCCAATGCGGCTGCCGCTCCACCTTTTAAGCTTCAACAAAACGAGTGTCTGCACTGCCGTGCCTTACGCAAGTCAGCACGTTGGTCAGAGACATCATAAAGCATTGGCGATTAAATTTATTTTCAGAAAATATGTTTATGTATTTGTAGACTCGGTAAGAGAACGCAGACACCAATCAGAATCTATCGTTGGAAGAAATTCTGTCGGATTTGTGTGGGCCATATTTTTCAAATTTACTCTGATGTTACCCCGGTCCTCCTCCAGTGACGTATTAGGTATGGACTGTCTAAACAGCCATGATCCTTTGTTAGCATTTCCACACTTTTCGGATTACTAACGATTAATGCACCCTTCATGTAGTTCCTAGGTGTCCAAAGTGTGAAACTACACTCAGCAAAAGGGTACATACACTAGGGAGATCACATAGTTTTAACCGCAGCAATGATATGGACTCTCTGGTGCTGGGTGGCGCATTCATTCCTGAAGACTGTTTTCTATTAGCTTTGGAGGCATGCTGGTGATTTCATGGCAGATGAACAATTCCGTTATGGGATTCACTAATTCCATTCTTTATTTAAGGGTCATTAATTGTAACGCTTAATAAATTAAGTTGGTCTGCCAATTATTTATCATTTGATTCTTTTTGCGGAGAACGTCTTTCCACAACAATCTGAATGCATTGTGTGGTTAATTTTGCCACCATCATCTAGTTGAATGACGTGGTTCTTTTAATTTTCATTGAGTTTATAGCGCTAGATAACGGATAAAATAGCATATTATCATTTCCGGGAATTTGCATCGAGCTACAAAGATTTCATCTCATTTTTATGCGTCTATCAGTACTGCAAATTTCCTGAACTATGCAAGCGAGACTACGAGGAGCTTGATTGCTGGAAATGATAATATTAGTGGTCAATAAAAGCGAATAAATGTGTTTGCCGATCCACTTCACGCAACGAAAAGCTTGGGCGAAGGGTTTGAAGTACTTTCGGTTATCCAAAGATTCGTGTATGTTAATGGCAATCTAATGTTTTTACCTCCCCAGACTCGACGTCGAGGGATTGGAGGAGGGGGGGGGGGACATTCTCAATCGCCTGCGGGCAAACGCCGTTCCAGGGGGCTGCCTGGGCGCCAGCATCTCAAAAATTCTCACATCTCCACGCTTCGCTTGTTCTGCGCTTGATGAAGCTGGGTAGCTGAGTTCTCTGATGTTACTGGCTCCGCTACTTAAACCATTTCGGCGTGTCAACTTCATACCTCTACTATAACAATTGTACTGATGTCGCCACAATATTACACAACACCATCATCGCTTCTAAGTCATAGCCATTGTCTCTTTAGCGACTCTGAAAAAGTCCCCATTGCCTCAATACTTACCATCATAATCACATTCATCAGTCTTCATCTTTTAGTCTGTCATCTTTGTTGCCACTACGATAACTCCCAACGTCGTTACTTATTTCCTCCTAGTTTTTCTACATCGATGTTATAACGCCTGTGGTTTTCAGTAATGCCCTCATAGTTTCTACCACCTTGGCATTGACGTGTTACCGTGCTGATAAACTCGCACCTCCCCACCACAATCTCCGTGGTGGAGATCCATTACCATCATCACCACAATTTTGACAACCACTTTCACTATTACGTCCACCTCTATTCTCAGCTCCACTTTCATTACTCACACCATCATCCCCCACCATCACCATCATTAACACTTGCACCACTACCACCACCGCAATTGCCACCATGGCCTCGATTGCCACAAACATCACCGCCACTACTAGTTCCACCTCTACCTCAATCATTATCACCATCCCTTCCTCCATCACCATTATCACCACCACTTACACACTCTACCTCGCTGTCAAGCTTAGGGCCCCCCATAGAACCCCCTTTTTTTGTACGCCGCCCTGCAAGGGACATTCCTGGCTTAATTGAACTCGGCCCGGAGATTTGTACCTGGATCGGCGGTAGCAGCGAGGGGTGGGCGAGGGCGGCTGGCGCAAAGGGGGCGCGGGACGGACCGAGCGGCCGACGTCGCCGTGAAAAAAACGCGATCCCCGAGCGTCATAAATCAGAGGCGGTAATGGAAAGCGTGGAGGAGCGGAAAGGCGGGCGGGCGATCCCTCATCCCGCCTTGGCAACTCTATCGCGCGGGTGACTGCGGACGCAGCAGAAGTCGGGCGCAGCCCCAGCGATCAGGATGGACGAGTGTTTAGTGCCGACATCTGTAGACAGGAGCGGATCCAGAAAGTATTTCATCAGTTCAGTTCCCCTACCCCCCTCCTAAAATATTTTTGAAATAAAAAAAAAGATTGTTAGTTTAATGTAAAAAGACTGTGTATTCGCTGTGGAAATACTGCTTTAGGTTTGATGACATCTGAATTCGGTAATTATTTTGAAGAAATTGTGAAAAATAACAAACAATGTTAGAGGGCTTGCGTCTCCCCCTAACCTGTCAGCCCTTTGGATCCCTGAGTTTGTATTTAGCGTGCTCCTCTGTAAGTCGAATGTGATAGGTAAAAAACAAATTCATAATAGTGAGAACTTAGGCGAAACAAGTTTAAAATTCAGTTGAAGGAGACATCGTAAAATAAAATTTTCCGGTAGTATTTTTCGGTCGCATTGCAGTGGCGGCTGACGGATAGATAAACAAGCATTCTTACATTGATGACGCGACTGGAGCAACGTTTAGCTGAAATCAATGTACATTGTGACGAAATTCTGTTTTAAACTGAAGGAAACGACATGAATACCACTTCACTTCCTTCAATAAATTTAAAATAATCGTATTTAGAGAAACATAAATGGAGTGATTTGAAATATCAATGAATAGGAGATTTGATTTATAAATGCTTACCGAACATATTTCCATGCCATTAACGGTTCGCAAAGCGAAGAAAATGAAGTCCCAGCATTAAGGAATTAATTATTAACAGTTACCAAAGTTTACATAAAATAATGCACAGATACACTGTGATAAACAAGGAACCCGTGTGTGATTTATTAGTGTATTTGAGTGTTTTTGTTACATCCTTGTGTATAATATCGTTCCGGGCAAGGGATTTGATTAGTGTTGAGCAGTATTATGCGGGAAGCTCTTTGTGAAGGCGTCTATCGATTTCGCTTCGCCTCCGTTACTTCATATCCGGTTATTGTATGCACTATTGTGTACGTCACGCCTGAGAAAGTCATCACTGTCAAGATCCGAAGCACAGTTTGTGTACCATCTCGAAAAGTCACACGACCGTAATTACGTCTTGAATGCTTGACTCTTTAGCTCATATCTCACCCACACCGTTATGCAGTGTTTTGAACGAATGATTAAAGAGAATGTTAATGAAATGTTATCAAGATTGTAATATACACAAGTAAATGGAAAAAATGTAAGTTCGCTTTAATGAAGTTCAAGAGAAGACTAGTCCATCAAATAACCCCAAGTTTTTTACTTTTCTTCTCTCTTGCGAGGCACTATTGTTGAAAACACTTTTTCCCTAGAATTTTACAAGATACATGACTCACTTCATTTAATCAGCCATTAGTTGCCTTCCTGTCATCCGTCAGCATATGTCCTCAAGTCCACACATTGCCGTTTCTTTCCCAGCTCTGCCCTCCACACACAATTTTGCCGCTCTGTGTCTTATTCCCACTGCGGGCGTGTTGCGCACTATCCGGTCGTGCCTCTGACCTAGGTTCGAGTCCCGACGGTGACAGGATTTCCAGCACTAGCTAGATAGCGTGGTCGAATTCAGGCGCTGTCCGGGGGGGAATACTAGCGGCCGGCTGCTCTGATCTGTAGTTTTCTGTGGCTTCTTCCATAAACACCAGGCGAATGCCGTAGCGGTATCATAACAAACGGGCCCGTGACCTCAGCTTCCCCTTTCTTGCCCTATGCACTATACTACCACATATATAGGGAGACAGGTGGGGAACGTAGAGCTGGTCTCGGCTGTGGCGGTGCCCCGCTGGTGGAATATACCTGGTTGGTGAAATCCCCGCTATAAGACAGGTAGATCGGCGCCGGATCTCACCATCAGCGAAAAAAAACACCACTTCATGAGGAGGGAAATGCACTACACTTACGGGAGTAATGACCTTAGCTGTTAGCGCCTCTAATGAATCCACTATCGCGCCGTGCTGACGTCATCCAATCCGATCCATCCCCCTTCCGATCCATCGTTCCCACCTCGTGTTGGCCTGCGGCCTTTTCGCACCGCACCGGCTTCTGCAGTCTCTGCCTGCAGCCTGCAAGGCAGGGTCGTTGCCCTGGGCGGGAATGCTCTTCGTTCAGTTCGTGATCGCTGGGCCCATTCGGCCACGCCCCCCCCCCCCCCCCCCATAGTCCGCCACCATTTCATCCCCTGCCCGCCGCCCGCGCAATATGTAGCTCACCGCCCTTTGTTTAAGGCGTTTCGATTCTTCGCGTAGACGACTCTTTGCTTTTGTATTTCGATGCGCTATTTCGTGAACACCTAAGTGTTCTTTGTTGGGAGGAGGTTTGAACGGTTTGAGTATTGGAAATTAAATTTTACACGTCGATCGTTATCTTATTGGACCGGCTCGTCCGGTTTTGTTGAAAGGAGAGGTGAGTTCGTGGTATTCGACGTGGAAGCGATAGAACAAATATTTGAAATATCGTTCTATTTGCACTCTTTAGATTATTTGTATTGATTATTAACTCTGTTCTAAATGGAGCTTTGTGTTCGCAATTGGATAATTTAAAGATGGAACAATACATTAGCCAATAGGGCTGTTTGTGATAAAAAATTAGCCCAACAGAATTGATCGCGGAATGAGGATTGTTAGAACGAATTCTTCTGGAAGAAATCCTCAGAACAAAAATACACGGTATATTAAGAAGTCTGATATTTTAGACATTCTTGTAACTTTTAAAAGTAAGGTTATAAAACATACTCTGCCAGACAGGCCAGGATTCGGATAAATAAGTAAACGAAACATGTATTTTTGATTGTGTGGTGTTTCGTTTTTAGAAGTTCCGCTGGGCCGTTCCATTAAAAGCCAACCGGGCCGCTGCAGCGTTGTGGCTCGTGCTCGAAAGCGGAGCGAGGCTCCCGCTGGGCGGGTGACGAGCGCCGTCCGCCCGGCGCAGGTGGCGCCAAGCGGCGGCGGCAGAGGCAGCGTGAGCGGCGGCGTCCAGTTACCAGCGCCGGCGCGCTGCAATATCACAGCGCCGCATTTGGCCGCGAGTGCGTTTGCGCCGGCGGCGCTTAAGCGCACCACGCTGCAGCGGAACGCGTGCGAGTGCTCGCCGGAATGAAACCCGGCGAACGCGGTGGCTGGGACGTTCGATTTTCCGCAACGCAGGGAATAAAATTAATTATACGTTTTAAAAGGGGAAGCAAGGGAAACTAGTTGAGAGTTCGTTGAGTCTAAAATATCTTGTTTTGCTCGCCGGTTTACGCATTCAAATTTGGTGTTTCAGATAGTGGTTGCAATGATTGCAGCGAAGGAGTCGGTAAACAAGCATACGGTGAAAGAGACTTCACTGCCATATAGTTTACATTTGCAAAGATTCGTTCTCAACCGCACCTTTCGATCACAACTTCAGTGTACCTTCCAGACGGACTAGAGAATAATTTCCTTTGCTTATGAAAGTTGGAAATGATAACAAGTAATTTTCTCTGGCAATTTAGGTTGAGGTGCTTTCAATTCTTTGTTGCCGTTGTCTTTATTTTTAGTATTGAGAGTGGTGCCTGCGTGAAATGTACAGGGACAGTCGTTCCTCTCGGCCCGCTCGTTCACCCACGCCACCGACCGGGGCGCGTTCTGGGAATCGGGATATCAACGAAAACTCGTTGTTCGGATCATGAATCGTTACGCGCGCGCACAAATCACCGCCGCTCGCAGACTTTCGCGTTTGTCCGATCGCGTCCAAATACGAAACAAACACTCCGACCGCGTTTCCCATTTATCTATTTCACCTGCAGCGCACAAACACCCCTGGCCGGCGGCGCGACGCTTAACTCCCAACTTGTCCCGCGCTCGCCGGCCTGCCCGCTCCAGTGACCGGAATCGAACCGGCGCCCTTGCGGGGTCACGCCTGTGGCTGCCGTGACCTCCCTTGCCCGCTCTCGTCTGCGTAACAACCACCACCACCACCACCACCACCACCACTACCATCTCCACCCGCCACCGCCCTTAACAAATTGTCTCGATGTTTAATGATAGAGAGGTAATAGCGAGCGAATGAACCTCTCATTCGCGCGGCCCAAACAAATTAAATAAATAAATGTTACAAACATGGGCTTGTAGAGAGCGGCTCAGGCAGTTATTGGTACAGCGCAACGATTTATGTAGCAGTAAATGTGAAACGCGCCCGCTCCGCTCCGCGCCGCCCGCTCTGCTCTGCTCTGCTCTGCTCTGCCGCCGCCGCTGTAGCCTCCATGCTCCAAAACGCGAGTCGTTAATTTCATAATCAATGATGTTGTGCTATGACGTTGATAATCATCTTGTTAAGAGTGCGGGGGCGGGCCGGGAGGTGGAGGGCTTTTAAAATTTATTATTTCACAACAGCGCGCGGGCCGGAGGTTGGCCGGGACGGGGTGGGGGAGGGGTGTGGCCGCCTGCGGGGGGGGAGGGGGGCGGTGTGCGGGCAGGAGGATCGTGCGGGCGGCTGCCATGTTAGTGTGGTGTAAACTATCGAATTAGTGGCGTTAATGGGCACCAACTCGTAAATTTGATTCGGTGTAATGAAATTAAGCGTGATAATTCCCGCGCCTGGGCCGGCAGCGCCGCCGCTGGCGGCCCGGCAGGCGGCTGGCGGGCGGGTTGGCGCGCCCGTGGGCAGACGGGCAGGGAGGAGAAAGGGGCGAGCGAGGAGGGCCCGCGGGCGAGGTGGATCCCCAGGTGGATGTGAAGCTTGAGAGGAGGAACGTGGATGATCGCGAAGGCGGCGCGTGTTGGTGGGGCTTGGGCAAGCCGGAGAGGGAGACGAGAAGCGGGTAGGAGAAGCACTATAGGCGAGCGTGCAAAAGGAATTTATGTGTGAGGCGAAGCTCATAGCGACGCTCATAGTCTGGTGAGGATGAAACCTAGGGAAATGTTGGACACGGCGGCCGAAATAAACTGTGGGTTTTCTATGACGAACATAACAGTGATAATCTGTAAAAATATTATTGGTGTTCGCGTCATAAGGGTGGTTACTTAAAAAAATGTTGGGAGAATAAACGGAATGTCGGTTGACTGCGGATATATATGGGGCAAGGGTGGGAGGAAGGTGCGAGTACAATGCACTAACTGGCAGGATGAAAGTGGACAAAGAAATCATTCCTGCAACATTACAATCTAGTGCTTGGAAGCTGTTTTGTCACGCGAATAGGCTTCCACGTCATCGAAACGAGATAGTTTTGAAAATATTGTGTAAATGTGCGCGGTGGATCCAAAGGTGAGAGGACGGGTGTGGGAGGTGCCGCGAAGGCGAAAGGGAGTCGGGTTTCGTGTGCTGTCGGATGGGCGGACACACTGGTGTAACGGAGGCCAGACCACCTTGGCCCTTCCTAGTCACGTTTTCCCTCTCTGGCTGATGTGCCTATCCGCCTGTCACTTGCCGTGAATATTACAAGGGTTAGGGGAAAGGCCGTGCTTTACGCTCGCGTATGTGTCCACAAACCGGACAAGCGGTCAGTACAATTATGGACTTCGGAACACCTGGTTGTCATGTGGGCTGTAAAAACATCATGTAACGTGAGGGTTCGCCGTAATTATTAATCTTTATTTCCTTATAAGGAATTGATTTATTAATTTAATTATATAGCTTTATTTTTTAAATTCTTGTCGTGTCCCTTTCTGAAAGGTAATGATTCATTTCAAACCGCTCTTCAAACGGTCTTGCTTTTCGTTGTTGTCTCTAATTAATACCTTGAAACGTGGAATGGCATAATGATCCCGAATAACTCTACAGTAAATCGCTTTGAGAAGCTATAAAAACTTAATCTTCTTTCCTCCCCAAGCTTTGAAACATAACTCTTCCAAAGATGGTTTATTATTTCGTCATACTTTCTTTATTTGATCGTCCTTCGTTTTTCAAGCTCCTTGAAGTGATTTTTCTCTTCTATACAGCTCTTCGTTTAGTGAGTACCATACGCCCTCATTCGGAAAATCGAAATTACGTCATTGTTCTGTGCACGTTTCCGTTTCACACGTCCAACCAGCGGTAGCCATCCGGAAGCCTCAGAATGCATGCTAATGCCATTCCATTTGGACATATTAAGTCACATCGACTGCGGGCCGGGAAAGCGGCAGGCGTATCGATTATACGCTGTCAGCCCGTTTAGCCGTTGCCACTCCTTCCGCTCGCGGCGCCCGTTTCCCTTTCTGTGCAGCTATGCGCCGGACCATCTTCGTTACAATGTCGCCCGAGAGTGGCCATTACAGTCGCCGCCATGCAAACGTGTCATCAGTGTCTTTTCTTACCAGTATTATCATCCGTTCTTTGACGTATACGTTGTAGTTTTCGGCATCACTCTTACCGTGAGTAGTAACTATTTACTGTCATTATTTATTTTTTACGCTGACTTATTTTAGTAATAATAATAATAATAACAACAATAATAATAATAATCACACATACTGCAATACCCAGAGTCTCTAGTGGCGGCGTCTCCATTTTCATCATTACCATCGTTGATGGCTCTATTACTACGTATATCAGCGTACCTACCACTGCAATTTTCTTTATCACCATTTCATCCACCGTTTCCACTCTCTTCAGTCATCAGTAAAGTTGTTTTCCAGCACTATTGCTTCTACATACACTCGAATCTTCCTCTCTACCCTTGAAGCAGCATGCCCTCCCAGTAGCCCAGATCCTTTCTCGGCACACAGCCGCTTGTTTTACGAGTTATATCGGCCTTTATTACTTACCGTCTTCAGGGCGAGTTCCGAAGGGTCATTCATTACGGGATGCTTGAACTATATATTTCACTCGCATTTGGGCGCGGCGCGGCGGGCCAAGGCACCCGGCCCCCTGTACCCAGAAGCTTCGTCCGCCGCTCGCCAGTGGCGCGCGAGACGCACGGCCGTGTTTGTTCCGGGCGTTCGGCGACATCTTTGTGAGCTGCTCGATTTATGCGCGGGTATTCTTGAAAGCGGCCCGGCGGCTCGGTCCCGTGCCCGAGTGGGTGGGAGATTCATGAAAGCAGCACTTTTGTGTGTGGAATGACCCCGTTTGAACCTTCCCTAACCGCGCGCTTGCTTTCCTGGCGGAACTCCCTCCTCCTCCTCGTTTCCCTCCGTCAGGTTGTGAGCCGCGTTCTGGAACCTCCCTCTCTTTCTCCCCCTACCGACCCTCGCCCTCCATCCCTCCTGCTAGTTTTCTTTCCTCCCGCGGTATTATGCTCTTTGTGTGTACTTCGTCGCGTGATATGTGGGCTTCGCCCGAGCGTAGGACACATTCCCCCCCCCCCCCCCGGGGGGCGACGACGCGCGTGCCCTACTTGCGGAGCTGAGATATTACGGAACATTTTTTGGTGTGGTTTTCTTCGCTTGTCTTCTACGTGTTGGGGCGATTATCGAGCCTCTCTTCGATTACATCGATTTACTTTTCCTGGAAAAGTACTAAATTAAGACGCTTATAAAAAATTCTAGACATACGAGAGGAATAAGGTCAGGGAACTCCGTAAGGTAAAGACAAGCGAAATCACCGAACGTTAAATTTTTATTACAGCAATTTTAAGTAGGTGTATGTAAATAGATTTTTACTGCATATAAAGGGAAATAATTCATTAAAATTGATAAATGAGGGACCTAAATGAATAGTAATGGTGGAATTGAGAATGCATAGTAATTTCAGGATTAGTATTTTTTATAATACCAGGTATTTGAACTAAACAGTGTTACTCGGGTATTTATTTACGCTCCGTTCTATCTCACTCGGTACTATCCCGTGTCAACCCCCACCACTGGCACCTAAATGCATTGCGAGTTGCATAATTTGTAAACTGTTTGTGATAAATACCCAATTTTGAGGCACAACTTTGCAAACGTGTTGGTGCAGAATTTGAAACCATTCCCCCCCGAAGGTTAAAGATTCTTTGGAAAACAAACGGACATATACACTCACAGACATACAACCACTTTTAAATATTAAGATTTCATCATCACATGCACAAGTTAAAATTTAAAGTCCTTTAACTTTTGACTTGACTGTATACAATATTACGTACGTATTGTTCCAAAGTGAATTAAAATGGACCAATTCCTTTTACTGTAAGCATTACTCTAAGGACTCGTGCAGTAAACCGCAATCATAGTGCAAAGCATCTGCTGTTGATCGGCATTTGCGATCTCGTTTACTCAATTTATTGTTATTACGCTTTCCTGAACACGGAAATGAAAATGAAATGATTTACACGGTAAAATTAATCGACGCCATAATAAAGTAATATGGTAAAATAAATGAGATATTTAACCTGCTGCAATAAAATTGAATGTCATTGGTTGTTTATGTGAACGCGTCATCGCTAAACTATAGTCTATCAGACATGAAGTTTGCTCAGCGTCCAACAATTCTTTGGATATGTGTCTTGTATTAAATGATAACCTGAGTAATAAATAAAGAAATTCAATTTTAAAGGGTTTGTGTAAGTCCAAAAAGGTTTGTGCGCTGTTCATATTCTTTCATGAAGACGGATTGCATGGTTGAATATATTTTTTAATGCTTTGGCTGATCTTGAGTTGTGGTCAATATTTTTATATAAGATCCCGTGGTATGATTCTCTCGTTTATGTTAAAATTGATACGAAAATATATTAAAGTGTTAGGAAGTTTCATGTTAGGGTACAAGTAATGTTCAATTAATTAAATGTTACTCACTGCTATACAATTGAAACTCAGAAGGCCTCATTAAGAACAGGTACTCAGGCATGGTACAAAACGTATATAGTTCAAAAAAAAGGTACTAGATACATTTTTTGGAGGATTTATCGTCAAAGCACCTGAAAACATATGTTTCAATTAGTTTACAACGTACATCTCGAGCCGATCTCGACGTTTAACGGGGGTGCCGTCACGATGCCAGAACCTGTCTCACCGTCCCACGTTAACGAAGAAATATCTCGAGCGCCTTTGCGCGGCACAATCACGCGTTGGTGTTAACTATGCGCAGTCTCCCGGTCCCGCTCCGTAGCCGCTGCTTACCCTTTCCGTGAGGGTATGCAAACAACCGAGAAAGATCTTCGGGTTGTAAACAGCGTGTCTCGAGATCGCGTCTCGCCGCCTCACGAGCGCGGAGCGAAATCTCGAGCGTCCGATGGCGGCTCGAGCGCGGGAGCGCGAGCACGTGCGTTCAGGAGGCCGAGGCCACTCGATGCGCACGATACCGCTCCTCGGCGGGGCGGCAACCGCCACCGCCACCGCCCCCGCCGCCGCCGCCGCCGCCGCCTCCGCCGCCGCCACCGCCGCCGCCGCCGCCGCCGCCGCCGCCGCCGCCGCCACCGCCGCCGCCCCCGCCGCCGCCCCTCCCCCGCCCCCTCCCCCGCCCCCTCCCTGCCACCGCCCCCGCCCCCGCCACCGCCACCGCCACCGCCACCGCCACCGCCACCGCCACCGCCACCGCCACCGCCACCGCCACCGCCATCGCCACCGCCACCGCCACCGCCACCGCCGCTTTTCGGTTCGGAATGAACTCGAGAAGCTGCTTATCTTAAGACCCCTCGAAGGGAAGAGGATATAAGTTAAAAATAATGGGCTCTTAAATTACAACACGCGATTACCACTTCGGGCAGCGGCCGCGACCGTTCAGGGCGTCCGCAGTCGCTGGCATCCCCAACGCCCAGTGGGATCGGCCTCGAAGGAGCAGGTCACAAAATATTTATTTGTACTCTTTTGTATTAATTAATACTTTCCCCCATAGTACGTCACTCACAATTTTAACTATTTTTCGAGGGTAAATAAATAGAATTTAAAAAAAGTTGTTAGTATGCTCTTTAGGTTGATGGCAAAATATTAATTACAAATTGTATGTTGTTTTTTAATCTGCAATTTTTTACTTCATAATTGCGTGACTCGAGTAGCATAATAATAACGTAGAACCACGGAACACAAAAAACGTTGTTTCAGTTGAAACTCTTAAGGACAAATCTGAAACAGTAGAAAAGGATATCCTTTTGGGTAAGATTGCACAGGAACATTTTTGTGTGCTTCTGGATATTAAGCGACTGTGCTGTGTCTTGCACATTTATTAGATCACTCGTCGTACGTACCGAAAGGTACAAATGCTTCTTGTAAGGGCAGCGTAGAAAGTGTCATTCGATAATTTATAACAGAGTTATTTTTAATTTCACTCTTGTGTTTCGTGGGTATTTAATTAACCATTTCTTGTACGTTTGTAACTAACGACTGTGTTTAAGGACGGAAAACCCACATACTTTCTGCTGGCCGAACGATTAAGTAAGAAAGCTCAATGTTTTTGTCTCAGAAAACACTTAAATGTGTGATGCTTTGAAATAAATATTTTCTAAGTTCATCGGCAAAGCAAATAACTGCCGTTGAGGGTGTAAAGCGAAGTGTTAATTTAGGTATATAACGAAGTCTGTTTTAATGATATCGACCGTGTGTTATTCATTTCTTATCAGAAAAATGATATAAAAAAGAAATAAACTTTTCTTTGAGTAGGAGCACTCAATCGCCTTATTTAACTACGAGACATTTGTTTCTATTATTCTTAACGGACGTCGTCCGTTAGACTTAGTTTTCATTCCTCTATTTGCGTTAAGTGGATATAGAAAAATTACTAAAATTCTTTTTTAGACAGCCACTTGTAAAAGCGGTTCTTTCAAGGTACCTATAAGTTAAATTTTTAGCACTATTGCTAAAATTAAGACGATATTCTAATGTTCAGATAAATCTATAAAAGCAATAAAAAAAGAAAATAATATGGTCTGACCGCATCAGCAACTACTGACCTTAATGTATCATGTGATTTACATACGTGAATAAAATTAAAATGAAAGTCAGTAGGGCTATCTAAAATAATACTACATGATACATGTGGTGAGAGTTATTTTATTTTTCTCGTAGGATTGCGCTTCTCGGCCTGTCGGCCTCCTTTAGCAACCTTCCCTACCCGAATAATTAAAAAATATCACTGAAGTTCTCTTCTCTTGTAAACTTAAACAAAACTCAAGAACCTCTAATTTCTTTTAATCATGAAATAATATTACAACAGATTAAATAATCATACAGTAACTTCACTGTTACAAAATTGTTTTGCGTATCTTGTCCAGATTTGGAGAATAGTCCGACATTAGGTCTCAGAATCTGTAACTAATAAACATTTTTATTGGTTTACACGGCAATAACTATTAACTTTTTGTGTAGAAAGTAAATATTGAGTCGTATGGCTCTATTGTACTGAATCATTAGTACCGCCACTCCACTTATATCGTAAATTAGTATTTGTCCCAGTATAACGGTGTTCTGTGGCACTGTGGGACGGCGGCGGTGGCGGGCGACACGCCACGCGAGCGGGGCGCGGCCGTGCCGGGCCGGGCCGGGCCCGCGACGCGAGCGGCGGCGGCGGCGGAGGCGGAGGCGGCGGCGTGCGTCCGCCTGCGCGGCGGGTTGGCGACGCCTAATTACCGTCGCCGGCAGCTCCTCGAAATATGCCCGTCTCGTCTCGCCCGATTGTTCCCCCCCTCGGCCGTTCCTTTGTGCGTTTCTTCTCATTATCCTATAAGGAGAGGAGCTCGTATAACGAGTGTGATGGCATCGAGGACCCGACCCGCCGCCGCCGCAGGCACGGGCCCGCGCGATGGAAGGCCTCCGCCGGGACCATCAAACGGCAGCTGGGTTTTTGTGTGCGGTGACTACCCTACCCGAGGGGACTGGACGGCGGCGTTCGGAACGGTCGCTGTGTGTCTTACAATCCATTCGATTTGTGAGCTTTGCCATTTCTTGTCAGACAGTACTCGCCTGACCGCTGTGGTGTGCGGATCGTTCCCGCAGCTCCGTAGTGTCTTACCTTGCTCGCCCGCGAGGGCGCCAAGATAAGGAAAAGTCTAGCGATAACAACCAGTGCGCACTAGCTCTAAGTGAACAGTTACAGTTGTGAAGCATAACGGTGTTTCATCCTATTCATATTCAAATCAACTTAACAAAAGATAACTTATACTAAAACTCAGTCGATTACCGAAGTATTTTCGGGTAGGATCAGTAGCATGTAGTGCGATTGCATGCTACTGACACCCGGGAAGCTGTTTACTTCAAGAAATGTCATCCGAAGAATCAACAGGCAGCGACAGCAACGCCATGGATCATGATTCATCTGCTCCCGTCAACCTGACGCAGAATGTATGGCAAATATACACACCAGCTCGGTCAAAAAGGCCGAACCCTGACGTCCTCGACCCTGATGCTAATAGAAGGGTAAGGCAAAAGACAGCGTCTTGCGATAGTAATACTAGTGTATATACAGTTCCCACCAAGAATCAATTCAGTGCTCTTGATATAGAAGGTACAACAGAAAACAATGAGGAAACCTTTTCAAAAACCACTGTACCTCCAATATTCGTGCCAAATGTGAATAATGTTCCAGCTATGATAAAGTTTTTAAAGGAAGCCTTAAAAACAGAAGATTTCGAAATAAAATCTCTAGCAAACGACAAAATTAAAATAGCGCCGAAAACTCCTAATACCTACAGGGAAATAATAAAACATTTATCAGCCAACAGTCACGTATACTATACATACCAGTTGAAACAAGAACGTGCGTATAGAGTTGTCTTGCGACACATACATCATACGGTAGATGTAAAAGATATCAAGGCTGCGCTTCTGGAAAAGGACCACAAAGTTAGAAACATTATAAATGTTCGCCACAGACTAACTAAAACACCTCTGCCTCTATTTTTTGTAGACCTTGAGCCCAAACCTAACAACAAAGAAGTGTTCAAAATTAACCGACTGTTAAATTGTGTTGTTGCTTTCGAACCACCGCGCCTGAAACGCGAGATAGTACAATGCAAAAACTGTCAGAGATATGAACATACCAGATCGTACTGTGCATACCCGTATAGGTGTGTTAAATGTGGAAAAGAACACGACCCAGATAAGTGTTTAAAAGAAAAGCAAAGTCAACCAACTTGTGCTCTGTGTGAAGGCAATCATCCCGCCAACTACAAAGGTTGCAAAGTATACCAAGAAATACTAAAAAGGAAAGGGTACAGCAACTCAAGTAAACACAGAATGTTTCAACAAGAGACGCATGTGCAGACACAAAACAGTAACATTGAAACTACTTATTCTCACGAAAACTCAAGAAGCAGACATGTAAATGCAGGAACATGGGCCGATGTTGCGCGATCAAAGCCTGTAGAAAGACATGAACACAACGACAATAGCCATTCCATTATGAATATTATACAGCACTCCTTTGAGAGGTTTGAAAACATACTAATGCAGCAAAGTCAACAAATAAACTCTCTCATCAACCTCATAACGTCGCTTGTCTCCAAACTATCTAATGCCTAAATTCCTTCGCATTGCAGCTTGGAACGCCAACGGCTTGGCAAATCATCGCCAAGAAATCGAAATATTTCTCAACGAAAACAAAATAGACATGCTACTCATCTCTGAATCTCACTTCACAGAAAGAAGCTACTTTAAACTGAAGAACTACACTTTATACGATACTAAACACCCCAGTGGCAATGCTCATGGTGGCACAGCAATATTAATAAAAAGCACTATAAAACATCAAGAACAGAAAGCTGTACAGGAACAGGATATTCAAGCAACAACTGTACAAATTATGGACTGGAGTGGACCAATTACCATCAGTGCCATTTACTGCCCTCCAAGATTCAAAATAGACAAACAACGATTTGAAACCTATTTTAAGTCTCTAGGAAATAGGTACATGGTGGGAGGAGACTACAATGCCAAACACACGCAATGGGGATCCAGGCTCATCACCCCAAGAGGGAGAGAACTGCTGAAAGCAGTTACCTCACTTCAGCTAGAAACCATTTCTACAGGAGAACCTACCTACTGGCCTACCGACCTAACCAAAACCCCAGATGTAATTGATATATTCATAACAAAAGGAATCCCATCCACTAACTGTATCATAGAATCTTCCCACGAACTGTCCTCTGACCACACTCCAATAATTATCACAGTCGGCAACAAAATTATTCTACAATCCCCTCCCGCGTCACTAACGAACAGAAAGACAAACTGGAACTTGTATAGAAAACAGATATCTATGAAAACAAACATCCGATTCCCACTAAAATCAGCTGACCACATAGACGAAGCGACTGAGTATTTAATACAAAATATTCAAGAAGCAGCTTGGACCGCTACACCGCAACTTCACTACACCCAAGGCTGCGTGAAATATCCAAAAGTTCTTTTGAACAAAATAGCCGAGAAAAGAAGACTAAGAAGAATCTGGCATACTTCAAAATATCCTGAAGACCGTACCAACTACAACAGAGCAACTAGGCAACTAAAACGCCTCCTAAACGAATTCAACAACAACAGGTTTCAAGATTTCATAACCAACCTTACCCCAACAGAAGATACCAATTACTCCTTATTTAAAGCCACAGGGAAGCTAAAAAAACCGACCAAATCAAATCCCCCAATCAGGGACGAAAACAAGTGTTGGGCAAGAAACCCCACAGAAAAAGTGTCTACCTTTGCCAAATTCTTTGCTAATGTATTCCAGACTCATCCCATTATAAATACTAACCAAGAGCAACAAATCAGAGATTATCTTAACTCCCCAAACCAAATGACTCTTCCAATCCCGCACTTCACTCCCAGAGAAATTACCAAAACCATAAACGCCTTATCAAACAAAAAAGCTCCTGGCTATGACTTAATTACAACACCTCTTCTCAAAGAACTACCACGAAAAGGCAAGACTATAATTACTGCATTGTTCAACAGCATTATAAGAACAGGGCACTACCCGGAGCAATGGAAAGTAGCCCAAATTCAAGTTTTTCTCAAGCCTGGGAAACCTCCACATGAACCCTCCTCCTACCGTCCCATCAGTATACTTCCCATTCTATCCAAAGTATTTGAGAAACTTCTTCTATCAAAATTACGTCCTCACATTGCAACCAATAACCTAGTCCCTGATCATCAATTTGGATTTAGACAACAGCATTCTACCGTCGAACAAGTTAATAGAATCACCAACTACATTGAGAATTGCTTCCAAGAAAAGAAATACTGTTCAGCCGCCTTTCTAGACATAGCCCAAGCTTTTGACAAAGTCTGGCACGATGGACTCTTATTTAAACTCAAGAATTTTCTACCGTATCCCTTCTTCAACATTATCAAATCTTTTCTATCCCACCGCACCTTCCAAATCAAATATCAAAATGAATTATCTGAATTCCATCCAATCAAGGCCGGAGTACCACAAGGTAGTGTACTCGGCCCTATCCTATACCAGCTCTATACTACTGATATACCAAAATCAGATAAAACAACCATAGCCACTTTTGCAGATGATACGGCCATATTAGCTTCGGATGACGACCCTAATGACGCATCAAGACATTTACAAGAACATCTCACAATGATTGAAGATTGGGCCAAAAAGTGGAAAATAAAAATCAACGAAAATAAATCAGTCCATATAACCTTTACCCTGAGAAAAAACAAATGTCCTATTGTCCACATCAACAACAATCCAATAGTACAGGTGGAAAGTGTAAAATACTTGGGAATACATCTAGACAAACGGCTAACGTGGAAGCATCACATCTTAGCCAAAAAAAAGCACCTTCAACTTCAAACAAGAAAACTATACTGGTTACTAGGATACCACTCAAAACTATCACTGGAAAATAAACTGTTGATTTATAAAGCTATCATAATTCCAATATGGACCTACGGCATCCAAATCTGGGGCACAGCAGCAAGAGTAATCTCTCGATCATACAGAGATTTCAATCCAAGACCCTAAGAATGATCGCGGCAGCACCATGGTTCATCACAAATGCAGCACTGCACAAGGACTTAAAAATGCCCACTGTCTTGGAAAGAATAGAATTTATCAGCTCAAACTATCTCCAGCGCCTTGAAAACCATCCAAACCACTTAGCCCTCAACATCCTAGACAATAGTGCAGATATCCATCGACTAACCAGAACCTCACCCCTACAACTCCCATATAGATTTTCAACAAATAACTGAAACATTACCCTCAGCTAATAAACTATCCCACTTGCAGCCAACCCAAAATAATACTTGCTTTTTGTTATAGTATGAAGAAATAGATGAAGAGTACCGATGGGATACCTTCACTGGAAATCAATCATTGTCATAACAAGTCTACAACAACATATTTACTTATTATTTTGTAAAAAATAGATTGTAAATTTTTTTGTAATAAAAAAAAAAAAAAAAAAAAATTTCTTGTCAGAGGTTTGATGAAAGGGGAAAACGTGTGTCAACTCATTTTTATGTACGCGTATATTTATGAGTTTTTAATAAGTATGCCGCTACAATGTATTGTTTTCAAGAAATGTAAGTTAAGACAGTTGCAGTTTAAAAATAGTTCTGTTGCAAAGGCAACTTTTGAAATCATTTAGCTTCATTTTATTACGTAAAAATATTCTTTTCGTATACGTTTCTATTTCTTGGTTAAGTATTTAGTTTTCTAAGTGCCACATTAAAAAGTATTACATTGCATATCTGGCTATCAGTGGGTGACTATGTCACGTACTCAACCTCTGACTCTTTCCTTTTCATATTTTCTTCCCGTGCTTACTGCTCATACAGATTCGCCCCATCAGTCATTGATAAGTTGCTTTCTGATAAACATTTTCTTTGTAGATAAATACTTTCCAAATTCTTTAACTACCAAATTCAAGATAAAAATTCAGCGCTATTTCAAGGTATTACTCCTTTATTGTGACGATGTCTTTACTCAAATTATTTAGTATGATAAAGGGGAAAAATCCTTTTATCCCGGTTTTTTTTTCCTGTCTGTGCCTGATGCACTTACCCTCATATGATACCGGGGTTCCCCAGTCGTCCCCACAAATGGGAGCCTATCAGCAGCGGCCCCGCGAAGCACGAAGCTGATCAGGGGTTCTCCAGTGCCGCGCATGAGATCGGCGCATAAAGCATTACGGGGCGGTGGAGGAGGGGGGGAGGAGGCGTTGGAGGCCGCGGCGCTGCGCCGGGGCGTCGCCGCTATCTGGACGCACGGGCGTGCGCACCCCGCCCCCGCCCTCCCCTCTCACCGCTGCTGGATCGTTACGTACAGTAGTAGCGCGGGCGCTATCGCGCGGGATCTCCTCGCCTCGCCTTGTGTCTGCGTGTAGTATCCGCGGGAGGCCGCGCCCGAGGCGGCCACCTGCGGGGCGCGGAGCCCCCGGCGGCGGTGGTGGTGGCGGGGGTGGCGGCTACGGCGGCAGCGGAGTGTGAGAAGAGGGCGGTGGCGGTGACGAGGAGCGGGGTGGTTGAGGATGGTGTCGGTCTGGTAGTGCCGTTGGAAGGGAGGTAGGCGGGGCTGGTTGTGCAGCCGGCGGGCGTTGCATTGCTTCCAATTGTAGCGGGGTGATGCCTATTTTTATCATCCTCCTTTTGAATACAGCTACAAGTGCTAATCGTGAAGGTGTCGCTGTTGGCATGCCGACACTGGTATTGTCGGTGATATGACGTAGATGCGTCTTTGCAGGTGCTACGACTCAATGCTGACGAATGTGGCATTATCGGCATGCTGGTGTTTCCAGCAGTGCAGTTCTCGGCTGAGGTACTCGTATGGTATTGGCGAGTGCGGTATTGTCGGCAGCGGTAGTTGCGATGTAGCTATTGGAACCATCGACGGCGGTGATTGTGAAAGTTGGATCGGCTGTGGGTGCGATATCAGCGCCTGCGTTGAGGGGCGGTGTTGCTCTGATGGGGCTAGACCCGGTGATTTTATGGGAGTTGGAAGGGTTTCGGTGGCATGTGGGTGCCGGTGGAGGCAAACGCGGTGGGCTGGTGGTGGTGGTGGTGGTGGTGGTGGGGGGAGTGCGAGGTGACCTCACCGCGAAGGGGAGATACGAGGCCGGCAATTGTGCGCCCCCTCGCGTGGCGCGCTGCGAGAGGAGGACGAGGAGGCGCGACCAGGGCCGCGTGGCGCGCCGAGCTACCCCTGGGCCCCACCCGCTTGCCGTCGTCTTGCTCACTCTCGCGCGTGCTGTCGTGGGAAGCTGTTTGTGCTCGCTTGTACACAGTCTCTGGGCTGGAGTTTCCTAGAGACTTTTTTTCTTCTGGTTTTAATTTTATGACCATGTGCTTTTGTTATTTTATTTCAATGGTCTATCTTACGGAAGAGTGTACGTATGGTACATGCGCCACATACAGGCCTCAGTGGCATATGGGGTTTGAGCATCGTCGAACTATGCGAGATCTGCAGGATTGAGTCTCGTTGTTGTGGCCTGGATGGGCTTCTCATAGGACAATATCTGAATGGGATTTAGTATAATATTATCCGCCTATTAACATCCTTCGTACGGTGGACGGCGGTGTACCTCGAGTAGTGCCTGGAAAGAGGACGCCAATGCGATTCCTCCCTCGCCTACGGTGAGGCATGTGTATGTGCTCTCACCACCACTACCACCACCACCACCACCACCACCACTACCACCACCACCACCACTATCACCACTACCACCACCACCACTACAACCACCACCACTACCACCACCACCACTACCATCACCACCACTACCACCACTACCACTACCACCACCATCATCATCACACGTTCATGCATGTGCACATTGACAGGAAAAGCTCCTCCGGGCCACAAATGTGTCGGTGGCGGCGAAAAGTGAATTCGCTCGAGTCCGGAGCGGCCGCCCCGTCCATCGATCGCCTCGCGCGTCTAATTAGTGGTTCCCGGCGCGCTGGGCCGCTGCCGCGAGCGACCTCGGCGTCCCTCTCCCCCCTCCTCCCCCCTCCTCACTCCTCCGCCAGCTGGATCTTGCCCCCGCCTCTACGACACGTGGAAACTCACTTAATTGAATGTTGCTTGTAGGCCCTTTAGGATCAGATCGCCTTGACGTTGAGGAAGTTGCTCAGGTGAAAACTAACGAACACATACGGCAGTATCAATATTATTATCATTACCATTATTATTGTTATTATTATTATTATTATTATTATTATTACATAATGATATATTTAAAAATGTTCATTTGAAGTATTTCATTATATAAGTATACTGTCTCTTAGCTTTTTCCTCTATGTATATTTTTCACTGTTTTCTCTTGAAATCCTTTCTTCTGAAAAGGTTAAAGCAGAAGAGAGCATTCGAGACCGACGCAGATGTTGAGGAAACCACCCAACTGAAAGAGAAACATGTGTTTTAAGTAAATATGAAGAGCTAGTAAACTTGTCGCTTTCAGCTAAATCTCTGTTTGCGTACCAGCAAACACGAAACTCTGAATTTCATTGCGGGTCAGTGGACGTAGGAGACCACCTCCTCCGAACCACCTCGTCCTCTCCCGCCACCGACCACTGTTCTCTCCCCTCCGCGGGGTTGCGATAAATAAAACGCGCGACAACACAGGTCGCTACCTCTTACTCCGTCATCGCCTGCCCCACCGCCTCGCGGGTCGTCGTGACTTGCAGGTCCTTTTGTCTCCGCGACGTTGGCAGGCGTGTCGTGTCCCCGCGGCGAGACAGTGGCGCCCGAGCTGCAGAGCGAGCGTCGCCAACGCGTCATTAATCAAAGGCCTCGTCCGGCGCGCGGGTCCGCGGCGGGGCGTCCGCTGATCGCGCTAATTCTGCGGCGAGCGCCGTAATGAGATTGGGGAGCGCTGGCAGCGGCCGCCATTTTTATTCGCGGGCGCGCCACGCTGCGTCAATGTCTGTCTGATAGCCCGGAGTAAAATGATTTAAGAAACGAATTATCCATTTGCATGCTCCATGCTTTGAACCAATTTCTATTGCACACATATGTGAATAAATTACTGGTACGTTGTGGATTTGGGGCCACCTGTGATGGCAGTATATATCATCACGAGTGTATATCAATATCTTCGAAGAAATACATTCGCATCACAATATAAATGTTGTCTATCCAGTGAACCACGTTATATCTCATAGTTCTGGCCTGGGTTCGTTAGTATCTGGGGTCGATTTATTGCTGGCGAATAGCATGACACTTTACGAAAATTCTGTCTAACTTGGAACGGCGCGTACCTTCAAAATAATCCTAGTATTTCTCCGGTCCGCAGTTTGCTTCTTTTAGTTCATACCAACAGTTGGGACGCCCTTTTATTCTGTGACGTGGCCAGAGCTCTCCTCCAAGTATTTGAGACTCGCAGTAGCGTTCATTTCCTCCCCTAAATACGCACTGAATGCGCACGTGCGATTTCAATGCTACGTTGAAGTGCAGGAACCCGAATCCTCGGTCACGCTACCCCTTCTTCGAGTGATTTCTTCGCCCTAGTGGACGCGGAGAAAAAAGTATCCAGGGCAGGGAATTAGGGAAAATTGTTTCTGGAACCGCGCGAGACAGTTCCGGAAGTTGGTTCCGTCTACTCCGAAACTTTCCAGAGCGAGTCGGAGCTATTGTCTCGGCCCCGAAATTTTGTAGTCAGGCGAAAACAATTAAAGGGAAATTTATTTATAAATAGAATAGCCCGTCCGGACGTTACTGCGGGGCGCTTCTCTGGAAATTTCTGAAGCCCGCCAGCGGTGAAATCTTTCCGAGGAATTTGCGCGTGCCGCCTCGGCAAGTTCCCAGTCTGGAGGCGCTGTGGGCTTCCTCCGTCGAAGCCCCGACAACCCGTGCAGCCCTCGTCGTCATCGCTAAGCGACCGGCCTCGCTCTCGCCTTCCGCTTACCTTACCTCATCTGCAAAGTCTTATGTCTTTCCTCCGCCGCCGTAATTTTCTATTCCTCTTAAAGGTGACGTAACGTTCGAGTTTTACAGAATATAAGCTCTCCCGCCCAAACTTGTTTTAAATTCCAGTTTAGCTGTTGAAAGAAGTTTTTTCGAACGTAAAGTTTAATGAAGTAGTGAACTTGAAATGTTTTTCGTGAGATACTTCCTTATATTATGTGAAAAAAAGGCAGAATGGAAAAATATTTGCAGTATCTTCAGAGCCAAAAATGTCGATGTTATTGTAATGTTTATATCTCCTTTGCAAAAGTAGTTCTCAAAAGCATTCAAAAGTTTGTTTATTTCAGTTGTATGAAAAAACAGTTAACTTGATCAGTTTAAATTATTTGAGATTCGGTGATTGCTTTGTTTGATAGCGTACACCCGTGCCTCGTTCATGTAACCAAACAACCCACCCCCAGCAACATATACAAACACGCAAACACACACAGTGCTGCCTTGCCTGCTGGCCGCCCTCCCTTAGGTCGCCGTCGCCCAAATTCCGGTTGTATCGTAAAAACGAGCCCCCCAGCAGCGCGGGGGCTAATTCTGCGGGGAATGGGCCATCACTTTAACTAACTTTGACTTCCAAGGTGCGCGATCTCATAACCGTGCGGGCGGCGCGCCGGGCGTGTAATGTCGCTGTTACGGCGGGCCGACGCGAGCCATAGGGCCCGGAGGACGAGGAGAGCAGGAGAAAGACGGTACGGGGCGGCGCGAAGCCCTGCAGTGCACCGCGTGAGGGCGGTGCGGCGGAGGACGAGGGTCGAGTACGGAGGCGCGGCCGGAGGGGACTGCGCCGGAGAAAGGGCACGGGGGTCGCGGGCCGACGAAATCACAGGGCGCGAAGGGCGGGGAAGGGGTTCGGGAACATCGCGAGGATGGGGAGGGCGGTGCCCCCTCGGGTTATAGGGCACGGGACCCCGTACAACCTGTGGGAGACGGGCCGTGACGACGGGAAAGGGCTCGCAGGGTTACAGGCCAAGGGGGCGTCGGACAACCCCGGTGCGGCGCGGGGGTGAAATGGGGCGTATCGCAAGGGTTGAGGCGGGGGCGTATTCGGGAGACGTAGGCACATGTTTTTTGCCTGATTTCGTGGTACATATCAGTGTAAGTGATTTGTATTCTTGCTAAGCCGGATATGGCTGCTAAGATTTCCATAACGATTCGTTTGAGGTGAAACGGTTTTCGAAAACGCGAAAATAATGTTTGTAAGAATCATGTAAAAAATTGTCTAATATTTTACGGTGTAAGAAGAACGGTGAAAATTAATTATGCTAGTTACTTTATTCTTGAAATGGTTCGCGTTAAAATACTTATTCATGCACTAATTAATAAAAAAAGGGGGGAAAGGTTTGATAGCAGGTAGACTTGTGCCACTTCAAACTTAATTGAGGTATAAAGAAAAAGGAGAGTAATATACCTGTTACTATACTAAATATAGGAAACATTACGGTATTGCCCTGCCATTACAAGTATAATTTTACACTACTTATAGAGAAACAAATCGGAAGGCTGAAAACCGAACAGATAATAATTCTCGCATATCAATTTTTATCAAATGTGCTAAGTGCCTACGTAAAACTTATATTTTTTGCTATTTCTCGATGATAAATATGGTAAAAAAGAATTTCTTAGTTCATTTTCACTCAAGTTAAGAATAAATCTTATAAATTTAAATATTGTAATTATTAAATAATAAATTGGAATACATATTGTAAATTTAATTAAGATCAACAAAGATCAGGAGTATGAAGAAAACAACTGTCCACAGGACTCTTACAGACTCACAATAGCCTCTCAGAATGCTTTTCTGGTTAGCTCAGTTGTTGGACCCGAAAGGTGTTTGAAATACACATTCCTGTTAAAGTGGGGATGCATTCTGACGGAGATGAAGACATAGAAGAGCACAATTAGCTGCCAAGAGAGCTGGGGAAAATGCCGTGAGGGAGATGGTTAGGGAGGGCGTAATTCATAACGCAGGTACCCGCGCTTGGGAACGAATTCTGACGGCGTTTCTTCTCAACGGCAAAGGCCTCGTTGAGGCTTTTCCACCCCCGCAGCGGGGTTAAATCGCAGGTGGCTCCGTCAGCTGGAGGGCGCTCGCCCCCCTCGCCCCTCTCCCCTTCCCTTTCCACTCCAGCCTCCTCCCTCCCCCCCTCCCGGCCGCGCGCAGGGTGTGAACGCGATCGCCGAGGGAAGATTAATGTCTTGGGACTCGCAACCACGTCTTGTTCTCGTCTGCAATCTGCTGGGGAACAGAGTTGGTCATTGTGTAACGTCTTCTTCACCAGTCCGGGACCTGCAATCGGGTTTTGATGACCGTATTTCAGAGCGGGAAGGGTTCGTTCTTGAACGTTTTCCTGTGTCATCTGCTGAGTGTGGAGGATCTTTATCACTTTTGTTTTCGTTGGGGCCTGGCCAGGGAGGTTCTTTAGTGTACTGGCGCTTTCAGTAAAATGTTACCATTGGACCTGTCAGTTTGTTTAGTCGTGAATTTTTATGTGTTAATACTTCTTGTTGCATAAGTCCTTAAGCACTGAGAGAATTTAATTTACATAATACAACTACATAATACAACTAAAACTGTATGCACTTTACATTATGGGTATTTTGTAATATTTAGAAAATTAAAGTATAGTTTAATGAAATTAAAGTATATAAATATTTAACGATTAATATCACTGGAGAGGAAGCAAAGTGTACAGTCATCGGAGTAAGAATCTTTTGTGCAAAGTACGTCATCTCTTCCTCCTGTACACAATAGCAATCTGGAAACTAGATTGAGCCCGACGACGAAACAAATGAATGGCAGGAGAAATCTAATGAGAAGCAAGGGGAAGAATTACATTTAGAGCAAATTACGTAATTGCATTTAGTTTTACGTTCCTCGTATTGAATGCATCGAACAATTTTGTATACTGAAGGCCATGCTGACTATTCTGAATGGACAGCTTACGTACGTCAACCATAATACATTTATGATCCATCCTTCGTTAATGTATGTCCGGTAATAATGCTGCAGATTGATTTGCATACATGATGCACATGCTCAGATGTGCAAGGTGACGGCCTCACTCTGTCTGCGTCGGGCAGCCATACGCTGCGGCGGGCGCAAGATATTATACATATTCTGACGGGCAGATGGGGCAGAAACGCAAGCGAGAGATTTTGTAAAAAAAAAGTTATGAAAGTAAAGGAAAAGGAGAAGATTCAAAGTAGTAAAAATACGAAAGGAATAGTAGAATTAATATATTCTAAACTTACGTTTCTGTGGAATTATTTATAATTTTGTACCTAAAGAAACATGTTGTGCAAACAAACTGCAAACATCTTGTCGCTGAAACCATTCAATTGCAAACCATTCAACATTCAATTTACATATATTGTACTTAATGCGTGCCCGAATATTGGACTTTTCTTCGTCCAAGCTAAGATGTGAGTGTTCTAAATGTCAGCAGCAAACGTACCCCACTCCTGTACATCGATCACTTGATTTTATCGACTAGTTTAAAGAGAACGGTAGAAAATTGTGACTGGAAGATTAGTAAAGGAACAGTAATGCAATGGAAATACTGTAAAAACGAAATGATACAAATCAAACCCAAATAGGTAATACAACATTAAATATTCGTGTACTACTCGGTGAAATAAATACTAATCTCGACGCTTCATGAACGCGCTGAGAAGTGCAAACATCTTATCTGAGATCATCGCCTCATTAACATTCAATTAAGCCGGCCTAAATGCGCGTCCGAACACAAGGCAGCGCCTGCGGCTCCGTTCACGCCCTGACGTCCGACTGACGGGGTCGATCAGTCTACACGGGGCGTACCTCAGGGTGACATGCGGCGGCGGGAGGTGCAGGTGGCGGCGGTCGCCTTGGCGGGGGCGCGGGCGGGGAGCGGAGCGAGGAGCGGAGCGGGCCGGGGCGGGGCGGGGCGAGGCGGAGAGAGAGAGACCCCGCCCCGCCTGCGGGTGTTGACTTACGCGCGTCTCGCCGGCGCATTAGCATCTCATTAAGCCGCGCGGCGCAGCGTCGCCCGCGGCCGATGACGGAATTAATGCGTGCCGCCTCCGTCCCTGCAGCAGCCGCCGCCGCCGCCGCCGGCGGCACCTCGCCCAGCCCCTGCAGGCCGCGATTACGCCGCCACGCCGACCTCCCGGTCTGCCCGCCCGCCTGCCGGCCCGGCCGCCCGGCCGGTCGCCCGGGAATTTATGTCCCGAGACGAATTAGGGGCCGTAAGCTCGTTATGAGCCCTCGTGGCCTGTCGCGAGCCGCCCCACACGCGCCACGTGGCTGCGCGTGGTCCCGCGCTCGACGCCTGGCGGGGCGGTCTGGGGCGGGTGCAGCGCCGGGCGAGCAGTCCCCCTCGAACAGCCCCTGGAACTACTGAATTGCGGATCCTCCTTACAAGAATGGATATGTTTTTATTAATATGTATAATAAAAAACAACCTGGATGAAAGCAAGCAATGTGAATATTCGGAAGGAGCGTTCAAAATTCAAAAATGTGTGGATTAATCGGTGAAAATTTCTTAGTTGACATATTTTTGAAAAGTTCATTGAATGTGGTACTCGAGGTTCGGTCACACATTAAATCGGACTATCATTTACGAAGAACAACCTTCTCATGGCTCATCGAGAGCTGAAGTTTTGAAAAGAATTTGAGGATTAAGCCTTATCTGCATGTTCCTTTATTGTATTCCAAAATAGTCTGAAATGAGTATTGTATCTTCAAGAAAAATATTCGTTAGCGGCTAATAGATTCCAGTATGTTGCATACAGACAGTATGTGAGAAATGTCCCAAAAGGATATTCTGCTTGTTATAGCACCGTGGACGTTGTCTACCGAACTGTACACTCGATCACACTTAATCTGGAATCTGTTCAGCCTAGAATTTCTCAGTTTTCATCAGCCACATTAATTTCAACAATGCTAAAGTTGTTATGAATTTTATTATTTTGGTTTATGACATTTTTGTTGAAAGATATTGACATGGAGATCTCTCTACAAAATAAATACGCACTTTTTGCAGCCTGACAATACTTTATCTAAACAACGTAGTAGTAAACAATAAGTGAAATTAAATCTAAGTCAATAAAAATTGTAATAGAACTGTAAAACCGAAGATATTAAATATCAAGTGAAAATTTTCAAGTTATGAAATATTTCGATTTTTGGGGCTCACCAATTTTCAAAACCTGTGCAATGGAATAAATAATGAAATATTTCGAGGAATCTGAATGACTGATATAAATAAGTATATTCGAATACACATGGGCATACATATGTATACATCCGTACATATGTTTATCCATACCATATTTCATTGCGTAAGTTTTCATAATAACCACGAAATCAACTAATTTTCAATTTTTACAGTTTAATTTCTGCCATCCTTCTGACTTGGCGTGGGAATAGAATTTTCTGGCTGAAGGGTAGGTAGGTTTATTGCAGAGCGTTCTGCAGCTCCTGGGTTGCTTTGTTCTCTCCTTCGCGTCGTCCTCCTTGACCTGTCGAGTCCTGCGATCCGTGGCCGTGACGCAGCGTTGGTGTAGCGTGAACGCGGCTTACGAGCGTTTAAAATTGCGCAACGCTGCACTCGGGATATTGCCCGTCTCGTCGCCTGCAAGGAATCTTCTTTGACGCGGTCAATGGCTTCGGAGGATGTGCATAAGGAGATAGATGGCTGTTTACTCTTTAAGATCGTAGGTGTTTCGTACAGGCAGCTGACATAAGAAAACATTGGGTCACGTTCATGTTAGTTATAAAATTCTTTGAGTTCAGTAACGAATGTTTCCAATTCTGGTAGTTGTGTCTGTTTTTCTCGTTTCCTGTAATTGAGATTTCTCGTTTCTGCTTGTGATTGTTTCATTGTTTACATCTTTGGATACTCTTTAACTATTTATTCGTGTCATTCGTAGTTTCAGATTTTACAATATTATCATGATTACTAAATTTACAGCAATTGCAGTGTGGACTTACAGCATTCACATATTCTGTATTGAAGTTATTTTCAATATTAATTACGTAACAATGCTTGAAATAGTAAGAAAAATAGCTATCCTGATTTAAAATTCTAATAGAATGAACGGAACTTTTGAGAATAAAGAAATTATTTGTCATAAATTTGCCAATACAATCTCTACAAGCGATATGCTTGGTCGCTCGAAAATTTTTAAAGGTAGACACTTGCAACAAGAATATTGCATTTTTTGGTATTTTATCTCAATTTTCATTGAACTTACTTTATTTATTTTATGTTTGGAAAGCGAGCATCTGAATGCTGTGTCTCTTACAAAGACACACATTCCTTTATTCTTTTATATAACACGCGAAATAACAGTTACGTTTGCAGTCTCTTTATTACAGTGAGGTGTTCCGTAGAATTTCATAGTTTCAATTACATGCATTACATGACAACACTCGTGGCATCATTATTCTCTCACTGAGTTGTGAAATTCTTTTTTGTCACCTGCGTCGAAACGTTCATTTTAGTGTGTACATCTTTTGCATGCTCAGCGAACTGTTTTATGTCATTCGTATATTAAACCGGTTTCGTTTTCTCGTTTCAGGTAAGGAGCTGCTCCGACTGCGCAGCCCCACACTCAGCGCGCGCGTCGCGTTGCGTGGAGGGCGCCTTTGTGGTGAGTCCATCCTTTATCCTCGGCGCTGCCCGCCTCAGCCGCATCGGCTTTTTACGCGAACGGCCTTTGCGCGCCCCGACGCCCGGCCGACAGGCGGCGCTGGGAGGGTGGGTTCGGCCGGGGCAGTTGTACGGTCGCTGCGACGGCCATCAGGTGGTTTCTTTTTTTGGCTCGCCTGTTCAGGCGCTCGGCTAACCGCTCGCTCGTCCAACCGCTCGCTCGCCCAATCGCACGCTCGCCCAACCGCTCGCTCGCCCAACCGCTCGCTCGCCCAACCGCTCGCTCGCCCAACCGCACGCTCGCCCAACCGCTCGCTCGCCCAACCGCTCGCTCGCCCAACCGCTCGCTCGCCCAACCGCTCGCTCGCCCAACCGCTCGCTCGCCCAACCGCTCGCTCGCACAACCGCTCGCTCGCACAACCGCTCACACTACCGCTCGGCCACCTGTTCGCCAACGTTCCTTAATCCGGCCGGGCCCGTCCCATCGCCCAGTCTCCAACCTCCCGCGCCGGCACTGGACGGCGCACGGGGGCGTGGAGTTCCTCGAATTGGACGAGAGTGTAAGTGAAAAGGCTCGGGCGCGCGCCAGATTGGTTACTGCAAAAAAGGGGAAGGGCGGGCGCAGGGCACGAATCGCCATGCGCTAATCTAGCGAGAATCACGCGCGCGGCATTGAGACGCCGTGTGAAGGTGGAAAATGGTAAATGCGCTGGTGGGAATCGTGGGATGGTTTGTGTGAGGTGAGGCTTGGTGGTTGGAAAAGATCCATGGCTAGGAAGCAATGTTCGTGGCAACATATAGCCGGAGGTTTCGTGTAATTTTGTATTAGAGATTTGAATTTGAGCATAATGCTACTCCTGTTTTTTGGAATGTGAAAGGTCAGTTGGAGTATGAAGTTTTAATTCAGTATACAAAAATGCAGAAAAGAGTTTATCGATGAAATACAGGTTCTTTTCTTTGTGGTAGGGTTAAAGATGAAGACACGTATGATGGCTTAACAAGCTCAATTCACATTGTTACTGTTATTGAATGTAAAGGATTGTACACTCTCACAAATTATTATTTCTTAAGTCAATTATTTTGGGAATATTAATTTAGCAACGTAAAATATTGTCAGAAGACAAATAAAACGTAAAATATGTATGTAGCAACCTCTCATATTTTCCCGATTTAATAACGGTATTCTTTGAAAAGGAAACTGAATGGTAATAAAATGTACTAATTTGGTACTGAAATCACCACTTCATAATTCTATAAATATAACTTCATAATATATTTTGTGTAATTCTTTATAAAAAACGCACTCATAATAACATTCAAACGCTTAAAACTTTAGTAATCCTCTTCAGAAAGAAATGTATTACAGTGTGTTCAAAATGCTGACATTGCGAACGAAAGCTCAAGTGGAAGAAAATGAAATGAAGCGAGATGTCCAATTGTCCGTTTTGCAATGATCGGTGATCGTGCACAAAAGGGAGTTGCGTGAGTGGCGTTGGTGGCCCTGCGGTCGTAGCGCATGGCAGCGGCGGCGCGCGGCCGCGGGCGGCGCTTGCATCACGCGAATCGCGGCGGTCGCCACCCACGGCGCGACGGCCCACGCAGCGAAAAACCCGCGCCCTTCCCCCTCCGCTGCCCCGCCACCCGATGTGTGAAGGCGAACAAGCGGGGGCCGGAGCCAGCAGTGGTGATGCCAGGAGTTAGCGATGCTGTAGATTCTTAGGCGGAATGAACTAACTACACCGGAATTTGAAATTGATTGCTTCATTAATTGTAGGCAAGTTTGGCATTGTCGGTGGAGAATTAAAAAATAAGTAAATTTTTAAACGAATCAATCTATCCGTGATCCAAGCTCATGCATAACTATGATATTGACGATGATGATAATAATAATAATAATAATGATGATATTTTCAATAATAATAATAATAATAATAATAATGAGATGATGACTGTCTATGTCATTGAGAAGTGAACGTTTTTCCTGCATCCCTCCGTCACATTAACATTTTTCGATTGTGCCATTTATCATCACAGTAATCCTTCCTTATCCTTTGCATTCGTGACCATCTTTATCACGCTTGTCAGAGCCCATTTCTCGTAGTCGTTCGTCGCCGTGGCTGTTCGCTCTCGAGCGGGCGGTGGTCGTTTGACGGATCGACCGCTGCCTCGACCGCAATCTTCGCCGCTGGCTCGTCGTGCCGGGCCGGCCGCCGCCGCCGCCGCCAAGGACCGGACACCGCCGAATAATTCGGCCGTCACGCGCCTCGTCCTGTGGACGAAGCGCCGAAGCGACGTCGCCTTTATCTGGCGGGGCGATCTAATGAATAACGATGGCCGTTATAAATAGAACCGGCTATTACGTGTAATCTTCCCCAGAGGAGAAATTGGATGCAGAAATCCACCCTGAAGGGTATTAATTACCGGTAGCTCAGGGGGTGGGGGGATTGTTGCCTAATAATACTGGTGATGCGACGTAATGGCGCGGGAACAGTTTGTATACGCTCCTCTGACTAGCGAACGCGATTTCTTCTGTGTTGTTAATGGCGGTGGCGTTCTTTGGTGATGGGCCCCGCGCCGAGTCGTCGAGCGTCGTCGTGCGTTGGCCGCAGCCCGGGCGACAGGTGCCGAAGAAGTCTTTCGGTTTTTGTTTTCTCCTTCAATGAATTAGATTCATGAATAGAAAAACTATAGGTCTATATCCATTTCTTTTTAATAGGGGCTGATGATTCTCCGGCATACACCGTAGATTTGAACAATGGTAACTTACTGGTTCATTTAATTTAAAAAACTCATCCAATTTCAAAATCAAAAATAAACACATTACAAATTGTTCTCTCAATATGTCCACATTCTGTTAATCTTCAAAAGTATACCTTCTCGCTTATATTCTAAAGACGTCAAACATCACCTATACTCGGAGACCAAGTCTCTTCCACATTCCATTATATCCCTTGTCTGTACTCAAAGTCGTTTATTTTTTCTTCATATCCCAACACATATTCTATCTTCCAAGTCATGAAACTATCGACCATCGTTCAGAACTTCGCATTTTTCTCCGTTCAGCGAGACATCTACCTCTATTCGAGTATTTTTTTTTTATCTATTTCTCTGTACCCCTTCACTCACATGTTAGTATCCGAACATGCCAACCTATTTTTAGGTCCCAAGTAGGCGGTGTACGTACGTAAACGCCTTGTTGATGTCAGATATACATTACATCTTGACTCGGCCTCTAACAAGCGAACGCGAGCGATTTCGTGTGCGCCGCTAACGGCGGCGGCGCGGGCGACAGGTGCCGAGGAAGTCGCTCGTTCCGTGCCCCGCGATGTCGCCTGGGCGTTGTTGGCGGGCTGCCGCCGGCGCCGCTGTAGGGCCCGGAGGTGGCGCGCCGGGTGGTGGGCAGGTGCGACGCGACGCGCCGTACACGCGAGGAATGCCCGACCCGACGGTCGCGTCTGCGTTTCCGGCCGAGTTTCTTTTCGCTTTCGGCGGCGTCGGTCGCGTTCCTGTGCCGCGCTGATGGAGAGCCGCTTCCAGAGAGAGTTTCAGGGAGTGTTGGGTACTTTTAGCCCACCATTAGAGAGGATTTCAAGGGATGCTGTGTTGTGGAAGCGGTCGGGTGCGTTAGTTGGCGTAGCAGATTCCGGAATGCCGAGCGTTCGGCTTCGTTTTTTTTCTCTTTCTTGTAAGAAAGTTTTGGTTGGATCTAGTGTGAGGTATTTGTGGAGTTTTTGATTAATTTGAGGTTCAGGGAAACTAATGTGAAGCAGTGCCTAAGTGGAAATAATGATAATTCACACTATCGTATTGGCTTATATTCACCAACCGTTATTCAAATTATCTTGCTCCTTTGATTGAAATCAACTCACTAAAATATACTGAAGCGATCCAGATAAATTTTCCCCTCTTTTTTAAAGTACAATAGAGCTGTTTGAGTACAATATTTTTATTAGTAATTCTGGTTTCGTCCATAAACACTATCTAATATAAGTGGCATTACTGAGTGTGTGAAATATTTTTCTACGATCTGCTTCGTAAAACACACACACACACACACACACACCACACGCAGAGTGTCTGATCTGGATTGCGTATGGGAGAAATCGACGCAAATGCACGTTGTTAGAGGCTTTAAATATTATATTGCCGAAAGGGCAAAGAAATAACCTTATAGAGATAAACATTGAAGTGAAAAGCTAAGGGACTTATCTCAAAATAATATTTGAAATGTTCCACTTTCTAAAATATGCAAGAAGCAAAAACCACAGTCAGATATTCAAATAATAAGCACTTGAAATTATTCAGGCCAACGCTATTGTCTGCATCATCATGATTGCTTTGATATTATGTTAATCGCTATAAATTATGTATCTCCTTTGTGCTGTTTGAGAGAATAATACCGTGAATATATTTTACAAACGAGTAATATTACATCTAGATGTGTCACATTACATTTCAAAAGGGAACTACATCGCAGATTCATACGTTGTAATAAACTTGCACTATTACATCAGATTATCGCTTTCGTAATTTTACGTCCCCAAAGACGCAGTGGCAGTAAGCTTGCTTGCAAACGCGACGGGAAGAGCGGAAGAACGAAATTACCATGCGCGCACTCAGCTTTCGAAACTGCGATAAGGTGGCGGCGAGAACAAGAGCTGGCGATAGCGATCGCGCGAACGCTCCTCGGGAGGCGTTCAAGACCAGTGGCACTGCGCTGCTGCTCGCCCTTACGGGGCGTCCTTGCTCGCTGTTCTCAGCCCCCCCCTCGTCTTCTCTTTCGCTGTTTGTCTCTCCCTTGTGATTTCAAAAGTACGGGTTCTGGACAGTGTGATCTTTCTCACTTTTTTTCGCTCTTCGTGGTCTTCTCTGGCCTGTCTCATTATTTTGTTCTTATTTTCTTGAATTTCTTAGTTCTTCTGTTCACCACCATCCAGCTCTGAGGTCGCCTTTTCTACGGAATTTCCTACTCTTATTCATTATTTTTACCATTCAGAATGTTAGGTGGTTTGGGTTCAAATCTCGCCAGATTTCCCCTCGGCATTTTCAAGCTCATTCCAGACTTCGAGATATTAACCCATTCGCCGAACTGCTGTGTTCGTGCTGTGCTCCTTGGACCTTCCCTTAAACCCTCTTCATACACGCTCAGCTGGCCGCGTTCGCTTGTTCGCTTGTACGCATGTCCGCACGCAGGCACGCATGCAGACAGACGGGCAGGTCGGCGGGCGAACAAAGCCCCAGCGAAGGTCAGGCGAGGTTCGGCGCCCGCGCCCGCCGTGCTCTCATTAATACGGCCAATTACAGCAGCTGGCCGCGCGGGCCCGCCGTTCTCCTGTTCTCGTCCCGCCCCCCCCCCCTCCTAGCCCACCCCTCCTGCGCCGCGCGCACGTTTTCCGCCGGCGCCCACCCGCCGCGCCGCGACGCCCGGACCACCGCCGCGCGCGCCCCTCCCCCTCCCCTCCCCTCCCCGCCCCTCGCTCACCTCCCGGCTCGGAGTAAGTAAGACATTCGTAGGCCCCGCACCCGGTGGTTAGGCGGCCCGGGCTGCCCGAGGCTGTGTGTTGTGGCAGGCGGCCGCCGCCGCGCCTCGCCGCGCCGGTCGAGGACCGGGAAGGCTCTCAGATAGTGTAGGGCCGAGCCGCCCCGGGCAACGGCGGGGATGCGGCGGTTGGGAAAGAGCTGGCTTGGGAACGGCGCGACGACGAGGACGGAGACGGTGGGTGATGACGTAGGGGGCTGATGTTGCGGTGGTGGTGTTAGCAGGATGCAGTGGCCCTGGAAGCTTTGGGGCCGTGGTCGACAATTGTAATAGTGGAGTAAATCATTCGATAAGCCAGAGTTGTACAAGGAAAATCGTTTCTTTTTAATGCTCCACAAAGATGCTTTGTAAAGCGAGAGAGATGGAAAAAAAAGTGGTATCAAGCATTGAGGGCATTTAAGCATTTCTGTACAGTTTATTCCAAAATGTAGTTCGTGGCTACACAAGGAAAACGAGGCAAAATAGAGAACCATAGAAGTTGTTTGCCGAAGCGATTTGCCGAAAATAATAAAGGGATATTAAATGTAAGAATTACGCAACACACACACCAACAGTGTTTCGGCTCGAAGTGAATCACCAGTGAATCACAGCACTCCGGAACGAAATCACTGAGTAAAAGCATTGTCAAAACTGGTTAGTGGTAATGATGACGTGGCAGAAGCGTAGGCGGCTCTGCCGCCGCGGCGTCCTCGACGCTAGTGAATAGAGGGAATGCCAGTGGTCAGGGTATTGCAGCTTTTTTTACAGCGTCACCGCCACCAACACTTCCCTAGTGCTGCCTCCGTCATCTCCACGACCGCCACCTCCCGCGTCGTGACCGCCCTCGCTCCTGGCATCGCTGCCACCGTCGTTGGCTCGGGGCATCAACTGATATCACTGCAGTGCCTCTGACCGGGAGGTCCTCTGAGGTTTCAGTCACATGGTGCTAGGATTTTCTATACTAGCTTGTCAGCTAGGTCGGATTTATTCAACGTCTGGAGGAGAATTCTAGCGTCCGGCTGCTCTGATTAGAAGTTAGTTTTTCTGATCAGCATCATGCGAATGAGAAAGCAGTACCCTACCAAACGGGCCGCCCGCTATCTTTCCTTCCTCTTTCTTGTCCTATCCTCACCCCTTACACACACACACACACTTACACTAACTTAGACTACATTACGCACATCCCGGAAGACCGATCGGGAGCTGAGAGCTTGTCCCGGCTGGGGCGGTGGCCCGATGGTGGGAGATACCTCGTGAGGGAACACCCCGGTAGCCGACGGTAGGTCGGCGCCGGATCTCGCCATACAGCGGGGGGAAGACCGCCACCTCCCGAGCAAAGAATGCGCTACACTTAAGGGATTAATGACTAGTTGACGCAACGGAAATCACTAACACTCAATCAAAAACCATCATCTCAACCACTACCACCGTCACAGCCACCACTACCACCATTCCCACTACCATCACTAGGATCGCTACCATCACTCTAAGCGTAAGACGTTACCACCGCCTTAACTCCCTTACAACGGTTTCCATCAGCGCTATCATCATTGCTCCAACCGCCTCGTCGTTGTACCGTCACCATCACCATCACCGTCACCATCACCGTCACCGTCACCGTCACCATCACCGTCACCATCACCGTCACCATCACCGTCACCATCACCGTCACCATCATCATCACCGTCACCGTCACCGCCCCGGCAACAGTGCAGCGCTCGTTCGTCTCCTCTCTCCGGCAATGGTGGCTGGCGCGCCCCGGGACTCCCGCGTCGGCGCTCAACCGCGATCCGGGTCGGTTTACGCGCGGCGATGGCCCGTTGTTGCGCCGTTCCCCGTCGCCCGGGGCGCCGTCCCGATAGCTGGTTTTGGGCCGAGCCGGGAATGTGCGAAGCCCGCCTCCGCGGCGCCGCCGGCGGAGAGCGGCTGCTTGGAGCTGCCGGCCAGACCGCTGCCACGGCCAGGTGCGCGTCACGTGCCTGGAGACTCGCTTTGCAACTCGCCCGTGCCGAAAGGGCTGATTGCGTGGTTGATGCTTCTAGTTGGTTTGCTGATGTAATGATATAGTGTGCTTACCAACTCATAAGATGTGTTCAATTCAGGAAGGTTCATTTGATTTAAATGATTTGATTATAATATTGTTGTATAAAAAAATTCATTTAAATGTATCAATTAACTAGAAACCCAGTAACACTTATATGCCACAACAACCAAATAGCTTCCGATTATTAGAAGCCCAGCCACTTGTACATTATAACAACCAAATAGCTTCCGATTATTAGAGCTTATAAGACAACAACAAGTTCACAAGTTTGCAATATGATTTATTAACTTGTTTTCGGTAATTAGCGTGAATTGCTTTGCGTAATACGACAACTAGAAACATATAAAATATTCATGTAAAAAATAAAAAAAAATGTTCTCCTAAAATTAAATTTTATTCCTTTATATTAGTTAATTAAAATTTTAACAAATAAATTTATTAATATGGCAAACGTAATGTAATATTTCCTTTCCAATACGAGAGAGGGTTGGTATAAAATTGGAAGGTCTCGCTGTGCGTTTTAAGTTAATAAAAATTTTATTGCAGATGCGCTAGAGAATGAGTGGATACAACTCTCTGCCATTTTCCTTGTGCGACGCACGTAATCAATAATCTAATTCTTGCTTCGGGCCTTTTGTCTTGTTAACGATCCTTCGTTTATTCTCAATGTCTTCCATTTCGGTAAAACTGTATTAATAGAATGTAATATCGATTATCACTGCCATTACGTCCTACCCGTAGATATGGACCGTTGTTTTTTTCTCATCGGTAATTCTTTTCACGAGTTTTATAGGTCACAACACGTAAGAGTCTGACCTGCAGTGACTCTTGTCGGAAAGTTGAGTGACTTCTCTTGTCGCCCCCTTAGAATACCTCCCTTTGTCAGGCCATGGCTTCTTAAACTGCCTTACCGAGCTTTGTGGCACACCGCTTCAGCTTCTTGGAGGGAACCGAACATTGCCGTGCCGTGCCGTACCTTGTCTTACAGGGTCACTCCGTGCCATCGTGTCTTGCCGCACTCATTCTCGGGCGTTAGCTTTGCTCCGTGCAACCGTGCATTACGGCTCCTTGGCTTGGGTTGTAAACGCCTCCGCTGATTCGCTCCCTGTCCGTGCGAGTGGCGTAATTCTAGTGCGGCGGCCGCGCCGTGGCGAATTCAGCTGCGAAGAAACGCGCGGCCGGTCTCTCGCCGCGTCTCCGCGCCGCCTCTGCGACGGTACACTATTGTTCCGAGCCGCCTGCTTGCTCCATTAACGTTCCCTCGATGTGTACTTAGGACAGATATAGCTATTTGGGTTTGTTTGGGCTTTCTGGCTGCGGTTCAAACATCGATCGATAAGTGCAAACTCCATCGGTTTCTTTTACCGATCCGCTTTTCCGTTATTAGAGCTGCTGTAGAGTGAAGATTAATACAATTTGAGTGCACTGGGAAAGAAAGTTAGTGTATGTATTTGTAGCAATGCGTGGGAGATCTGGAGGTAAATTGGAACATAATCGTTTACAGTGCTGAGTGCTGATATTGATTCGTACTTTTTTCTCGGTTAAATATTGTTCTAAACCGTGTTCATACATGTAGATGTCTGCATGAAATAAATATTACAATGATCTCATAGTAAAATTACTCTCTTGTTTATTGTACCAAAAGGCTTACGAAGTGACGAAATCCTCAGGTATAAATTTTCCATGACTGAAAAGCCGTAACGTAAAATGTCTGCGTTTCTCCGTCGAGTGGCCAGCAAGACGTTTGCTTTTGTTTTGTAACTGACTTCTTTGACTGGCGTGGCATCCCACTTTGCCCTACTTGCTCCTTTTTATTACATCTACTGTCGTTTGTCGGCGAGAGCACCCACTTACCGATGGTGACATCGTCATAAATGCCTCTTGCTCAAGCCACCGCAGTCGTTGCCACCAATGCCGCTGCAGTTGTAGCATCTACGAGTGTCACCTTCCTCAATACGAACCGCTACGAAATTGGGTGTACGAAACGCTTCGTACACCCAATTCAACGCTGCTCACTGCACATCTGTCCTCATCATCGTCTTCTCTGTTTCTGGCGACGCGATTCACAGCTACACTGTCGTCTTGCCGCTGCTTGCCCTGCCTTGCTTTCATCCAGACCTTCGCCCTCACCCTCCCGCTGCACTTACGCCATTCCCGAGGGCCATCACGCGCGCGCGCGCGCGTGTGTGTGTGTGCGCGCGCTCGGCAGCGTGTCGACACGTGGGCGCCGGTTACGACACGCGTTCCGCGTCTCTCCGACGGTCGATGGCACCTCGGAGCACCGCATTCGTTGCCCTGCAGAGCCCTTACGCTTCGACAAACGACGCCGTCTCTTTGCGTCGCCGCCGCTATCGTGGGTGACGGCGGCGGCGGCGGCGGCGGCGGGGACGAAGACGACGGCGACTGCGTCGACGCGCGAAACGGCGCTTACGTAACGTCGAACGTCTGTTTGCCTCGTTGAGTGGGTCGTTTCTCTTGCTCACTTTGACGTGACCTTAATGCTGCTGTTGCGCCAGACTTAGATTTTGAGGGTCGCTGTTTCAATCGTACGAGTAAATTTCGCGTTGTCACTAGATTTAGTGTACTACTAGTGGGCTGCATCACAAAAAAAATGCCTATAAAACACATCAAAATGGTTTTCCAGAAAAATAGCGAGAACACTGCTCAAGAAGTACAAACAAAATATTGGTTGCGTAAGCTTCCGCGACCGGAGTTTGCGTTGTCTAGGCTATCCGGGGCGAGCCGCGTCACTGACATGGTTGCTAACTTTTCGGCCAGCGTATTGTGGCCTTCTTCAGAGCGTACTGCAAAGAGCAGTACCCTTTTCTTTTCCTTGTTGGCATAAACGATTCAGAATTTTGTATGGCCGTGACGTTATTCTATGGAAAAGTAATCTGCTTAGTAACAGAAAAGTCATGTCTGAAAGTCATCTCTCTCTTCGGAAGAGAGTTTTTCTAAGATAGTTAACGCTTCAGACCAGCTGTTAAAATTATGTGATAGTAGCTACGTAACACTCCATAAATATAATTTCTAATAGTACAAATTGTCATCTACTTTTATCTTCTGTTGTATGCGTACTCCAAAGTCAATTTATTTCCCTTCAGTAAAATCACTCGCTGCTTTTTTGATATTTTTCGCGAATTTCTTTTTAATCTAATTTTTCCATCATCTCCGAAGAACTCACGCCTTGTTCAGGATAATGGTTATTTCTTCATAATTCTTGTGTTCTCAAATCAGTTTCATGTTTTTTCACTATTAATAATAGGCAAATAACGAATAATTTTATGCATAACTTAAAATTTATTTTTCTGTATAATGTATGATATTGCCTCATTTCACCGTTAGGAAATAAGTACAGAAATAGTTCTGTAGGCCAAATGATATATAAAAACACGTGTTGTATTTTTGATCGTTCCCACTCCATTGCGATGCGGGCTATTTGTACTCGTGGGCATAATTTGAGGGCCCGGCGCCTTGGCACACGGAGCTCGTGTGTCATGAAACCACCACCATCGTCGCCGCCGCGATCACCATTCGACACCCGCCCCGTCACCACCGCGATCACCATTCGACACCCGCCCCGTCACCACCGCGATCACCATTCGACACCCGCCCCGTCACCACCGCGATCACCATTCGACACCCGCCCCGTCACCACCGCGATCACCATTCGACACCCGCCCCGTCACCACCGCGATCACCGTGCGACACCCGCCCCGTCACGACCGTTCAGTGAGGCCTCGCGCCGCTAAGTGCCTCCGCGAGTGGTTCGTGTGTGCACGCCGCCTCGGAGACTTCCTTATTCGGGTCCGCGAGGGCGGATTGCGACATTCTGGATATCGAAAAGATTTACCGTCCCGGGCACTGACGAATGGACGGCCTTACAGTGGCGAAAGGGGGGACGGTGGGGGGGGGGTGCTTAAAGGAAAGCGGCTACGCTCCCACACCGCCGCGTCGCGCTGTTGATTCTACGCTCTCGAATGCAGGGCATATGTCGGGTCGATGGCGGCGGGCGGGCGGGCGAGCTGGCTGGGAACGCAGGAGTGTTCGCGGAGTAAAATATTCATGGCGTAGAAAAAAGGGGTTGCTTTGTTTTCAAATTAAATTGCAGGGAACGCTTCATTCCGGGCAGCACTTTTTACGAAATAAAAAGAAGAGTCGATATCCATCACGGTGCGTTAGTTCCGGCTCGTAGACAGCGCCGTGTTTTTCTTTTAAGATCAAAATAGTATCATTTCTTGGCGTTCTTTGCGTTCAAGGCTGCTATTCATATGGTTAGAAATAGCTTGTTACGTTCGTTCCAGTGGTAATTTATCGCGTTACTTTTAACTCGTTACCGGGAACATCGTTCAAGTCTTTCAAGACAATGGCAAAGGCAGACGGAGGAAAACCTGGAATTTCTGTCTGTTGGCCGCCTTTCCTTTAATACATTACCTCCACAGGTTTTCAAGCGCGACTTGAAATTCCATTGCCACTTAATGTGGAACGGTGTGAATATGACTTACGGGCGAATATCGGAAAGGGGGTGTTTTATTTTATGAAGTGGCTATAGCGAGTTGATTTAAAATACAGCTCATTAAGAATTTTGTTTGAATATTACAACGAACCCATCTTTATTACGATATTGCGCCATTCATTCTGAATCAACGAGATTTTTGAATGGGCGTGCGTTTGAATACCTATCACAGGTTTGTAAATATTTTTAATAACGAACCAAATTATATTTTGCTTATAATAGTGGTTTGTGCATCAATGTGTAAATACCTCTTTTTTCATCGAAATGTTCAAATGTTCGTGAAATGTATTGGAATGTTCATTTCTAGCTGCAAAGAAAACAAGAAATTAAATTGTAGAAAATGGTCTTACTCTTTTTAATAAAACATCTTTTCAGAAACTATTGTATTACTCGTAGTTTTATGTTTAAATGATTTATTATGGAAGGAATTATTATAAATTATGTTCTTTATTACACCAGTTGAAGACCCTACGAAGTGGTGAAACACAGATAAATCTCACACTCGTCATGTTTGCCCACTCGTTCCACCGAAATACAAATATCGCCGCTGAGACCGTATCCACGAGTAAATCACCGGGAGCATTTCCTATGCAGGGCAGCGGATATTTCCCCCTTTCTATCGGCGACCGGAGGCGCTGAGAGGAAAAGAGGAGTTGTCGGGGACGCGCATTCTTTTAGCGGCTCCCGCTTCGGCAGCGAGGACCGGGGGTGAGGGCGGGGTCGCGGTCGGGGGATGGGTGGGGGTTCCGCGGAGGCGGCGCTCGGCTATGCATCTTGATTACGGCCGCGAAAACCCGGCCTCCGCCCCCGCCCCCACCGCCACTCCCGGCGCGTCGGAGCGGGGCGGGGCCTTCGACGCCTGGGAGAAGTAATCTATAATCGATGGCGCGCTGTCAACAGTCAATCACTGGGCCTCCGCCTCCATTATTACATTAAAACTCGGTTCTCTCGACGCTCCGCTCGCCTCTGCGCCTCCGACCGCAGCGCCACGGCGGCGGCGGCGCCTCGTTGACTCGTTACCCGCTGCCCCCGCGCGGTCGTTGCTCATTTCCTGGCCTGCCTGGGGATGGCTCTTGACCGCCCGGGTGTCACGGCGGATACGGCGATGGAATCTCCACGAAACCTGGATTATAGAAGTGGGTGAAGAGGATCAAGCTGATATGTTATCGCTGGATAAAATAGAAAAGGATTTTTTTTAATTCAAGGAAATTCAATTTTTTTAAAAAAAATATGTTTAATATATTTGTCAAATAAAGTAGCTCATGTAATCTTTGAGGATTCCTAATTTGTTTGTTATATCTGACCACACATTTAATTAGGCTTAATTATGAAAAGGTGAGGATAATTAAAAGATGGAGTGAATTAAGGAGGTTTGAACGTACGCAACAATATATGCGTAGCACTCTTCACACTGGATGATACCTTTTGAGATCGCCCCCTTCCGTTCGAGGCTCGAGAACGTGCACGTGCACGGCGCTGGCGCTCGCGGAAGAGGTAGCGCCGCCGCGCGGAGGGTTGCCTTAATTTGAGCTTCTCAAAATAAACGCCCGAGGCGCCAGTGTAACGATGATGGATCGCGGGACGTGAGACGAGCGGGTGCGGGCGGCGCGGGCGAGGCGGTCGCTACCCGTTCCCTTTGTCCCCGGCCCCGCCCCCTCGGGAGAGCGCGGGGGTGGGGAGAAATTCGCACTCCTGCGGATGTTCGGCTGTCTGTGTTGTTTGCGCGTTTCGAAACTTGGTTTTGTTTCGCGATATATTTAGTTTGTTTTGGGGGTATCACACTTTCTCGTTTTTGATCGCAATTTTTGTCTGCTTCTGAAAAACATAAAAAGGTGTAAGTTCGAGGATATATACGAGTTTGTTATGCAATTTCATTTTATTTCGGTTGATAGTTATTTTCTTCTTCCAGAGCAGAAAGGGTTTAAGGAAATATACATTTTAAATTGTGTTTAGGGACTTAAAAGGCTGAATCTAAGGGGTGACAAAAAGTGTATACTTGCACAATTTTTACCATCTCTTCTCATAAAAATCTAAAATATACTCTCCTTTTCCTGTAATCGTTCGTATCAAGTTTTACACAAATTAATATAAAATACGTTTATAAAGCTGAAAATTTCAGATTAAATACCAGCGATTGTTGTTTTTGATTGGCACTCGTTTATTTATTAGTTATTCCTATTTAGGAAAACATTTCGGATTAAATATATCGTCGTGGCTAGTAATGATTTTTAGCTCTCAGCATTCAGTAAAAGGAAAAAGCACAGTAAAACAGTGTCTCCCCACATTTCTCCAAGTTGTTTTTAATATATTTTTGTTATAAAAGGAATATCTGTTCAAATTATTGACTATAGTTTTTAGGAAATACAAAAAAAAAAGGTACGTACAAATAATCGTGAAATGTAAAATTGTATTTTCCGTCTGGCGAAAGACTCAGCTTATTAGATTCTTCTCATCACGAGGATACTCGAAGTTTTCATAAATGGCCCATCCTCTAATTCAACGTGGGCTGTCAACATCACAAAATGTCGATTTATGAAATTAGATGAAATACTTTAAATGATATAAATTGCGATAAAGGTGATTTAATAAACATGAAAAATCATTCCCGGTTAAAATTGTAAATGGGCTATCTTACGTAATACATACGTAAAATAAATGTCTCCATCTTCTTGAAATACCTCCCTTTATACTTTTATAATACTTTCTTACGTAACTTCAATCACATAGCAGGTCAGAGGAGAGTGGTATACGGTGGGGTGAGGTGGAACGAGGGGATGGAGATGGGTCAAAAAAAGGCAATTGTGAGATCTTTGTCATTTGTTCTCTCATTTCCATGGAAATGGTAGATGCATTTACCAGGAATTGTCTGATTCATAATCATCCTGTAAGGACAAAGAAGTCCCTGCGTTCCCTCGACTTGCCTAAGCATGAACATTTGCAGCTCCGCAGCGACGCCGTACGTCGAGGATCCGCAGCGGCCGCCTGCGTTTCGTTGTCAGCGTCAGCAACCCCGCGACGCCGCAGCCCCGGGCTCGCTCCCCGCGCGCGCGGCGCTGTCACTTCCTGTTGCCCCCCCCCCTGTCCCCGCTTCCCCTTTTCACCACACGCCCGGCGATGGAGCGGCGCCTCCCCTCTCCTCCCCGCGTCGCCCCTTGACGGCAGCGTCCCCGCGAGTGAAGTGCGATGCATGGCGGCAATTAAGGTGAAGAACGGGCCGCGTGTAACGCGCCCCCGCCGCCGCCGCCGCCGCCCCGGGCGGGAATTACTCTCGCACGCGGTGACGCCGCCGCCGCCGCCGCCGCCGCCGCCGCCGCCGCCACTGCCACAGCATCGCCCACGCCCACGTCACCTGCTGGCGTTGACGCCCGCTCCTCGCCGCCGCGCTGCGCCACGCCCCCGCTTCGCCCGGGGGGGGGGGGTTCGGCTGGTCTTCCCACCGCCCACTCCCCACTCCGCGCTACATCCTGCGTCATCCAGCATCTCTGTTTCAAAGCCTCCCCACCTTACACTTCCTCTCTTCGTTCACCCCACGTCACACTCCTCATATCTCCCCGCCTCGTCTCGCAGCCCACTGCCGCATCGTTTGCTCCCACCTTGCCGTGCACAGAGCAACATGGCAATGCTCAGACCCACCTCTCTCTATTCGTCCCGCCCCTCCTCTATTCGGCTGTACCGCTCGGGACTGCCCGATCGGTCGTACTCGTTCAGCGCTGCTCTACTAGAGTATTGTTTTTCTCCTCTTCCTGATCTCTCTCTCTCTCCCTCCCTCTCCCCCTCTCTCTCTCCCTCCCTCTCTCCCTCCCTCCCTCTCTCCCTCTCTCCCTCCCTCTCTCCCTCCTTCTCTCCCTCCCTCTCTCCCTCCCTCTCTCCCTCCCTCTCTCCCTCCCTCTCTCCCTCCCTCTCTCCCTCCCTCTCTCCCTCCCTCTCTCCCTCCCTCTCTCCCTCCCTCTCTCCTTCCCCCTCTCTCCCTCCCTCTCTCCTTCCCCCTCTCTCCCTCCCTCTCTCCTTCCCCCTCTCTCCCTCCCTCTCTCCCTCCCCCTCTCTCTGTCCCTCTCTCTCCCTCCCTCCATCCCTCTCTCTCTCACCCACCCATCATCTCTTTCCGCCAGGTCCGTTGTTCCCTCCAACCAGCTGGCATTCCCACTCATGTCCGTTCCACGATTCTGCCATCCTGCCTATTGCTTTACACTTCCCCGTTCCGGCCCGCACATCCCTGACGCCGCCCGCTTCCGTTCCAAAGCTTCTCTCCGCCGCTCACTTCGTCACCCTTCCTCCCGTTCGCCCTCGCGGCTGTCTGTTTTCTCCACTCCATCCCGGTCCAACTAGCCGTCGCCGCGTCTCGCCCCAGCGCCCCTCGCCACAGCGCGGCACCTCGCGCCCCGCGGCGACGTGTGCCCTGTAAATGATGCCCTCTCGACCTTTGACGGCCCTACCTTGCCCGCGACGCGACTTGCATTATGGTTACGAGAGGTGGCCACGGGATATGGACTGCCACGGAATTCGGCCGATGCCTTGGCAATGTTTGTAAAATGAATTTAGAATGACAAGTGTCTAGAAGAATTGAAGTGTAACTATTGATTTAGATATATTAACACGAAATTACAGAAGAATAGGAATATGTTCCGAACATATCTCTACACATACATATTTCTCCTTCTCAACCTTTTTCTTTAGGGTCTTCTGAATGAACTAGTCCTTTGTTTTGTAATCGAAACTAAGGAATGGTTTTTCAATAATTGTATTCATTCACTCTTAAAACCATAGTTAATGTGCATTTGAATGAAACCCTGGTTATAACTTAAAAGAACATTTCAAATTTGGAGTTTTATTTTCTTCAGTCATTTTCATGCATCTCATGCCATTTAAGAAATACATGACAGGATTTGCAACAGCTTTTGTACGTACAAAATGGAGACTGACATCTTTTTTTATTGTTAATACTTAAAATGTCATGGTATAAACGTAAATGTACAGGAACAATAGGAAGTGTGTTTCGGCGTTGAGTTATTCGCTTTAATTGTACGTTCTATAGCTTTACCACATTCGCTTGTTAATAATGAGCTACTATCCTGAAAACACTTTCATTAATTTAGCTAATATTTCATACGTAAATAAATATTCATTAAAATGTAATTATTTAATTTTATATTGTGCATTTTCACGTACTACAATATAATTCGTCAAACGGTGCACTTTTCATCGTCGAATGAATGACCTTCCATCTGAGAGCGGCCATTGCCCTTTTTCCCCCTTTTATCCCGCCAGCATATTGTGCTCCCACCGATCCTCCTCCCCTCAATCGAAGGCATTTTCTGCGCGCCACTTATGGATCTTTTGAGATTCTTTTTTCGTCATTCCTAATTTCCCATGCATTTGCACTAATCCATCTCTTGTTTTGACCTTTGATCTCCTTTTTCATTATGCCTACAAATGTAAGAGTGATTTTTCGTCAAGTGAAACATTAGATTAACAAGATTAACAATGGACACACTATAAGTTAATAGTTTCCCTTCTCGTTGTCTGTCATTGTAACAGATGCATTATCATAGACTAATGATTGTTAGATGAACATTAAGAATGAAGTTACGTAGATACACAATACGTATCCCAACGCGTTACGTCTGGTCCATTTCGGAACTGCAATAGCTCAATCTTCTACTACCTCCTCCTCCGACCTTTCATTATTCATTATTCGTAGTAGAATGTTCTATGGTAATATGATCATTTTCCAGCTGCCATCTGTTTCCTAGTACTTACCCATTCATTAGCTTCTTCATCTCTTACTTTATGATTAATGTCTGATCAATCCTCAATCTTCCTATATGTGTCTCACGTATATGTCAGTATCTGTCTTTTCTCACCTCTTCGCCATTACAACTCGTCCTACCCCAGCCCTTTCATCGACGTAGAAAAACACTGAAACCGTAGCGGTGCCTCCACCAACAGGAGAAGCATCAGACGACGCAAGACCTGGGAGCTCGCTGCACCGGCGGCGAGGCCGGGCGGGCGGGACGCCGGGAGCAGAAAGGCGGGGGGGGGGGGGGGGGGGGGGCGAGGGAGGCGGACTGCGCGACGGCGCGCGACACTCGCGCCGTTATCTGACGCCGCCACCACCGGCGTGCGAGCGCGCGCGCCACCACCGTCGGGAGTGGGGGCGGCGGCGGCGGCGGCGGCGTCTCGCTTCGACGGCGGCGGCGACGGCGCGCCGGAGGGCGGCGTGAGGGGGCGGGGCTCTCTCGGATTTAATAACCGCCACACTACGCTTATCACCGAGGGCGCCGCCGGCGGTGGCGGCCTCTTATCTGCAGGGCCGCTCCGCTCCTCGCCGCATCGCTCCGCGCCGCACCGCGCCGCGCCGCGCGCCAGACGCGCAGGCGAGCGAGCGAGCGCTTTTGCTCGACGCCGCCCGCCCGCCCGCCTGCCCGCGCGCTCTGTCGGAGATACGCTCACTGCTCTTGCTTTGTCTCCTGCGGAGCCGCCGCCGTCTCCTCCCCCCCCTCGCCGCCCGCGCTCGCTGGCGTCACAAACACGCGCTTGCCGCCGCCGTTGCCGCCACCGGAGCCGCCTCCGTATTGCACCGCTTCGTTCTGTTCCGCCCCGTCCCGCCCACTCCCGCCGTTCCGCCCACCGCTGCTCGGCGCTAAGTTTTTAATTTCTGCTCGTTCCCGGCCAAGACTTCGTCGGCGTGGCGAATGCGGGGCAAGGCGCCGTGCCCTGGGTTGGAGGAGAAGGTGGTGTTGGCGGAGTTGGATGCCATTGCGGTGAGGGCAGGGTTGTAGTGGAAATGACGTATTAAGGATTCTGTGATGGCGACGGCGGTGGTAATGAGTCTTTGTTGGTTATGTTTGCGACATGCTTGGCGGGGGATTCTGGGTGCAATGGTGGAGGAAGAGAGTAGATAAGATGATGGCTACGGAGTAAGTATGGTTTGTGGCGGAGTGTTGGCGTTCGCGTTTCCCGAGACCGAGTCTGAAAAAGAGGCTAATGATGATGTGCGCACGTCAGGATTTTAAAAGTTGTAATTGAAGAGGGATGTTGATGGAGGTAGCTACATCGCAGCTGGTGGATGAGAGACGACCTTCAAACAAGTTTCACGGTCTTAGCTATTTTCATTCTCCAGCCATCTTTGCCATCACCTCCTCCTCCACTTCCACCACCACCACCACCACTTCCACCACCACCACCACCCACCACCACCACTTCCACCACCACCACTTCCACCACCACCACCACCACCACCACTACCACCACTTCCACCACCACCACCACAACCACCACCACCACCACCACCACCACCACCACAACTACCACCACAACCACTTCAAGTGCCTTGTGTGTGAACCCAGCGCGACCATTGCCTTCAGAACCATCGCTTCCACCGCCTCCATAACACCATTTTCAACTCCTCCCCCTTCCCTATCTCCTTTGCCTTGCCTCTTCAACTCCCGCGCCGCCCCTTCACAAACTTCAGCTTCGTCACATCCTGCACCAGCAACTCCACTACATCTAGCATTTTCCTACCACCTTGGTTACAACCACTTCCAGGTGTCTGGGCCGCTGCTGTTTCCTCTGCCACATTGAACAACCACCTCTCGCGTCTCAACTGCCTCCATCTTCGCCTTTACCCCACCTCCATCTTCTCCACCGCCTTTGCCATTTCTCTCGCATCCGCCGTGCGCGCTCCACCTCCTGCTGTCGGCGTCGCCGCGCCTTCGCTCCGGGTTTACGAGCTGCCGGGAACAATCCTTTTTAATCGACAGAGTGCTTTTCGTCGTCACGCTTCGCGGAGGAGTAATGCGCGCGCGGGCTCCTCGGCGACTTCTTTGACGCGGCGCGGCGCTGGGCGTCGTGACCGGCGGGCGTGCGACGCGACGCGTCCTGACACGCCACTCGTGCGACGCGACTGGGCATGACGCGAGGCAACGCTTTATGACACGATAGGACACAAACCTTCGAGACACGACACGTTGCGACATGACATGACACGTCCCGAAGCAACGCGACACGTCACGGTCCAAAGCGACGCGATGCGACGCGACGCCACGCCACGCGACGCGACGTGACGCGACGTGACGTGACGCGACGTGACGCGACGTGACGCGACGCGACGGAACGCGACACGATGCGACACAACACGACACGTCAAGTAAGATGCTTGATATCCACGGAAAGGGTACGGGTGCATTACGAAGGGACTAGTTGGAAAGCATCCCCCGACAGAAGAGTGCATTCTGGCAATCATTTGAAGACATTTTGAAAGCGCACCTGTACGTTGCTGGTGAAAGGCATTGTAACACACGATGCAATTGTATACAAGACAACGTGAAAGTCTTGATTGTAATGTGGTTGGAAGAATATTAAAATAATTACTCTACTAAAATAATGTATATGTATCCTAAACGTGTACTTCTACATCTGTTCGTACAGGCTAGAGGATATAGGGGTCAGGCAGAGAAAATCATTGACCCTTCTATTCCCCGTTATTAGCGGCATTATCACAGGAATGAATCAATATTAATCAAAACATTTGCGATGTATCAAGTAGACATCCTCTTTATCTCTCATTATTATTATTATTATTATTATTATTATTATTATTATTATTATTATTATTATTTGGTTAAACTTCATCTTTACTGTTAATATGTATTTATAATCCTAGTTAGGCCAAAACTGGTTGTTAAATAAACGACATAAGTCTTGGGAAACAAGTTTTTAAATAAGTTTATTTCTTGGGAAAATGTCCATTTAGGCAGGTATTCATAAATGCAGGATGTCCGGATGTAAATACATTACAGGAAGAGGTTGAGCGGTGCCTGTTTACAAAGAGATGTCCAACCCGATAGGCCCCTCTGTACTACAATTTGTAGAGCACTCTTCGAACCGTGTTCACGAAAGACGAGCGCGTTAGCCAATTGTCTGCCCTCCAAGTAAATCACATCTGCCGTCGTGTTCAGCGGCCAGGCGGAACGCCACCACGCGCCTCGCCGGCCTCTCGGAGCGCGTCTGGGCACGCTGGTGGCCACGGGGGCGTTCGCACGGCAAACATAATAACAGCGGCGACGTGCGGGAGCTAGCGGCTGCTGAAAAAGAAACAAAAAAAAACTAAGCGGCTATAATTAACAATTACTAGCGTCGTATATCGCAGTTAGGTGTTGTAGGAGGACCCGGGCCGGCGCGGTGCGCGGATTTTTTCCGCTAAGCTTATTAAGGCGTGCGGCCCGGTCGGTCGTAAAGGGCCGCCAACACTGTCGTGCCGCCCCCGCCGCCGGGGCTCGATTTTTACGAGGGCGCGCCGCTGCCGCCGCCGGGCCGTGACGTCACATCCGCCGCGGGCGCGCTCGACCGCGACGCCCGAGCGTTGTCGGGACAATAGCGGCGGCAGCGGCGGCGGTGGAGGAGAAGACGCGGCGGCGGCGGGCGGCGAAGAGCAGCTGTCGGCTGGCCTGTCGCCGCGGGCGAATTGCAAACAGTGTCGCCCTGAGACGACGAGGTACAGTGGGTACGCCGCTTTGTCCACGGCTCAGCTCCCGAGTCTTTCTTTTTTTTATTTGTATTTTTTTTCTTTCGTGAAGGGAATTTTCCTTTTAGCTGGTTTCTTGACGTGTGTGTTTAGCTGGAAAAGGTGTGTGTCTGATATTGGAAGGCGTGCTTGGGAGTTTTCTTTTATATTTCATGTTCATACATTCTTTCTCTTCGAAACACTGTCTGTTCTTTTTGTGTGCTATTAGTACTTTTTGTTTTCCCTCCAGAGGCGACATTTTGGAAGCTGAAATATAAGGATTTTACAAAGTTTCACGACAATTCTGTTAAATTAATATATTATATTTTCATCACAAGACCATTATTCAATTAATTACTGTTCCTATTTTATTTAATAATAATTTCACCGTATTCTTGTTTTTTTAGGGTAATTTACGTTGTTATTTTGTCATAATATCGCTTCTTTTAGCGGCATATGAGAGCAAGTAAATTTCTTGGGTTTCCAGAAGCTATTGTGTGAAGGATGTTGAATCTCTCTTCTTTGGAAAAGTGAATGGTGCGTCCTTTATAAAATTCCATTGTGGTGAGTTTGCATTTCAAAGAGAAACATAATGGGATTCTGGAAAATTCTTTCGTTGGCACTGGTTTGAATGATGATGCGTAAATTCAATGGAGCTGACTTTTCGAAATATTTGATATAATTGCACTGGATTCAAGGAGGCATATCGTGCAGATTTTATAGAGGACATCCTTTTTTTATACAAAATATATCGTTATCTCTGTTTTTTTAATATGTCAATATACGTTTAGTCCTAATATGAAGAATGGGAAATAGTGGTCATGGCGTTGTATTTCAAAATTATCTCGGTAATAAATTGGATGGACAATGTTCTTCGTCTTTAATTTAAGAAAAACGTACAATACACCACACACAAAAAAAGTCATGGAAACCAATACAGTAGGGCAAACACAATAGATTCGTCTTAAAGCAGTGTACTGAATTTATTCTAATACTAATTAATAATTGTTTTATTGATATTATTTTTCCTTCCTACATCGGCCTCCATTAGAGAAGAGGTGCAAATAGGAATGCCCTACTACGCGGTGATATGTTGTTCCAAACATGTTTGTTCCGGTGACCCACATAGACAAGGCTCCGCGTCTTGCGAGAAGACCTCGGAAGCGGAATTTAATATCGCACACTGGCACCATGTCACGTTCGCGCAAACCTCATCTGTTGCTTTCAAGTTTCGACTGTCAGGACATGCAGTTATCCTTTTTCTACATCGCTGTTAAAACCTAGATTATTTCAACGTGAACTTGCTTGTTTTAGAAGAACAGTTTCATCTTTGTATTCGCCAGAGGGCGATCGATTGTAAAGGCTCTTTGGAAAGTGATTTTTGCCGTTTCCCTGCAGTCAAATTAGCATATCAGTTATTTTTGTTTTTGCAAATTGTAAAAGTGATTAGGAAATTGCAATATACCTAACCTCTTAGATTTGCTTTATAAATTCTTTTGTTTCTTCGCTCTCTCTTTACGTCTCTTCCTTGCTCCAAGCTTTTTTACGTTCTCTCGTCTATCAAAGCTTAATTTTAAGCTTTGATTATTATTATTGCTATTAATTATAAGCTTTCTTTCTGCCATTTCTGCATATCCTCCGCGTTGCTTGCACGTGCTCATCTGGATTCCATTAATCTTGGACACAATCGTTCCGTGTCTACCTGTGCCTGATCGCTATCGTGCTGTCATCGCCCCTTTGTCGCCTGTCGCCGCCGCAGCCTCGCCACCGCAGGGCGTTCCGCGAAGGAGCGGGGCAGGAGGGGGGAGGGAGGAGGGGAGTGGTTTCCCGCGAGTGGGCTGGCGTAGCCGCAGAATCTCCACGCGCCTCGCTGATGACTTACTTCGCCGCACCGCTCTGCAGGCTCGGCGTGTCTTCTGCCGTCAGTTGCGGTCGCCCAGGCGAGGTGACGTCATTGCGTCTCGCCACAGACGGGTGGTCCGTGCCGCATAAAGCGGAAGGACAATTTTTGGAGGCGTCACGTTTGAACTTAGTGGTCGCATGGTAATGGGGGAGAGGAGGTGGATCCCAGCGTTTCTTCCAACTCTTTCTTTGGCTCTGTAAAAATTTAATTGTTTAGGACTTTTAATCCTTCTGTACTTTAGTGGTAGTTTCGTCTTTCAGCGTTTATCGGATGTTTACGAAAAAAATCGAAACCGTCACCATCGTTTCTTAGAAACTGCGGCGTTTGCTTGCAGCCCATAAAACGCTGCCTTCTTATTTTAGTAATATCTGTCGGTTTTAATAATATTGTGCGATCAGAGCAACGTAGTGATTGTCGAACAAGCTCTTCAAAAATGGACCGAGGTATCCGTGTCCCCGCTGAATGGATCGCAAATATAGGAAGTGTTCAATATTTATGTATGCTATACCTATAAAGTCATCATAGGATATCGCCGAAATTACATTAGTACGCGCCCCTTAAGAGGCCTCCACACTCTCGGAAAAGTGACAGTTTTGCTTGTTTCATGCTTTTCCTCTCCGAGCAAAACCACACATATGTGGGCTCAAACCAGCGGATCATAGAAAGCATAGCGGGTCATAGAAAAATCACAAACGAAATCCATGGGCTCCTAATTTTCTTCGGCATAAATGTTCGTGGTTGTGCTTATTCTGAGAGTCTGTGTGCATAGTTATGTTCGGAGTACTGTGCCCTATGGGTAGGCCGTCCCCGTCACAAAAGCAAAGCAACCGCATGCCAAATGCATGGTAGCAATGGTTGGGCCGGGGGGTGGGGAAGAGTGACGCGGAGCAAAGGTCAGGTCACTCCTGAGCGGAGAACACGCGACGCAGTGAAACCGGTCACAAAAAACAGTGAGCGCCATACGGTTAAACACAACGGCGCAAACATGCCTGGCTCGTGAGGATAGCGTTACAAGCTTAGTTTCTTTTCCAACTTCTCGGCTTGTGCATGTGAATTCACTCCGTGACATTATAATAGTACGAATTTTTCCATAGTTCGATGCTAGCGACTGTAGGTTGAGATTTTGTTGGCTTACACGCTGCTGTCTACCACTAGAAATAACTAAGTTAAAAAGTATAAAACAATAAGTTTAAAAGTATACGAATGAAATCTCTAAATGTTTAAAAATTGAATTTACTCTTTCGTAAAGTGTGACTAACTTCCAAATATCAAGATTAGTACAACCCATTATGTTTTCTTGTTTTTTTTTAAATGTTGAAATTATTAGTATAAGTTGAATATGTTATTTATTTATTTCAAGATTCTGAACCGTCACTTACAATGCATTTTAACTTATGCTATCGAAAAAATGGTTATAGTAAATTAAGTGATGCATGGTATCCATTTCAGTCGGGAATACTTCGTAGTATCTCTTTTGTTGTACAATAATAGTATGTGTGTTGTGTCTGCTAAGCGCCGTAAACGTGTTAATTGAGAGAGAAAGACTCGCGTTTCACCTTGACTAGCTCCAGAGACGTGTAAACCGGCTCGTGTACCGCAACGGGTTCTGTCTCACGCTCATTTCCTTTATGATCTCACCTTCCAAGAGCGCGTTTCTTCCTCGTCCAACACACTGCGACGTTTCACCCGGTGCACAGTTTCACCTCCCGGAACCTTCGAACCGTCTGTTACTCACTGTTGACGTTCCTGCGGAAAGAATCATTCTCTTCATTCTACGAACGGCGGGCCGCGCCGGTGAGCGTCAGCGGGCCGTACGCCTGGATTTCAAACGGTATGCTGTGGTGGGTCACGGGTAAACCGAAGACGTTCCGCGAGAAAATAAAAACAAAACTCCTTGTTAGTAATCATAGAGTATTTTTTATTTTTATGTTGGTAAGACTGGAAAACTGATCCAACAATGCCATCTTTGGCGAGTGTCTTTTTGTTCCGAGTTCAGATGGAGCTCAGTAGTCAAGTACATTTCAATGTAAAAACATCTAGCAATAAAGATCAAAATGTTTAAGCAAAAGGCAGTGTTGAATTTCATTTCAAGACATCATCATTAACACTCGTAATAATTTAAATGGCAATTAGTTTGTTCAAACAAACAAGAAAAAAAATTCTAAGTTCAAAATGAAACCTATTTTAATGTTGATTAATTCGCCGGTCAAGATGGCCGAGGTCGTTGGGGCAGTAGTACCGTAGCGGTCACGGGTTCGAGTCCCGACTCGGGCATGGGTGTATGTGTGTATGTCTATATGTGTGTGCCATCGTTCCATCCTTCTCTATCATCATCATTATCTCATCGCCGGACTCCCAGGGCTAACAACCTTGGGGGACAAAAATCGGGATTCCGATTACTGATCCCCCCATGATACCTGCTGAAGCAGTATGCCCGCGAGGTCCGAGTAGGCATACACGCGAAAAATATAAATTCGTTGTTACTTAAGTAATACTCAAAACAAGAATTGCCACCTGAAGCTGCTCATTAATTTTAGTTCTTAACGTTTTAAATCATGACTAAAATTTATATTGCTTTATTTTTTATATATCTTACCGACAGATAAAAGGAAGAAAATATTTAAAATATATAAAATATAAATTTTTCTACTTCAGTAATAGCTTTGTCTCATTTAATTACATTTTTGACACAAAATTCGTCTTTTTTTATTGTAGGTATATTTATTTTAAAATAAGTATGCGTGAGATAATTTAAGCATGCCCAGAGATTTGCCTTCAGCGGTTCAGCGTATCGCTGGTTGAAAAGCTTTGTGAATTGCGTGCGTGCGAAGGAACGCGCGGTCGCTCCGACGCGCCACTTTGCGCCGCTGCGAGCCAAACGGCGGGCGCGGCGCGGCGCGGCGGCGTAAACATCGACGCGCCCCGGCTAGCGTGAAATGCGTGCCGAGGGTCGCCGACTGGCCACGCGAAGCGCGCCAGCCCACAGGCTGCCGATGGCCCAGGGCCCGATGAATGGCGTCAGGTGGTTGCGCGCCTGACCAAATCTCTTGGGGCTCTCCTGCTAACAACGAATGGGGGGGGAGGGGGGCAAGATATGCAGCACCGGTAACAGAGAAACCTTCCGGCTATTTTAAATCTATTTTCGTGAACGTGTGATTGCTGGAGCTACTGTCCCAACCCATTCACGTATTGTATGTATGTGTTTAAAATAATTATGAATATAAGCTAAACATATGTAGTTTAAAATTGAATGACGAATTTTGTAATTGCGATCGGAGAAACTTCAGGTATGGAGTGATTGTCTACTTACATTTTGTTTCAGAAAAACAAAAAACAGTCTAGAATAACCAGACAAATGTGTGAAACGTTGTTCATAGTATCATGGACATAATGATTTTTCATATCACACCTTTTTTTATACCTTTCGTTACATTCCACGGTATAAATCGTGACTCTCAGTTCGATATCTGTGCGAAAATAATTCTATTGTGAATTAACTACTTTTTATTATTGGAGCACAGAATCTTATATTCCAGTTTACTTTTTCTCCCTGTACTGTACCCATCTCTCTGTTTTTCTTGCTTTTCCCGTTTTTCTCTCCTTCTCTAACTACTTCACTCTTTCCCGATCTGATTTTAAAATTGCGTTAATTCACTGTAAAATATTTTCCTTGCCATAAGACACGCAAAATGTGCAATTAATGCTGCTTAATGTGAAGACCCTTCATGTTGAGCAAATACGATCAACGATGGCAATGAACTCACAGTTGTACTCGCGCTGTTCAAGGCCCTTGAAACCGCGAGCGTTATTCGGGCGACAGCAGCCGCGTTGGCGTCGCCGGGAAGTGCGTGCCGCGGCCGCGAGCGTTGGCGGCCCGCCGACACCTAAAAATACGTGCCACGTTCCACGGCGCGGGCGGAACGGCCCCGCAACGGCGCCCATCTCCCCTCTGCTTCGTCCTCCCCTTCCAACTCATTCTCGACGACGTCTCCTCCCCGCTCCACCCGCGCCGACCCTCACCTCCATCCCACTCCGTCCGATGACATTCCCGCTACCGCTCTCAGACCGCCTCCATCGCAATCCCCGCTCCATCTTTGGTTTCGTTGCTCTCCTGCCCGACCTCCACCCCGCTTCACTCACCCCGCCATCGCGCCGCCCTGCCACCCCATCTCACCACCGTGCCGACCCTTGTCTCCATCGCGCTCTATTCGATGACCGCCGCCCCTCCCACGCCGTTCCTATCCCCGCCTTACCTCCGCCTCGCCGCTCCCCGACCCCGCCTCCAGCCCACGCCACCCGCCCCACCCCAACACCCGCACCTCCATCCCGCTCCGTACGATGACCGTCCCACCACTGCCTCCGTACCCAGCCTCACCTCTCCTTCTCTGTACCTCTCCTCCCGCATTACTCTTGCCCATTCGACAACGGAAGCAGCCGTTGCATACCGCTTCGTGACTGGATTCTCTTCCGAGATGTTTCGGCAGAATCTCTTTTCCCTCCATACTTCCATACGGGATATTTTATGGTTTGAAATACAATTTTACCTCGCAAAAATAATAATTACTTTTATTATATATATATATTTTATGAAGTGAAATATTCATAATGTAAAAAACGTAAACTTATTAAGACGACTTCAAAGTACAGAATCGTTTGAACGTAATAGTGTCTTGTATGCAACATTTCTTGATAGAAAACAGAGAAGTCATTTGAAAACTTCTTGAAAAACAAATTCTTTGTTAGCTCTGTCATTTTATTAATGTTTAGGTATTTGAGCTATCAAGAGTCCAAGAGTTATAAAAAAAGGTTATTGAGAAAAACCTAATGTTTCTATAATTTAGAACAAGTAACAAGTGGCTCGTCTTTTTGCTCCGCTTTTCCTCTCTTCGACGAGGACGACCAAATTACTTTTCCTATCCGTCCCTGCGTGAAGATGTAACGCTTTGGCGGCGGCGTGTCCCGCTGGCCGTGTTCGCCGTCGGGCAGCGTTGCGTGCCTGCCTCCTTCGCGTGTCGAATCGCCGAGCCGTGCAGAGCAGAGCGGAGCGGAGAGGAGCGGAACAAGGAGACGGGAAACGGGGCGGGGCGATGCGGGGTGGAGCGGGGCGAAGCGGGACGGAGCGGGGCGGAGTGAGGCGGAGCGGGGCGTCGAGAGGCGAGTCAGCGGCAGCTGCACCGAAAGTTGTCGCCCGCAGCGATGAGCGGGTACGCGGCGAAGCGGGGCCAGGAGGCAGCTCCCGCGAAGACGTCGGCGACTGTGCGGCTGGATGATGGCAACGGAGCGTTGATTCTGAATCGTCTTGAAGGTTGTTTTTTTTCTCTGCGTGCCCCGCCGCGAAGGCGCGCTCCACAGTTCGAGTTGGACCCGCGAGGAGCGCCGCGGTCGCCTTTGACGCCGCGCGTTAACCCTCCGCCGCCGCCGTCGCCTTTGTGGCCGCCGCCCCGCCTCGTCCCCGCCGCCTTCGCCGCTCCCGTGGGGCCCACTGCCGCGAGAGCGCCCTGAATGATTCAGACCGCTCGGAAAAGCCGGAAGGCGGGCCCCACCGCCGCCGCAGCCTCTGTTGCCGTCGTTGCGTCCGGCCATGCCAGCAGATCTACACCGTCCTTACCTCCCTCGCTGTTCTCTGCCCTTACCAACTTTGCCTTCCCCTTCCTTTTCACTGCCTTCGCTATCTTCACTGTTCTCTCTTTTGCCGCTCCTGTCGTTTCCGTTGGAGTTGCCTTCTCCACCTCTCCTCCCACCTAGCGTTGGTCATTATAGGTGTCACCGGCTTTCAAATTAATTCTTCAAGCCTATACTTCGATTAAAACAGTGTCCCTTCCAGATCACAAGCTGAAAGGAAGGGGGACATTGTCATTCAATCGGGAGCTTCAATACCAAAAAAGCGAATCGAACCATGCGATTAGATGACAAGTGTTCGGCATTTCTGCCAGCTCATGACCTTGAAGGGATATTCTGTTTTAATCAGAGTATAGAAGGTGCATTCGTCACAAAACAGAGAAACGAATTTAAGATTTGTAGGTCAACAAAAACGATCTTATGCCTCTGAATGCGAAGTTTTTGCCGTCTCGTTTTCATTTCGTTTTTCCTTTTCCCACTTCCCTCCCGAGTCACTCTGTCTCCGCCTTCACCACAGCTCCCTCTGGCCGTGCTGTGATGAGCGAGTGGCCCAGCTGCAGCAGCAGCGTTCGTCAGAAGCCGCTTCTTTATCTGTCGCCCCGCCCCCTCCCCCTCCCCTCCCACTGGCCCTACCTCCGCCCCTCTCCTCCCGTGACATCCGCGCCACGCGCCCTCTGTCCGTCGCTGCTCTGAATGGATGCGGAGGCTTCTTTCCGCGCCCCCGCCGCCGCCGTCGCCGCCTCCGCCGCCGCACATGCGCGCGCGCCGCGCCGCTGCCTGTCAGTGCGGTTGCCGGATTCAAGGATTCGCTGCCAGTCGCGTGCCGCCTTGGAAATTCGTGGAACTGCGGGCGGCCTTTCGCAGCTGCTCGTTGGTGGCAGGCCTTTGAGAAATCGCGCTAGGCGCTGTCAAGCAGCTGATTTCTGGGTGCGAGATGTGGACTGCATGTTTGGACTAGCGTTCGTCGACTTTGAAGAGTTATAAATAAGTCATCATTTGCAGTGATTTCGCGGGCATACGATGAAGTTCGGGTAGGAGATGACGCGTAAGGATTCATTTCAGTCCGAAAAGAACTCCCAAGGCCAATGAATTAGCTTCTGTAAATAATGAAAGATTACAAACATTCCATTGTTTTATCTAAAAGTATTGGCCCTGTTGAAATGTATTTTCGTTAACAGATAAACTGCACATTGGAAATATCCTTAAGCTGGGACTTTGCGTAGAGCCATAACATATAATATGATCGGTAGACTTTTAATAGCATTGTCATAAACAATACCCTTCGTTGAATGTAATGGTAATGAAAATAATAATAATAATAATAATAATAATAATAATAATAATAATAATAATAATAATAATAATAAATTTTACACCATCAAAATTTTGTACTTGGCGAGTTCCCTTGCATTTTTATATTTCTAATTCCATTGCACTATGAAGGTAGTAGTTTACTAGGTTTTGAAAATTTTCCCTAGTTGACTCAACAGTATTTGTCCTATTAGTATATTGTTTAAAATGTACTTGATCAATATTTCTGCAGCTAAATTTTCCAATGCATAGAAAACTAAGTGTTTTTGGTCAGTTTCCGACCGTATGAATCAAGTGAAGCAAAACCTTTGGAAAACGGCGTTATTCGGCGCGTGAACGGAATTACTTTGCCGAGCCCTTTCCTCTCGCCCCCAGAGGACCCCGTCCGGCGCCTTGCGGGACGCCCTAAGCCGAGGCACCGGCCTGCGGAGGCGCGGGCGCGCGCGCGCCGGTCAAACATTCATGCAGCGCTGCGGACGCGCTGCCGCAGCCCAGTCCAACCTACCCTTCCCCTGCCCCCCGCCCCGCCCCGCCCCGCATCACCCCATCTCGCACTGCCCTCCGCGCTCTCTCCGCCCCGCTGGGCCTCACCCCACCTCACCCCGCCTCTACCCCGCTCCACCCGCCCCTTCCCTTCCTCTCCATCCCTCCCCCTCTCCTCCTCTCCCCCTCTCCTCCTCTCCCCCTCTCCTCCTCTCCCCCACCCTCCTCACCCCGCTGCGCCCCTCCCCTCCCGACAGCCCGCAATACGTCTGAGTGGCGGCGCGAGTGTTGCGCGCGCCACGCCTCCAGTGTTGCGAGGCAGGCAGATGCGGAGGGCCAGGAATTTTGGCGGAGATGAAGAAACATATCCACTCCAGCGGTATTGTTTTCGTTTCAGGTGGTCGGAGGCTTCCAACTGGCTTCGTACGGGACGTATGATATCTCCCAGCACTTCTAGGTGTATTGTGACCTTAAAGAATTTAACGTATCCATTTCTTTTGCTAGTACATGAAGATGTGTACAGGTCCTACATTATTTCCTTCTTAAGTCAATATTTAGGTGTACGGGATTTAACAGGTCTAATGAGAGAATCTTACTTTTATGGTTAAAAAAACTACCCATTACGCAATACCGCACTGAGCACTGTACTGCCTGCCTTACAAATGGCATTGTTTTCAAAGTATTTCTTTCGTGAGAATCGTATTAGAGACCATGTGTGTGACGGTTGTGAAAGATCCTGTTTTTTTTATCTACAAAACAAAAATTCCAACGATCCGAGTGATGCTTAATTGTCTCAAAAAAGGGGATTAACAAGTTGACCTGTAATTCGATCTACACTGATGGAAGTTTTCGTCCATGAAATTTCTCAATATTGGAGTTATATCGAATGTTTTCCCGTAGTAACACACTGCAAATATATTTATCCAATAGCAATCATTTTAATGCTTACAAAATCCATTTAACTGATTCTGAAATTTACTAGTAATTTACCTAGTAAATTTGGATCACTGACTCGCACAAATAGAAGCGAAGGCAAATACGATTGAATATCAGCTCAACTGTGAGATTAAAACTTAAGTATTAATTTATTGCAGCGGTAAAAAGTACTTTTTTTAGAGGTAAGTTTGCGTCGAGTACTAAGTTTTCTGAAAGAATTAATGGCTTTAATCCGGCTTTCTGTAGAAGGAGAAATGCTTTCCCGTATGAATGTAGTAGTGAAGTAATGCGGCTGTTGTGTACATTTACGACAGTTCACACTTTGTTAGGGTGGTTTATTACTGACGTCATGCAAGGCTCATTCCTGAAGAGCTTCGTGTACTGGGCGTTTATTACGAAACTTTCGTTTATAAATAAGTTCTTGTTCTTCCTCGAATTTCTCTCCTATGCCCTTCATCTGCGTCTTCATAAACTATTAATAAAAGTAGTGGGAATAATGTTAATCTTGCACGGGGTCGAAAGAATCTCTATGTAATACAATCTCAGTTTTCGGTTAATGTAGTATGCTGTCCAGTTTTTTTCTTTCTTTATAAAACAAGTCCTTAATTTATAGTGTGTTTTTGTTTTGTTTTAGAAACACTATTTGTCTTTCAGTTATCGTGTATTTTGTAGGAGTAAAATGTGGTAGCAAGTGGTTCTTGGTACAATGATTGCTTGTAGAACTTCCTTAAAGTCTATCCGCTTTAACTTTGTATTACTTGCCATATCTCCAAAATATACGTATGAAAAGAATGATTGATACTTTAATTACAGGAACAATGCAGCGAGTGTAAAGATAAAGACCGTCAAACGTGACATATCTGTTACGTGTAGAAGCAGGCCTCGGTTTATTGCTAGCACGTTCATGCTTAAACCGCCAACTCCCTTCACGGGTACAAAAACAAATACAATGAATTAGAAAATGTCATTACTCTGGAACTTTGAGGCGTACATTTAATTTGACCCGCGCCGTTTATTTCTTGCGGCAGTCACTCATTGTCCGACGATGGGAGCAAGTTTTTATGCCTCATTGCAGTTTATGTGTGGAGTCACTTTGATGAGTTTCGAGCGTCGGAAGCTATTAGCGCGGTCCTGGAACTCGCGCGTTGTGTAACGATCGCGATTCTCGTATTCATAAGCGTATCACTCTCCCGTGAGCTCTCCGGGGAAAAAAAAAAAGAGAGAGAGAGAGAGAGAGAGAGAGAACGTCCCGGAGGACGTCGTAAACTGCAACGAGCCGCAGCGACGGGAAGTTCATTTGCGTCGGAGCGACGCGATTCGACGCCCGGGAAGGGAGTTCTGAGCTGCGGAGGTTGGTTAATAAATCGGCGACCTATCTGTGAGAGAGGAGTGTTAGGAAGGTGATTGTTTTGGCTAATCACAAACACCCAAACTGCAATACCTGCCAACTTGTAAGACGAACCGGCAGTATCTACGGTTGCGTGATACCAGGAGCAACAGTATCGTAGCATGGCGACACTTCCAACTGCAACTAATTATCCACAAATTCTCGTTCAAACGCCAGAAGATGAGAGGGTTGGTTGGCAGGTACCAGCACGGTGTTGTTGCCGGCAAGTGTCGTTGCCGTCCGTGAGTTGCTACCGGTGCAGCACTGATTCGCAGATTTGTGCGTGGGAGTAGGAGTGAGCCTCTTGTGAAAACGGACAATTGATAAACTCTTCGAAATTTGTAGACCAAGTCTTTTAAATAGCGCAGTTGTACATTAGTACTCTTTGTACTAATTTGAGATTAGATGATGCGTGTGATTACTGGAATGAACCGAGAACGCCATCAACCTTCTATAATATACAAGGTGGTTCAAATATGACCGGGACTGATTTTTTTTCAAATACCCCGACATACGCATTAACTGCGCCGCCTGGAGAGAATCTAGCCACAACCGCCCACCTCCCTCCTTTGCAGGTTAGAACCTGTTCAGTCGCGTCTGGGTCTTGCTAGAACGATGAGTGAACAAAAGGTGCCGCGGTGCGTGGAACAACGCATTATCATCAAATTACTCGTTGGAGAAAACGTTCAACCGTCGGAAATTTTGCAGAGACTCAAAAAACAGTACAGGGAAGAGTGCCTCTCACGGACCCGTGTGTTTGAATGGTGTAAGTGTTTCAGAGAGGGACGAGAGCGCGTTGAGAATGAACCTCATAATCGTCGGCCGCGAACATCCATAACCCCAACAAACATTGATCGTGTTAATGCGGTTATTTGTGAGAACAGGCGCATCACTATCAAAGAAGTTGCATCAGTAATTGACATCAGTGTGGGTAGTGTGGAAGACATGATAAAAAAACACCTAAAATATAGAAAAGTGAATGCTAGGTGGGTTCCACGCACTTTGACGGACGAGAACAAATTGATGCGCATGCAAGCTGCCAGTGTTCTTCTAATGCGGTTTGAAAATGAAGGAGATGCATTTTTGAAGTCCATTGTAACCACTGATGAAACGTGGGTTCACTATTTTATTCCTGAGTCCCAGCAGGCATCACGTGAATGGCGACACGCCTCTTCTCCAAAACCCAGGAGAGCGCGGAAGATCCATTCGGCGGGAAAAGTGATGGCAACATTTTTTTGGGACTGGATGGGTGTTATCCATGTAGACTTTCTTACAGAAGCTAACACCATCAATGCAGCTTATTATTCAGCACTTTTGGAAACAGAAATCAAAGAAAAGATCCGATCCAAACGGAAGAGAGGTGGGAAACGGGTAGCATTCCTTCAAGACAATGCACGGCCTCATACTGCTAAAACAACCATGGCAACCATCAGCAAATTGAAGTGGGACCTTCTACCACATCCGCCGTATAGTCCAGATTTAGCCCCAAGTGATTTTTACCTTTTTGGACAGCTTAAATCACATTTGCAAGGCATGCGATTTGCGGATAATGACGCAGTCATCCACAGTGTTCGGGAGTGGATATGCCGACAACCAAAAGACTTTTATGAAAAGGGCATTAGGATGCTCCCAGGACGTTAGAAAAAATGTATAGAATCTGGAGGGGAGTACTTTGAAGAATGACATGTACAAATAAATTTTTGCTAATAAAGTATTTCGTAAAAAAAATCAGTCCCGGTCATATTTGAACCACCTTGTATTTCTGTACTGCATTCCATGCTTACACATCTTAAAAATGTCAGTGGTGTAGGTATTGTGGTTTTTTCTTTTTTAGAAAATAGTGTGAGTGAAAAATGTATTTCATTATTCTGTCTGTTCAGTAATGATTGTCGAAAATGGAAGTGGCCAATACTTTATTAAAACAGAAAAATGCTTGAGGGGAAGAAATATAAGAGTACGAGGGTAATTGTAATCTGCTGAGAAGCGCGCTGAAAATTATTTCTATTAGTTGTTTTCTGTCATAAATTCCGCGTCGTTGAATTGCAAACGTCAAAGGAGTCTATTAACCATTTCATAAAGTACCGGTTCTGTCAGGACAAAATGTGGCCAGGAAGAAGACGAACGCGGAACAGTACAATGATTTATCCACGATTGTGTAGATGACAAAGTAGACCATCAATCGTTGAAGTGGAAGAGCAAACGATCCACAAGTCACGTACGCCGACTAGGTGTAGTCCAGTGAATAAGCGGGCTAGCGGACCGATAGATAAGAGTGAGGACATGGGCTCGTTAGTAGACGGATAGGCGAGTTCATTTGGGAGGAGACCAAATGAGAGACGCCACACGACGGATAGACGGATAGCGGGCGGGCGGGCGGGCGGGCGGGCTAGTGCGTAGGCGTGCGTGCGTGGGGTGGACGCGCGCACGCGTGGCCTCTGTCCCGAGATCGATGCTCAGAGCCTCAAATTTTCATTCGCGGCGCTGCCCCATCGGGCGACGTGCGCGGCGTGGGAATGGCGCGCTTAAGTGGAGCGCGGCACACGTGGAATTTGCTAGCGTCCCCACAGCCCCCCACCCGCTCTTCCCTGGCCCTCCTCTCCCCGCACCCCCCTGCCCCGCCATGTCCCTTCCTGCCCCACCGTGCCTGCTGCCCGCCCTCCGTTTTCGCTCCACCATATTCGCCCGTCTTGACCCGCCCGCCCGGTCGGCTCCGCCCCGCCCGTTCCTGCTCCGCCCCGCCCCGCCCCGCCCTGCTCCTCCCCGCCTCGCCTCGCCCCGCCCCGCACCGCCCTGCCCTGCCCTGCCCCACCCCATTCCATCCAGCCCCTTCCCGCCCCACTCCACCCCGCTCTGCCTCTTCTCCCCCGTCCTGTACGTCCTGACTCGCCCCGCCTGCTCGGTTCCGCCCGCCCCCCAGCTCCTCATTCCCCGTCCTGCTCCACCAGCTTCGCCCGCCCTTAGCCGCCCCGCCCTCGCGGAGCGTTGAATAACCGCCGGTCTCGCGTCTCGAGAGCGCCGGAGCAACGCGCGCCCGTCCCTCTGCGCCTCCCAGGAGGCGCAGGGGCGGGGGGGGGGGTTACAACACTTGATTGGTTGCCGTATAGGATATCCATTACAGAGGGGAATATCGCTATTATCGATGCTTCCATCATAGATTGGTGCCGGTAATGATTTTAAGTACAGAAAATACGCAACGCTAAGCGTTTAAGAAATTTTGAATGAATTACTTCGTTCAATACACATTCATTTGCTGGTTCCTTTTCTTAAGATTACTTTAGTTTTTAAATTGATGTTTTGGATGAATAAACTACGCATTAAGTTCCGTACAGATCAGAAATACTTAATTACCGATATTATTCGTAAATATTTCAGTGCTAAAGTGTACATTTTACTCATTTACACATTTTCGAAATCTCAATTTTTTAATAATTTGATTTGAAATGAATGAGTATTTTTCTCAAAGAAAAACCTTTTACCGCTTTTTAGTGTTTTCTTTTTGCATGATAAACTTTTGCATGTTTTGAGATATTCTCATTAAAGATGTATAAAATTTGTTTAATGTTATATTCGCTTAGTTCTCCAAAATGAAAGTTGGCTTAGATTTTATACAAAAATCTCTCTTCTAGTAATAAGTCATTTTCACACTTTCATTTTCTGCTTTCTCCTATAATTTCACTTTCATTGTGAAGAAAAACTTGTTGCATGCTTTCTTGCAAGTTCTTCCTCACTTAAATTTCCCAACTAGAGAACTTTTTTATTGCATTAACGGAGCTTCCTAGCTATGCTTATTAGGAAGTTAATTATGAAAAACCTTTCCACAATGACTTAGTTCCTGCTGAGACATGATGTAATTTTAAATGTCTTCGTTACGCAATATACCAGAATAAATATTGCAGGGCAACTTGCATATTTAGACGCCTCTCTGAAATTCTTGTACGTGTTAGTTACACTCTTCTGTACGTTAGTTATTCTATTTACATTACATTTCTTCGACGTAAGCTTATGCAAACTTAATCGCATGTTCATCATATTCAAACAATGAGCATTTCTGCTGCCATTGTATGGACCACTCTTCTCGAATATATTCATATTTCTTGTATGGTTGTACACTAATTGGAAATAGTGAATATTAAATTATATCTGTGAGGAAGTTGAATAGGCTGGGTAGTGATCAACGCATTTTCAGCGAATAGGATGAGTTCCACTGCAAAATACACTTCCTTTCTTTTCGTATTATTTGAGTGCCCAGGAAAAAAACAACTGATGGAGCAAAATTTAGTAGCAAACTCATTTAGAATTGTAGTGAATGTGCTGTTCCTTAAATTTCTTATCGCAGTATTGGAAGTGCAGGTAACAGTGAGTAACGCCCCCGTAACCGCTGCCCCTTTCGGCCGTTCGAAGTCCGATTTACTTCGATTTCCGCTCGCAGCTCGAAGTCCGAGGTGCCAATCGAAACGCCAGCTCGCTGCTGGCATCGATTGACGGCGACCGGAAGCGGCGGTGACGTGTTCGCGCTGCCTTCGGCTCTGTGCGGCCAGAGAAAGCCCCGGAGCTTATTGGGTTGTAGAGGTGGGGGGGGGGGGGTGCAGGTGACGGAGCACGCACCTCTGCGGTTTCTGTAGCTTCGCGTTGTTCACGCACTGCCGTCAGTCTCGGTTTTCTCTTTCATCGATTCGTTCATTATTGTGTCCGTCACGGCCTGCGACGCACTCGTTCACTGCCTGGTTCGTGTGTGTTGGACTCTCGATTGTCTACGATCGGCGGTTTTCTTGGTCCTTCTCGGCCTGTTCGGTCGTTATTACATCTCGTTCTTCTAGAATTTTTAACACTCTTAAGTTATGTTGTACTACTGTCAACAATAGGTTCCTTTTCTGTAGCGTGGAATACTATTATGTATTTATTGAGTAAGCTGTGTTCGTGTTTATCGCCTTCTGTAGGTGATTGTACTGTGATGTGTACTTTCCTAATTTCATCGTCTTTTAATTATCTTTACTATTGAATTTTAACTGTTACCAACTTTAAATGTGGGAATTTCGACGTTCCAATCATATCTAGATCATCTTTGAATTGTCCAGCCTTGTGGGTTGCATTCCTATCTCCGCCGTCTTCACGTGTGACCTGACGTATGACGCAGACTCGTCCTTCTAATAAAGCTCATCCCCTTCCGCGCACATGCACTGGTGCCCCATTCCTTCCTGCTTTGTATTCAACTTTCCCTCCCTTCTTCATCGGTCTTTTCCATCTCCCTGTTTCTCTCCGTTTCCCTTCCGTTTCTCCGCGCGGGCGGGTCCTAGCGTGCGGTGCGGGCTCGTCCCCCCTCATTAGGTCCCCCCTCCCTCTCCCCCTTCCCCGCTCCCCGCCCCGCTTCCCGCCTGCTGCTTTCCGCGCGCACACGAGCGGCCGCCGCTTGCTCCCTATTCACGTGATCCGCGACTTCCCCGAACTCGTTACCTCGCGATGCTATTAGCTGATGATAAATGACCCCAAAATAGAATACTCCAATACGCCTACCTCTATAATCTCGCCCTCTTTTTTTTTGCGCGCGTCAGCGGCTCTGTTGGTAATCTTAATACGAATGTTTCTTTTCATTGGCCGCTGCAAAGCTGCGTTGTGCGATCCCTTCTCGACCCTGCCACGCTCGTGAGATGTGAACTTTTGTCCGTCGCAACAGCATTTTTCGATTTCTGAGCTATGGAGGTTTCCAATCTATTTACGTAATAATTGATTCATGAGAGAAAACGTGCAGTGTATTTGATTTACATTTTTCTTCCGGTAATGTTAGTAATTGATGTGTATCTGAAGTAAAAAATGTTGTATACAATCTGCACGTTACTTGCCAAGCCTTCTCCCTCAGACGGTTTAGTCACAAAAATTGCCTGTACTGTATGTACATATTTCTGTAATTTTACCGTCAATAAAATCATAAATTTCAATAGTTTAGTAATAATAATACGGTCTTTAGAAATAGTTATGTAATTCGATAAAAATATTCACGCTACCGAAACAAATTCCCATTTTATTCACACTTTTCACTTCCGCACACTCAAGGTTTGAGATGACTCGTATCAATAATAATAATAATAATAATAATAATAATAATAATAATAATATTAACAACAACAACAATATATTTGAGACATAAGGGTATACATTAAGTGTATTAGCTGAAATTGCTGCGTGAAATAAAAACACACAAAGTCTCCATTACAAGTGACTCATTCCACGAACGCACATATCCCGACTTACGTTCTCGCAGCTCAGCATTTTTTTATTGCCTCGTCACAAGCTTTCTCATGCACGAAACAAACGCCATCGAAGTATTATCGTTTGTCCGTTGACACGACGTTGATTTATCTACCGCAGCCCGAACTTCGTGCTTTTCCCTGCCACCCGCCATTACCCCCGACAAACAATGCGGTCAGTAAACGACGTTCTACCGACGAGCCCCGAAGGCGAAAGGAAGCTCTTCTAAAAATAGGCGCCGCGTACCAGAAGTAATCTCTTGGTGACAATCGGAGACGCGACATCGGGCGCAGGGCGGCGCGGCGGGCGCTGCGGGAGGGCGCACCGCGTCACGCCGTGCGACGCGCGAGGTGCTGACGGTGGGGGAAGGAGGGGGACAAGGGACGCGCTCACCCCCCCCCCCCTCCCCGAACCCCCCGGTGGAAAATTGCCGGTCGCCCTGTGTTGAAAGGGCGCGCATTGTTAAGTCGATACAATTGTGAGCGGGCATTCATTTGTTGCCAAGGTGGGGCGGAGCGAAAAGCGGCGACGGAGGTGGCGGGACGGGCGTGAAAAGTGATGGTGGAGAGGGTGGGAGCGGATGTGATGCCCGTTGCTGTGATGGAAATGAAGTTGGCTGAAATGACGTATGCATGTGGAGGTGAAGCGTTGAGAATGACAGTTGCGGTGGAGATGTTTGGGATGTGCTAGAAATTGGTGGCAGAGACCGGTCAGTTGGAAACATGACAATGACAGAGGAGATGGTGGCGATGGAGCACATTCAAGGCTCGTGGGGGAGGAGAGCCGAATGATTATAATGGTGGTAGAGGTAGGGCCCGTGGTAGTGGGGATGAC